>JAYKKI010000006.1:16320000-17040000 GCA_039881145.1 Druceiella hillmani | reverse complement strand
GATAAATTGTAATATTGAAAAATTACTAGTATTGCAATATAATGGGAAACGTAAATACGTTATTTTCATTATAAGTATTTGCACATGGCAGGCCATCGATTTCAAAAAATCTGCCGCGCACATTTCTTTGACCATTTACGTGAATCTTTTTGAGCCACTTTTGACTCCTGTTTATATTTAAGTAATAGTTGACATCCAGAGCTAAAATTTTGCTTATGTAACAAAGTAAAAAACATTACGGAGAATCCCAAATTTCATTCATGCGTTTGGCTTTATCAGGTTCAAAAATCATTGCTTTTGACACTCAACTCGACAGATCATCAAAACCTTGCGATCATTTCCAATTTATCTAAAGACTTAAAACTTGGAACATGGGTGCTGTTACGTATATAATAAAAAATATAACAAAATAGTAAAAGCTTTGGAAACCAGCTTTGGAATACATTAACACTTATTTTACAAGAATTTGTATTGCGGTGCATGGCACTGATATCAGTACCCAACCAGACCTGCAAACATGTAATATCTGTTTATCGGTCAGTCTTAGAAAATGCAATATTAGAGTACAATAAAATAAGATTAATCTCGTATGCAACTTATTTGATTCAAAAAGAATTAGAAAAGTTGCAAACGGAGAGTGGACTCTGTAAATATGCATACATATTACCACGGTACAGATGCCAGATTAATTATCATGGAAAAATATTACTCCAAAAACTAAATATGTCCGCATTTAATAAAAACCATAAAGATTATAAATAAAATATCTTAAAAATTGACTTTGAAAAATAGGTACTAAAAAGTAAAAAACCAATAATTCAAAATAACAATAAGTAACTAAGTTACTTATTTCAGAAGTCGGTGCCAGCACTGTCGACCGACTTAAACAAATTTATAATATAAATTGAAAACCTTAACTTCTAATGTACTCACAATACGAAATAGATTCGTAAAGGACGTATTTATAATATAAAATTGTACATTTGTATAAGTTGATCGGCGGTGCTGGCACCGACTTCAAAAAGAAGTGACTTAGTTATTTATTATAAATAAGTAGGTACCTATTTTGAGTTAATTATTTTTTACTTTTGGACCTATTTTTTGAAGTCTGTTTTTTAAAGATATTTTATTATAGAATCTTTAGTGATTAATGATATCAATCATCACACTATAACTAACATTCAATGATTTTCTCTCTTAGAATGTTGTATAGTTATTAAAATTCATGGGCAAATATCTTGAATCATGTTTATTTTACGACCATCCATTAAGGAGTTTCATTGTTCATATCCAGAACTTGACATCAAACCCTGGTAAGTGGTGTAGTTATTTTGCAAAGTAACAACTACTAGTAGCATATATCTTGATTTACTGCCATTCGTAAGGAGTTATATTATTTTACCTCATCATCAGATCATCATATTTATATGGGACAACTCCTAAAGTACCTTCTTTCAAATAAAAATAGAATCATCGAAATCAATCCATTCGGTAAAGAATTATCGCTGAACATACATAAAAAAAAAAGATTCCGATGAATTGAGAATCTCTTTTTTTTGAAGTTGATTAAAAATAAAACTTTAATTCAGCTTTAAAGAAAGAGTTGAAATCTCATCACAAACACTCGTGCGAGACAATGTGCCAAGCTCTCGTTGGACTATTCAGTAAATAATAAAAACATCTGAAATCAAAAATATTGCCAAGTTCATTGTTTGTATCGAGCTTGTAATTAAAAATTTTGCAAGGACAAAATTAAACATGTTTTCAATTTAATATGGAGGTTTGACGTTGGTGATTTTTTTTATACTTAGTAGGTATTTAATTTGAGCACAAAATTACTTTTAGTAATCTAGAATTTTGAAATACTCTTTCAGTTTTACAAGGGCCCTAACTTGATCAGGTAGGGCCCCTAACTTGGTCAGTAGGTTAAATTAGTATTAGCTGAAAGGGTATTAGATGCACATTTAACTACAAAGGCAACAATAAAAATATTTTGTAATAGTACAATGGGTCTAATATCAATATCCAAAGATTTAATAGATCTGGTGTTATACCCCGTGTAAGATGCAAACTCAGAATAGACTGAAAAGATACAAAGGAACTGAAACGTAAATATGAGCAAAGAAAAGGTAATTCGTAAGAAGGCGAATCAGCCATAAAAATAAGGAAAAAAATAAGTAAAAAGCCTGACCATTGATAGATGTGTTTTTGTTGACAACGAAGCACTAACAGCGATTTTAATTGTTTAACGTAACATGGCATAATTTAGTACTCATAGTGTTTTTTATACCTTGGTTAGAGAATTTTTTTATCACAATTGTTCCAGAGAACAGGGGTAGAAACACTGTATTTACAAAAAACAAATGAAAATCTCTAAACTTAAATGACTCGATAACTGTTTCGCAAATACAGCGTATTGCCATCTGATGGCAGTATGTATATATATGTATATATATATACAAATATTTATTAGGTCTACTTGATTTTACAATTGTTAAATACTCCAAATAACTACGAGTATCTTCGAGACAGATTCGTAGAGAAAATTATGGTTGCTGTAAATAAGACAAAACCTTTACTTGATGTCGTTAAAAATGGATAGAAAATAAAATGAAGAATGCACTGATAAATATTTAAAAAAAATTATTTTTTTCCTATCATATAAAAAGTAAAAATTCAAATTTTTTATTACACTATTCGAATAGACCTGCACAGTTTTTTAAGTTTGTTAGTTCTATCACTTTTTCTAGTTTTTACTTACTTCCTATTTATTTGAATCATTTAAAACTAAAATGGAACACTTTAATAAGTATTAAATGTAATATTACAAACTAAAAATATATTCATGCCAGTAATTTTTTTTGTCCGTACTTCTCCATTTATTATACTCGACTTAAAATTTGACTAAATATACAAAGGAGTGTAACTTTATTGATTTAATAAAGTTGTATTTTTTGTAAAATCCGTTGTAATAAATAACGCTAAGTTAAATATTAACCGTTTGAGTGCCGACGAGCGCCATTGCGCTCGTGCACGTACTAACTAAATTGGCCACGATGTCGCTCGTGAAATTAGTTACTGTTTAACACGCGGTAGGGGAGGTAGCTCGCACGCATTGCTAATTTTTTATCTTTATACGTATTACATAAAGTTCAAATTATAATATTATTAATAATTACAATATAAAAAGGATCCAGGAAAGAAAATTTTTAACCCATAATATCGGAAGAAATCATAAAAGGTAAAATATTTATTAATATATACCCTCTAAAACTTATTACTTGCATTACCATGTATATTTAGTAAACATCAGTATTAAAATTTTAAATGTTTTGATTCCTGCCAGCTACAAAAAAAGCAGTTTTTTCTTTGGTTGAAAATATGATCTGAATAACTTACTAATTTCTGTCATGTTGAGGTTTTTTTTTAATAAAAAACTGCAATTGCCAGGTGTAATACATTCGCAAATGTTGTGAAGTGGTTAATATAATATTACATATGTTTCCTCAGAGAAGGCAGTCCGGTAGCAGTGGTGTATTATCGATCAGGTTACGAGCCAGCTCAGTATCATGGCCCGCAAGAGTGGGAAGCTCGCCTACGTGTGGAACGTTCTAAGTAAGTACATTTTATATTCTACCCATTTCTTATTAAATTATTTTAAATTAGTTTGTCTTATTTATAATAATGCCATGCCAAATCACTAGCTAAATCTGATATTTTCTGTAGCAGATATGACTATTTTTTCTAATACTGTTCACTTTAACCACCATCATAGTTTAGCAACTTCATGAAACGGCTTTTATTCCATAGTAACTTGGCTAATTTTAAAATGCTTATTTTGCTCACATTCCAATATGTTATATAATGTGAGCAAATGCTGAATTCCTTATACAGTACAACATATCAGCATATGCACATTGGCTCACTGTACTGAGACGTCACACTAGCGTACGTCCTGGGATGCATTAGAAAAGTGGAGGTGAAGGGAAGAACAATTACAAAAGAAACAAACAACACACTTCATTTTAAAAGCTCATATGATAAAATATTGCAAACCGTAACAAAATTTGTATTTATTTTGCGGCTTGCATTTATACATAAAAGAACAGTTTTATGGGTATCACAAAATAAATACTTAGTACTGACAATATAAAAATGAGATACAAGCAGTGCACGTTTGCTATGTAAGTGCTATGTGGTAATAAAGTAATAAACTTTTAGTTACACTGTCATTTTTACATATGATGTTCTCATAGCATACATGTTGTAATCAAATTTATTTATAATTCCTAAATATCGTTTAGTATTTTGTATAAAATTTAATAATCAACAAAAACAATACAGTGTTAGATTAGTTAGGTTTTCAAAAACTTCATCTCGTGTTCACTCATTATATAACTTCTTGACGTTCAATGACGTTTACTATTTGCTGTCAATAAAATACTTAAAATACTTGATGTTGATTAAATTATAATGAAAAGTGTTATTTTCAAGCAACCTCCGTGTTTCTTGCACGGTTCCTTTAGTCCATACATTTATGCTAGTTGATACGGTTCAGCACAGTGTGGTGGAGAAATCTCATCACACTATGAAAAATTTATGTCGATCTAAAGATTTAATTGTGAATTTATCATGGTGATGATCTAAAGATTTTAATTGTGAATTTATTATGGTGAAATAAAATATATTATTTTGTCTGTTTTTATTCAATTGTTGTTATACAAAACGAATCTAGCATCGAAGTAGTGGATCGATTTAAATTTTTTTAAATAGAAGTAAAAAAAACATGCATGAAGCTTCAGTCAGCATACTTAATTGTTCGTGGGAATGTCAATTAAAAGAGAAGGTGCAATTACACATAATTTGTTGATTAGAAGATCGTTCCAAAAAGCCAATTTAAATTTTGTGATATTCTCCATGACTGATGCGTAGCGTCAAGTGAAAAGACCAATGGAGAATATAAAAATGATTGATTTTAATAGGTCATTCAAGTTTGCTAGCATATTTTGTATTTAGAAGTTGATGTATGATCATTAACCCACACGTATGATCATGTATGATCATTAACCACATATTTATAATATTAAGAAACAGATAATATATAATTACATCAAAACCATAACCGAAAATAGACCCCGCCGTCTATCAAAACACGCCACTAAACATATTTAGAGGCTTGTCATAGTGCAGTGGTGACACGTTGTCCATATAAATATTTTCATATTGATCTCAACTTCAATTTCATTTATATATAATAGTCATGGACAGTGATTATAAACTGGACGTGACATATTTGAGCAACCTCACTAGCCGTACGCAGGTAAAATCCGACATGCGCACTATCTTTGAAAAGTCGAATATGTCAGTTGCATATAGGCACAGATTTATAATATTATAAATATAGATTAGTGTCGTGAACGCATTGTGTCACAAAATGTCATATTATACAATTAATTGGTGCAGAAGTCGGGGTGAGACATCAAATTTAGAAAAAGACAATGTAACATTTCATTTGTGAACATATAACATTTATATTATATCATTTATTTCAAAATTAATGGTTATTATCTGTAAATTATTTGTAATGACTTTTTGTATTTGAAATGACTTTTTAAGACGCTAGTGAGGAATATAATCTAAGCGCCGATTTTTATCAATAAAATGTGAATCCACATAATAACGATAACATTGTTACTCGTCAATCTTTGTATTCATTTAATATTTTATCTATTATATTACTTATATTTTTAATTTCTTGTATTATCAGTTCATTAATGTTTTATTTTATAGTTCATATTTTTTTTATAAAAACAATTAAAAAATACTTTGTATTTTTTTTTTAAGTATGCTTAGTATATCAATATTGCATAAAACTATACCTGATTAATGTGCCGATAATGATAAAAACACGTGAGTGATACCGATGTTAAATTATGACTTTAAATGACCATGTTTTTCTCAGTAATAAAATACTATCGAACAATGTTTATCGATATTGTCACAGCCGTGTCAATTTTTATTTAAAGCACATGTGATTGGTGCATTTTTTAACCTACTACAATAAAATGTGTGCACGGCGTTAGCCAGTCAGAAGCGAGTGCGATTCCTCCCAAATTTTGACACGCTTTGTTTCATAATGAATAGGTTTAATTACTACCCTTGTACTGATAAATTACATTGAAGTAATTCTGGACTTATTGCTTCTGCTAAAACTAAAACAGAGTTTGCATCGTGTTCACAATTTTCGCTATTAAATATTCTATAAAAATCTTTTTTTTATCAAAAATATAATTAAAATTTACAGTTTGGATCGTTATATTAGTTACTTGTTACTTTACATCAATCTTACTTTCATCAAAATGTTTTGACTAAGTAGACTATGTTACTTTAGTCCCCAATTTGGTGCATCTGTTTTAACCAATTTCCTTTAAGGTTTCATTCCTTGAAAATCTATAAATCTAGAATAGATTTTCGGAAATAAATGTTATACCAAAAAAATGCCTCGATATATTCTTTCATACCATATACATTTATAGACTTTGCTTACTTTCAAGTTTCCTTTTATGTTACTAATTTAAAGTTTTTTACTCTCAAAAAACTTTAAATTAGATAACATAAAAGGAAACTTGAAACCGGTCTTAAAATAGAAAAGAGTTATCTGATAGAAAATCGTTATATGAAGTGATAATCGGGACTAATTTGAACTATCTTAAAAACCAAATCAACCTTACATTTTTCTGTTAAACAAACGTAAAATTAAAACAAATCGTTATGGTGCTCTTATAGAGAAATTTTGAAATTTGCAAATTATTTTTTAATGACAATGTATCGTTCACAACCTGTAATCAATAGATACTTGTTTATTTCCTTTTCTGAGTTATACAAATTTCGTTTCAACAAAACTAAAGGCTCAGGTAAAAATTTAATCCACGCCCCTCTGTATCTATAAAAAGGTTTACAACTTACAAAGATTTATAACTGTATTAGGATAAAATCTAAAATGTATATGCTGGTGTGTATATTAAAAATTTGATAATGTTTTAAATCTGAAATGCCTACAAAATTATAACATATATTTCACAATAAATAACAGGAAAATTTCCAATTGAAGCAATTAGTGTCATATGTTGTGTCATACGTACCCGTGAAATGCAATATCTGACAAATTCCTTTATGAAGTGCTGTCACGCATATAGTCACAACATTTACCCATTTTTTGGAATAATGTTTAAATAATTAATTTATGTAAATTTATAAATTACACATAAAACATAAAATTCTACGAAGTTGACAATTCAGCTTATTAATATGGCATCTTGGTTACATAGCAAATTAGGGCATGGTGACTGATTAAATTTACGAAAACATATCAAACAAATGCGATCTTGCTCGATCTATTACAAGTAACAACGAAGAGAAGGAAACGAAAATGTCAGTCTTTATGATATTCGCTAGATGTTGTCTGATTATTTATATGTCATCTGCTTCTTAATATTATAAATCTGTGTTTACTTCAGTGCCATCAAGTGTCCGTCGATTCAGTATCAGTTGGCAGGCACGAAGAAGGTACAACAGGCATTGGCATCACCACGAACTTTGGAGCGCTTCATCCCTGATACGACACGTGCGGAACAGGTCCGAGAGATATTCACTGGCCTCTATGCACTCGATTTCGATCAAGACGGGGAGGAGGTTGTTGAGATGGCACTGCGTGATGCCGAAAGGTATGTCAAAAGGTCTTAGGAATGTTGGTAAAAATTGTCATCTTTTTAGGTTAATTGTTAATCAGTATATGTTATACTCGTTCTTTTAACTGTATGATGAATATAATAATATATGTAGGAATTTTAATAAAAATATCTAGGAACATTTTTTGGAATTGATGGGGATATCCAACTTACTCCAACTTGACACAATCAGTGTCACATATAAGTATCATCTTCAGAAAATGTAATAAGGGTAAGGTTACAGAAAGATTATTTCGTGTTTGATCCAAAGATTGTGTATTGTTTTAGAAATATTATGTTAAAAAAATAACAATGTTTTGTTTAATTTACTAAAAACAATACACACATTTAAATGTAGCTAATTTGTTCAGTATTTACGAAACTCGTATAAAAAATAAGGAATTAGAATTAATGTCTAAAAACTATTAAAAACAATATGTACATAATCTTGCATCCAGGTTTGTACTCAAGCCACAGCGTGAGGGTGGTGGCAATAACGTGTATGGAGCGGATATTCGTGACGCGTTACAACGAATGCGGCACTCTAGAGAGCGTGCGGCTTACATTCTCATGGAGCGCATTGCACCACCACGCGTTTCCGGATACATGGTGCGACCTGGACAGGGGTCCGAACCTCCTCTCGTCGATCTTGTGTCAGAATTGGGCATCTTTGGTGTTATTATTGGGTGAGCCATTTTGTTTAAAAAAAGATATGTCACATTTCAAACCGGACTTATTTTAGAGTTTATATTGTACTAATGTTTGCATTTCTTCATTATTTCAATATGGTAATGAGTACATATGAAACTCGTGATTTCTCTCCTCTCTCCAATATGTTTTATGATCCAGTATTTCTTATATGCAGTCTTTAAGGTTCTGTATTGTATGATAAATTGGTTAATTTTGTATTATAGTTTCATATTTCATTAGAAAATAGAACAAAGAACCAATTTTTATCTATTCTATTCTAAAAACATATAGTGTAATGAATATTGTTGCAATATAAAAGTTATATATTGGTAAAATATACCGTAAACTTTTATCATACATACTTTATGGTTTTGGTCATGATCATGATGATTGTAAGTATATTGAGTTCCTTAAAAAGCGTCAATAATAGGTTGTGGGTCATTCTGAGTAAAGAATAATAGCATTTGTTTATATTTATTGATCCAAAACAATGATATCAAATATGCACGGGCAAGGTAATAGCTAGAGTGCTGATAGTGCCTCGTGATGATGGGAGTGCGGTTGGAGACAGAAGGCCAATCCCACTTTGCAGTAAGACAGTTGGCTGAGGCCTTCTGTCCCAAATATTATTAGTTGTCGATTTTGCATATAAAATTAAATAATAATTACGTAATCGAGCTCTGCGGTGTGATGCTCGCCGGAATGAAAATTTCAATCCTGGTGCCTTTCACACCCTGAGGCATAATTGCTTTTTCGGTTTTTTTAGTCATGGAAATCATTAATGAACCACATAAAAATTTATAAATTACATTGTGATTAATTTCATCGACATAAGTGTAAGAAATATATTCAATTAAATTTTATTTTATGAGAAAATTCATTTGTAGGACAAGTGATAAGATCCTGGTGAACCGTCAGGTGGGACACATGCTACGCACGAAGCTGGCAGAAGCGGATGAGGGAGGAGTGGCAGCCGGTCTCGGTGCCCTCGATAGCCCCTACCTCATTGATATATAATGGCCTCCCAACTCAATTACTTCAAATACTCACATTCCGTAACTTAACATTCATTCCATCGAAGTTATTTTATTTGATGTATAGTGAATAAATAACATTTAATAACATGCCATTTTTATGCTAATGCTCTAGTGATGTATTACAATCAGACAAAATTTAAGATTCACTTTTGTTTCAAGTAATTTCAGGGATGTTGTTTGTTTATTATTAAAAATATTTGGGTGTTTGTTCTTTTCTATTTTAAACATTATTGATTTTATTGTGTTTTGTGTATACCAAAAAATAAATTTTGTGTTGCAATTTAAAAACTTTGTTAACTTAAACATACAAATTGCACATAATTAATGTCAAAATCTAAACTAAATATGTTGGTGCTAGTTTAAGCAATACATTTGTCGGCTTAATGGTGAAGAAAAACAATTTTGTAAATAAATTCTGAATATGGGATACAATGTGTTATTATTATATATGTGACAGGAAATTACAAATTTTGTAGTTTTAACTTGGTATTTTATTTTAAAATTGAATTAACAGACACCCCCCCCAACCTCAAAGTGTTTGAATTAAGTTTACATTTCATTTATATAGTCACATTTACTTGTAAATAGAATATTCGGCAGGTCTTCGGATTCACTACTTAACTATTGAAAATTGGATAATTTTTGGAAGAGATACAGATTTTTTTTCGAGACAAGGGTAAGTGACATCAAAAACAAAAGATTTCTTTGGAATTTTTAAGTATATATGAGTAAAAAACCATGGCACTAAAACGGTTAATATTGTTTGGTGTTACGGAACCTTTCATGCGTGATTCCGACTTGCCTTGGCCGGTTTTTAATTGAACGCATTTGATTGAGCATAATTGGATGATCTTCTTCAGATAACCATATGCAACTTTGAGATTTATAGGTACATGGAAACAATATAGCCACATCACAAAAATGTTATAAAATGAGCATTTATAGAATGGCATTATAACATAGGAACGTACAATCTCATTCTATAAATGTTCATCTTATGATATTTTTGACAACATAAACTATATCGACAAGTGGAAAAAACTGTCATCGCCCTAGTTTCAGAATTTGTAAAGATATCATATTTTAAACTTGTATACACGTTTTCGCGATGTTGTATAACAATTACTGACGGTTTATTTGCAAGTTATATTTTTGAAATGCGTATGACTTATAGATGTTCTCAAAAACATTTCCAAATTATTCTCCAAGTGACCTACGTATTAGATTTGTAGCTAAATATATTCATTGGGGTATAGTGCGACACTTATGCGTCCATCATCCCTTCTGTGAGTGTATAACTGATAGAGTATGCAAAATGAAAAGTGATAAGCTAAAGAGGCTTATCGTCGTTCGTGTATACAAATTACAAGTTTCAGTTAGATTAGGTAGTAAGTAATATGACTTAATTTCACTTAGTAGTGGTATTTAAGTCATATTTTATCTTTATGCTTTTTAAGGTTTATGTAGTTAAATTAGGAACCCTTATAATACGGTAGTTGACTCATTCTAAATTTTGATATTTTTCTTATATATATATATAATATTGTGGAATACAAGTTAATTTAAAACCAGTCTTGAAAAAAATTCAAAAATTGATTGAAAAATAAGCCAGTTGTAGGCTTCTAAATTTGAAGATGCGGATAGAGTTGAGTATATCTCTGTCTCTTTTCCTTTTGTAGAATATATTGTGCAATATTAAAAATGACCTCACAACACAGTATTGCCGTCCTTCTCTAAAGATTAAATTTAAACTTTTATAACTCGGACAATGTTTAAGATTATTAAAAAAAATTTTCACTCTTATCAGCTTGTACCTTGAAATTATGATTAATGAAATCAAAAAAATTAGTCAAATATCCAATTTTGGTATGTATGTATGTACAGTCTTGAGGCTAGTTCACGTTATGCTAGTATTTTAGTCGAGTAGCAAGTTATTTACTTATCACTTAATATTTTAGTAACTGAAAAGAGTCGACACATGATGCTAGTGTCTTAGTCAAATAGCGAGGGAATTTGACAAAAATGCATTCACAAATTTGAGCGTACCTGATACCCACGTAAGAAATACTAATCTCACAAAAACAAAATTACAGGCTGTTGCTACTAAATATAGTTTAAAGACACACATATATTTCGAGTTGGAAAATCAACAATTTCACAATTTATTCCAGAAGTCTGGAAAGCAATTTATGATTCACTAGAGAACTTTATCAAGGTAAGAAATAAAAATTAATAAATGTATTTTGTAAAAATGTTTATCAAATAAGTGTAAAAATATTTTAACCTATCTAATTAAAAATACATGTCAAAAATTAACATAACCATATTTATTGCTACAGCAATGATGACGTTTGATATAGTTGCGACACTGGCATATTGGAAGTTTGTACCTTGTCATATATATTATCAGAAATTTCGCTAAGGGAAGAGGATTGATAGGGACCTAGAAAATATTCAGCAAAATTCAGGGATTTGTCTTTAAAATAGCTATTATTACTGCAAGATGTTGAGGCAGGGCTATGTGATGACTTCGGCAGAACACACGGAGACGGTAGTATTTCAATAATTCTGTTTTGCTCAGAACACTTGCTTATTACTACATCGAATTTTATTCAAATATAGTTGTATATTTTCTTGTATTCCCAGAGCCTATAATAACGGTAGAGATTTTAGTTGTAGACCAACATTTCTACCAAATACATCAAACTCTTTATCTTCTACCGGAGAATTAATAGTCTTTGTTATCCTTTTTAATTCTTTGACCATAGTGAGAAATTGATAATGATTTTGCTTTTTATTAGGAGGTTCAGGTTCCTTAAATTCAGGGTTTAATTTGGGTTCAATGTCTACTGCAGATCTACTGTCCTCTCTCGGCTGACTGATAACTAAAAAAATAGTATATTTATTAATATATAAAAAATAAAAAAATAAAAAATTTATTAATATATAAAAAACATATAATCCTTTTGATCTTTTAGTTTCCAGGCACTTTCCTGGATATTGTGGAGCAATCGATGGCAAGTATGCTTTCATTAAAGCACCTCTCGAGTCGGGAAGTTTATACTACGACTATAAAGAAACAAACAAGTATTGGCAATAAATATTGTTTTAGTTACAGACATTGAATGCAATTGAAGAGTTTCTGATGGTAGTGTACTACGCTACTACACCTTTTATCAATCATAGAAAATGGTATGCTACCAGGACATATTTTGGTTGGCTACAATGCATTTCCTTTGAAATAATATCTGCTTAAACTTTTTCCGGGAAGTAGATTGACGTTAACGCAGTAAATTTTCAATTCAAGATTATCACGGGTCTATAGGATTGTTGATAATACTTTCGGCATAATATTTGAGAAACCTTTGCCCTATAGCCCTGGTAAAGTTATTAAGATCGTAAAAGTGTGTTGCACACTCATAATTGGCTGAGAAAAACAAAATTGCAGAATAGCCAATAAGAGTATACTCTCGATACACAACATTTTGATACAGGAATAGTTAATCGTGGTAATTGGAAGGACAAGCCAGAGCCTCTTGGTTTGGTACCACTGCCAAGTTGTTTAGCCAATCATACTTCTGAAATAATATTTCAAAGGGAGTCATCCAATATTCTAAACCATTTTACAGAAGACTGGGTTAGTGCCGGCAGCCAATTTTTTGGAATCTCTTATTTTTTTCAGTTCTTGCGAATATGTAGATCTAAAAAACAACATTAATTTTTAACAACTAATAAAAAGTGACTGTTGAAAAAAGTAAAAGCATTCATTACTTTAAAAAACTAATAACTAAAAAAGTTTAAAACGGTAATAAATAACCATTGTAACAACAAAAAATGTCACAATAAAAAAATATTACTGTGACATGTTTTGTTGTTATTTAAGACTTATGCCGACCTTATATTTTTTTATTTTCAACTTAATTTCCTTGTCCCTAAATCCAAGTATATTCATTATATTTTCTAAATTATTGTATGCTAATAACCTGGCTTGCTTATTTTTATACAATGGAGATTTCATTCCAAAGACACTAATGGTTTATTATTCTGATACAAATTTGTATGTTGTGTCTTGTGAATGTTGCATCTCTCCAATGAAACATCTTTATGATAACTAAAGATAACATATTCGGACCTGTCTTGTGGCTTATTTAGTGTTTTGTAAGAAAGAGGCAGCCCACTCTTTCTCGAGGCACCCCACTTTTACTCGATCGAAAAATTGAAACAAAATAGATTGACTCAACCAAATTTGTTTGTTCAAAAACGTTTAGTTACTATATCACTCACTACATGACTAAAATACTAGCATAATATAAACCAGGCTTTACAGTTTCTAGTTTTAGACTTAGGTGCATGGAATTTTGCAAGTATATATTTCATATCGAAATGTTAATGTTATAAACATTAAAAATGATTTTTCAAGGTATACACTCTATACATGTTAAGTGCGTCGCCTTTATCACTGAATCAGGTCTTTTAAAATAAAATTGAGATTTCACTTACTATTAGAGTCTCATACCTTAAAACAAAAAAACGCATCTCTTACAAGATCACTCATGTCTGTCAGAAAGCTGGACCCGTTTTTGCCTTTTTGAACTTTAGCATATTGGTGAAGAATATGGATCTATGTATATTTCAATATTAACACTTAAAAATGCTTATATAAAAATTTTAATGGGAGCAAAAAAATATTTATAATTATGACGTATCTTGTGATGCATTAATTAATAAAGTTATAGATTCCAAAATTACTTTTCAAGAATTTTGTTTAAGATAATTCTATGAATATTGAATGTGGTTGATAAATTAATAAAGTTATAAAGATCCCAAAATTACTTTAACAATTTTATGTAAGATAATTCTATAAATATTGATTAAGATTAGAAACCTAATAAGTTATTTAATGTGAAAAAATGTGGACGTTTTATTTATGTACCTGTAAACGTCTAAAAAAAAAAGCTCTTAGGAAAATTTGCTTGCCATAATCATATTCCTCAATTCTGCAAGTTAACAAAGATTGTCCTGTTCAAGTACCGAGCAAGAATTAACAAACAAAAGTGGAAGTGTCTACAGTGTAAATAATACATTTTTTTTTACTTGGGATATAAGAAATGTTTAATAGGCGTTTCATTAAAAGGTGGACAGTAAAGATCTATATATATAAGATCTGACCTGAACAGAATATATGTTTAATTATGATTTGCAAATTTAAAATGATAGAATGGTAAATTATTTACCATTGCTCATATATATATTTTAAAATATTCTCCTGCCTGTGATGGAAAAATATTTGCTCAAAATATAGTAGAAAATTTTATGATTAAAAAATGTTACAATTTACTCTAGAGAAGTAAAGAATATCTATAATTTAAAAAAAAGAAATTATGTAATTTTCTTATTTTAAATATATTTTCTTCCCTAAACTCAGTATAATTTAGAGTACAACATTAAATTGATAAGTTTAATTTATATTGAATCGTAAATCTTAGGTTTCTTATTTTTAGTCAAAAGATTTGTATCGCCTAACTCTTCATTGTATCCAATGGTGTACTTAAGACCGGGTGTTTCGTCATACACTTGTCGCTGTTCAAATGCATCATCCGCACTTGTTATAAGCTCAGGAACATCGCAGCGTGGCACATTAAAGTTGTTCATCATATTAGCTTTATTGTTAGTGTAGATCATACGCAGATCTGCCCATTCGATTTCACGTGGCAGCCGCCAGTCTTTCATCTTAGGTTCTGTACGCTCGGTGTACTTGTCAAAATCGAGCCGCTCTATGTCCTCTACCACAACTTCTGTTTCTCCACCACCGCTCCAGTCATATACAAGGAGTTCCGCATGTGTACTGATGTCACGCAAATACTTATGTTTATATTGCTCCTCAATGGTTTGCAGGTAAGATTCAGTGAACAATTTAGATTTCAACTCGTAGTCTAGTCCACGCTTCTTTATATTTTCCTGGACAGTCTTCACTGGTATGTCAAGATAAATGACAAGGTGCGGTCGGACAAGATCGTGCATGGTATTGGTACGAATATCGTAATAGACAGAGCGCGCACCCTTGCTCATGTAATTTTCCTTGAACATGGCCTCCGCAAATATAAAGTCTGAATAAGGGCAGCGTTCCAGCACCACACCTTGCCCAGTATTGAGCAGATGCGCAATAGCGTCAATGTACTGACTGTACCGGGCAGAGTACATCATTATTTGAAAATTTGCAGCCAATCGGTTTCTTGGATCGAGGCAGAAATTCTTATGATCGAAAGTTCGTGTGTCTTCCGGAATCAAATGATCGAGATCGCGCAGATTGACTCCAGTCGGTCTAATATAATGCAAATCCATATTGGCTTCTGGGAAATGCTTCATATCCAATTCCTCCGCCAGCTGCTTGGCGAACTGGGTTTTTCCCACGGCTATTGGCCCCTCGACCACTACTACTTTTGAATTTTGATCAAAGCGATGAGTTGTTCGATCAAATAAACTATGCAGGTAAGTATAATTTTTCGTCTCGTAATCAAATGGTTTAGGTTTTGGATCCTGTAGCATGCAAGCCCGCATTTCTTTGCCGGCTATTCCACATTGTGGAACATGCGTTATCGAAGTAACACCTAAAAGAGGTGACTTCTTTCCAATCGATTTCAATAAGGTCGTACGTATGAGTGTCGCCATAATTGCTTCTTGTGGAAGCTGCAAAGATGATAGTGAAATAAATAGATTGTATAAATAATATTTAATATATTTTGAATCACCTGCAATAAATCCTTTCTGCGATATTATGATACCTTGTGCTTTAATTCATGTCCAAATAGAAATCGAATTTACAGCATGACATAACAGAGCCATAGACGAAAACTTTTATTTAGTTGTTACAGCTGTCAAAAACGAAATGAATTGATTCTATTTTTTATGTTTTTTTTTCAATTTGAACAAGAATTGGGTAAACCATGGTTTTTAGAAAGCCATTTTGAATGTTAAAAAAACAAGTATATTAATCCTTTAATTTTGTATTAAAGCTATGTTTAATCATTTTTGTAAACTGAGATCTTTCGTAACTATGAAAATAATTATTTATCAAATATAAATTAAAAAGTAAAATCTTGTCATTATCTTTTCATTTACAAATAAGATCACCAATAAGATGGCCACTCGCATATGAATAGCTTGTCAGTGTCATAGCGTAGCCCCTTATGTAGCTTTTTTCAGCTGTGCTGAGTTACTCAGATACTATAGAACTACATACTAGGAACCAAGTTCTAATTATTTTGGATTCCTTATTTTGCTTATAGTTTCTTTATAATGTATGCCAGAGTTATTTTAGTACTACATCTAGACACTCTAGCACTCATGCAAGGAGTAAAGTCCTAATATTACTTCGGATTTTTTGTTTTGCTTATAGTTTCTCTCTAATGTATGCCAATAGGAGAATGATTAATCGTCATGTTTTCATACCATTAAGTGGAATCACAATAATTTATTATTTTATATTAATTTTTGAGCTAAAAATTCTTTGTTATTAAAAAAATCTTGGACAACAGGTAACAGATATTACTAGCCGTCATTTATTGGTATGTATAAGAGATATGTAGGGAAAAATACCGAAATGCTTCGATTGGTCATCTTATCGAACTGGTCATATTATGCTAAATTACCGTAAATCATTTTGAACTTATATTTTATGCACAATTTAAAGATTACAGCTTTAAAATGAACGAAGGAAATAATGTGGGCTATTTATCATTTTATTTGTAAGCAATATAATGTGCATGCTGCGCTAAGTCTGAGGGTATTCGTTATACGTATAAGAGTTCGAAAAAGTATGTAGGGACTAAATCGAAGTTTGTTCAATCGTTATGCTATGAGAAAGTTCTGATACCATTGCTATTAATATCCATGCATATTATTTTGTTTAAAAAAATGATTTTGAAAATATGCGCAAATTATATTCCTTTATCTTGATCTTTCATTTAATTGCGT
This sequence comes from Druceiella hillmani, assembly GCA_039881145.1. Classification (NCBI taxonomy): domain Eukaryota; kingdom Metazoa; phylum Arthropoda; class Insecta; order Lepidoptera; family Hepialidae; genus Druceiella; species Druceiella hillmani. The sequence continues at coordinate 17,022,572 of JAYKKI010000006.1, read as the reverse complement.
TTATTATTGTCTTGATAGAGAATCTTCGCAAATGTCAAGTTAGAAGAGTTGGTTAGGCAACACTAACTAAAGTGTTTCTTGTTATCGTTGTTTGGTTACAAAAATAAGCTATGGTGCAAAATTAAATAAGAAGTAAAATACAATCAAATGAATAAAGTAAAATTATTAATAAAAATATATTAACAGATAATGCAAATGGAATTACAATATATAGAAGAGCACAGAACAAGCATATACATGCATACAAAAAAACATAAAAATCGAGATACACAAAAACATGAATTTATGCGCCTTAAATTTTGATATAAGTAATTTTTTCTTATATATTGTGCGATTAGTTTTAAAATGAGCATATTGACAATGGCTATAAGGACAATTGCAAAATTAATAGGGAAATTGGATTTTGGATTTTAATTATTTATCGATTATTGAAAGAAACTTATTATTTAGAGGACATGGAAAATTTGATCACCTTCTCCAAGCTCGCAATCACAAATTAAACTTTTTCTAATACGCAACCAAATTAAATATTTTAAACGCGTATGAAAAAGCACTGAGGTTTCCTTTCGAAAAAAACAAATGTCATTTTGAGAAGTAAGGTTTTGAGGGTACTGCTGGTTGGACCTGGAAGTACCCTGCTCACGTAATCTGAGACAATCTTTCCCATGCGTGTGACAATCAGAAAGTATCGAAGAGCGGGTCAAAGGAATATATGTTATTCTCACAATTCCTCAATGAAATTGTGAGAATAACATGGATATTAATTTACAGCAGGGAACTGAGCGTTTGCATCGATTATACTACAGTGACTGAGGATCCATGGAAGAATGACACACGATTCCCATCCCTCCAAATCAAACATGAACTGTTTGATCTAGGGAATCAGAAACTTACAGTTTGCGGAAAAAGAATGTCCGAGGAGGGATTGTAAGCAACTTAAAAAGTCGGAGAAGATAAGGTGTTTGTGGATCTTACCTACCGAGTATACTTCCACAATAACCCGGTGTTGTGAAAGCTTTATTCTTTGAGACTTTGGTGTTATTTTAGAAATAATAATCAAACATAAGTCATTCGAAAAACATCTCTTTATTTTATATTCTTTTGAAAGTCATTTGACTACTCTTCTATACTTAAATTCCGATCGTTGCCTACATAACCATACAAATTGTATTATTCTTTTCAGTAATTATCAAACCACTAATTTTAAATAAAAAGAAAAAATTATCTTCACAAATTTAAGTTTCCACTGGTAAGTGTTATTAAACTTCAGTCATTATATCTCTTCGGAGTTTATAATTCTTCCGGGACTGGTCATTCTTGACATCATCAGCTGGTACAAATACACCTGACTTCGTCAGGATCTGTTCTTTAGTGTTTTGTTGGCTAAATTCCTTCATTGTATGTTACATTTGGATTATCTACAATTTCATCTAACTCTGATTCCGAGACGGGTCTATTTATAGATAGTGATTCATTTAACCAATCTATGTTTATCGTCACAGTTTTTCTCCTTGAACCACTTAATAGGATCTTGAACCTGCCTAACCCAATACCTTTTCAAAGCGTGTTCAATTTCTGCGGATCCAGACAAATTCTCAACTTTCTAAGTGTCTTCACGAATACTATGCTATTATTTTGTCCCTTGTCATGTCATCTAGTTTTGTTTTCAACTCAGTTTGCAATGGAATAGGAATTCTTCTAGGAAGTTTTGTTACCGGCTTGACGTCTGGTGTTATCTTCAAATGATATTCACCTTGAATACATTCCATACCATTGAATATACCCTCATACGTTTCAAGTAATTGTTCATTCGCAGATAAGTTCAATACTGAATAGAGATCAGCTTTTGTTTTCAATGAGTTTTAATTGTGAACAAGTATCTGCACTCAATAATGGTCTTCCACAACTAGATGACAGTATGTAAAACTGCCTCTGATTCTCTCCAACATTGAATATTTTTTTGTCTAAACACCTGCGGGATTTCTTCTCCGTAACCCTCTTGCAGCTTAGCATATGGACTCCGACAAAGCTTATACAAGTGTCATGTAGCTCATGAAATTTATGATAATACCAGTATCTGTACTTGACTTCCTGTGTGTGTTTATAGTTATTTGCTTGGAATAACAAAGTCATCATTAATTGGCTAGAATTTTGGATACTGTAAACATACTCCAACTTATGTCAAATCTCATCGGAATCATCTTCAAATGTTAGCCACTACCTCTACCTCTTTTATCATTTTTCTCTTTACCTTAGCAACTCTAGCCTAATGATTTATTTTTCCACAAATTCGATATATATTAAAGCCGGAAACTTATTCCTCTCAAAACTATGCTTTGCGCCACAATGTATATAATCAACGTCCGTTTTGTTTTTTGTTGATGGAATTTTATTTCTTTTCTTATTTTCCTTCTGAATTGGTTTACTTCCTCCAGAGTTTCAATTCTACCGCTCAGCGTTTTAACGTGCTTGTTTGAATTCTCATTACTGTCACAAACATCTATTGCCTTTTGCAATATTAATTTAGAATCACTAACCAAGTATTTATTTCTCATTTCAAACGCGAATATCCAAGGAATATTCATCTCAAATCAGTTCATCCATCATATTTTAAAAATTGCATTAAGATATCACCTTACGCAAGCGATAAATATATTGTTCAATATTTTCATTATCATCCCGATTTGTTTCATTAAAAATAAAACGTTCGTCTATATATTAACATTAGATATAAGTAGGCTAAAGTGACCAGAGAAAGTCGCATTTCTTTTGAATCCCCCCTACCCTCGGTAGATATGCCTAAAATTTAATCAACGAGAAAGTTATTACTGACAACAAGGTAGCGACTTTTATTATTTCTTTTTATCGTCCATTCCAGTGGCGACAACGAAATTGTTCCAACTTGCTTTGAAGGACTTTCAGTTCTTGAGAACGTTGCCGTTGAAATTCACGGGCAAACTAACTTATCATTACAACGCAGCAATTCGATCTTATACTCACGATAGTTGAAATTCGTCGACTTGTGAAATATATCTGCTTTATTTAGATTAATTCTGACACCATCTTTAAAGCTTTGATGCTATAAATAAAAACCAAACGTAAGTCATTCGGCAAATACCTTTTCTTTTTATGTTATTTCATCATTTCCTGCACTTTCATCTTTTATTCTATGTCAATCATTCTCTCCTTAGAAAACCTTTGCTAATATCAAGTTTAAAAGGGGTGATAAGGCAACACTGACTAGATCACACTCCTAATATTTACAAAAAATAAATTACACAGTAAAACAAAAATTGAATAGAAGTATACTACAACTAAATGAAAAAAGCGAAAACAGAAATAAAAAAGATATTCTTAGATAATATAAATGTAACACGATGTATAGAGAATTAAAAAATTGTATACATATATATACATAAACATAAAATCAGATATAAACAGTGGCGTAGCTAAGGGAGCGGCGGGGGCGGCCTGCACCTGCCGCACCTGGTGCCACCCTTTTGGGGGTGACATCCGACCGCGAAAAAAAAATAAAAAACTTACAAAAATTGCATTAAATAAAATTGCCACTAAAATTCAATGATATCTGTGTACTAGACACTGAAGGATGCTCCCGATATATTCTAATGATAAGTAACATCGAGTCGAATAATATATGAAACATGTAATAATCTGGCTGTATAAATACACCAGCGCCAATTTCAAACTTTTTACTTTTTAAACCGAATTTACTGTAATCCACATTATAAACAGTTATTACATTTATTTTTTAACTTATTTAGTGTTATTATGAAAAACAATGAAAAGATATGAAAACAAAAAAATGCATCGATTAACGCATAAATTTAATGAAAAAAGGAGAATTTATTATTAGTTTCGTTAGTTTATATTCTATTTATAAGTTAATGAATTTTTAAAAAATGAATTTAGTAGTTTTTTTTTTAATTTATTATGTCATTATTCGCAAACTGCTTTATCATTATCACTAAGATTGGTACTATGAATAGTATAAAACGATCGGGGATTACCCCAGAATTGTTAATTGTAGCCTGTATCATTTCTCATTTATTTTGTGAATTGTGATCGGCATGAAGTGAATTGTTGTTGTTTTGATATGGTTTTATAAAAGAGGTAAAAACATATATATTAAAAAACTAAAATCAACTTGGTTTTAGTTAACCAAGTATCTGATTAGTTCAACAATTTTAAGTTTACCATGTAATAGTTCAGTAACAGTCTCCTTGACCAATTGATACAACGAGCAGCGTCTTTAAATAATAAGGTATAATTAGAATATATAGTAATCCAGAAGGCGCATACGGAAATCAGTGGAAGGAGATCGCGCTCCGCCTACTAGCGCCCTCCCCCAATGCACACGGTGTTACCAGCAGAATAAATTTATCCACTAACTTCAGGAAACCGATGCGTATAAATATATTCGCTTGTGGTAGTAGTATTCAAATTTGCATCGATTTATATGGTCATGGCTTGGCTTATATGAAGTATTATTAAGGCCGCCATGTCAAATTTCTAAAAGGTTTATTCTGATCACAATCAATAGCCAAAGTATTTAGATTAAAATGATTTAAAAACTTTATCACATTTTACCATTTTATTTATTAAAATGAGTATTAAACTACATTATCATTAAATATGTGTGTGTGTGTGTGTGTACGTGAGCATATGCGCGTTCGCGTGGGCATGTACGTATGCGTGTGCGCGTGTGCGTGCGTGCGTACGAGTGTGTGTTTTCACATTAATCTACAAAATTATTTTGGTAATTTTGCAAATAATTTTTTGATTTTTGCATTTTACCATCTTTTTTCTGTAGTAGAAGCAGGAAAAGTATATTTTTTGTTTTCATTTGCATACTGCCCAACGTTTTATTTCTAATAAATAGTTTCAAATTTTTACTTGACAACTATCTATGTAACTTAGTACGAACTATTAATTTTTTTATGCATGTCGTAAGTAGAGAAAATCTGGAAAATAGGTTCTTCAGTGGTATAAACAGAACTAATGTTTTTTTCTCAAATTACTAATTTAATTTTAAAGAAATTAAAACAATGAAATTAATTTTAAACAAATCAAGCTATAATTTATTGCAATTACTGCTACAAATTGTCCTAAATAATAATATAATTGCGAAAGTGTGATTGTGCGTCCTTCTTTCACGTCGTAGTGCAGCAAGGTATCGACTTTATTTTTTGTACAAATATATCTAGCGGATCGAGAAATGACAGATTATTTTTAATCGAAAAGAGATGTGAAAAAGCCCAGAATAAAAATTTGAAAATATTCGATCTCATACTAAAAAAATTGAAAATAGGTCGAAACAATTATTCATATTAATTAGCATTCAATATCGTGATAAAATTTCTTCACATTTTAAACAATATCGATTTGCATTTTTCAATAAATTAAAGAAGACCGCAGAAATGAATGAATGTAACATGTGTTTCTTGCCATAATCCTACATATAGTGATTATATACGCAATAGGAAAAATATTCTAAAATTGAATATTATAACGGAAATTCAAACATTACACCAAATTCTCCAACGACATTTTCCGGCTCCCAATTTTTTGCAAATAAAATTTTACATTTTTCAGTATCGAGCAATTAGATGTTTTAATTTGGGTAAACAATTTTTTAAGAGGTGACAACACAGATCATATACTAAAGGTGACAACACCAATAAAAATGGCGCGTTTTTGTTAATAATAATCTACTTCGATACTTTAAAATTGCATAGTTAATTGATAAGGAAATTAAGTAATAGTTTTTACGTATGAAAAGTCCCATTTGTTTCTTTTGCAGTTCAGTGATATTTTTGCAGGTGGGAATAGCACAAGCCGGCATTTTAAGCTATATTGTCACCTAACCTTTCAGAGCTGTGTCTTAAATTGCATTGACAGCCGTGTTTTGATACTACGCATTATGCGTAGTTTTTTGGACACACTATCGTGCGTATTCTCGCCTTCTGGAGTACTCATTATTCTAAGGATAATACTGATAATCCAGTTACTATCAAAGACAATGCTTACATGAATGAAACATTTCAGGACTTGAGAGATGTATCACATTGGAGTATACCCGTTCCTGATGATGTGAACATTTTCAAAACAGAGAAGAGCCGTTTGCCACTGTATACGGATACGGGTTAAAAGTAAAAGGTGATTTTCGCCATCTTTCAAAAGAATGGTTTTATAAAGCGATGCCTAATGGTGAACACTGTACCGCTTTTGCTGTCGTTTATTTACTGCCATCAATAGTACTAATAAAAGAGCCAGCCGATTCGTTAGGCTAAAATAGCATAAAAAAATAGAAAACACAACTTCACAATTAGTGGATTCGGAAAAACAGATGTGGAAGCATCTTTTACTTAAATTATTAGATATAATTTTATTTGTGGCTAAACAAAACCTGGTATTTGTTGGGCAAGTTTCTACAAATAAGGGAAATTTCTTGGAACTAATCAAACTACTGTCAAAGTGTGATGTATTCTTGAAAGAACATAGTATGATAAATCATCAAAAGTACATATTTGTCGCCAGATATACAAAAATAATCCATAAATGTTTCAGCGAACCACGTAAAATCTCAGCTTGTAAACGAATTTAAATCGGCCAAATATTTCACATAATGTCTGAAATGATTCATTATGTGAATATTTGTAATAAAAAAGTGAAATAGAAACCGCTGATCTAAGTAATGAAATTCTTAAAAAGTGTGAAAATTATAGTTTAACATTATATATTTCGTTCCCAAGGTTATAACGATGCAGTTTTTACGAGCGGCTATATGTTATACCTTGTATAGTTCTGAGGTGTGGGAAAGATGGGCCTTTTACAACATGAAGTAATATTCTCAAGCAAAAACATTGGCTGTTGTTGGAATGAACTATATAGATTCTCCCAAGAGCATCTCTTTTTTTCTAACTCCAGGAAACCCTTCAACTCGAGTGTCTTGCTTTCTCCGTTGAACGGTTTTGGCAGTCTGAATCTACGTATAAAAGCTCGAAACTTTGTCATATATCAAGGTTTTTTGCGAAATCGTCTTGAGCACATAACTTAAAAAATGCTGTTCAATGGGTTTGAAGCAACATCGCTAATGTTGTTTTCAGTAAAATAAAATCTCTTTCTATATTCTAAATGAACGGCGAGATTGTAGGTGTGATTTTAGCATTCAATCTATATGATCGGATCATATAGGTTGAATGATAAAATCCTCCATACTGCTTCGAAGCTGCAGTTGTAATAACTAGATTGATATTTTTCTACGTCGTTTTGATATTTCTCTACTTCGTATGCTGAATGTCGCTTGATCGATACCTTTATTTTTACATGTAGTACAGTGTAGTACATGTAGTACATATTGTATTGATTTAATAGAACTGCACAACTAATCGTTGATATGAGCGTCGAAATTTTAAGTAAGTCGTATGGTCGCCGCAGATGCAAATGTATCTTTGTAGTTTGTTTATCTATGTAGTTCATATGTATCTTTGAAAGCCTCTCGCTGCTTGTATAAAACTCGCAATGTGTTTTCCATTTTATCCTCGAGACAACTCAAATAAGTTTTGACCACATTAGCCTCTTCCCTTGATGGAATTGTTAGACCTGAAAATCAGTTGATATTGTGAATGTGACATAAAATAACACTAATACAAGCAGAAATAATCTTAAATTTTTCTTTGCTACCTAAATTTTTGAGAGGTACCATTTTGTCTAGATCCAAGTCATCGAGATTAGCTAATGAATTCAGTACGTCATCATTGTACGAAAATCTTCTTTGTAATTCAGAAATTAGTATGTCTAACGTTTTGAAATGTCTGAGCATTCTAGTCTTCTATTTTTTGTCTCGCAGAGGAACAGGAAGGGCCATACATCAAGTAATTATTCATACGATTTGATTTATCTCTTCTGGACTTGGCTTCTTCCAAAATTTGATTATACTTTTCATCTGTTCTCAGTTTACTCATTTAATTTTGGACGCACTTGATTGCTATGGCGTTTTTCAATCCTGCACATCGCGCTTGTAAAGCTTCGTCTGCAGGTTGAAGTATGGACAAGATTTTTTTGGCTACAACCATGGCCAATCGGAATTCTAAGTTGAGCATGAATTGTTTAATGTCGACACTTTTAGCGACGTCTTCACGGTTAAGCCTGACATTTTTAATTTCATCTAAAGTCTTCAAAATCGATGAATAATTATTGTTTACAACTATTGTAATCGCCAAGTGTCCTGACCAACGCAGTTCGAGAAGCTGGCCAATCCTTTTTCCACCATACAAGGCCGCTATTTTCCCATGGTTAAAGAATTCATGCAACATAATGCATTGATCAAAAAATAAACGAATGAAAATCATTTCCATGATAGTCCTGATGACTATTAAATGCGATAGTTATAGCAGTGGACGTAAGGAATATTCCGGCTCAATTTATTTTATATTCTGGTGGCAACTCCTGAAACATTTCCACTCATTACGCTTGCGCCATCACAGCATTAGCTTAGCATACGAGAGATATCAATGTTATTTTCCCTAAGGATATTTAACGTTAAATTCGTAAAAGTGGCTGCATCATTGCTTTCAGTAGTCAGCAACGACTCATTGACGATTGCACCCTTGACGTAACGCATTGTTATTGCAATATTTTTACGGTTATTTTTATCTCTCGTCCCATCTTCCATTAAAGTAAACCTGTACACGTCAGATTCCTTAATATCTTTAACGATGGAATTTCGTACTGTTTGAACTATTGCTTGAATTATTTGATTTTGAATTTTAAGTGAACGATATGTAGTATTTTATGGTATTTGAATGAGACCCTCCTTCAAATTGGAGTCTTTCATGCACGTGTATTCAAACAAATTGTGAAATAATCCTTGTTCTTTTTCTTCCACCAAAATATAATTTCCACGCAAAGCTAGTTGACATCTAGAAATTGTATTATTTCAATAATAGACTTCGTGTAATACCTGTTTTGTTCTAATGTTTTTTGATGTATCAATGTTGAAAAACTGCAAGTTGTTGATATTCTATTTAATTTTTCTTGACACATCGTAACTTGTATATGTAAAATGGATTTATCATGTTCCACAGGATTCAGAAACTAGAAAAATGCTACTAATGGAAAACCAGTTTTTGAATCAGTAGCATTTTTCCAGTTTCTGAATCCTGTGGAAGTGTACGAAGTTTGTTTGCTCCCATGTGGTAAAAATTGCTGGCAATGATAGCAAAAAGCAGCACCTTTCTCTACAGAATATTGCAATCATTTATATCGCTTGAATCAGTCCACTACAAAGGCCCTGATATTTTCTTTTGGATATATATCTCAAATAACTTGCTTGGTAGGTTCGCCGATTTGTGCAATATTAGAAGGAATACCATAGTTAACATTACCAATATATTTCACGGAACCTGTTTCCATAGGGCTAGAAGTAGCAATTGAATCTTATGCTTACATTTGTTGTGAGGAATGAGGTCCTTCGTGGTCAATTTACTCTTTAATTTTTAGTTTTTTGCTAAAGAATCCCCGTATATCCATGGCAAAATCAATTAATCTTAAGTTCATAGCAATAAATAAACAATTGTCACTAAGTAACTGAAACACTGTACTGCACTAACCAACACCCACTACAGTGAAATACCCTCTAATTTGCTTATTTTTATATAAAAGGGAAACCCCTTAGGACTTTAGGGGCTAGGGGATTCCCCGTACTATAGAATGCAATCAGAATAAATCTTGCATACATATTTTAGATGTCATCTATGGGCAGACTAAATAGTTAGTTTATTGTAGTTGTTAACATTCCGCGTTTAATTCGGGAGTAAACTTATGACTCAAGGAAAGAAAATAAAAAAACGGAACATGAAAAGGCAAATTTGGATGATTGCGACGGAATAGCCATAAGCGATTATATTAACGACTTTTATGAGGTCAAAAAATTGTGCTTACGTGCACGAAATTGCTGGCAGACTTGAAAGAATAAATTATTTGCCTTGGGGCCCACACACGTTGAACGGGTTGGCAAAAATTCCAAAGTAAACGTGATCGTCCGATTACATAGAAAACTTAGCCAAGTTTATTAACCAATATATTATTGTACTGGTCAACGCACCTAATCATAATATGAGGTGCGTTGACCAGTACAATAATACTTTCGATGTCCTTAAATAAAGAAATTGTTCAATGATTAATCAGAAATAATGTCTCATTCAATAAAAATTTGAGGTATATGGTACATGAATTTGCTACTAAAATTATGCTACTGATTCAAAAACTGGTTTTTCAAAACATGAAAAATCCACTTTTCATGTACAACCTATGACGATGTGGCAGGAAAAATTGCATAGAATATCAACAACTTGCAGTTTTTCAACGTTGATACATCAAAAAGCATTAGAACAAAATAGTTAGAACAAAAAATAAAATACGTTGATAATTATATCCAATATGGTTTTACAAGTTTCGGGAACATGGATGAATTATTACCACAGTATTTTCTTTGTGTTGAAGTGTAATTTCTAATAAGTCATTAAAATTGTCTTTATCATGGAGCCATTTGGAAATAAAACTTATAAATTTTAATGGTAATGTTTCTTCCATCGCAAACTGGGTTAATATCCTTAATATCAACGCGTTGCAGACCTTTATATAGTAAGTTATTTAATTGTTAGAAATGAGAAAGCACACCTTTCAGCAATAGATTCGTTTTACAATATGTGGGTATATGCGCTGTTAGTGCCAGGGCAATGGCTAGTTGCTTCTCAGGACTTGTAAGCGTATAAAAGAAGTTGTATCAAATGCTTGGTTAAAGTTAGTGGCGCTAACGCAAACATTTTTAAAGACGTTTGAAAATAACTAGATAGTGAGCACGAGACCGAAGTTCACTTGTTATACAGAGGAAAACCATTTCCAAGACATTTGAGCAGAGACACGAAAGCGAATTGTTCCTGCAATTAGATGAAGAAACCCCTATTTTAAACTGATGCTAACTAATGCTATACGACTGCAAATACTGGTTTACTTATCAGATATGTTTACTCAATTAAAGGAACTGAATTTAGTTTTACTTATCTGATATGTTTACTCAATTAAAGGAACTGAATTCAGTTTTACTTATCTGATATGTTTACACAATTAAAGGAACTGAATTTAGTTTTACTTATCAGATATGTTTACTCAATTAAAGGAACTGAATTTAGTTTTTCTTATCTGATATGTTTACTCAATTAAAGGAACTGAATTTAGTTTTACTTATCAGATATGTTTACTCAATTAAAGGAACTGAATTTAGTTTTACTTACTAGATATGTTTACTCAATTAAAGGAATTGAATTTAGTTTTAGTTATCAGATATGTTTACTCAATTAAAGTTACTGAATTTAGTTTTACCTATCAGATATGTTTACTATATTAAAGGGACTGAATTTAGTTTTACTTATCAGATATGTTTACTCAATCAAAGGAACTGAATTTAGTTTTACTTACCAGATATGTTTACTCAATTAAAGGAACTGAATTTAGTTTTATTTATCAGATATGTTTATTCAATTAAAGGAACTGAATTTAGTTTTACTTATCAGATATATTTACTCAATTAAAGGAACTGAATTTAGTTTTACTTGTCAGATATGTTTACTCAATTAAAGGAACTGAATTTAGTTTTACTTGTCAGATATGTTTACTCAATTAAAGTAACTGAATTTAGTTTTACTTATCTGATATGTTTACTCAATTAAAGGAACTGAATTTAGTTTTACTTGTCAGATATGTTTACTCAATTAAAGGAACTGAATTTAGTTTTGCAAGAGCGAGATATAAAGACATTTATTATACAGGAAAAAATATATCTAAATTATTTTCGGACGAAATGAAACTCGATTTCGTCAAAGCTGTTACTTTTACTTTCATTCAGTAAAATTTAAGAATATTATTAATATTGAATATATTTGGCGTTAATTTTGTAGAAATTCATTATTCACAATTAAATGAAACTACGTGATGTAGTATTATTTCTACTCTCTTTAGGTTCTTTACCACGACCTAGGTTTCGTTGTATTACAACATCTTCAGGTGGGCTATTAGCAAAGATCTTTGATAATATCTTTGCTATCTTCTTTAAATCTTCTTTTCCAAGAAGAAGTTCTTGGAATCTTTGCTAATAGCCCACCTGAAGGTGTTGTAATACAACGAAACCTAGGTCGTGGTAAAGAACTTAAAGAAAGTAAAAATAATACTACATCACGTAGTTTCATTTAATTGTGAATATTATTAATTTTACGGATATACGCATATACTTTATAATATGTGATATTAAGTTCTTAGAAACAAATATCAATAATTTATGATTAAAATATACATTTAAAATATTTCAAATATTTAAAAAAAACATCCAATTGATTTTTTGTAACCGGGGGGAATGTTTCACACCTCTTATTATATCGTTTATCGTAATTATAGCTATTAATTATAAATGTCATAATGAATTTGTTTATTTATTTGTCTTGTTCATATCTCAACTACTCAACTGATTTCCATGAAATACGTGTAGCCTGTGTCATGGAGATAAACGTAGAATATTTTTTATCCCAGAACACATAATTTTGTCGATTAAAAATACCCTTTAGAGATGTAATAATGTGAATATAAGTATGTATGCATCAAACTATTAGCCATTTCCAATGCTAAAATCCAATGGTTTCATGAGACAATTAATTGCAAATTACTCCACCATTTTTCCCTTTTCCATGCGAGCGAAACCGCGGATAAAAACTAGTGAGTAAATCATAGTAAGTAAAAAAAATGAGTTGATAAGTTTGAAAAATAACAAAAAATTATAAATTTTTTGTATTTTTCAAACTTATCAACAAGTTTTTGGTATGAACAAATTAATAGAAGTTCATTACTGTGTGTTTTATATTTTTTGTGAACTATTTACAAAGAAAATTGAATTACAATATTGTTTACCCTTAAACTTGGTGGGTGGGAAGGGAAGATGGGGAAGATTGCTTATTAGTAACTGCCTTATTAGCCCCACTTTGGCTACGTTGTACAGTTGTTTTCATGAGTAGGTACTTCATGTGTGTCATAAAAGAAGTGCTGAACTAGGCTGTCAAACGGGTCTATGCTTGGCGACGCAATTTGTAATAAATAATTGAAAACCAAATTGTTTATTCCCATTTCGACTGTTAAAATGTTAAACCAATTACTGCACATATTAATATGCGACGCGCGTAGAAACTTAGCAACTTACAACAATAACGCTGCTTGGGTTGTGGCTATTTTTTGACGGTGAAAATTTTGAGAAAACATGAAGTGATATTTGCTGTTTCTAAAACTTTATGACAAAATGTCCTGTTAAATTTGTTTTGTATGCGTCATTTATGCGTTTAGTAAATATAAGCAGTTAGATTTAATAAGGAAATATTGTTTATTGCGTTGATTCTCTAATATTGAAGCAAAGCAATTTTAAGTTGCTTTATAATGATCTGAAGGATATAAAGTGTTTTAAATTTTTACTCACTCGCGGATTACTTCAAGATTGCGCTGAAAATCTTTCTCTAGTATCAGACTGAAATGTGATTACGAAATTACTTCAGACAGCCTAAAATTCAGATAAAATCTGTGACCGGTTATGGCCAATGAACTGCTCCAATCAGAACCTGGCGATAATACTGAAGTAAATACTTGCGAATTCTTATTAGAAAAAGTGAAATATTGAAAGAGTAACTTCCTCTTACGTTGGTCTGCCTTCTAACAAAATATTCATAATTTAGCCGAAATAAATGCTGATTACTATAATTATATTCGGATGAGAATGCTATAAATATGAGAATGCTATGTATTGTATTTTTTAGAAACAAATTTGATTAATCAAATATCTTGAGTCTCAAGAATTTCTTTCCTAACAAAAATGTCAAAACGGCTGCTGACAATGCAACCAGCATTTCTAAAAATGATATCACTACATATTATACAAAAACGGTATCAAAATAAACCTGTAACCTGTACCTCTGCGCTGGATATTTTATTGGCAGAGCGCTAACACTTCTAGACAATATTTTGGGTTGTTTATTTGATACGGTGGACATACCGGTTTCATCCATATTATATATAAACTGAGGCTGAAAGTTATGTTTGTCCATTAGAGCCGATAAATTTATGTAAAATCTCTTCACCTGTGTCTGTTGAATGCTACTCTACGTGCAATGCTTGTGAAAGTTGGCTGCCTCAGAAAAATATCAGGGTATCGCTTCAAAAACGCACGAAACCACTCTTTTGAGGCAGTTTTAGTTTCTCTGTTGAACCTATTAGGAATGTTATGTTTTTCTACATACTCGTACGCTGCACTCCTCAACCTTTTTGCTGTTAAACCATAAAACATTTCATCTAAAGTTTTCAGGTGACTGCAAAAATATTTTTCAACCTCAATCGAAAATGTTGTATCCAGTCTGCCTAACTTTGTTGCACTTTGTGGTTGCTACAAACGGAATCGTAATGTAGACTCTGCCATTCGTAAAGATGAGGCCACTGTTCATTTGCATTCGTCATTACCGATTCTCCTATGAGCCTCTTTGATAGTCTCATCAGAACAAACTTGTCGATAGGTTTTTCTTTCTCTCCTAGACAATTTGAAATAAAATAATAATGCCTTATAAAACGCTCTAAAGTTAAAAAAAAAGAAAATATAAACGTGTTCGAAATTGACAATAATTAGCAAATAAAATATATACGGAATTAAAAGAAACTTTGTCGTGTAAGATTGTGCGCGCAACCTTACACGCACGCATGGTGCGCAATTTTACAAATTTCGATACTATTATAACATCGCGACACCAACGTCATCTCTTAGAAATGATTCGAACTACTTCGTATGAAGATAAAACTTGAATAATGCTGCCGTGCGAAAATGTTAGTAAATCAATAAAACACCTTACGTTTTTTTACAGTAACACAATCATTTTGACGAATGCCAATAAAAACTTTGTACTCACGTATTATTTGTGTTTTCCAATGACTCCCGGTTTTTTTCGGGAGCACAATCTATTGGATGCATAATCTATAGGAGCCCAATCTATTGGAGCTATTATGAAGTGTGCGCAATTTTATCGACCGCGCAATCTTACACCACCTACCCTAGTCCATAATATAGGTTTATTAGGTATAAAATATATTTCAAAAGTATGTGCATTTACCATAGCATTTTGGTATCTAGTTGTAGACTGTTATTTTCTCATTCTGTAGTTTATCTCTCAACTTAGTAAATGGGCTATTATGTGATTTAGCTGATTGTCTGTTGGACATCCCCATTTCGATCGCAATTTTAGCTTGCAATAGGTCTTCTTCGCTCTAAGCCGCTTTGGAAGTGATTCTTTAATGATTTGTGGGCATAGCTGTTACAAAAAAATATATTATCAAAGACACCTATCACTTAGAGGTAATAGCGTTCACATGAGCTGAGTAACCTCAAACGATCGTTTTCTATTAAAGTTGAAATTTAAAAACATATAGATACAATTCCGCAAAACTGTTTACGTTATCGCTAAATAGAATATTTTAATACCTAAATTAATAATGCGAATAGTAAATAAGTACTGAAATTCTGGACTTCCAACAAAAATATCTGGCCAAAAGTAGATAAGCGTAGCCGTGAACAAATACACGTATCTCGCTCTCCCGTGCTGCGAGCGGACTGATCTTATGTACTCTATGTTCTGTGGTTATGATGTTATTTGTCGTTGCCTGGTCACGCGTCACATACCCGCACTCCAGTCTGCATAACGTGTTTCTATACACCGTTCATTTATCATGTTATTGGGGGTGAACAGCATTACCCGGTGAACGCCATTTCGATTGCTTTCCCTACATTTTCCCCTAAGGATAAGGGGATTCGGTCAACTAATTATAGCTCAGATTTCATAGAATATTCCAAAAGGGAACTATGTATAAATCAAATCGAAAATTTCTACAACATTCTGAAACATTTTGTGTATACTGTTCAAAAGTGTCAAAATATTCTAGAATCTATCTTTTCTGAACGTTCTAGAAATAATTTTTTTTAATATTTTGCATGGGACATTCAGGGACTTTCCATATTTTCATATTGATTTTCCACAAATTTTCTTTAGTTGTCTCGTAATTTTATACATTAAAATCTTCCGAAATAAATCCCATACACGATAGTGGAAATAGCACCATATCCGTTAATTAGACTTAGTTAAAAAAGGACTATATATATATATATATATATATATATATATATATATATATATATATATATATATATATATATATTTATAAGCTATTTCAAGGTTATCCATTTATTGCTGGACACCTGTACATATACTTAACTGTGTATAGATCCCTTTTCGTGCTTGTATTTACCAGATTTATATTGTATCGTCATAATTCGACGAAGGGGGATATTTAATTTGTTGTTCTGGCCTATTTCTCATTAACTGATTGGGTCAACTCTCACAGGCCTTTCGAGGTTATCCTTTAGTTGTGACAAACCAACCTATTTACTCATTCTTATATACCTATATACGGGTCTTATATTTTGACAGGTGCAAACAGTTGGGTTTGTGGTAAAATAAATTGGGACATATTCTTGTACACGTACAGACACGTGTGCAATACCAGTAATATTAGGTCGACGGAAGCTACCATTGCCTCTTAAACCCTGTAATTGGAAGGGTGATGTTGATTGGAAAAATGTTGACAGTACAATCGTGAATCAGCCTCTGCACTTTAATTGTGTTCCCTTTACAGAAATATAATCGCCGAAATTCAGCATTACTAATAATACTTCCAAGCTTTTTAACACATAATCGAACTAAATCAACATATAAAAATAATAGGAAACACAAAATGAAAATATCTTTCTGAACATAAAAAGAAATTATTTTTGACAATAATAAATTTTGCGTATAAATTAGTGTATTATGTAATCACGTAATAGCCAAAAGCGAACTAATAAACCATATTAACCTTTCTCGTAACTTAAATGTATGCGTCTAAATATAACTATTTTAAGTACAACGTATAAATTGAATACATATAACTTAAAAAAATATAAAAATACACTAGATATGTGTTTAAATGCAAAGAACGTGCTCGACAAATAGAATGGTTGTCAATAATTACATATAACGCATGTGACAATTATCAGCTTCCATTTTGTTTTTTTTGTATTTATGTTTTGTCACTTTGTTTTAATTAGTTTGTTAGATAAATTTGTTTTAAACTTCAGAATACTAAGTGCAATTTATTGGTCGGCTATAACGGTCGACCTCTGGTCTGCTCAATATAAGAATTACTCGAGAACGATTGACCAATGGTTAGATCCTGCTAGCAGAGTGAAAGCAGCAAGTAGCAAGTTAAAAGGCTTTCGTATTGAGAAATATCAAATAACGTAATACATTATAAACCGTTAATAATAATAATTTCTTTCTAAAAGAATAAAAATTACGCGGAAACTCCTTGCTCTATTTGGTATTACATATCGGTTAGAAAAAAAAATCCTTGAATCCAATGTAACCTTGGAAATACCCTTGGAAACTTTATGTAATATATATTTGTTGTGCTCTCGTAGTTTACAAAACCAAATGAAATTGTAATAAGTACCTGAGGACTTATTTGTATTTTAATTTAATTCGATTTATCTAAAAATGTTGGAATATGCATCCGTATTTACCAAATTAGCGAAGATTTTTAAAGAAATAAATTGATATGTTGTTTTTCAGGTATACTTAACATCGGCATTTAGATTGTAAGTTTGGGTAGCAAATACTTCAGTACTCGCTACAGTCCAGTATTTTACTGCTACTTAAATGGCTCAGTTGAAAAAGTGACTAACAATACGGAAACTACAGAACTTTCTTGGACGATAAATTGTGATATCGCGTGAATCAACTGTGTAAAATGAAGAAAAAATGTTAAAACGGAATGACTAAAATCTCACGATGAAAACCTATAAGTAATAGAAAGTTTAAAAGGAAAATAAGTGCTAAGTGCGTGTTGTTAAAGTTCCGGCTAAGCGCGTGTCGTTAAAGCTCCGGCTAAGTGCGTGTCGTTAAAGTTCCGGCCAAGTACGTGTCGTTAAAGTTCCGGCCAAGTACGTGTTGTTAAAGTCCCGGCTAAGTGCGTGTCGTTAAAGGTTCGGTTAAGTGCGTGTCGTTAAAGTTCCGGCTAAGTGCGTTTCGACACATGCAGTTCTTTAGCTGTCTCTATTACCTGAAATAGAGAGGGGGTGGGGACTCATTGCATTCATTTGGAAGCTTAGTATTTCACAAAGTGCTTAAAATTATAAATATACGAGTACGTTTTAAAATATAATCTTATTTTTGCAGTCACTTTAAGTGTATGGAGTAGGGAGTTTATAGGAACTTTTTATAGAGCCTTTTAACATTCGTCCAACTTATCTGTTTAATCAACGTCCAACTTAACTGTTACTGGACTATTGTTCGCAAACTAAAAGAACTTATTTAGCTGTGATAATATTCCTGTTAATTTCCTTATGTATGCTACTATTTTGACTGCTTTTCATATATTCAAAAATAACTGTTTAGCTGGTGGGGTATGGAGACACGTAACTCTAACAAAAATGTGACCTTTAAAGCTTAATATCTCTTGAATATATTTGACGTTAATTTTGTAGAAATTCATTATTCACAATTAAATGAAACTACGTGATGTAGTATTATTTCTACTTTCTTTAATTTCTTTACTTCGACCTAGGTTTCGTTGTATTACAACATCTTCAGGTGGGCTATTAGCAAAGATTCTCTCATCTTTGCTAATAGCCCACCTGAAGATGTTATAATACAACGAAACCTAGGTAAAGAACTTAAAGAAAGTAGAAATAATACTACATCACGTCGTTTCATTTAATTGTGCTTAATATCTCGTTAATAATCATTTTATTGAAAAAGTGTTCATGGCATATCTCCAATATTTTTGAAACACCTATTCAACGATACCTTAAATAATTGGGCATATGAATAAAATAATCACCTCTCCCCCCTCCCCTTCGCATGCACCTTTAAAATCATATTAAAACATTTTATTTCACAACTTTGTAGACGTTATAATTATGTATAATTATGATAAATTACACCTTTATAGTATAATAATAATATACGTGTAAAACGGCTGTAACATATAGACGGATAGGTGAAACAAACGGACATAGTGAAATTGTAAGGGTTCTTAATTCGGCTAAGGGGTGAAGAATGCCGTGCAAGTACCCGAAAATGGTGGAAAATACCGTGCATTAATGTCATAAAAACCGATCTACACCTTGAAATACGAAGGATTATCGTGCAGGCGTAGTATTTCCAGATTTCGATGTAGATAATGAACATTGCAACGTTCAAAATTAGTTAAAGAAAATTGAATAACCAAGTTAATTTCACTTCTTTTGAGTTTTATCAGTTTCAAGACAGGAATTTCTTTTACTTGCAAAGAAATTGGAAGGCCAAGCATGATACAACCGTTTGGCTAATAACGACCATATATGGAATGAATGGAAAGACTTGCTTCTGCGAAGATCAGGCAACAATACTAGAAGATTTGGTTAATCGAAAGAAAAAGTCCAATGAAACTATGAAGAAATATTGTCAAAAAAAAGGAGTAATATTTTCCCGTTGGAAACTCTCGAACAGTGCAACGATATTATGTGTAGCAGGCGGGCTTCCTTCCGAACTACAAGCTAAAGTAAAAAGAAGTATTTCATGTGATCGCCATGTTGAACTATATGATGATTTTTTGGCTGAGATAGACGTCTATCAAATTCCGAAATGTGACACCTTTCAGGCTGAGTACGTTAACGTAGTTCACGCGATACGTAATTTGAAACCATCACTCGAATTGACAGTCGATCCATATGTTTGTGATTGATTGTATTCGTAATGTTTGTTATCGATGTAAACGACCCTGTACATATTCAAATATTGTAGTGTTTCAGATGTGCGTCGGTGTTTTAGATGTGATAAGAATAGACACATAGCTAATAAATGCCCAAAGAGAATTCCAATCAATCCTCTGCGGAAGGTATTCTAGAGAAAATAATATTATTACAAAATTATAAGGATGTTTAAGAGAAAACCGTTAAAAATGGTTACATAAAGGTTTATATCGATACTGGTAGCTAAGCGAACGTTTTAGTGCAAGAAGGTTGCGCAATAACTTATTGAATCTCGACGTGTCTCTATATAGAATAATTATGAGAGGATTTCCTGAAGAAATCTATCGTACAGAGATGTACTTTCCAAATAAAGATCGATAATCTGAAAACCCGTGTAAAAATGAATGATGTAATTGGTTGACTGGCCAACCAGTAAGTAATAGTGATGCAATACTGCTTGAGGTGTGTAACAAAAGTGTTATATTAAATAAAAAGAGGAGAATTTATAATCGTGTGTTATCGAAGAAGATGACCACTGTCAAATTTATCACGGTGCAGAAGAATTTATACCACCGGGACGGCGTGGTGTTCATACAAGTCGCTACTAATGGCCACCAAGTATTGCCGGTTATTTGTAAATTGTACTTTCATCAGACAAATGTTATAAATAATATTTTTATTTATTATAACTTACCTTACATCGTGTAAATCAACCTCTGTAAGTGAATTGAACAATATAAAAATAGAGGAGTGTGGTAAGTAAGTGCGGCTCAAGATAGCTGTGGTGTTAGGGAAATCTCGTATATGTTTTAACAGTTCGTGTCGTTTTTCTATTTGATTTGTTGTTTAATGGTTTTGCTAGATTATGTTTTAATTTGGTTCAATCATTTTTTAATACCATTCTTAGAACGTGAAGTCATTATTGTACGAGTCCGATACGAATTACTAACAATATAGTCTAAAGACTATGCATACAAAAATGTCATAAAAACCGCTGGTGGCTGCAGTAACGTATAGGTACTTTGGAAATGTAAAACAGTTGTGGTCGGGACATCCGTGCATATTGACAACATAATTCAGATTGATCCATTAGAAGTCAATCAAAGCCACAATAGACTAGTTTATAAGTTATTTGGATTGTTTTATGAACAATTACTTTGAATTGGGCTGTACCAATATGATAGAAATAAATATTAGTTTATTTTTGATAAGCTCTATCGCAGATTTTTTAAGAATATTAAACAATGAGTTAATAGTATTTAATATTTAGTAGTCTCCAACGTTAAGCGATTACTAAAGGTATCATTAGGGAGTCCGCATCACGTTTAGTTATAGTTTTAGTTAAAAAAGAATGACAAGAAGAGTCGTTCTGTAGATTATCCTTAGCTAAAGGCTGTTACTATTGAAGGCAGATATTGGCTGCCTCACATAGATGGCCAGCTTAGTAAACTCGTAGACAAGTTTACTTTTAAAGTTACTTTTAAGTTTGAATATGGCGCATGGCTATCACTAGGTATGGATTATACTAGACCTGCGTATATTACCCTTGTGGACAACAGGAATATTTAAGTGTCCTATTCGGTTTGGCCAATAATCCGTTGGTGTTTATGTGATTTATTAATAAGATTGGTGGTTCCATAAACGGCAGCAACGAAGTTGCTATGTTGTTTTCATAAACGGCAGCATAGGTTGGATGCTGCTGACACCCAGAATTTTGATGACAGACCCTTGCTAACGACTTCTAGCATTGAATCTGGGAATCAGGGTTGAGCTTTTTGGATTGTGTACTACAAAACTTTATAACTTGTTTACTAACTAATAATAACTTGTTTAGGACGTGAGATTTCTTTCGACGGTCTTCGACCTTGCGAATTCAAATTTATAGCAGTGTCACTCTTTAAAGTCCCAGAAATTTTTCATAACGTCAGATAATTAGGTCTTTGTAGCTATTTACGGAAATATGTATATAATTTTATCCCAATTGCACTACCGTTTATTGATTTTACAGAGAACATCGATGCGTTTAACTTAAATCTAATACGTTCTAATATGATCGAAGCATTTAGCAGGAACCTGATACGTTCTAACGCATTACTCTGCTAAAGTGAAGTGAACGAAGAGAGAGAGAGAAGTGAGTGACTGGGTCCTTACGTTACAACAACGCCATGGCGATAAAATAAAGTAAGCAATAAACATATTGAAGTTGCATAAAACAGGTAAGGAGATAGTAAATAACTTTGTAGTAATGGATGAGTCACTATTCCTACCGCTTCACTTGCGTTGTCACAGAGCCCCTCCTGAACATCTCCCCTCGTACAAAAGAAGGGACTACCGAAGGTTCCCTAATAGTGTCCCGTATCTACCATTGACCGCTTCTACCTAACTGGGTTAATCCACTCAACTGGGTTAAAATGGATGAGGTACTATAACGTAATGCCTAAATAGTAACAAACTGGTCGTGTCAAACTCAACTCTATGGGCAATGGTATGCATCATGCAGATATCGGCCACGTCGATTTAAAAAGATGTACATAAAAGAATTATTCGTTTCCTAAAATGTATAAATCTATTATATATAATGCCTTGCTTACATTGATTATGGTAAAGGATATTATGCTAGACAGAAGGGCAAATTATATTCTATACCAAAACCTTCCGTTCTTATGCATGTGATACATGTCAAGTACTTTAGTCCGTCCTGTAGATCAAAAAGGGGTATCAGTACATACGGACCAGTGTGAACTGATATCTCTTTTTTACCTGGTACCCGATGCATTTTCAAAATCGGTTGCCAACCCTGTACATAATCAAATATAACCACTAACTCGTGATATGAATTTTATTGAAATAGTTAATAGTTTTTTTTCAATTTGTTTTGGTATTCGGAGCATGTTGTCTCAGATAACGGAAAGGTGTTTATAGATAGGTATTTCAACAAATAACAATTCAAAAATGCCCTTAACGCAATAACTTGCCCTTCGGTTAATAGCCGATTAGAATGAACAAATCGCATTTTATCGAATGCACTACGCACTAGAGACGATAGTCCCAAAGCTGGGATAATACCTAGTCTTATTATTTATATAAACACCGTGTGGGATATTATTAATAAAAACAATGGGTCGACTGACTACAAACCATATTAACTCATTTACGGTCAGCAATCAGTGTGCATGCTCTGGCCTACTACAGCTCTGCTCTGACTTTATATGTTAACACTGAAATTAACAAGGAGCCGGTGACTGTGAGACGTGAAAATGTACTAAAGCTAATTGAAAAGGCTAGAGTAATAATAAAATACAATTTCCATAAAAACTCAAGGAATATAATTATTATCTATGAAAAGCGCGAATTCGTACTATAGAAAAATTTTCGCACAAGTCTAAAGATAATACCAAATTAGGCACTTTATAATATGAACCCCTACGTGGTGATTCAGGTAAAAGGAAAGGACACTTCACTAGAATTTTTATAACATTACAAGAATTTTAAAGACTTAATAACATCAGATTTGCTGCGATTCTAAGTTAGTCTGGCAACCATTTCCGATGGCACCAGTAATACTGACGACAAACTTGATTTCATACATTTGCGGGAAAGTTAAATTCCTAATCACGGTTGTACTTCAATTGCCGGTAAAAATGTTGTAGGATGGCCGATTGTAATACCCCTGAGTGGAACAGAGTGAGGTAAGAGCCAGACAAAAGTGCTGCTTGATTTATGAGTAAATTGCAAGGTGGGAGAGATAGTGGTGAGGTTGCGAGCTGGCTTGGATTCAGCAAAATAATGCATTAGATGTGAATGTGGAGTGTTAATAATTGAAGAGCTGAGTTATATCGCAGAATTATAATTATTCTTTGTAGTTAAATATAAATTAATAAATAGTTACATACTTAATAATGAAAGGAGTAGTACTTTAAATTTAAGGTTACCTAATAGTAAAAACCGTCCACATAAACGTTTTCAAAGGTAAAAAGTTAAAACGTTGCTACTTCTTAAAACCGTTTCTATTTTTTTTAAATTTTATATGATGGAAAATTGTACCATTGTATTTTTTGTTATTATTTTTTCTTACATTATAAGTGTTTAAATTGAAGGATGTAAAATGTAGGAATATGTTGGCACTAAGAGGTATAGAGAAATGGTTTGGCTTTTTATGGAGGATGAGGAATATCAATTTACTGTAGCTTTCCATCCGAAGTTATAACTGATATGGTTCGAAAAATATGACAGCAACAAGGTAGCAAACATTAGGAAACGTATAAAGATGAAAATGGAAGATCCTCTGAAGCGACATAAGGGCAAAAACGAAAAAGAAAGATAGCATCAGCGTTAACGGAAGTAGATGCAATAGTGGGAAAGAACTGGCTGGTTTTTTAGTACTATCAATCAATAAAAAGAGAAGTTAAGAATTGTAACGCGAAATTAGAATTAAAAACCTCCATTAACGAGTAATTAACTACATATATTGTATTCTTAAAACCAATATAATTTTTTTCAGACGAACTTTGAATGCGTCAATTGACGGCAAATTCCTGATATCAAGATTTAAGATATTCAAGAGTGTGGAAGCATGAACAATTAAAGATATTCGTAAAAGGAGGTGCCATGTTTAGTGATCCGTAAAATAAGGCGATTCTTGTTCTACATTGTGAGCAACAATGTCATTATTTATGTTGAATCAACCAACCCAAAGCCATGAATCTGGACGAATCTACGAGAATAGTTCATTATGTTAAAGGGAAGACAAAGAACGTGTAGATTATGCCGACAGAGAATCTCTGACAAGTTAAGCCAAATTTCCTTACGCCGAAAATGTGAGGAATTCAGATTTTTCAAGTCGTTCTAATTTATTTAAGTTATTCTTGGTTATCCATATTCTTGGATAGATCCAGATATACCTCCATAGTCTAGCAATAGCAACAAGTGTGTTTGATATTGGTGAATTTTAATTTCTGTTGAATAAAATTTTCTGACTTTATTCATTAAAGAATAGTTCCTTGACGTTTGTCTTAAGGTTTTAAGATTGAGCATATGACTGACTTTAGCTTAATATATTTAATGCTGAAAATATAAGACACGAACACTCTTGATTGTAACCTTCTCTTACCGTCAATATCAAATGAGGTAATATTTGATTTATATTTCTAGTATGCTCGCACCTAACAATACTTAGATATCCTTTGACACCAAGATGAATTTAACCATAAATAATGACATTGTTGCTCACAATGTAGAACAAGAAGTTCAATTCAAAGACAGCAATGTCATTTCCATTTTACCTTCAAACTTGTACTTATCCAACTTGGTAATTTTACAAAACCTGATGAACACCATCACAGCAAAAATATGATTTCTGTAGATACCATAGAGCCGTGCACTTTCCAAGAAACTGAAAATAGTCATTGAAAGGCTTTGAAATGTGTTACCGAGAGTATTGGTCCTAGTTCGTCAACCCTATTCAATCAAATAGAATACCTGATATCAGATGATAGTATACAAGAAGGCTTGGTACCGTATAAAATTAATTCTGACTTGGAATCTGATTGCGTAAACTACCTAGAGAAAAGTAAGAAAAGAAAGAAACGTGTTCAGATGCAAGAATCAAATTGGTTTGCTGAAAGAAATAGAGAGTTGGAAGAAAATGGAAAAAAGTATTATGGAAGAAAAAAATAAGAAAAATGGAATTACGAAATACCAAGGAAGGCTACAGTAATGGAGAATAGATGCCTGTGTAAAATAACTGAGAAAAGATCATTAAAATGTTTGACATTTATAGAAACATATAGGCAAAATATTTTCGAAGAATTTTGGCGTATGAGCTGGCCAGAGAAAAAGGTATATGTTAATAATCTTGTGTACCTGTTAAGAAACCAAGGGGGAAAAAACCACAAAGAATCGAAAAGAGCACAATCTTTGTTTTAATATTTGAAAAAAGAAGATCAGCCAATCAAAGTCTGAAGAAATATGTTTTTAAAGACTCTTGGAATAGGCAGATGGACAGTTCTCAATTGGAAAAATAAACAAGTATCTGTCTCTAAAAACAACGAAGATTATCTTAAAACTAGAGGTTCTATTTTTAAGCCTTTTGAATCAGAACGTCAAGATCTGAAAACATTTTTTGAATGATTGCCAGCAATAGAATTTCACTGCTGTGGTGCTCGTATACAGAAAAAGTGTTTATTGCCAGAGTGGCGATAAAAACGATCCCTTTATGATTTTTATGTTAACGATTGGTATAAAACACGTAATGTCCATGCTTTGTCCATTTGCAAGTTTTATGAAAAATTTGATGTCCAAAATCTCGGACTGTTTTATCCTAAAAAGGACATTGGTCCTTTGATGGAGGTGAGATATGTGTTTTCTTTAAAGTTGGCAATAAGTATCAACAAGATTATTTAGAACATCAAAGTAAGAAAGAAGAAGCTCGAGCAGAGAAAGAAAAAGACAATGCTGAAGAAAGTATTGTTCTCACAGTTGACTTGCAGGCGGTTTTGATGACACCCAAATAAAAAATTAGCAGTTTGTACTAAAGAACAAAGTTCTAAATACACAATCTTGCCTTTTACAATTTGAAGAACAAAGATGGCTATTGTTATTTATGGAACGAAACCGAAGGAGGCATAAACTCTAAAGAGTTTGCAAGTATATGTATCAGTCTAATTATAAAAGGTTTTACTACAAAATGAATCAGAAAAAACAACTAAAATAATTTTTTTTGCGAACCACAACATAATAATACAACAAAAGTTTCTTGAAGTTGGGCATACACAGATGGAAACGTTAGCATCCATGTTGAGCGGGCTCTTAAAAACAAACATATCAATGTTCCTCTGGAGTATATCTCCATTTTGCAGATCGGCAAGAAAAAGACCCTAGACGTTATGATGTAACTTACTTAAACCACACTTTTTTCAAAAGCTTTGATGAAGTATATTTTTTTTCAAAGCATTAGTTCTGGATGTGGTAAAGGTGACGTTAAAGTTATTGATATAAGAGCTCTTCAGTACACTCTAGACGATGATGTATTTTATAAAGTGAGATTCACTGATTAATGGAGAATACTACCGCACAGAAAATCACCAGTTGTAACTGCCTTGCCTTTTGATGCTTTAAGAAATCAGCATCTAACAAAAAGAAAAATTAGAAAGAGGAAGTATGGAGACTTGCAGTATTTGAAAGGCACTGTACCTGAGGACTACTATCATCGTTATAATTTACTTCATAACTAGTACCTAACTCGCATCTGAGTAACTTGCTTGATTCATTTTAATTAAGAAAAAAATAAAAGGATATAAACGTATTTTATGTTCAAGTTACTTTATGTTAAAAGAGTAGAAGAATATTTTTTGTTAATTTTGAGAGAATTTTTGTTTTCTTTTTTAATTAAAAAGCACCTATTATAATTGTGCATTTAATATTAGAGTCCTTATTATAATTATAGAGACTGAAAAATGTGTTCCTAATCTACGTGATAAAAATGTTGAATATAGATACATTAAATATGTATTTTTAAGTTACTTAATATTAGAAGAGGAATAGATAAACGATATGAATATTTTTGTTATTTTTAATAAAAAAAATTTATATGAAAAACTGCTAAGTCCGTTATCAAAAACTTTACTTGATTACAAAAACCTGCTTAGTCACAAAAGTGTTAATAAATAAATAAATATTGAATTTTCTAACTCTTATTTTATGTTATAAAGGATAAAAAACTAAACCAACTGTATTGAAGCCCCTTCTTAAAATTAGTTTATATTTTTTTATATTTTTTTTTCTCCTGTAAAGTTGCCTAATCCGGCTTTAGCAGGTTTATATTCTAAACCGACCATATATTAATATACCAGAATATAAAGGTAAGTACATACTTACCTACGTAAAGAAAGGCGAAGAGTACGTTCGATCTACAAATCCTGTGTGTTCTCAATATCTAAATGATACAGAAATAAAGCATCAAGCTAGATAATTATATCAATAATATCTTCATTTAAAACAAATCGCGTGCAACTAAGTACACGTGATAGAAGTAAAACTTTTTTGGCGATCTAAGTCTCGATCTGTAAGTATATAGTAAGGTGTGTACCTTTGATACACATAGCGTACAAAACATCTGTTAGCAGTTGTAAGCGCCTTTTTTTGCTTTTGACACACACAATACAAAACAGCTAATAACAGTAGCGAGCGCCATTTTTGTTTGTTTTTATGCATGTCTATAATTTTTATGTTATTCTATCGTGTTCATCCATCTTTCTCGGTTATTAGCTAAGTAACTATTTCCATACTTCCTGTGATAGATTCATTACATTCAGACCTTATAACAAAAAATTCCATGAAAATTTTGCTTTGAAAATATTAAATGAAATATGACCTTAACATTTTTCTCTGATCTGTAAATTCCTCAAATACGGAGTAACAGAAGTTCATATTGTAACATTTCAGTTTGTTAGTTCATAGTGATGTAGAGTATCTTAATATTAAGATCTACTGATTTCCATGAAGTTTAACAATCTTTACATCTTCACGAAGCAGTCTATCTATTATGACATTGCCAGATATTACATATTTCCCGGAACGTCCCGCATTTTGAGTAAAATTTTATGTGTCTTGCCGGAATAACAACTGTGCCGTGTTTCTGGAATTTAAAGTGAACAAGACCGTACATGTAGAACATAAGCTAGTAATTCTTCTTCTGTTAATGATGGGTGAACGAAAGTGACAAATACGTTTTTACTCCCCTCCTGATTTCCCGCAACTTTCATTAAACGTTCAAAAATAATTATAATATAGATTACATTATGCAGGTAGCATAAAACAATACTGTTTGCAAAAAATATGATTTCATAATTCACGTGACGACCCGTATTAATTTATTATTATTTACAAACAATAAAATATCGGGCAACCCTAGTTTTTTGGATTGTTTATTTTCTGTTATATAGTTTTCATCAAAATACAAAAAAAATTATTACGTTTTGTTGGGCGGGGTTAAGCAGCAAAAATATATTTTTGCTATATAAAATGAGTAGGCGAAAAAATTCAGCGGGGTCACAAAGCCGCTTAATGGTTAAACAAATACAAAAGTTATTTAGCGTAGATGGGGCGAATCAAATTAAAGGGCGAATGGAACAAAATACTGAATCCTTCCATATTTTGTAACGCAGTGTAGATATGAAAACTCGAATAAGGCACATTACTTCGTCCCTTTCTCCCACACGTAATTAGTCAGAAGGCGCGCTATGAGCATGTCGCTCATAAAATGTTAAATAGTTTTTTTTGGCCGCTGTATTCGCTCTGGTGTCTAAATACCTTTCTAGCGGTTCTTCTTCTCTCCCGTAAAGCATTGAATACACCTATCATTTAATGCCGTTATGACCGTGAGGTCTACCAGTCGCGACATTTTGTTCATTATTCTTCAAACGACGTAAATATTTTTTATTAATATTTCTATACAATCTTTTTGACGTGTTCCGCCTGAGCCTGAGCGTGCAAGCGAGAGCACGGAACAAGTGATAGAGGCACGATCGGCCCAAGCGTCGGAATTTATCTCTCTTCTCGCGTGACGTCAGAGCTAGCAGTTCGACAACCATCGATTTGACTTTTTCAAGACACATTACACTTGAATTCGTACTTTTCCTATCATCCCCTTGATTTCGTACTTTTCCTATCATCGTCCTATCCTTAACAGAATAACGCAGATTGGAAGATCTTAAATATAACACATGTATATAAGTTGTAAATAAATTGTTAATAGCACATTGTTACTTGTAATTAATCTGTATAATTTAAGTAAAAAAATATTTCAATTAACGAGTGTAAATAAATGTTAATTTATCGAAAAAATTGTAATTTTCAATTAACTTCTTCTTTGTATTACACAATATAATAATAATTCAGCGATAATAATTCAATTTAATTCATAAAAGTATGCAATTTTTCATCACGTAAAACTATCGTCCGTAAATCCCGTAAAACTATCCTTCGTAAACCGACTTTATAGACAACCAATTATTTGTTTTTTACTTTCCCTTTTTCTTTTATTTATTTTTGTGGACAATTTAATATTTATATACTTTTAAAAATTTTTAAAAAATATTATAATTTTGCTTCCTAATTTAATCAAAGGCATCGCTTGAGTGTTCACCACCGAATTCGATAATTGTTGCTAGAAAATTCTTGCTAGTTTATAGTTGCTAGAAGAAACTTCTTTGTTGCTAGAAGATATTTGTAATGCAGTTGTCAATTAATTTGTGAAACCACAACTTATTATGGGAAGTTATATTTGATGCACACGTTTCATATTTCAGTTTTTTGACAGTGATTTCACCACACACCCTGCTATATAACAGATATATATTTTACAGTTTCCAAAATATTATTAGACCAACGAGCATTTCTGATATATTATTAGATAGTTTTTGAATACAATAGTTGGATATTTTATGATTGTGTTCATGTCCTCATCAAATCTGTGGCTAACTAACGTGTTATTTATGGATTTGATTGCAGATGAACAATTCAAAATAGAAAAATTATTCAATGTGGCCATTGAAGGAAGATCTCAGTTCCAAGTGGTTTAATACTTTCTTATAAATATTTTTAAAGTGAAGTGCATTGGGGTTGTTGGTGCAACCATCGTCATATTCAATGTTAAAGAGTAATTCTACGTTGTTTTGGCTAAGACCACACAGAATTGTGTAGGCTAGAAGTATTATCCCGCATAAATTGTACCAGAATCCCTTACGCCACTTTTGCACCCGCTGTTTTCTAATTGGTTTGTTTCTTGCCAATCTTAGCACACCAAGACGCTGTGAATGGTTGAGTTAAACAATGCTGCAATGAGGATTGCGATTAGAGCTGAACATATCGATGAAAGATATCAATAAACAAGTTTGAATATAGAAGCATAAGAAAATAAAAGTAATAATGTATGTAAGCAGTGCCGTAACTAGGGCGGTGCCAGCGGTGCTCAAGTACAAGACGCAGACCCTGGAGGAGCGCATGTTGGCATGCATGGAGCAGCGAAATGACCAGGACCAGATTTTGGGTCGTGCATAGTAGTTTGGGATCGGCCAACTTGCGTTAGAACTAGATATATTTTTTTCTCTTTGGATTGGCAGCAACATATCCTAAGTATCAAATAAAGTCATATCCAATAGAAAGATCCGCGTTGGAACATTTTTACTTCATAATACTGGTAAAGAAAGCGCTATTTTCTTCATAAGAACATAGCGCTCCCTTTATCAGTATTATGAAGTAAAAATGTTCCAGCGCAGATCTTTCTACTAGATATGATTTTTCTTGTTTATCAAATATTTATGTTTTAGTACAATTGATAGTGGCGCGATAATTTTATTAAATGTATTTAACGTTAATTGAATTTTATTTGAAAGTTTGAAAATTTATTTAAATCTTGTCGTTAAAGATGTAAATTTAATTACTTAAAAACGCTTCCAAATTTTTCATTACAATCTAAAGTGATTGTTGTTAATAATGTTAATGTTGTGATAACGTAACCAACAATTGAAACTAAGTTAATAGTAAATTAATTAATAATTTGGTTTTAAACTTTCACTGATACTTTTACTATTCTCAGCTTAAAACACGATGTTGCCAGTGTATCCAAAGAAAAAAAATGGGGTGTGACTGTGTCATGGACACGGCCGTGTATTGTACGTGAATACGTCTATGTAACGGGTTATATTTTTTAAATAAAATATTTTTGATAAAATTTTTTTTTATTCTAACAACTTATTATATTCACTGTCAGTACTTTAAACTAATGTTTTATATACAATCGATAGATTTTGACGACAGCTGACGATTAAAACTTAAACGAACATCGTAGCTTTTCCGAATCAAAAGTTATACTAATTGCAAATCTCGATACGCAGCAAAATAATCTCAAAATGGTGGCGCTTCCCCCTCCACCGCGCGCAATGCGTCACTGTTCTCACTTATCGTAATTCTTTGATCCTTTAGCTATCCAGTGGTATAATTTAATTTTTGGTGAAGAGGATAGATTCGAAACCGCAACGCCAAACTGTATCCCCCGATTTTGTTATCATTAGGTTTTTTGGATTGTCCCCGTATGGTAGTAAATTTAAAGACGTATTCACGTCAAAAATACTAGTTCTGGCATAAGTTGGCCGACCCGTAGTTAGTATCATATTTACAAAATTTTTGATTACGTATACGAGTATAGAAGCACGCAACTGTACTATATGACATTTGTTTGTCGAGTGATCTTGAACACTCGTAACTCTAGCAACATTACACACACAGACAAAAGAATAAATATACCGTGAGACAAGGATCTAAATTGATAGGCTCATTTTAATCATTGTCCCAGATGTCGCACTGTTAGCGTGAGAGAGATAGCAATATTCATCATCGACAACAGTAAAAGGATGAATTGCGGCCGGCGGAAACAAGCGATCATCAAATATGCAGCGCAGTGCAGTGTTAAGCGCTGATTGCAACAAAATAATGCCGCCGCCGGCCTTTAAATGATTTGAAGAAAAGGGCACTCTAAAGTTAAATCGTAGTCTAGTTGGAGCTTGTTGTAAGTAATAAAATTAAAGGCTAAAGTTATGAAGAACAGGGTACTCTAAAGTTAAATCATAGTCTAGTTGGGGCTTGATGTAAGGAATAAAACTAAAGTTATAAAATTAATTAAAGGCTAAAGTTATAAAATCGATAGTGAAGAAGATCGAAAGAGAGAGAGAGAACAAGACGATGTTTTGACGTGATAACGTCTTATAAATCGATTAACACCGGCTGCACGCATGAAAAAGTGTCACGTTCCGCCTAAGCCTGAGCGTGCAAGCGAGAGCGCGGAACAAGTGATAGAGACGCACGATCGGCCCAAGCGTCGGAATTTATCTCTCTTCTCGCGTGACGTCAGAGCTAGCAGTTCGAATAGTTCTGCTAACGAGTGTAAATAAATGTTAATTTATCGAAAAAATTGTAATTTTCAATCAACTTCTTCTTTGTATTATACAAAATAATAATAATTTAATTTAATTCATAAAAGTATGCAATTTTTCATCTATGTTTCTTTATGACGTTATCACGTAAAACTATCGTCCGTAAACCGACTTTACAGACAACCAATTTTTTAATTAGAATTGTTTTAGTGTGATTTTGTGCAAAAAAATCATATATTGATGTCTACTCAGCCTATTATTTTGACTTGTTTCAGTAAAATAAGTTCTCTATGACATGAGACAATGAAAACAACATGAATTTATACAAATTGACAGCTGCAAGGTACTTAAAATTTTAATTACTACTTACGCGGTACTAATTTATTACTTTTTATTTTTCCGAAAATATCAGAAAGAAAAATATTTTTATTGGAATGTGCTTGCTGACCGTACATACGTTCCATCCCGTCTTGATATTCGGGTAGTTTCCCGATAAATCGAGTATTACACATTCACCGGTCGGGGTCACACGGAGTTTGTTGTCTTGTCATTATCGTGTATGAGAATGAGGACAGTGAATAAATTTTTTGTTGATTTGTTGTTTGTTGATGAAATCATTAGGGTAAGTTGGAAAATTGTATTTAAAAGTTTTAACGGAAAGTTTTATTTAGCCCCGCATTTTTATGGTAAAAAGTTCAACCTTTGGGAGATCGAGGCCCACCATGAGAGGTCTTTTTCATAAAGTCTGTAATAAAACATCGGTTACCTAACCTTAGCCTAGACCTGGAAGTAACATTGATAGTGGAGTTTACTGACATTCTTTTAAGGTGGGAATGGGCGATCTGTGCCTGGGCAGTAGGCCATTTATACTGCTGGCAGTATAACTGTATGTCTGTTATGGGCAGTATGCTGCGACTAATAATATTAATAAATAATACCACCTTGTTAACATTATTACTTTAGTCTTTGGATTAGGTGCCTTCCTAAATATATATTTTTCTTGTATAGCCTTCAAGGTGTCTTCTATTTTATTAATTTTCTTGCGATTTCGACGGTTTCCTGTCTGTAGTTTTTTAATTTTTGTTTTTTGTATTTTGATAATCTTCTCTTTTCGACTGGTAGTTGTTTGAAGTTTCTGTTTATGAGGCGTTAAACTTAGAATGGATTTGTTATTTAAATTTTCAGCGTGATCTGGTTTCTCAGCTACGTGGATTCCCTGAAACACAAATATATTTGAGTACACAGGCAGTTTAGTCACAAAGTTATTGAGGGGCTGAAAGGAACAAATAAGGGTAGTTCTAAAAATTAAGGAATTTTGTGCGGGTCGGCCTAAATATAATATAACATATAGTTATAAACTAATTTATTTGCATTGAATACTATTACTAAGAACTGTTTTAGTTGGTCACTGAAAATTATAAATATTTACAATTTTTTTCTGAACGAAATTACTGTTCAAAGTGCAAAATTCTCAGTATCCTGGAGTGTCCCTCGAACCATTTTTAGTTCAAAGTGTGTCGTGATTTACTTACTTTTACACGAAGGTCATAATTGAAACCCAAATTGATATTTTCATAATTTTATCTCGCTCGGGAGAGTAAGATAGTAAAATAATATGACAAAACTGATTTACAAAATCTTGTTTACATTTTGTCCCCACCATTTCATATCAGGATCCTGTTCGAGGTGAAATTAGCAAGTATTCGATAATTTATTTGTCGTACGCTGTTGCCGTTCAGCCGACAAAATAGTACCTACAAAAGAGACAAAGTATATCATCTATCTGTTCGCACCTAGCGCATTCTTTAGTCAGTCG
This sequence comes from Druceiella hillmani, assembly GCA_039881145.1. Classification (NCBI taxonomy): domain Eukaryota; kingdom Metazoa; phylum Arthropoda; class Insecta; order Lepidoptera; family Hepialidae; genus Druceiella; species Druceiella hillmani. The sequence continues at coordinate 16,987,909 of JAYKKI010000006.1, read as the reverse complement.
GCGTCAGTCGGCATGGAAATCAGTGAAGCTTACAGTATCCTGGTAAGTCATATTTTTACGAAATAAATAAATATTATGCGTAATTATAGCATTTTTGTGCGTAAGTTGATGACACGAAGCCTTAGTAAGGCTTATTTTTTGTACAATGTTATAGTTCATTTGTTTCTTTTTTATATTAAACAAAGAGAAATATCCAGGATCCTGAGAAGTTCATATTAAAATATTGTTTTAGTGCATGATAATTCACAAAAATAATATATATACATGAATAAATAATATAAGTATCGTTTGACTAGCTCCTGATAAATCTATTCACAGTTAATCTAAATAATTTGACCATCAGTTTCAACTAAAATCATGATCATCATCATCAGTTAAATTGCATTATTTTTTTCGTTTTTGAGTTTTAAATATTATACTTTGTTGCACAGATAAAATGGCAAACCGAAGAAAAAACTGACTAAAGAAGAAATATTAGAAAAAAAAGGATAGCTGAAAAATTAAGGTATGAAAAAATTAAGAACGATCCTCAGAGATTAGCGGCTGAAAAAGAAAAAAGAAAACTAAAGTACAAAAAAATGAGAGAATGTGGCAAAAAGAAACTAGTATCAGAAATGTCGGCTCGTGAAAAAAGGCAAGCTCGCAAAAAGTGGAGAGAATACTCGGACAAATCTTACAAAAAGAAAAAAGACTAATATGATAAACGAATTCATTCGAGAAAATACCCCGTCTAGTTTGAACGATGAACCTGTGAGTCCCCGGTTTCATAATCATGAACAAGCTCAGCAAGAAATTCTCAACATAGATGTTTCCCAAGCACCGACGCCAAATCTAAGATTACAATCAGCACGCAAACGATCTCGGCTTCAGCGTATTAATAGAAACCAGGAGTTAAAACGGAAAAATGTATAAATTGTGAACCTGAAACAAAAGGTAAACAAATATAAAAAGCGATGCCAAAGATTGAAAAAACAAATGAAACAACTTGAGCTTACACCTAACTCTGCAATGACTAAACTTGCTGCAGATCCAACGACGCGACCTGACGTAGTGAAAAAGGCTTTATTCGGTGATGCGCTTGAAAAGCAAATATCAGATAATATGACTAATCTGAAGACTCGTCAAGAGAAGGAAGTGACAAATAAATTACTTTTGGGTGAAACTGTAAAAAATAGAAAGGTTTGGAAGTTAAAGAACAAAATAATAACATATAAAAAAGTGTGGAGTCAGGGCAAACAAAAGAAGGCTGATAAGAAGAAAACAAGATGCCTGAAAACTATAGTACAAACTTTCTTAGAAAATGATAAGTACAGTAGACTGTGTGCAGGCAAGAAAGAATTCATGAGAAATAAAATAACCAAAGAAAAAGTACAAAGGCGCTATAGGTTAGATACATTAAAAAATCTCCACAAAGAATATTTAAAGTCAGGAAATGTGATTATGAGCTACAGTATGTTTGCGAAGCTAACACCTCCCTGGATAATCGCCCCGAAAATCACTGATAGAGATACTTGCTTGTGTACTGTTCACGCAAATTTTCAGTGCAGTGCCTTCATGCCACAAAAGCTACAAATGAAATCCCTTAGCTGTTTTTGCGACGAAGATATTATGTGTTCACATTACGGTATGGGTCTACTAGAGTATCCTGCAGAACGAAACCAAATTTTCGACGACGTATACGACAAGGAAGTTTCAGAGCAGATTAACTGTACAAGTCCGGATATCATCAACACAGTCAGAAAGAACTCAACTGATCAGTCCGATGACATAAGTATTTCAAGCGATCTTACATTAAATTTGGAAAATCCAGAGGTTTTAGCTACCATGCCTGATTTGCAAATTGACCCAACTATTCTTCCCCCAGACCTATCAAAAGAGACATTAAAACAAAAAAAAGATGAAAGAAATATAGAAAAACAAGAAAGAAAAGTTAAAGATACTGTTAAAGCACAACCAAAAAAGAAAAAGAAATTGATATCAAGAAAAGGTAAAGTGAAAAAGGCAACTAACTATAAAATAGGAAACTCAAAAGTGAATAGTAATTTAAAAAAAGGAAGTGAATCAAAAAAGTATGAGTGTAGTGATTGCGAGTGCCTTATTTGTGGCGTTCTCTACAGTGAAGATACTACAGGAAATGATTGGGTTCAATGTCTTATATGTCATAATTGGGCACAAGAAGGTTGTATTAGAGGCGAATCTGCATTATTTAAATGCTCTCATTGTTTAGCGGACTGTGATTACAAAATATGACTTTCAAAGAATTATTGTAACGATACTGCCAAATTTATTATTACTGTTACTAGATTTAAGCTTAATTTGAAGACTGAAGTGTCGGGTCTCAGACTTCGTACATTTAAGTTGTTGATTTATCGTTAAAAGAGACTTTATATACTGTGATTTAGAAAAACGTTAATAAATATACCTAATGCTCAATGATCATTAAAATTTGATGATTAAGTTTCTATTCAAGACTGTTTAGGTGTAAGTATCTAAGCCAAGTTTAAAGTTGAATATCTTAAAAATTAATATTAAGAAGATACTATGATAAATAAATGTTGATTTCAATACATTTTTGTGGTTTTACTCAGTTTCCTGGTAACATACTCAGTTTCCTGTGCTTTGATTTCCTTTAAACGTCCAAAAATCTAAAACTATCAAATATTTTGACTGTTTCGCTTAGGATATACTAAAGGACGTTGTTCTCTTGTTATTAAACTGAATTCCGCCACTAAAATGTATAAAAAATATCAGGCAAAAAAAGACTCAGTTTCGTCCTTACTTTGTAGAACTACCCATAAAAACACGTGTAAAATTATAACAAAATAAAATAATTTATTATCACAATGTATAAAAATACAATTTTAAGATTACGATTTAGCACTTGTTTTTACTAAATACTTGCTTATTTTCACCAAACCCCATTCAAAATATAAAAAAAATATTTTATAAAATTAGACAATATGTAAACGTTTGCCACGTTAGATTATGCGAAATTCCCTGTTTCACGTAGTTTTCAAGAAAAAATTCTGAAACAAAGAGACAGACGGACAAACGTCTAATGTTTCAAGAGTTTCGATTTTCCTTTTCTGATAGGAAGCCTTTTAAAACGGTTTTTTATACATTTATGTTATTCAAACCTTCATTATCCAAACATCCAGATTCTAGAGGTATAAATACCGATTTCAAAAATGTTTCACCTCAAATTCAAGCTTCTCAAACTGTATCGAGCAGACCGCGCCAAATTTAGCAGAAAACCAATTTTGCCGACTAGTTGCTTCAAGCCATTTCTCTTAATGGCTTTCTCGTTTAAATTTGTAATGTGTCCTTTTTTGTAAACGGGATAAATTGTTTTAACTAATTACACAAAGGTTCCATTTAACTTTTTCAGCCAACTGATTCGTAAAAAACAAACTATAGAATGATTATTAACTTTAGAATTATCACAAGATAATAGACTAAACGAATATTTCATTAAACAAAATTCTACTTGACACGAAGGAAGGAAGAAAACGAAAGATAAGAAACGGAGAAGGGAAGAAGAGAAAGAAACAAATGTTTACAAGTAAACAAAGTATCGATATAATGCAACATTTGTCAACTCTAATGGAGCCACACGCGGTGTGTGGCATAGCAAGCGTAGTTACGTTGTATTTTATGCATCACTTTTAACGTCATTGCTTAACATTAATTGCGTTACGGTAGAGAAGAATTGCTATTTAGACGCCAGAGTGGATACAGTGGAATAAACAAAAAAAGTATTTGACATTTTTTGAGTGAAATGTTCATAGCGCGCCTTTTGACTAATTAAGTGGGGGAGAAAGAGACGAAGTAATATTCCTTATTCGGGTTTTCATATCTAGACTGTGTTACAAATATGGAAGGATTCAGTATTTGGATCCATTCGCCTTTTAATTTGATTCACCCCATCTACGCTAAATAACTTCTGTATTTGCTTAAACATTAAGCGGCCTTGTAACCTCGCTGATTTATATATATATATATATATATATATATATATATATATGTATATATATATATATATATATATATATATATATATATATATATAATATAACAATACATAACACATGTGCGTATTATATTAAACTACACTCAAATAAAATATTAATAAAACATAAAACGTAATTCTTGATAAATACTCCGTACTAGATAGTGAATTTGCTTGGCTGATGCCGTGGGTATTCCAGTTTACCCCATCCTGAATCTAATGGCTTATTTTCGTTCACGGTCCAGAAAAATTGCGCAGATGCGCCTAAAGAAGTTTTCATTTCAAAAATTGTGGTCTCCAAAAAAATACACAGCAAATATCACAGTATCACACAAAACTCATTGTTTCTTAAATATTAATACGGCTCTGTACAACGCTTCGGTTAGATCGAGACGCAGTATATACATATGGAATCACTTGGCATAGCGCTATCGCTCTTACATCGTTAATACATGTTTAATATATTGATTTTTGTACGCTTATAACAATCTAAATTTAAATATTGTATTATTTTTATTTATCCTTCTTTCACATCACAACAGGATAAAGAATCAAAATGATTTTTTGTACACAGATAGTGGACCAAGAAATCTTATTCTAACTAATAGTATAAATGCAAAAGTGAGTTTATCTATCCTTCTTTCACGTTGTAACAGCGTATACAATCGAAGTGCTTTTTTACACACAGATATTTAGTGAACCGCAAAATGTTATTCTAATAGTACAAATTCAAAAGTGAGTTTATTTATCCTTCTTTCACGCTGCAACAGCGTATACAATCGAAGTGCTTTTTTACACACAGATATTTAGTGAACCGCAAAATGTTATTCTAATAGTACAAATTCAAAAGTGAGTTTATTTATCCTTCTTTCACGCTGCAACAGCGTATACAATCGAAGTGCTTTTTTACACACAGATATTTAGTGAACCGCAAAATGTTATTCTAATAGTACAAATTCAAAAGTGAGTTTATTTATCCTTCTTTCACGCTGCAACAGCGTATACAATCGAAGTGCTTTTTTACACACAGATATTTAGTGAACCGCAAAATGTTATTCTAATAGTACAAATTCAAAAGTGAGTTTATTTATCCTTCTTTCACGCTGCAACAGCGTATACAATCGAAGTGCTTTTTTACACACAGATATTTAGTGAACCGCAAAATGTTATTCTAATAGTACAAATTCAAAAGTGAGTTTATTTATCCTTCTTTCACGCTGCAACAGCGTATACAATCGAAGTGCTTTTTTACACACAGATATTTAGTGAACCGCAAAATGTTATTCTAATAGTACAAATTCAAAAGTGAGTTTATTTATCCTTCTTTCACGCTGCAACAGCGTATACAATCGAAGTGCTTTTTTACACACAGATATTTAGTGAACCGCAAAATGTTATTCTAATAGTACAAATTCAAAAGTGAGTTTATTTATCCTTCTTTCACGCTGCAACAGCGTATACAATCGAAGTGCTTTTTTACACACAGATATTTAGTGAATAGCAAAATGTTATTCTAATAGTACAAATGCAAAAGTGAGTTTATTTATCCTTCTTTCACGTTGCAACAGCGTATACAATCGAAGTGCTTTTTTACACACAGATATTTAGTGAACCGCAAAATGTTATTCTAATAGTACAAATTCAAAAGTGAGTTTATTTATCCTTCTTTCACGTTGCAACAGCGTATACAATCGAAGTGCTTTTTTACACACAGATATTTAGTGAACCGCAAAATGTTATTCTAATAGTACAAATTCAAAAGTGAGTTTATTTATCCTTCTTTCACGCTGCAACAGCGTATACAATCGAAGTGCTTTTTTACACACAGATATTTAGTGAACCGCAAAATGTTATTCTAATAGTACAAATGCAAAAGTGAGTTTATTTATCCTTCTTTCACGCTGCAACAGCGTATACAATCGAAGTGTTTTTTACACACAGATATTTAGTGAACCGCAAAATGTTATTCTAATAGTACAAATTCAAAAGTGAGTTTATTTATCCTTCTTTCACGCTGCAACAGCGTATACAATCGAAGTGCTTTTTTACACACAGATATTTAGTGAACCGCAAAATGTTATTCTAATAGTACAAATTCAAAAGTGAGTTTATTTATCCTTCTTTCACGCTGCAACAGCGTATACAATCGAAGTGTTTTTTACACACAGATATTTAGTGAACCGCAAAATGTTATTCTAATAGTACAAATTCAAAAGTGAGTTTATTTATCCTTCTTTCACGTTGCAACAGCGTATACAATCGAAGTGCTTTTTTACACACAGATATTTAGTGAACTGCAAAATGTTATTCTAATAGTACAAATTCAAAAGTGAGTTTATTTATCCTTCTTTCACGTTGTAACAGCGTATACAATCGAAGTGCTTTTTTACACACAGATATTTAGTGAACTGCAAAATGTTATTCTAATAGTACAAATGCAAAAGTGAGTTTATTTATCCTTCTTTCACGCTGCAACAGCGTATACAATCGAAGTGTTTTTTACACACAGATATTTAGTGAACTGCAAAATGTTATTCTAATAGTACAAATGCAAAAGTGAGTTTATTTATCCTTCTTTCACGCTGCAACAGCGTATACAATCGAAGTGTTTTTTACACACAGATATTTAGTGAACCGCAAAATGTTATTCTAATAGTACAAAGTCAAAAGTGAGTTTATTTATCCTTCTTTCACGTTGCAACAGCGTATACAATCGAAGTGCTTTTTTACACACAGATATTTAGTGAACTGCAAAATGTTATTCTAATAGTACAAATTCAAAAGTGAGTTTATTTATCCTTCTTTCACGTTGTAACAGCGTATACAATCGAAGTGCTTTTTTACACACAGATATTTAGTGAACTGCAAAATGTTATTCTAATAGTACAAATTCAAAAGTGAGTTTATTTATCCTTCTTTCACGTTGTAACAGCGTATACAATCGAAGTGCTTTTTTACACACAGATATTTAGTGAACTGCAAAATGTTATTCTAATAGTACAAATGCAAAAGTGAGTTTATTTATCCTTTTTTTACGTTGCTACAGCGTATACAATCAAAGTGCCTTTTTACACACAGATATTTAGTGAACCGCAAAATGTTATTCTAATAGGACAAATGCAAAAGTGAGTTTATTTATCCTTCTTTCACGTTGTAACAGCGTATACAATCGAAGTGCTTTTTTACACACAGATATTTAGTGAACCGCAAAATGTTATTCTAATAGTACAAATTCAAAAGTGAGTTTATTTATCCTTCTTTCACGCTGCAACAGCGTATACAATCGAAGTGTTTTTTTACACACAGATATTTAGTGAACCGCAAAATGTTATTCTAATAGTACAAATTCAAAAGTGAGTTTATTTATCCTTCTTTCACGTTGTAACAGCGTATACAATCGAAGTGTTTTTTTACACACAGATATTTAGTGAACCGCAAAATGTTATTCTAATAGTACAAATTCAAAAGTGAGTTTATTTATCCTTCTTTCACGTTGTAACAGCGTATACAATCGAAGTGCTTTTTTACACACAGATATTTAGTGAACCGCAAAATGTTATTCTAATAGTACAAATTCAAAAGTGAGTTTATTTATCCTTCTTTCACGCTGCAACAGCGTATACAATCGAAGTGTTTTTTACACACAGATATTTATTGAACTGCAAAATGTTATTCTAATAGTACAAATGCAAAAGTGAGTTTATTTATCCTTTTTTTACGTTGCTACAGCGTATACAATCGAAGTGTTTTTTTACACACAGATATTTAGTGAACCGCAAAATGTTATTCTAATAGTACAAATTCAAAAGTGAGTTTATTTATCCTTCTTTCACGTTGTAACAGCGTATACAATCGAAGTGCTTTTTTACACACAGATATTTAGTGAACCGCAAAATGTTATTCTAATAGTACAAATTCAAAAGTGAGTTTATTTATCCTTCTTTCACGTTGTAACAGCGTATACAATCGAAGTGTTTTTTTACACACAGATATTTAGTGAACCGCAAAATGTTATTCTAATAGTACAAATTCAAAAGTGAGTTTATTTATCCTTCTTTCACGTTGTAACAGCGTATACAATCGAAGTGCTTTTTTACACACAGATATTTAGTGAAATGCAAAATGTTATTCTAATAGTACAAATTCAAAAGTGAGTTTATTTATCCTTCTTTCACGCTGCAACAGCGTATACAATCGAAGTGCTTTTTTACACACAGATATTTAGTGAACCGCAAAATGTTATTCTAATAGTACAAATTCAAAAGTGAGTTTATTTATCCTTCTTTCACGTTGTAACAGCGTATACAATCGAAGTGTTTTTTTACACACAGATATTTAGTGAACCGCAAAATGTTATTCTAATAGTACAAATTCAAAAGTGAGTTTATTTATCCTTCTTTCACGTTGTAACAGCGTATACAATCGAAGTGCTTTTTTACACACAGATATTTAGTGAACCGCAAAATGTTATTCTAATAGTACAAATTCAAAAGTGAGTTTATTTATCCTTCTTTCACGTTGTAACAGCGTATACAATCGAAGTGCTTTTTTACACACAGATATTTAGTGAACCGCAAAATGTTATTCTAATAGTACAAATTCAAAAGTGAGTTTATTTATCCTTCTTTCACGCTGCAACAGCGTATACAATCGAAGTGTTTTTTACACACAGATATTTATTGAACTGCAAAATGTTATTCTAATAGTACAAATGCAAAAGTGAGTTTATTTATCCTTTTTTTACGTTGCTACAGCGTATACAATCAAAGTGCCTTTTTACACACAGATATTTAGTGAACCGCAAAATGTTATTCTAATAGGACAAATGCAAAAGTGAGTTTATTTATCCTTCTTTCACGTTGTAACAGCGTATACAATCGAAGTGCTTTTTGACACACAGATATTTAGTGAACCGCAAAATGTTATTCTAATAGTACAAATTCAAAAGTGAGTTTATTTATCCTTCTTTCACGCTGCAACAGCGTATATAATCGAAGTGTTTTTTTACACACAGATATTTAGTGAACCGCAAAATGTTATTCTAATAGTACAAATTCAAAAGTGAGTTTATTTATCCTTCTTTCACGTTGTAACAGCGTATACAATCGAAGTGTTTTTTTACACACAGATATTTAGTGAACCGCAAAATGTTATTCTAATAGTACAAATTCAAAAGTGAGTTTATTTATCCTTCTTTCACGTTGTAACAGCGTATACAATCGAAGTGTTTTTTTACACACAGATATTTAGTGAACCGCAAAATGTTATTCTAATAGTACAAATTCAAAAGTGAGTTTATTTATCCTTCTTTCACGTTGTAACAGCGTATACAATCGAAGTGCTTTTTTACACACAGATATTTAGTGAACCGCAAAATGTTATTCTAATAGTACAAATTCAAAAGTGAGTTTATTTATCCTTCTTTCACGTTGTAACAGCGTATACAATCGAAGTGCTTTTTTACACACAGATATTTAGTGAACCGCAAAATGTTATTCTAATAGTACAAATTCAAAAGTGAGTTTATTTATCCTTCTTTCACGCTGCAACAGCGTATACAATCGAAGTGTTTTTTACACACAGATATTTATTGAACTGCAAAATGTTATTCTAATAGTACAAATGCAAAAGTGAGTTTATTTATCCTTTTTTTACGTTGCTACAGCGTATACAATCAAAGTGCCTTTTTACACACAGATATTTAGTGAACCGCAAAATGTTATTCTAATAGGACAAATGCAAAAGTGAGTTTATTTATCCTTCTTTCACGTTGTAACAGCGTATACAATCGAAGTGCTTTTTGACACACAGATATTTAGTGAACCGCAAAATGTTATTCTAATAGTACAAATTCAAAAGTGAGTTTATTTATCCTTCTTTCACGCTGCAACAGCGTATACAATCGAAGTGTTTTTTTACACACAGATATTTAGTGAACCGCAAAATGTTATTCTAATAGTACAAATTCAAAAGTGAGTTTATTTATCCTTCTTTCACGCTGCAACAGCGTATACAATCGAAGTGCTTTTTTACACACAGATATTTAGTGAACCGCAAAATGTTATTCTAATAGTACAAATTCAAAAGTGAGTTTATTTATCCTTCTTTCACGCTGCAACAGCGTATACAATCGAAGTGCTTTTTTACACACAGATATTTAGTGAACCGCAAAATGTTATTCTAACAGTACAAATTCAAAAGTGAGTTTATTTATCCTTCTTTCACGCTGCAACAGCGTATACAATCGAAGTGCTTTTTTACACACAGATATTTAGTGAATAGCAAAATGTTATTCTAATAGTACAAATGCAAAAGTGAGTTTATTTATCCTTCTTTCACGTTGCAACAGCGTATACAATCGAAGTGCTTTTTTACACACAGATATTTAGTGAACCGCAAAATGTTATTCTAATAGTACAAATTCAAAAGTGAGTTTATTTATCCTTCTTTCACGTTGCAACAGCGTATACAATCGAAGTGCTTTTTTACACACAGATATTTAGTGAACCGCAAAATGTTATTCTAATAGTACAAATTCAAAAGTGAGTTTATTTATCCTTCTTTCACGCTGCAACAGCGTATACAATCGAAGTGCTTTTTTACACACAGATATTTAGTGAACCGCAAAATGTTATTCTAATAGTACAAATGCAAAAGTGAGTTTATTTATCCTTCTTTCACGCTGCAACAGCGTATACAATCGAAGTGTTTTTTACACACAGATATTTAGTGAACCGCAAAATGTTATTCTAATAGTACAAATTCAAAAGTGAGTTTATTTATCCTTCTTTCACGCTGCAACAGCGTATACAATCGAAGTGCTTTTTTACACACAGATATTTAGTGAACCGCAAAATGTTATTCTAATAGTACAAATTCAAAAGTGAGTTTATTTATCCTTCTTTCACGCTGCAACAGCGTATACAATCGAAGTGTTTTTTACACACAGATATTTAGTGAACTGCAAAATGTTATTCTAATAGTACAAATGCAAAAGTGAGTTTATTTATCCTTCTTTCACGCTGCAACAGCGTATACAATCGAAGTGTTTTTTACACACAGATATTTAGTGAACCGCAAAATGTTATTCTAATAGTACAAATGCAAAAGTGAGTTTATTTATCCTTCTTTCACGTTGCAACAGCGTATACAATCGAAGTGCTTTTTTACACACAGATATTTAGTGAACTGCAAAATGTTATTCTAATAGTACAAATTCAAAAGTGAGTTTATTTATCCTTCTTTCACGTTGTAACAGCGTATACAATCGAAGTGCTTTTTTACACACAGATATTTAGTGAACTGCAAAATGTTATTCTAATAGTACAAATGCAAAAGTGAGTTTATTTATCCTTCTTTCACGCTGCAACAGCGTATACAATCGAAGTGTTTTTTACACACAGATATTTAGTGAACTGCAAAATGTTATTCTAATAGTACAAATGCAAAAGTGAGTTTATTTATCCTTTTTTTACGTTGCTACAGCGTATACAATCAAAGTGCCTTTTTACACACAGATATTTAGTGAACCGCAAAATGTTATTCTAATAGGACAAATGCAAAAGTGAGTTTATTTATCCTTCTTTCACGTTGTAACAGCGTATACAATCGAAGTGCTTTTTTACACACAGATATTTAGTGAACCGCAAAATGTTATTCTAATAGTACAAATTCAAAAGTGAGTTTATTTATCCTTCTTTCACTCTGCAACAGCGTATACAATCGAAGTGTTTTTTACACACAGATATTTATTGAACTGCAAAATGTTATTCTAATAGTACAAATGCAAAAGTGAGTTTATTTATCCTTTTTTCACGTTGCAACAGCGTATACAATCAAAGTGCCTTTTTACACACAGATATTTAGTGAACCGCAAAATGTTATTCTAATAGGACAAATGCAAAAGTGAGTTTATTTATCCTTCTTTCACGTTGCAACAGCGTATACAAATATTGTATAATTATAAAAATAGAAAAGTTTTAAAAGTATTGATTATAAATGGAAAGAGACTCCTTTCTCTTTTGTGAATTTGAGACCGATTTTTACATATATTCAATTGTCAGAACGAGACTGAGCACAAAAATGTATTCATCGTTGATACTGCAATATCGCGTAATTTCAAGGTCTAATTTTAAGGTCTTTTAAGGTAATTTTAAGGTCTAATTTGCAATATTAATTTTAAGGTCTAATTTTCAATATTAATTTTAAGGTAATTTTAAGGTCTAATTTTCAATATTACTTTTAAGGTCTAATTTTCAATATTAATTTTCAGGTCTAATTTTCAATATTAATTTTAAGGTCTAATTTTCAATACTAATTTTAAGGTAATTTTATGGACTAATTTTCAATATTAGTCAAGTTGAAGTTGCACCTTATTGCAATCGTTAGTTATGCGGTATTACAGCGTCACCGACCTTTCAAAAGTGTATTGTCATTATCGATGATAGTATTTCAACTCCTTATTACCTATCCATTCACGTCAATGGTGAACTATAATATAAAGAAAGCAAAATTAATTAGATTTATATTTGGCTGTACATTTTAGGGTTTCTTATCTGAAAGGGAAAATATTCCCATGTACTCCACTGAGAGGGTCCCATACAAAACAAGTACATATAAACGATTAAATATTTAAGGTTAACTTCTATAAAACTCATGGATACCAGGGGTACACCCCGGACACTCCATACTAGCGAACAGAAAAATATTATTTTTTAATTAATTGCCTACACTATTACATACGTACTTGGTTATCCGTATCCATTTGTGTGTGTGCGTAATTAATGTAGCATATTTACTAATATCGGTCTCGATCGTTGCGGGCAATCGCGCCGGTCGAGCGAGTTGACGCTATACGTCAGCAACATAGCTGTTTCTCTTTCTAACCAATAACGTCGATCGAATGACTGTCTGCATACCACGCAGTAGCTTTGTACTGGCGCATACGACTTTATTATTATCTAATTGTAAAAATGTAATTACATGAATAAATATTTTACATTATGCATTTAATTGTGTGAAAGTGATTAGATAATAATATTATTAAGATAGAATTTTAAAAAAATCTTTAGTATGGCCCTTAAAACAAAATAAAATCTTATATAAAAATAAATTTTGTTTATTTATAAATGTGATACACTAAAATATTGTCTTCGTTGTACTTTTGACTTGATTAGATTTGCTTTATGTGAAAGATCTCTTAATAAACAATATAATATGCCTATAGCCGACACTACAAGAATACGTTTTACAAACGCATAGCATTCAAACAAAACAATGACTTTTATGAACAGTTTGAAATTTAAAACTGCTCAGTGACATGTTAGTTGGCACAAAATCATAGGTACTAACTAAATAAGTTGGTGATACAAAACAAAATTATTTGCAACAAACAAAAAAGGAGACAAAATCAACTCCCATCCTTATTGATTTTATTGCTTTCTGAGCACTCGTACACAACGCAATAACAGGCCGTTATATTGTATTATTGTAAATAGTTATCAATTAACATTGAATTAAGCAAATCACACGCGCACGCAACAAGCGGCAACCTAGGATAGCGTACTCTTGAGCGTACCCATTATCTGCGGGTTACGTTAAATTGGCGGGGGGAGATGAGTATCGCTTATTTACGTAGTAATAGTTAGTATCCTCTGCCGGGGGCGCGACATTACTCCCACTAAGTTCGAGCCCGCGACCTCTGCCGGGCTATCTTTTGCTAGAAGTACCTATCTTATCAAATGCGAGCTATTTGTTACTTCCTCTTTGTAACTTTGTACTTGAGATATTTAAACGATTGAAATTTGTACCGATTACATTGTCTACGATATTCACGTTGCTATTCCGAATACATCGAAAGTTACACGTAACCAAATTTGGTAAATATGTCACTGGCTGATCGATTCACTCACTCGCGATCGAACATGTAAAGTACTTCTGCTTGTCCTATAAAATTGAAGCTTTACAATATGGTAGAATTCGAGGCCTAAATATAAGTACGAAATTATGACTGATAAAACACGAAATTGGTGATTACTTATAAAACTTTGATGGGCAAAGTTTGTAGACAAGTCATTTGTTTCCTAAGAGTAAGTAATATTCTGTTCCATATCCAAGCTAAAAGTAGAGAATAGCTACATAGGTGACCACTTTCCTCTAAACTAAAAACTATCAGTCCGTAAATAGAAAAAAATATTGATATGCGGTTGGTAAAATAATATTTGTTACCAGTCTTCATTCAAATTTCTGATTCAAATTTGACATACAAATGTAACAATTTAATCGACTAACTTTTAACTTTTTGTAACAATTTAATCGACCTAGTAATAATTAACCAGGTATTGATAAAATTCATTAATATTATTTGATAATTTAAATACAACAATTGAAATTTAGTACAGCATTGACTTATAAGGGATACGAAAAACACTCGAAACCTTTACCATCATTAGTCAGAAGACGAAAGAAAATATTCATATGCGGTTGGTGAAATAATATTTGTTACCAGTCTTCATTTAAATTTGAATCAGCGACATACAAATGTAACTTTTTGTAACAATTTAATCGACCTAGTAATAATTAACCAGGTATTGATAAAATTCATTAATATTATTTGTTAATTTAAATACACTAATTTAAATTTAGTACATTTAATTCAGTATTGATTTATAAGGGATACGAAAAACACTCGAAACACTTACCATCATTAGTCCGAAGACGTTCAATTATATTTTTAAGTAAATTTTTCATTTTATTCAACACACAAACATTGCATTGTACAATATACACATCTATAAAAGCATATCAAATGTAAATTATTGTATACGGTATAAAAATTATATCGTTATTTATATACACGTCAGTTTGATGAGGTGAATTGTTTGCCCTAATCATTTTTGTCGTTTATAAAACCATCAAAACGTTTTTGGAGTAAATGTCTTTTAACGACTCGTTTAAATGTTTTTCGATGCATCTTCTGGTATGTTATTACAGAATACACTTAAAGAAAAAACGATCACTTCCCTGTAAAAATAGAGATAATCACGATTACAAAATATTATATATTATATAAAATTTTACAGTGAAGTGATTATTTTTTCCTTCCGTGCAAAATATTTTCAAAAATGTATCTATTGTGACATTATATCTACTTTGAAAGTAGCCGAACTAAGCATATCTTGGAATTTCTATATTTGTTGGATCCCTGACATTCTTGATATTGAATTCAGTGGAACTGAGTTTACCTACCAATGATGAAATGTGAAGTCTTCATCATAGTGCATACATTAATTCCGAGAAAAACTATTATGCTTACAAAATCCATTCTATTATTGTCAAATCCTAAGTTAATGTCAACCCATCTTACATTTGAAAGAGTATGTTTAGTGCACTTATTTTTTTTTGCATTGGGTAACAAATTATTTACAGTAAAACAAGTTAGCGCTGGTGGTGTTTCGTGTATATTTCGTTCGATTCGTGTTCTGTGTTTGGTTGAATATTCAGAATCCACGTAAGGTATCACACCATTTTTTGTCTATGTAGATAATTAGCCACTAGGATTATATGCGGGTGTATGCTAGTGACAAATATAGCTCGCCTCAAAGAACTTTATTACATAAGCTTACTCTGACGTCATGCTTAAAACAGTTACTTATTCTTGATTCTAGAAGTAATGATAGTTTACAGAAATGAGTAAAGATCATGTTGAAAATGAAAATTGCCCTAAGCTAGGTTTTAGATAATAGTTCCATAGGACCGTAGACCGTACTAAAACCAAGCAGTTGTTAATTATAATAGCTTTATTTATGAATTAGAACTAGTTGAGCCCAAATTCGAAGTTATCAATATGGTTTATAATAATGGCGAACGATTTGTTTTATTTATGTATTTTATCTACGAGTAAAGATATATTTCTTACTCGTAGTATGTTATGCTATTACTATTCATAAGAGCCAAGGTTCGAGTTTAAATGATACCGAACCCACAATTTTTTTAATCAACTCGCTGTGAAATATTAATTGAATCAACAAACGTTTTTGTTTTGGTTCAACTTAAATCCTATTTAGGTTTGCTTTTCTGATATAATTATATATATATATATATATATATATATATATATATATATATATATATTTACTCGAATTTAGTAATATCGCAGTAGATGTCACTACATTTTACGGCCAAAC
Organism: Druceiella hillmani; assembly: GCA_039881145.1. NCBI lineage: Eukaryota > Metazoa > Arthropoda > Insecta > Lepidoptera > Hepialidae > Druceiella > Druceiella hillmani. The sequence goes on along the minus strand of JAYKKI010000006.1, from coordinate 16,971,715 downwards.
TATTTATATCTTGATCCTCGTATGTTTCACAGAACTTTTCGTAAGATATAATTGTTTGAAATGTATTGCCTACGACATATTTCATAGGCGTAAGGCAAATTACTCTGTTGCCTTTATCTCTTAAATATATTGATGTAATTTGGACGAAATAATTTTGGATTGCACTTACAAAATGCTTTTTAAAAAAGGAGAGATGACGACAGTGCAAAAAATTGGAGACTCGGTACCTCGCGAGGGAGAGGTCCGCAGAGGACGATGAGTAATACGATAATACGATGCTCTTGTAGTAAGATACTTCAGCCAATAATTTGTACTCTTTTAAAGTTGAACGGTTGTTATGTACTTATTATACGGCTGTAGGACCCGCACGTGTCAAAATAGGAGAATGAGTTGAATAAACCTTTTTAGTGTATTATATTCATGTTTATTTAATATAACGTTATTCATTATATTAAATACACATGTCGTCAACGCTCTAACAGTTGTTCTCGAAGAACAAGGTCAATACAATTATCTGTTTTACATAGCACGTATATTATATTTACATAGCACGTATATTATATTTACATAGCACGTATATTCATTGATTCTCTACCTTCTTCGTGATTCGCGCGCGCGTGCTACTTGGCGCCACCGTCCTGTTCGTTTAATGAGATTATAAGGTGTTTGTTTAATATAACTTCATTGAAATCATCTGAAAATGAAAAAAAATAAGAAGAGCGGATCCGTTGAATCTGAGAGGGAGTGGCAAAACTTACTTGAATCTAAAAACGTGAGCGTTGTCAGAAAACGTTTCGTAATAAGTACCAGTAACCTAAAGAAATAAAGTTGAAAAAAACTCCAAGAGCCACTGGCAAAAAAAAGTATTGCAGACGTCATCTACAAAGTATAAGTCACGCGTAACATTATTTGGTTGAACTTTTTTCTGTATATGTTTATGATACGATAAAGAAAAGTTATCAATAAGACCATAAAACGATCCCATATAGTTATTATTGTTACTGTATTTTCATTATTTTGACCCTGATAGCTTATAACTAAAAAAAGAATGTTTAATATATAATTTTATTTAATAAAAAGTTTATATTAAAATGTACTGTTTTATTTGAACTGCTTTCGAAACAGTCTGAAATTAGGATAAAACAATCGTTCATCATTCAAACTGAACGAACGGAAATCTTCGAGTCGTGTTTAGACCAGAAGTATTGGTTATTGGCTTCTTTTTCAAATTCCGTATCTCAAAAAGAAAAACGGAACCCTTATTTATAAGATCACTTACGCTTAAGCAGAGTCACTGATCACTTACGCACAGTCGCTTTTCGCAGAAGCCGCTTAATGCAGAAACTTGAAATTAGGTACAGTAATACATCGTATTAACCGGGGCACATCTGACATGTAAAATATTTATATGAAAATTTTAGGGTTGGTAAATTGAGTATTAGATTTTTTTAATTTCCATATATAGTGTGGTGTATCATTTGAAAGGGCTTCTCACCTTCTTACTTCCTCGATTTTAGGTTTATACCTTGGGAGATATACTAAAAATTATGTTACTTTCATTCAACCCAAAACTGGAAAAAAATAAGGCTTTTTGGAACCTATTTCAAGGTTGTAGAAAATTGTTGCTTTGTTGATCACATTTGAATGACTGTCAAAGTTATAGTAGGCGATATCTTGAAAAATTAATCTTTGTAAATAGTTTAATAGAAATACTCTGCACCCTTAAATGTTTACCAGTGCTTAAATTTGTACGGAATTCTCGTATTGCGAATTCTACTGTGCTTGATAGGTCTTGTTTACTTATAAAAATACATAAATATTTTAATTTTACCTTAACTTATTAATTACTTAAATATTTGGAAATAAGTTTTTTTTAACAGGGAATTTATCCACGCGTATAAAGCACGACCCGAAAATGGAGCAGACGTCAAGCATGCTACTGTCTTTATCGAAGGTAAAAGACGTAGAATGCGACGATACTCGGATGGATGACCGCATGTTAACGACATGTTATATTCATTAGGATACCGTATCAAAATGGAAGAAAAGGTGAGAGTGCGGCGTCCGTTTAGCTAACTGGCTGTGTGTTATAATTTTTCCCCGGTGAAATTATCAATTACCGCATCTGGACATATAATTTCTTTATCGACCTGTACTCCTTCATTTCACTTCCAGTGTACATTCCGCACACAAATATTTTTTTATTACCGATAAAACCTTAAAATTAAATTCGTTACACAATAATACTTCGACATTGACCCATGTTAGAAATGCACGATATTTTTCTACGTATCGATATCTTGCATCGATCCGAATTGTAACTAAATGCTAGATAACTGGGATCACATCGAATACTCACGGTAGGATCATCCACATAACGTATCGACTGTGGAATAAAAGACTTTTTGAATATGTTTTTAAATTAACTATTACAGTTAACTTATTATTTATTTAAAATAGAATAACGTACATACGCCATACTCATCGAAAACGTATATGATATGAATACAGTACGTAAGCAACGAGGAATATTATATTAGGACCAACCATTAAACTGACCTTCTCTTTATTTACAGACTACTGTTTCTGAAAAGTTTATTGCAATTAATTTTCGAAATCTATAAAAAATTAGTACAATTACGACATTTTTAAAATTTTGACAAATGGTCGGTTCTAATCTGATGTGACGATATCAAAATAAATTACTTTCAAACTTCAAAATATAGTTATCCATCATTTAAAATTCTAAGTGCCGCATGGAATGAACAAAACATTTTTTGTATCGTTCTTAAATATCGAAGTATCATAAGATGTTTTATCGATACTTGAAACTATTAGAATCTGACGCGAAACCCTAGAGCTCGATTCTGACCGCGCTTGCCCGCTGCGCGAGTACATTTGTTTAATTAAATAAGTATGAACGAACACGTGTGTGACGTAACGATGATTTATGTCGCTCGCACGCTAGTATAAATATAACATACTGTTCGCGATAAGGCAATTATCACACGCGTGATTTATTATGTCAACTATATATTTACGATTTCCGATCTTTCGATCTCAGGAAGACTTTAACTGAGTTATATGTGAAACTCTAGACGTCCGGCCCGTGGTTTTATACAGCGGTTGCGCCAAATATATTAAGGAGTTCTTCATAACAAACCACGTGGTCTTTTTGTAGCTGTGTTATGTGAAGGATGAAGGGGTTCATGTGTGTGATTTTTTTTATTTGAGAGATCTTCAATAAAAACCAACATAAATAAACAAATTATTAAATTGTTAAAAATGTCGTTACTTCATTTTCTTTAGATTTCGTATCTATAACCTATTAATGTGCCTTAATGAACCAAAATTTGAAATAATTTTGACAACTTGATAATATATTCAGTACAGAACAGTGAAAATTCATTATAGAAACAAAAGGAAAAGCTACTTTCCACCTCTTAGAGAGGATGAGCACGGCAGGCTACACGAGGAAAGAGAGTTAAAAATGTCCTAAAATCTTTTGTTTATGAAAGCCTGTTTATTGTGCTTATCGGTATAAATTTATTATTAAGGGGCAGGAATGTTGTTTATGAAAGCCTTCTTATTGTACAGATTTGTATAAATTTATTATTAAGGGGCAGGAATGTTGTTTATGGAAGCCTTCTTATTGTACAGATTGGTATAAATTTATTATTAAGGGGCAGGAATGTTGTTTATGGAAGCCTTCTTATTGTACAGATTGGTATAAATTTATTATTAAGGGGCAGGAATATTGTTTATGGAAGCCTTATTGTACAGATGGTATAAATTTATTATTAAGAAGAACCTTTTAAAAATTTTGTGAACAGCAAATTTGAAAGGCAAATATAGATAATAGATATCTTAAAAAAATTAAGTTTTCCTTTGGCGGTATTGAGTGTAAGTCATAGACAAGGGCTTGAGAATTGGCCGCCTTTTTTGTTGGAGTATATAACAATAGTGTATATATATGTTAGTATATAGGTATCGGCTCGCTAGCTACGCCTCACGTCTTCACTCTGCTCCTGGCAGTGTACAACTGGTTCTCTCCGTGCCACCCTCAGTGCTTAACCCGACAAGTCATAGATAAAAGTACAGAACAACAGGTATTATTTCCCGAGTTACGTAACTCGGGAAATACAAATATTGTAGATACGTACACAACACTACTGAAATGTAATTTTTCTTACTTTCATTCTTCCATTTATTTCAAATATCATATACATAGGTGGATATTGTTATACTATACTATCAGTTTATGTCAAAAGTTACCATCGACAAAGTAGTAATGATTAAAAATTAAAAAATAAAGTGTTAGCTTCGTAATAAATTTCCGTTTAATCAATCTGCTTTGTATATCTTAATTTAACATAATAATATTCGTATTTTTACCATAAACACGTTTAATTCGTTTAACTTTCCTATTTAGGTTACAAGCCTGTTCGTTTTACGTTTAATCCGCAGTATTATTTTAATTTTTTTATCATTTTCCCATTTCCTTCGATCACTTGCCATTGACTCTACTTTTTTGAAGCTTACGGCATTACGACATTCCTGTCTCAACATTCTGAAGTTGTTTATTCGCATCCTTTATAGATTCGACTGTTGGTTTGAAATCAAGGCTCAGCTTATTACTACACTTTTATGTAGTACTTATCGCCTATGCTTAGGTCACTGTCTGGCACTCATACTTTCTATCACCATATTCCTTTCCCTGTTCTTTATGTTCTTTACCTTTATCTCTAAGGTTTCAGGTTTATAAGTCATGTTCCAGCGTTAAACAGTCGCGCTGTCCAAATTATATTAGTCCAAAATATATTGTTGATCAGACTAAGACAGTTGCTATATAATTAAGAGAAATCTTTATCTTACAGATGCATTTGACCTTTCCGAACGTTACTTTATGTTTCTTTAAGTCTTTCTTAAACGTTTTAAGACTTTTATCATGCTCTTGCGAATCGTATGCATATATCGTCGATGAAGTTGATTCTTTACATTATGTAAGAATTCGGTCCAGAGACTGCTGAAAAAATTCAGGTGCACATCTTTTGTCCGATATGTTACCTTTTTGTACCTAAATAATCCTTTATTAGTGATGAAAGTGTTAATAATGGTGGTAAATTTAAATGTGAAGGAAAAATACTTTGTACCGAACTCGCTAAACATTTTAGCGAGTTTGGTACACATGGAGAATATTCTGGATAATATTCGTCAACAGTTGGCAATGGGTAATTTTCTTGCTTGCTTGTCAAACTTGTCTGTCTCAAATCTACCCACAAACAGACGTCACCATGGTCCTTTAATTAGCATAATCCATGTTACCAAATTAGATGCGCTTGTTACTTCTTCGATAATATCCTATGCAAATAATTCTTTATTTTTGTTTCATGCCTGGTTGTTACTTAAGTCCAGATTAAATTTGGAGGTTGTTCAGCTCACCTACTGAGGATCTGTACCTTTCTCATCGGAATTTCATAACTGACAATTAATCAGCTTCAGTAAGTTGGTTTATTGAATGACTTGTTTCGTTCAGTGTGGTTGTGCCTCGTGTCTTCTCCCGTAATTCGTTCAATGAACATTTTTCAGTGATTTGTTATAGAACGTTTTCATCCGTAAACTAGCCACTTCTTTTCGCTTATATATCCCAGGCTTACAAGACATTTTACAACTGTTATTGTGGTTCCTGCAAGTCTAATCTATCTTCCAAAATGCAAAAGACACGCTTTTTCTTTGTATTCTTTTTGATTCCAGCTGCTAACAAATACATTTTTACACTCTTTTTCATTTCTTCTCTTTGACGGCAACTAAGCTGACATCTCCTGATTGGTAATTTAATATATAACTCAAAAAACTCACCAATTATTGCGCAAATCAGTAAACTTGCAATTTAATGTAACCTAATCTATTAGCAGTTAAATACGTAAACCTCTATGCTTAATCGTAATTTAATACAGTAAATTCAATGTAATGCATAACTCACTATATTTCTCGCAATTTAATAGATTACACAGTAAACCCGCAATTTACTGCGCAACTTAGTAAACTGGCAAATTACTGCGCAATTCAATAAACCCGTAATTTAATGCACAACCCAAATATCTACCTCGCAATTACGATTATGAAAAGATTACGGTTACACTAGTAAAATTAATTAGTAAATTATTTCCGCTCTCTCTCTCTCTCTCTGTATCTCTCTCTCCCTCTCTCTCTGTATCTCTCTCTAAATCCATCTGTAAACAGTTATCGAATTTATGTTTCTGAAGTTTTACACTTGTTAATAATTTCATCTTAATATTAAATCAAAAGGACTATCAAATGTAATTCACGTAAACCGTTGCACCCCCTAATCCCCAGTGGATACTTATAAGAAGTAAACGACATGGGTAGTAATTCATTGAAAGTCAATTATAAACAAGCCATTATTGTAATATTATTTATCAAAATAAGAACGATCTCATGACATTGTTTAAATTAATAAGTGATGAAAAAAAGAACGGCGTCGAGATAAATTGATAATAACAACTTATGAGTGCCAGATTATATCGTTTGCTCACATCCTGTAACATCCCGCGTGCCCGCCTACTTTTGTTTCAAGACATTAGGCTTATTGAAATTATACAACCAAGTGGGATTCGTTTTCCAAGCACCTATTTTTGTTTTGTAAACATAGATAAATAAGTACCCTATTATGGTAAGTCTGTTACTGAATATGAATGATAATAATACAAAATGAACGAGCCTATATGCAGTTTAATAAATAAATTACTGAGTCATTAATTTAAAATTCTATTAACGTAATTATAGGAATTTGCTTCCTGTCCCCTGCCTCTTTTGGGGAAGGAAAAATTTATGTAGCAGACGTGATTGTTTTTCTTGGATTATGTAGCAGACGTATAGTTTTTCTCGGATAATGTAGCAGACGTAATTGTTTTTCTCGAATTATGTAGCAGACGTATTGTTTTTCTCGGATAATGTAGCAGATGTAATTGTTTTTCTCGAATTATGTAGCAGACGTATTGTTTTTCTCGGGTAATGTAGCAGACGTAATTGTTTTTCTCGAATTATGTAGCAGACGTAATTGTTTTTTCTCGAATTATGTAGCAGACGTAATAGTTTTTCAAGGATTATATAGCAGACGTAATTGTTTTTCTCGAATTATGTAGCAGACGTAATTATTTTTCTCGGATTATGAAGCAGACGTATTGTTTTTCTCGGATAATGTAGGAGACGTAATTGTTTTTTTCGTCACTAAAACCTGTGATATTTCCTTTTGTGTCCGAGTACATAATAACGATGTATATAAATATTAATATATAGGTTCTCTTTGCACGTTTTCTATTTGCACCTCCCTCCACGCCGTACCGTAGATCAACCATAGATTAAGCGGTAGATCGTTTGTATGATTAAGATGCGCTAAATTATTTTGTGTTCGAATTTGACGTTATTTTATCTCCTCATAGTGTAATCGAGTCTACTAAGTAATTCTATGAAATATTAACCTAACCGTAGTAATGTAAAATGGTTAGAGTTGTTATATACTAAAGGTAAATGGTAATGCCGTAGTGTGTTGAGTTGATCACAAGGCATACGGCTTTGACGATGTGGCGTACCGCGGAGACTCAAGTTCGAAACCCGGTCATTCGTCGAGCGGAGCTGGATGGATGTTAAGGATTGCTCTTGTAACAATAAGTCCGCCATATGTATCAATAAGATACATTAATGTAGATAAATAAATAAACAATAACAAGTATTTGTGGAAGTAATTAAGTGTATATTACTTTTCATCAACACATTAACTAAAAAGTATTTTGATATTAATTTGTAACCTATACAAGAAAAAATCAAAACTGATATATTTACAGAAAAATTAAAAAATCTCATATAAAAAAATTATATTCAAATCGATTGGCATAAAATACCAAGGATACTAGGATATGTAAAGAAACTTTGTATCTTTGCCATATGAATCAGATGTTGCCTCATCTATCGATTGCCCTGAGGATAACGTGAAAATGTTTGAAAAGATCTTAACCTAATCCAGTACTGCCGGTAGGTTGTTCATGCTCTTTGATAAATCTCCACGCAGTATTGCTATTATTCGTTGCTCCTAGATTAATATAGATAAGCCTGATTAGACTTATGTTTGGAAACTGATTTTTATTTATAAATATATACTATTTTTTCCGTTCCTATCAATTTTATTAAATATATATATATATATATATATATATATATATATATATATATATATATATATATATATATATATATATATATATATATAAGATTTTATTATATAATAGCGGGACTGGAATGTGTTCTGGTTGGCTGTTACAGATTGCTTTCGTAGCAATAAGTTTGCTTTATGTGTAAATTAGTTACTAATAAATAATTAAATACATAAACATTTAAACGTGCGTGGTATATCTAATTAATGTACAAATATTAGTAATATTAAGTTTTCTTTATGTGTAAAAGTAGTTACATTAAAGTACATAAATAAATACATAAACTTTTAAACGTGGTTGGTATATCTAATTAATTTACAAATATTAGTATCGTAATATTGCACAATGTTTTTAAATTAGGATATTTGTTGCATGTGACAAAACGATCTGCTTTTTTAGTACTTAAAAAAAAATTAAGTACAAGTATAACTCGCACGAGGGTTCCGTTTACACTTAAACGTATATAAACTGTTACACACTGCGTACACTTACATAGTATTTCTATTAAGCTGCTATTATTCCTCGCCACGTAAATATATGAATATATTGACTTGTACATATATTTTATAGACATATTAAATATAAATGTTGAAATACAAAGTTATTTTAAGAGTTTTAAAGTCAATACGGTAGTTGACTCATTCTAAATTTTGATATTTTTCATACAATATTGTGAAATATAACTTAATTAAAAACCAGTCTTGAAAAAAATTCAAAAATTGATTGAAAAATAAGCCAGTTGTAGGCTTCTAAATTTGAAGATGCGGATAGAGTTGAGTATATCCTTGTCTCTTTTCCTCTCGTGGAATATAACGTACAATATTAAAAATTACCTCACAACATAGTGTTGCCATCCTTCTCTAAAGTTTAAATTTAAACTTTTATAACTCGGTCAATTTTTAAGATTATTAAAAAATTGTTTCACCCTTCATCAGCTTGTACCTTGAAATTATGATTAATGAAATAAAAAAAATAGTCAAATACCCAATTGTATGGAGTTTCTATAAATTTTTTTAGACCCAATTACCTGTCATTAGTTGGTCGCCTATCACACATAAACTAGTAGGGTCTACTCAGTTATGAAAATGTACTTTTTAAATTCGTTACCACTACTGTGCATACTTTCAGATATTTAAAAATAGTGGTTTGTCTTGTGGGGTTAGTGGGGTGGGTAACTATAAAAAATGAGCACTTTAAAGATGATATTATGCAAGTTTGTATCGAAACAGTATTCATAACACCAATATTTTTGAAAAATTTCACGTAGGGGAGGTATATTAAAATTTAAAAGATTTTATTTCATAACTTTGCACCTAGGCGTTGTAAATATGTGTAATCACGTAACATTTCACCTTTATAGCTGTGACATACAAGCGGACATGGTGAAACTTGAACGGTTCCTAGTTTGGCTATAAAACCGTAAAAAGATAATATACTATGGAACAAATAAGATATGACCAATAAATCCCGTTTGCGGACTTTGAGAAATATATGAGAGCGTTACGGAAATTATGCTCGTTGCACAATAGACTGGCTGACTTACTATACTAAATATTTTGTCATGGTTAAGCGACCACAATGGTTATATGTGCGCTCATTGCAATACCCCTTCTACACGCCTATAATAAAAGTATGGTTGCCAGGTGTCTGGGATTTCCGGTATTGTCCCGGAATTTGTATAATTGTCCCGTGTCCAGCAATGTAATAAAAAAAAATTAAATATTTATTTATTGACAAATGCTAACAAATATATACGATAACCTATAAAACTTGTCGCATAGCAGTTTTACTATATATTGATCAATGGAAACGCCGGAATTGGCTGACCATGGACACCCATGGTATCCATGGAATTGAATGACCATGGACATCCATGTATGCATAATCGCAGATTCGTATAAATTGCGAAGAGTCTTGCTCCAGACTTTAAATATTTGCTATTTAATCATCCTGATGGTAACAAATTCATTAAACTAATTAAATTAAAATATAATTTTAATAAGCCAACTATTGTCGTTGTAAAACTTCGAAAGTTAAGTTCCTAATTGCAATTATAATTATAAAATTGATTATGTAAAAGGAAATAAATATGTACTAATTTCTTTTGTAAAATGTTTGTATTAGCCTTTAGTATTTTAGATAGATATAACAAACGTAAAGATTGTTTTGTATTAATTTATTATTACTCAAGGAGTCAATCATTTTTGCAAGTTGGAACGTTTTCAAATGCATTCGGTATATCTTCGGCCTCAGAAAATATGATCACATTTCTGAATACAGGCCACTTCTCAAATGGCTGAAGATCCGTGATCGATGCCAACTTCACATACTTACACTTCTTTTTAACATATTAAAAACTCCTCATAGCCCAAATTGTCTTAGTGGCAAATTTAAAGATTTGTCTTCTCACGGCCTTGGGCTGCGATCTGAAAGTTCACACACCCTACTTATTCCTAAACATACCTCTACCACTTACGAAAAATCCTTCACTGTCCAAGCAGCAAAAATTTCGAATCACATGGATCCTGACATCATGAAAATCACGTCTATAAATATTTTCAAAAAGATCGAGTGAAAAAGTTCTTCATCTCCTGAAACCTTTTCCTTTGTGTCCTCGCCCTTTCCTGTCTTTCCCATCTCAAATCATGTCAATATTTTGTTTTCTTTTTTAATTTACTTTTGTATTTTTTTTGTCTAATGTGTTATGAAGAATTTTCATTGTAAAATCTCTTACAATCTACCAACTAAATTTCAATACAAATTGTTATGGTTGACTGGAAGAGATTGCTCATGTAGCAATAAGTCCACCATATATACTATACATAAAAGTTAATAAATAAATAAATAAATAAATTTTTAAAAAAAAATTACTTTATGTTTTTTAGAAGACAAGTTTCTTATTTATTTTTATTGATCTGAATGTTTTCTTGGGTTTAAACAGGTCATTAGTTGAGTCAAACTAATTTCTTTTCTTGAAATACTAGTAGTAGTTTTATCTTGTTATTTTTGACAGTATAGTTTAAACGTAAAGTAATAAATAATGTTATTTCAATAATTGGGAACACTGTAGTAGAAACGTTCCGGAAAAATGGTTGGTAACCCCACCGACTACGGTAAAGTAATTTTGCTGCGTAAATACAGCAGGCGTATTGAACCAACAGCAAGAGTGCTATACAATATTTGTTATGATCGATACGATTGTTCAGATATTGTGATCCAGCTGCAATTTCGTGTGTCCATGAGATCGACCTGCAGCTCTGCTTTCTCTTTTACCTTCCTACAGCTCGTACTAATCGCGCGCTATTGCGCAGACTTTGTGATATTGCGACAAGCTGTTCCATTCTGTCGACACATATTCGCTTAACAATTCTACTATTATTTGATTTAAATGATAATTATTATTTTATGTACCTTATTGTGTTATTAAATTTGAATTTATACTGATAATATAATTTACAATATAAGGTTCCATTCTTATGTGCGAAAGTACTCAACGTGAATAATATCTTGACGTGGGAATGTTAGAATATAAGTATGTATATATATTATTATATACTATTACATATTATTTGTATCTCAGTTTTCTCCATATAAATAAAGTGAATAAAAGAATTAAAGATCTTGCCCAGGAGTACTTTACGCCCACATGATCTACTTATTCCTACGAGTAAAGAATATTTCTTACTCGTAGACTTATTCAATATTAGTTGAGTAAAAATCCCGGTTGACGGTAGATCTGGTATACAAGTCATATAAAACTAGAGTAATCTCGATGACTTATACAGACGATGGTGTATTGAAATCGTCAAATAATATATATTTACGATGCCTTATACAGACGATGGTGTATTGATGGTGTATTCTCGATGACTTATACAGACGATGGTGTATTGAAATCGTCAAATAATATATATTTACTTATACAGACGATGGTGTATTGAAATCGTCAAATAATATATATTTACTTATACAGACGATGGTGTATTGAAATCGTCAAATAATATATATTTACGATGCCTAATAACTGAAATATCTCGTTAGGTTTAGAGAAAAATCTACGTATAAATGCCGTTAAATATAAAATTTGTGTTGAACAGAATAAACGCGACGCTAGCAGTGATAACAATGTTAGACACGTGAGTTCGTTTATTGCTAAGGAATTGAAGACGAAAGTTGACATAAAACGCAAGCATACTTGGGCGGCAAAATGTACAGGGCCCTTACGAAGGTATTAATCAGCGAATATATTTCAAAGAAAGCAAAAGTCATGTATGCAAAAGGGGATAAAAAGGAAATAAACGAGATGACGTGCGATTCGATGACAATATAAATAGACGATGAGATCTAAGCATGTGTGAATAAAGAAAAATAAACATGTTGGGATGACAATTAAATGAAACTACGTGATGTAGTATTATTTCTACTTACTTTAATTTCTTTACCGTGACCTAGGTTTTGGTTGTATTACAACATCTTCAGGTGGGCAATTAACAAAGATATTTGCTAATATCCCACCTGAAGATGTTGTAATACAACGAAACCTTCGGTCGTGGTAAAGAAATTAAAGAAAGTAGAAATAATACTACATCACGTAGTTTCATTTAATTGTGAATAATGCAAAATTAACGCCAAATATATTCAATGTTGGGATGATATAATCACGTTGAAAGTATGGAAAGGAAGAGAAAAGAAGGGAGTTGTAAGAAATAATTGAGAAAACAAATACACGGAAGAGTTAGAAGGACATGAGTGTATTTAATAGGCTATTTGACAATATTGAAAATATACCACAATTCGGGGTCATCCTATTAGATTATAACGTAAATAAGCATATTGGTTTTCATTTTCGAAAGATTTAGTTTATATTTTATAAAAAAAAGTAAAGGAATCACAATATTTTTTGAAATTCAATCAACTTTGCAAACGCCCTGTTATTGGTTAAAAGTCAAATGACGTCACAGGCGAGTAAAACTCATTCATACCAAAATTTAATGTTCTTATTCTTTTGATTTATAGGCATTGATGTCGATAATAATATTTAAAACACAAATATTATTTACATCGAAATGATCTTCACACATAAAAACATTTGAGTGAGATTATAGCTGTTTGAATCTCTTCGGGCTAATTGCAGCCACTTCTTTCGTATTTTAGGATTCGTTGGCACTGAAACGAACATTTCGTGTGGACTTTTTATAGACGTATTTGTACATTGTATCACTAGACACCATTTTAATATGAAAATAAATAATAATCCCCTTCAGCGGGCAGGACGGTTTATGTTTACATTATGTGTGACGTCACGCTAGCCGCCATTACAGAAATTGCGTTTTTAGCGCGAGTTCGAAAATTCAAACTTTCAAAGTGATTTACGTAAAAAATACGGCATATATCCTGGAAATATAAATGTGGTGTGCTTATAATGCAAAATAGAACAATTTAAAAAATCAAGTCAAATAGCCTATTGAAGATAATAAAAGAGAATTTTATTTTATTTTTTATATTTGCAATAATGGTAATAAAAGAATAAATAAAAACTTCGAAAATACGACTCTTTGGTAATCCATCGAATTACTTTGTTTGAATGCGTCATTTGTTTTTACTAACAATTTGAAAATTGTGCGTATTACGTCAAGATGAATTTAATACGAGAAAATATTTGTTCGATGGTTTTTTATTAATTTCGGTGTGGTCTCAGTCAACAACAAAGTTACGATCGACTTCGACGATGACACCCCATTGCGCGCTACCGTTTATAATTGGCTTAACGAGTTCAAATGTGATCGCATCAATCTCAGTGAGGGACGTCCATTAAAAGTGGGAATTGAAGATAAGATCAATGCAGTGTGGCTCATGATAAAATTGAGAAGAGAGTTTAGGCATTGGTATAAAAGTACAAAAAACTATGTAATTATTTAGGTATCAGGAAGCTTTGTACGAGAAGGATAATGTACGACTTGATCATAGCTCAAAAACACCACCACGTTGATTGGTGTCACAAAATATTAGAAAATTCAAAGGGTGTCACTCAATTCGGCATCGTCAAGGGTGATGAAAGCTGAATATACTGTTACAAACTCGAAACTAAGAGTCAGTCTGCGCAGTGGATATTTCGTTCTGAACGATGATCTAGAAAGATTAAGAAAGGATGAAATGCTGTTAAAAGGTGGTCGACTGGTTCTTCGGATAGATGGGTTGGGTTTTTCAATGTAGGTTCTGAAAAATAAAAGCAGTTACGCAAACTGATATACCAGCAATTGTTTGCCCGTTGTTTTGGAAAAAGTCCGAGAGCAACGCCTTGGTAGGAGAATCCTCTTTTATTACAAAAACGCCTATGCACACTTAGCCAGATGAAAGACCGAATATTTGATTACGTAGGGTAGAGAAGTTATATGTCAACCGCTTACAGCCCCGACCTCACCCCGAGCGATTTTTATTTATTTCTAAGAACAATAGATAAACTGCGAGGAATACTACTTTCGGACGCCGAAGGAGAGGTGAGTATCTTAGAAAAAGCCGTAGAAGAGAAGTCTAAATAAGGATGGTCCGACTGCTTCTGTCAGTGGTTCCGTCAAATGAAACGATGCCAGAGAGTGACGGATCCTATTTTGAGGGTAAATAAATATAGTTCTGAGCGCACTTAGGCACATATTTACGTTTAAGGGCTTTTTATATTATTTCTCAAAGGTATTCTTTGTCGGTATGCCATACTTCCCTTAATATCTCATCAAAACCAATGATTGATCTATCATTTTGAAGATTACCTTCGCCGCTAATGAGGAAAAATAAAGAAACAATTCAAAATTATTTTTTTAATTCTCAATATATTATTTCTCAAAGATTTATACTGTAATTTGAGAATTATTCGTACGGGTCAACATTTCATTTTATTTTTGGCCGTGTTTACCATATTGCTTAAATAACTTTCACACATATAAAAATATCGCAAATTATATCGGCAACATTACAATTTCCTACTTGATTCCATTTTTGACATTTAAACAAATTCAGTGTTGCCTCTCGTATAGCAGAAAAGAAAAAAAATCAGTGTTGCCTCTCGTATAGCAAAAAAGAAAAAAATCAGTGGCGCGAAATGTTCTAGTTCATTTTATTTGACATGTCGCCACTTGAGTATCATTTTTAAATAGGATTTGGAAATACGAGTAAATATGGACAGTGATTGATGATAACGGATTACATGATATCGACCGATAATGTGTGATGACGCACACAATCTGTGCAAATATCAGAGATTATTATACGCAGATTGTGCCTTGTCTTAATACATTTGGTTTATTTTGTTTTGTAATATAATCAACTAGTTTCACTGATATATCTACGAGCATTGTGTTCTATAACAGCTGACTAATTGAAATCGGCATAATCTTGCTGACTACACGTTATTTTTCATTATAAAACCTGCAGCTGACTGAGTTTTGCTAGATCGATTACACATCTCTGAAAACCCTAGCGGCTGGTTAACAGTGGAAGGACCTTGTCACTTATGGCACTAAAGACTCCACCTCATTCGCTTGGTCGCCGCTTTTTAAATAAAAAGCCGCTACGACTATTTGCTTTTCCACCTTCGTCGAATTCGTGTTTTTCCTACCCGACATATCAATTTACGGCCATGAGAAAACGGACAGACATCATGTCAAGATCTGCACACCTTGGATCACTCACGTCGCAACGAAAGTATTCCGTCCATACCTAATCCCGTCTTCAATAGTTAACGTATCGTCAAAAGACCGAAAAACCAAGGGCGGACATTGGCTAGAAAAAAAGCACTTTTGAAAGCTTTGGAGATCAAGCACGTTCCCAAAAAATCATCTTACTCCTTCAAGTAGTTTACAGTAACTCTATCAGCCGAGCACTAACTGAAAACCGTCTAGTGACAGAGTTCACCATTAAGACTAATGTAAGCAAAGTGGTCGTTGTCTTATCGCTATTCATCAATACTGCAGTGGTCGCTATGATGCGAAATACCTTGCAAGGTCGACGTAGATTGTAGTTCAAAGATCTTCCTCTACTGGACCTCATGTTCGTCGATGAAGCGCTGCGATGACAGAGGAGGACGAAAAAGTGAGATATTGCCAGAATTGCGCACGTATTGAAAACAAACATGGACAAGACGAAAGTGCTTGTGAAGCATTGAGCAGAAGCAGGAATTAAAATATCTCGGATCATTCGAGAGAAGAAATTCGTCTCTATTGCTGACATACATTCCGAAGTCAACTGCCGCCTATGACTTGCTGAATTAATGTCTGTAGAAAAACCGACCCTAATCCTATCGATCCTGTCCTTTGGTCATTGTATTGAAAGACAAATTAGGTTTTAATAAGTTCAAGATATTACAAATGTTATGTATCTTCAATGTCGTCATGCGATCACGATGCCAAAATCAATTAACTGTTAAAGTACAGTTCTAATAGCGACTCATAGATAGTTTGAAACGTGTGTCAAATGGATGACCCCAGAATGCTTCACCAATTTTTGTGAAGAATTTGGTTCAACAACTGGAAATCTTGCGCACCCGTTGCTCTTTGGTTTTCATCATATTTTTTAAGAAACATAGGGCGAAAACAATACAGGAATGCCTCAGAAACATCCACTTACTCCAACATGTACGCACACACGCAAGAACATATGCACGAAATGTGCATTTAATGCATGCATGCACGCATGCAAAACGCTATTGCATAGACGTTTATTATATGCACTTTTAAATGTGATATTTGTTAACAAAATATAGATTCTGCGTAATAGATAAATAAAGGGAATTTTTTGCACCTATCATATTCGGTTTATTATGTTATTATGAAAGTTGCAGTTCAGAATTCTGTGATTATCTGGGAAAATTGGCATGCTTTTTAATACAGTATGCTAAGCTTTCTAGCATGTTTAGTTTTCCATTAGCATTGCTATACATAAAGATATTGACAATAATTAATGCTTACATAAATAAAAAAAATATTTTTTCGGTACAACTTAATTAAGCCATTAATAAAATAAGTTTGAATAACTAAATTTTACCTAATCTAGGTCTGAATATCCGAACTTCATTTTTTTATTATGCTGTACTAAATTAATCTGTTCCATAATTATATATGTCACAGTATATACTTGGATACGATAAATAAAAAAGTGGGTGTCGCTTATTAGGAAGATTCTAATTAAAATAATTATTGCTTTCTTTCTCATTATAACACTATAGTTTTTTTCAATAATTTATTTTGTACATCTTTATAGTCCATGTAAATATGATGAGAAACGGCCAAGTAGTTTAAGAGATAAACGTTTTTATCGAAATTTTGATTTTATTGTTTTTCTCAAACTCTGCATTTTTAAAGTTCAAATTTTGCACATTAGTACTGAATGTCAAGGTTTACAAAATAAAAAAATATCGAAGGAATTTGGTGGACTCGGAAACGTCCTTTGTTGTTAAAATCTAAAAAAATGTACAATTTTAAGAGACAAAAATATATTATATTTTATGCACGATTAATAACGGATATTTTTATAGGCATAAATTTTAAAATTAAAAATCATGATAATGGCGATGGTATTGGCTTTATTGAAAAGGTAATTTTATGCCATTAGTGTTTAAATCCGATTACAGGCATATGGTCACCACAGCTGGCTCGAATGAAGGGCAATCTGGAAGTCCAATTCTCAACCACTTTTTCGAGCAGTTGAGGCCGTGTATTAACAATAACGCTATGAATATAGTCTTCCAAGTGGTACGACATCTGTGGTTTATCGGCATAGATTAGCGAATTCTCATATCCTCACACACAACAATCCATAGGCATGTTATCACACGATCATGGAGGCCAATTCACAAGGGCATTACGCAAAATTATCGAATGTTTCTTCCAATAAATTGATTGTGTCACGTGCTGTATAACATGCTACTTTGTCTTGTGGGAACCAAAGCTCTTCAACATTAACGCCATTCAATTGGGGACTAAAAAATCAGTATTAATGGATATAAAGCGCTTTCCATTCACTGTAACATTCGCGCCGGAATTATCTTTGAAGAAATTCGTGTCAATGATTCCATCATTCAATAAAATACGCCGACGCGTGGATGTAATGACGCCTCAATAATGGCATATCGTTTTTCTTCAATCCAAATCCGACAATTTTGTATATCGATAGATTTTAGTGTATTGAAATCTGTGATATTGACGGAGCTATTCAGCCAAAAATAAGCCTCATCGCTGAACAAATTATGGCTCAAGAAATTGGTTGAGAATTGGACTGTCAGATTGCTCTACATTCGAGCAAGTCGCGGCGCCCATATCTTTATATTTATCTTTGACTATATGGCGTTCATCTTTATCTTTATCTTTGATTATATAGCGTTCGTTCTCTCCAGAGAGAACCTTTGTCAATGTCAAGTGTGGAAAAAAGGCTATGCAACACTGATTAAATCATATTTCGGATATTTATCATTGTTGCTTGTTAACAAAAGAATAAACTATACAATAAAACAAAAATTAAATAAGAAGTTGGCTACAATTAAACAAAAAGAAGAAAATGACATTGTAATATACAGAGTACAAAATAAGTATATACAAATTTACAAACAAACATAAAAACAAAAATAAACATGAATATAAATATGAAAAATTCTAAATTTTTATGTCGTTCTTTCTTATGAATGATTAATCCTAAAATGGGTTTGTTGGCAATAAATAAAAGTGATCTTATGTTGATGGGCAATTCAATTTTATATTTTAATAATTTTAAAATAAACGAAGGAAATCTATTATTCAATGGATATGAAAAAATGAGATGATTTAGATCGCCTTCTCCAAGCCCACAATCGAAAATTGGAGGTTCTGTGATCTACAGTCTAGCCAAATGGGTAGGAATAGAACAATGACCCAAAACGCATGCGAGACACCACAGAGGATTCCTTTCGAGAGAAAGTAAATGTTGAGAACCAAGGTTTTGTAGGTATAAAAGGTTGGATCTGGAAATATCCCGCACCCGTAATCTGGGATGATCTTTCCCACGCCCTCTGCCAGTCAGATGTCATCCAGAAACGAGTCATGGGAAGGAGATCCTCAATGAAATTAATACTCAAACATGGATCCCCGTTCACGGCGGCAAACCGAGCTTTTGCGTCGACTATTTCATTACCTACTATGCCACAGTCACTAGGGATCCATGCAAGAACGACATCGGATCCCGATCGCTCCAAATCAAGTGTAAGTTGCTTAATCTGGAGAATCAGGATGCCACAGTTCGAAGAAAATGGATTAGCGAGAAGGAACTGTAAACAACTTAAGGAGTCAGAGAAGATAAGGAGCCTGCGATTTTTTTTGAGTAGAGCATAATTCAAGGCCTCCACAATAGCACAGCATTCCCCGGAGAATACCGAATACTCCTTAGAAAGACGAAAGTATGCTGAATGAGTATAAGCCATCTCTGAGGGTTTTTGATACATCTGTGTATATTCGCGTCCAATCCATCCAAAAAGAATTCAAGTTAGAATTGAAGAGCGAATTAGTATTTGTGGACTCCTTATCAACTCCAAAACACAAATGATATTTGGCCTGTGAAATACCGAATGAAATGGGATACTATAGAGAGGGAGAAAAGAATTTTGATAAACGGGGTTAGAGAAGGATTTGAATGTTTGGAAGCTAACGATAAGAGAAGAGGTCGGGACTTAGAACGCCAAAAAGGAGCATGCTCAATAAACCTAGAGAGGAGGGTGAGTTTTGGAAAAATAGGGTGAGTAGAAAACCTAGCTGCCTTCATTAAATAACGATCAGCTAAGTATTGTCGCCGGAGGTTCAAAGGAGGATCAACACATTCTACATGTAGGGCATTTATGGGACTGGATTTCATAGCACCCGCAATGATCCTCAGAGATTAAGACTGAATGTGGGTCAATTTAGTGGCATTGGATTTGGAAATAGGATGAAGTAGAAATGAACCATATTCTAGACGATTACGGACTAGAGCGTTATATATTAACTTTAATGTGGAAGGGTGAGAGTCCCACCACACCCTAGAAAGAGCGTGGAGAATATTCATATTAGCCTGGCCTTGGGAGATGACATATTCAATGTGAATGTCCCAGGATAATTTTGAGTCCAGGAACATACCTAAGAATTTGGTATTGGAAAGAACAGGGATCAACGAGGAATTATAAGAAATAGATAACTGTGGAGTAATACATCTACTGCTCTGGCATCAGACTACGACTTGTGTATACGTATACACATATACACACCAACACATTGCATATAGGGTACATTGGGTATGGTTGAAACAATACGAATATCTCGTAAACCGTTGGCGGGACGGTGAGGGGTCCAAGGGGAGAACCAAGCAGACGACCGGAATGAACACGAGCCTCAGTGTTGCCTCGCCCTCAGCGCGCTTTAGCTGTTTTTAGAAGACCCTATTGTGTTTTGTTAACCAAAAGCAAGTATTTTTGCTCTGAGAATTTTTCAATTATTGTGGTTTCTATTTAAGTGAGAGTATTGAGTGTGTGTTTTTGTTTGAAATGAAGCTTATAGAATATTGTAAAACACTTTAAAAACATACAAATGTATCTCCGTCACATAACGTGTTACTTCTGCTCAATAATCACTCTTCACACGTCCATATTAACACACTAGACTTTTGCAAGAGCAATGGCATTATCTTACTATCTTTTCCACCCCACTGCTCTCACGGACCCCAGCCGCTTAATCGACCTGCATATGGCCCTTTGAAGAAAGCTGCATCGCAAGCTGAATTTACAGCTTGCGATGCACGGATGCGAAACCGTCCAGGAATAAATATTTATGATATTCCGGGGATTGTAGCGTTTGCTACGCCAACTTCTCTTATGCCCTCAAATATGCAAGCCGTCACTTTCACAAAACAGGAACTTATCCGTATAATCGAAATCTGTTTGCTGAGCTCGTGTGTTTGTCATGGATAGACCAAATCCAGAAAATACTACCGAATCAGCTGTCGTTCCTGTATAGAATACTAGCCCACCTAAAGAGCCTGTATTTGTAACGGATAGGACAAATCAAGAAAATACAGCAGAGGCAGCAATTGTTCCTGTACCAAATACTAACCTACCTGAAGACGAAATGCCACTATCGCCTTCTACCTTAAATCGTGAACTATCGGTAGAGATGTCGTTCAACAAGAGGCTATCAATAGTTCACCAGTCTGAACAGGAAAACATAATTGAATTGAACAGGAAGACTGATTATTATTGTCAAAGAGTTCCTTAATTATTCTTAGAGTTAAAATAAACAATTAATAAAACATGTTATAATATTATATTTTGTATTATTCGCATGTGTTTCGGTTGACCCCAATCACTGTTTCAACCACCCTTGGCATGGGAACTTAGATTTTTTTTTAATTTGATCTACTATTAAAAATAACGTACACACCTGGAACTAAAATTACATTGTCCATTAGTAGATATAACATGCTCTTTTATTTAACATATATTTTTCATAGCTCGGATTATAAAAAGTAAAACTAAGGACGATATAAAAGAAATTGTTTTTACCGTACCCAGTCTACCCTAACCGACTATATGATGTGCGTGCTGGATGCTTCTTGGATGGGTAAAATCTTGTGAGTTCACATCACCAACATGCTATAATAACAGTACACCTGTAACTATTAGGATGACGTGTTGTGCAACATTAGTGTTGTGTATGTGCTACGTATGTTATAAAAGTAAAGTTAAATTGACTACGTGGAAAGTTCAATGTCTGTGTACTGTGCATTGTTTAAATTGTGTTTTAATTTGATTATTATTTTAATTGTTTAATTGCAGGATCACTGTGCAGTACAACAGTGAGTACTAAATATGTTAATTTAATTTTTATATAGAAAAATTAAAAACAAAAACAAAGCATTCATGTTCAAATATTTCCAATATTCGTATCCATATTTGCGTTTAAACATTTGATATTATTTATTTTTATGACAATGAATATTTCATAGTGGCTTAGGAGTTATATCACTATCATGGTAAAATAGACTTCTAGTCGTTTAATAATATTTTTATCGAATATTTTAAAATTAAAAATTCTGTAAAATTTTATAAAACCTCTGTTATTTCATAATTTTATGTTTTAACTTCTGTGGGCAGTCCTCATGACTGCCTATGTATTTTTTTCCTTTTAAAGTTGTATACCTATAAAAAAAACCGTTATAAAATATAATTTTGTGTGCTTTAATCGAGGCTGGGTGTTGCTTATGTGTAATACAAATCTATGGCAATATCCATACTTATACTGTTAGCCACTAATAGATGAAAAAACAAATTTAGTTTAATAAAGATACGAGAAATATTTTGAACATTTTATAAATTGCACAACATTTATATTCCTTTTAATCTTGTTTATTACATGGCAGTGAATTGCATAAATGTACATACTTAGTATAATAGTAGGTTGTTCATGTGAACATGTGTAGCGTGCGAAGAAGCCGCTAGCAGTTTCTAATCTAGGTTTGAATAATTTTACAGGTTTGAGCACATTCGGACCGTTTATATTTCGCGGTAATGAAGTTGCATGCAATTAAGACGTAACTGAAACTTGTCGATGTATTGTTTTCTCGTTAGATTGCAGTAATACGTGCCGTATATATTTCTAAAATTTTTAGTTTCACTATTTTTTAAAAATACTCGTATTTTAGTAATTTTATGACGATATTTGAATTAGCGTTGTACACTTGTTTACGCCCATAACTTACTTTGTTCGACTTGAGATTCATGCAATGTTTTGGCAGAGTCAATGATGTACTCATTCATTCCTGTCAAGTAGAGATCCTGGCACATGAGTATTTTGTTGGTTTCATTGTAAGCCAGTCGGTATTTAACTTTTTCAGTAGGGTCGGCATTGATATATGTATATAAACCATACGTTACGGCTAACATTCTGGTACAGATACAGAGGATAAATTGGTAATTGTACATCGGATTATTTGCTAAAAACCTTAATTTTCGAGTGATACGCTTCAAATGTAGGTACTATACATTTTTTCAACTCCGATTGAAACAATTCTGTCATTTGATTTTGTCATTCTTGCCATTCTGTTGCTAATTTGTGTAATATGTTTTTACATTTAAAATATGGCTCGTAATCTTAAAAAATAAGTCTTAGTTTCGATTAATTACTACTGATATAAATTGTATAAAATATAGTTTCTTATATTCTGTGAATAGATACGTATAATAAACAATATCAAAGTGGAAGTAATTAATACTTTCCTGTAGTCAAATCGCCGCAAGGCGAATAATCATAAGTAAAACATAATTTACAGAAGTAAGGTCCATACATAAGCTTACTTTAATAAAAATAAACTATGTTTCTTTCAACTAATGCTTACTAAACAATAATGTTACGCATACTAATGCGCTACTAATCGCGCGCCTGGCCAGTCAGCGGTCTGAAGCTGGTGGCCGAATTTCATGATCGCAATCGCCGTAATGCAGTTTTCATTGAAAATCGCGACAGTGCGCACGCGCGGTACGCTATTAGTTTGACACTTCTCGCGGCTTTTCCTGCCTGTCGTTCCCAATAAAAGATAACCTCAACCTTGGAGCTCGGCAGACTTATCACTCGAATATCTATTTTCACCTAAAAAAAAAACTCGCGTTGCCGATATATTTTTGTATCACGCCCTTGTATGAGACAATATTATATTACGTCACGACTTTTTCACGGCCCGTATTCTTGTTTGAAATATTTTTAATCGTATAGTTTTGTCGATACGGATTTTGCGAGCGACGGTTGTCATTAGGATAAAATTTTGATTTTGTGAATTAATTTATATTTTAAAAAATTGTCCGTTAATAGGCTTATGAAGAAATGCCTAACATTATAAATGAATTAAAATTAGATTTTAAGGATGTTTTGTTGCGGCCAAAGAGGAGTACCTTGAGAAGTAGAAACGATGTAAGTTTGATTTATTACTAATTTTCAAGATATTTTTAATGTCGTATTTTTTATTTATATTATATTTTCGTAATTCGTATTCTGTATTTTAAATGCAATTGAAAATATGCGACAATGCACAAATTAAGATATCGAGGATTCGATTACTAAGAGCAAGTATAATAGAATTGGCGGTCACGCGCGTCCTCCGCGTGAGGAAAATGCTTAAAAATTAGTGTTAGTGTTTTTGAAATCCGTATTTCATGAAAGTTGAAGTGTATATCTTTAAGTTAGTTTAATAATTTTTAATAACAATTAATAATTTTTTAAAAAGTGTATAAAGAAAATTATATTATTTCTGGTTCGTTTTTCTTAATTTTATTTTGGATAGAATGATTTTATATAGTCATTAGTAAAATAATTATAAGTAACTTTTTATTAAATGCTATTTTCATTCCATTTACTTAATGTACGAAAGGTCATAAATAAACTTTAGTGCAGGCTATCAACCTCTTCAACAATTTTGCATATAATTATTACCTATATTAAACATTTTTTTTAAATAAATACCTACGAATAACTTGCTAATCTTAAATTATCATATCAATAAAATGTTCAACCCAACCATCTGTTGGGTTGAAAATTATATTTCAAATTATGTATAATTAAAAAAGTGGGGAAGTCAATTTTTTTTCAAAAATGTTTATTGAAATAAGCTTTCAGAGCTATTTTGTAAATTTTGCGCCTTCACTTAATAAAGGAAACGTGTAGTTCGTATGCAGGTTATATTGTGTACTTTCAGAAATATTTCAAATTGTTTGTAATTAATGGAAGAGCTTTCAGAGAATGAAGTTTCTTTGTTCACGAACATGTCTTATTGTAACATGAATTATGTCTCAAATGCAACCCTAATCAATTTACTAATAGCTAATTAATTAATAAGAAATTCAAATGTGAAATGTATTGAAAAATTTAATCCATAGAGCATCATAAACTTCCTGATATAAATTATGGAGGTTGTTATATAATTGTATATACATATTTTTATATTCGTTTCTATCCAAATGTTGATTATTTGGTAGATTAGGAATTTCTTTAGACTGTTGTGAAAAATATAAGACGAAAATGAGCTATAACATTTTTTTATTTGAACTTTCACTAAAGAAAAAAATATTTTTTATTTTCGTTTTTTAAATGTAATGTTTCATTATTATAAATGTTTCATTAATACAACTTCTATGGAAAGAAAATTAAAAAACACATTCAATTATCAGTATAATTGATTTTTCTTTTTTTGAGATAATATTCATATCGCTCATTATTTAGGGCCAAATAAGATGTTCTGTGTGGCGTGTCGTATATCACTTTGATAATGCCGTTGAGCGCTCAGAGTGCGTGCACTGCTTATCCCTTCGTATTCATATTTAAATACTGTATCTCGAAAAAGGGATAAGATATGAATAAATTTGATTGATTATAAGAATTTTATTTTGTTCTCAAAAACCCATAGAAGCTGGTTTGCTATACTGATTTAACAATACTGCATACTATTTAAAATAATTTTTTTTCTAATGTGTTTATTTCTTTTTCAATTTTTCTTATAATGTTTTAGTGAAACCATGTTTCTATTTATTGAATGAATATGATTGACTAACTTGCCTTGAAGTATGTGTTTGGATTGAATTTATCCTAAAGTATATGTGATCTAAGAACACTAAAACATTTAATAAACAAATTGTACAAAAACTATAATAAAACACGTGAATCATTTGAAAGACAATAATCAATCTCAAAGTATAGTTTTTATTTTTTTGTAATTGGGCAAAAGTATAATTAATTGGCAACTTTTGTAGTGGAGGGTATTTTTTGTGATTTATTATATGCGAGAGTAATTAATTATCTAGTGATAAGTTTCTTTTATAGTCTGAATTATATATATGTATAATAGTTACCAAAAATATAGCATGGTTAACCAGTAGGTTGAAACCAACTCGTTTTTTTATGTACCTCTTTTGTAATTTAGATACTACAAAATATATACTCTGTAGTAACTTGTATTTTTGCGAAAGGTCTATAGACATTCATAAACTTTAGTATGTTATATGTATAGGTTAGGCTTTTGTTTTTGATGGTGTTTAGGGCATGTCTTAATAATTTTTTTATTAAATATATATAATATTTTAATATTGAATGGCTCCTTGTAGTAAAAGTTGAGATTATTTTTATTGTTGATTAATATGTTTACTTATTGTTTTTATAGAAATTAGCAATTCCAAAATTTTTACTATTTTCGTTGTGTTTTATAACAACCTATGGTTTTATTTGATACTAACTTTGTAATTTAAAAGTAAAGCTCTTATAAAAATATTGGATCTTAGCATTGGAAATGGTCACTAGTTTGATAAATATGTACATAGAGTTAGGTTTACATTCTTATCCGTAACGGGGTGTTTTTTAATCAGGAAAAGAAATTAATTCTGTCTCTTGATAAAAGTATTATATTTTGATCTTCTTGACACAATATTGAAAAATGGTCCCCGGAATATTTGCTTAATAGGGAAACATATTGTAATACACTTTTCTTTTATTTTTTTATGTTTGTTAAATATCATATGTAAAAAATGTTAATTTCTAAAGTGTGAATTCATGTAATTTATAATAATATGTCGTAAAGTTCGTGTCTGCCATCTTTCATACTCGAAAGTATTTTGAAAAAATTAAAAAAAATAAGATTATCAATCTAGATATGATTTCTATGAATAAATTTAGATGTTTGATCTGTTTTCTAGTAGTTATTTTGACTGTAATGCATAAAGGTTTTTGGTTTTGAATTAGACAAAGTTAAAAATTAGATATGGTACCGTAGAAGCACGAGACTGACTTACGTTTGATACTTTTTATGCGAAATAAAAATATTTATTTACGATTTTATTTGGTTGAATATTTCGTTATGATTTTATTTGATTGAATAATTAATTATTAGCAGAAATGGTTGGTTGATGCTGATGATGGCATAACATTTTAATGGATGAGAATATATATAATTGGCTTTTAATTAAAAACCTTAGTAAGTGAAATAAAAATAAATTGAAAGTGGTCCTTTTTTAAAAATAAGGTGTGCTTTTCTTTACAAAATAACTTTTTTCACATGAAGAAAGTTAAAAGGTAAAGTAAACCTTTTTCACTCTGTTTCAAATTATAATCAAATTTTGCCTATGTTTGAGTATTGTAATAACTTATTAATTCTATGAGATAAATTGAACACAAGAAAAATGTTTATTTAAAGAAAAATTGTATTTTATAATATCAATGTTACCCTTTGTGCATTAAATGATGCACATATGCATGAATTATGGTTGTGGACATAATTAACTATGATCATAATTTGTGGTTTTTATTTTTTTTTCTACAATAAATGTAACTTTTGACACAGCATCTTCATCTATTTGCAAACATTAAAAAGCATTTATAAACCAGAAGCTAAATGTAACCATTAATTATCAAATTATTTTTAGCCTCAGCCATGACCGTGAATTTAATTAAATGTCTATTGCATGTCAGGGTCAATTTGACGAATTATCTTTAGTTGCACAGCAATGAAACATATTCATGATATTGTCTACTTGTAGACATGTACATTTAACAAATATATATAATTCAAGTGCTGTGCGACGTTTGACTTATATCGATGAGAGAAATTGGCTTACAACAATAAGTTTTAATTACATGCAGTATGAGAGTTCAAGACATGATAATTTATTTTATGTTTCAATGACAGGTTGATCTGTTTCGGGAGATCACATTTCGGAATTCCGGGCGGACGTATAGAGGCATTCCCGTGATGGCTAGCAATATGGATACAGTTGGCACATTTGAGATGGCACGTGAACTCTCTCAGGTTTGGTTGAAATTGTTTGGTGTTTTAAAATTAGTTTTATAGTAAATTGTTGTTTTTCCATTTATCACTTAAAATGAACACTTAATATATACTATGTACACAATATAATTTAACAATATAACTTAGGTATATTTACACAATATAACTTAAGTATATTTTTTAAATTAATAAAAATATAAATGCATTTACTTTGGTTAGCTTTATTAGTATATTGCTTACTATAAAGCTTAATAAAAAGAAGACAAATATGTCATCAAAAATTACAGAAATTATTGAATTGGGTATTTGACTAATTTTTTTTCATTTCGTTAACCATAATTTCAAGGTAGATGAAGAGCGAAAACAATTTTTAATAATCTTAAAAATTTACCGAGTTATAAAAGTTTCAATTTAACCTTTAGAGAAGGACGGCAATACTATGTTGTGAGGTCATTTTTAATATTGCACATTATATTCTACGAGAGGAAAAGAGACAGGGATATACCAAACTCTGTCTGTAGCTTCAAATTTAGAAGCCTACAACTGGCTTATTTTTCAATCAATTTTTGAATTTTTTTCGAGGCTCGTTTTTAATTAACTTATATTTCACAATATTGTATGAAAAATATCAAAATTTAGAATGAGTCAACTACCGTATTCTTTAACAATACATAGTTTATGTTGTGGATCATCTTAAAGCGAATTGTTCCTGCCGTATTGCTTTTTACTTATACACGTTTGCAATTATTACCTTAATCCAAACATATTTTCATTAATTTGTATATAATTTTGTATATTTAATTAATTTTAAACAGAATACGTTCTGATTAAGCTACAATTCATAACAATTTTTAAAATTCATTTCATTATTTGCAACTAAAATATCAAAGTGAAATGTATTTTGTAAAAATTGCCTTTTTTGATCAAATACTTTTAATACTTTTTGATGAAAATATTCTAAGATTTCACAGTAACCCTTACTTCTTTTTTGTTAGCCTTACGTTTATCAAGGTTTTACACTAGGGTACATAGCGAGAGTGGCAATACATATGAAATGAAAATAAAAAAAAATGTGTTCAGAAATAATTTGATCTATTTAAATCTGACTTGAAATACAAGGATTTATTATGAAAAGATAATGTTTAAAACTCATATAGCTTGTAGACAAATTGGAGTAGTTGAAAAACGTAATATAAAAAAGTGATAACATTTAAAGCGTTTACGATGCCGAGTTTGAAAGTATGTCACGAGGCAGCTGTTTTGTGTTCCATTATTATTGCTAACTCTGCATCCATGAGAGTTGCATATACACAATGACAAAGTGATTATTAACGAAACAAATTAATAGGACATAGGTACCAGAAATTGCATCATTATGTAAGGCAGTTGAGCGATCGATTGTTGATAAATGAATCTACGTAAATATAAAGTCAGGGCCCAAGACATCGCATGCAAAAATTTATATATATTTGTAGTAGACTAAATTGTTAGCCGTACAAAAGCAGTACCAGCCAGTGTCATCTTGTCTTTAATTAATGTCACAAATCTGCTTTTATGTTGTATCCTGACTAATATTTTACGATAATAGCTTGACTAGCAATATAAGTTATATACTTTTTAATGATAATAAATAGATTGTTGGTATTTCTTTTTTGATGTTTATCAATAATGCATTGCTGTATACAGCGAGGATATTACAACAAGCCAGATGGTTAAGTTAGCTATTTTCTTCAAACTTATTACCCTTTTGTTGTATTGCTAATTATGATAACATTACACGTTAATGGGCGTATAAAAAGTTACGAGAGTTTTGAAGGTTATAAACGTTTGAATTTTTGTTAATTTTTTATTATTTTGTGTCCTACCTGATAGTAAAAATCAGCAAATTGCTAAGACTATACCACCTGTATATAAATATATCCTGTTGGATAAGACAAAATGAAAGCTATAAAGCACAGTAATGATGCTAATGAATATGCATGAAGATAGTTCTAGGGGGTAGATATTGGACGTTAAAGGTTTTTAATTTTAATTACAAGAATGTTGCAAATGTTTTAAATATGTTTTTAGCAAAACAAAATTGTGTACGTAATGCTATTGTTAATTTTACTTTAAAATTAATTTAATATTTTTTCACAATATACTTTTGTATTTTGTACTTTGAAGTACATAGGTTTTTGTGAAGTGTTGAAAACACTTCACAAAAACCTATGTACCATTTAAAAACCTTTGTTCAAAGATTATTGAAGAAAATTTGCATTCTTTTAATGTGCTAATGTGAAAATTTGCATTCTTTTAAAAGGATGATTCTGTTAATGTGCTGTCATAAAAAATAGTTGATAATTATTTTTAATTCTTCAATACATCTGTACTGGATTTCTCTAAATTATTTTTTTATAATGTTTTTTATTCACCTACAGAAAATTCATAAATTTAGATATAATTTTGGGGTATTATCACTTATCGTTAAAAACAAAATATAGAGGAAACAATGGGAAGAAATCTACTTTAAGTTCAGTACCGGGTTTCTATGGTGAAAATGCTTTTGATTTTGGTGTTATTTTGTTTACCTTGACTATCAGTACTAATGTACAAAATATTGACAATTTTAAAACTTTGTTTATCAATACTGAAAGTCAAGGTAAACAAAATTTAAAAAACCGAAGGCTTTTGGGCCAAACGAATTTCTATCATAAAAACTTATAATGCCCTTTAAAATAAGGCTGTTTTAACATTTATTTTAGCATGGCTTGTTCACCTGTATTCACAAGTATTATTCCCTGGAGGAGTGGATAAAATTTGCTGCTGATAATCCAGAATGCCTCCAGCATATGGGTGAGTTTATGTATCGCTATTTTACATCTCCTCCTTGCATCCTTACATCTTATTATTGAATTCACTTTTAAATATTGAGAAGAACAAAAAAAAATGGCCATACCAATCTTTTCAACTGTTCTGCATTTATTTTGCTTTTTGTCGACATCCATTAAAAGGAGAATGCTCGCCAGCCACACTGGCTATTTATGTCTTTATTTAATAAATGCCAAAAACCACATTTTTATTTGATATAATTTATACCATATTAGGTATATAAAACATCTTGGTAGAATTGAATATAAAAAAACTTATGTTTTCTAAGATTACATTTCATGGAATAACTTAGAATGGTTTCGAAATTATGTGTCTAATAAAAGAAAAAAATCATGTTTATAATTTACTTCTTATCATGTAGATTAAATACTCTGGGAGTACTCAGCAAAAAAAATCATTCAGTTGATAAATAAAGTCATGCACACTCACAACACAAGATGGCTGTTTCGTGTTTTTTATTTATTATTTTAAATATTTTGTGTTATGAATATTCTTCTCTAATTGATTTGTTGTTTTAAAACTGTGTTTAGTTGTGGTTCAATAAATTCTTATTAACAATAATTAGTTTTAATTGTAGGAACCCGATATGAATTACTTAACAGTACAGAGTCTAAAGAATATAGTCAAGAATGTTACAAAACTAAATCCCCAAAAATATAACCTTTGAGTATAATGTTTTGTTATATATAAAGATAAGGTGTAATTAAAAACTAATACATACAATATGTTACATATTGCGTGTATTTGTTTTACTTTCTCATATTAGTATTTCTCACATATGCCACATAATAAATAATCTTTTGACAAAGACCACGAATTGAGTGATTGGCCAGAGGTCTGTAAGTTTTTTGATATTATTAGAGTCTTACAGTTATCAAGTAGTAAAGTCGACGTGCTCTATTATGTTCATAGTTAGAGGTTCTAAATATAATACTGTACGTGATATATCGAGAGTAATAAAAAGAGAAGTCAAGCATCATTTACATTGGTTGACCATAAATTATAGTTACACTGAGAATGTTTTTTTTTTTATTCCAATGCATTGATTGAATACAACAAAACAAAGTAAGTTTCAAT
Organism: Druceiella hillmani; assembly: GCA_039881145.1. Lineage (NCBI taxonomy): Eukaryota > Metazoa > Arthropoda > Insecta > Lepidoptera > Hepialidae > Druceiella > Druceiella hillmani. The sequence goes on along the minus strand of JAYKKI010000006.1, from coordinate 16,939,736 downwards.
ATGGCGCAACTGCTTTTGGTATGATATGGATTTTTGGCTTCCTGTCAATATATATTATAAATAATATGTGCAAAATAAGTTAACATATGGTGGTGAACTTATTGAGGTAAGAGCAACCTCTTTCAGTTGACCACAACATCAAGTTATAAAAATTAGTTGTGTGATAAGACTGTAAAAGATCTGGTAGTGATAGCTATGTAATTAAAGATTAAGATGACAAGAAAATACAAAACAAAAAAAAAATTATAAAGATGTCTGCATACAATTCAAAACGGAAAAAATATAATATTGAGAATCATACTTTGAATCTAGAATCTAGAATCATAATTGAATTACAATGCAAATATTGACATGAAATAATAAAAACTGGGTGATAGGGTAGATTGATTAGGGGTTAGAAAGGCCAAAATTATATGTTCTATCTTATCGATAATATGTTCCTGGTGTTTAGATCCAGTTTATTCCAAAGTTTTATGCCTTAAATAGCAAGCAGAAGTCAAAAACAAGTATAGGTTGACTTTTAAGAGTAAGTAAAGATAAGTTTTTCAATTGACTAATTACAAGGATTCCATACAATTCAAGATATTCAAGTGAAGCCATAAATTTGAAAAAGGGGCCATATATTTTCAAATGTTGAAGATATAACATAAGTTCGTGTTAATTTTTCATATTTAACAACTCTGTTACTCAAGATGTTAGGTGGCACTGATTAATGGCGTGGTTATATTCTATTGTAGATTGTTCCTAAATATTTTTCTACATTTAATGACTCGTAATTGCATCTATGTTGCTAAACTGTGAAATTAATAGGGACTGTGCAAAAGACATAGAGGTCATGTTAAAACAAAAGAATGATTGTCAACATCATCAGTGCAGTATTTTATCAACAGAAAATAGTGAATATCACTGAACCGAGTAGATCCTCACATTCCATCGTAACATAGACTCGTATAGAAGTTATGTTATGATGGAATGTCAGGATCAATTTTTCGAAAACTAAATACTGTATTGTTTTTATGAATTTATAGAATGCTTTTACGTAACGCATGTTTACACATTATAACTAATTTATTTGATTACAAGGTTTACTCTATGGCGACTCCATAGAAATATTACAGCAGTGTAACTAAAAGTTTATTAATTTATTACCATCTGGCACTGACAGCATTTTACTCAATTCCTATTGTACTCAAAAAATCAATACGTACAGTCAATATATTATTTGCTACTGTTGACCAGAAAACACCTTATTTTAATTCTATGCTGGTATGGTATAGAATAAAATTTGTCTTTTTATCTTATTTCATTAATATTTATTTATAAATTAGCTCATTTTTTAATTATATAATTGTTTTTACTTTTATAAATAAAGATTACAGATTACATTTTTGTAAATCATGGAGCTCCGGTTGAGTGGAAGAGATTGCTTGTACAAGTCCATAAAATTATCTTTATATATATTAACATCATGAATAAAACTAAAATTAATTTTTTTTGTAATCTAATTGAGAATATAGTGCAACAAGGTAATTGTATAATGGAATGACGAGAAATGTTTAATCTCTGTCATCATACAAACTCAATTCTTCTTGGATATAATGCTCGGGTCATATTGTCAGTGTTCAAATCTGTATTGTTATTGGTATTAAAAGAATAACATTAAAATTATAATTACCACTGGATTAAGGTTATATTATAAAGGGAATGTAGAGCACATTTTATATAAATTATATACCCATTAGTGGCATAATTTATGTTAAATGTCATCATGTCACCTCATGACATCTTGTTTGCATGCTATATGTCCTGGGGTCATATGTGTGCGGTATGGCATTCTGTTGTCGCTGCCTACTCTGCATTGATGGGAAATGGTCTTACGGTATAAATAATAATGTTTGCCTAAGTGAAATATTTACAAAATATATGGATATGCTATATATGATGACAATTACTTGCTCAAATAAACGTTGTTAATTTTATTCTTAAAATAATGTTATTATCTTTCAACATTTAGCTGCTTCGTCCGGCACGGGTGATGGTGATTTTGAGCGTCTCTCGGAAATCCTGGTTAACGTCAAAGACTTGTCATTTGTGTGCCTCGATGTGGCGAATGGCTACTCACAACATTTCGTTGAGTTTCTGAGGAAGGTCCGGGCAAGTTTTCCGACGCACACTATTATTGTAAGTTGTGATGATATTAAAACATAATACGTAATTTATGTAGAATGATTAGATTCGTATATAGTATTGATTTTGTAGATACTTTCCTCGGTTTAATGTCACATACCAATTGCTTTTAATCAATCTCAAAATTCCATTGTTCAATTGCATGGCATTCAAACTTAAAGATAAAAAAGGACTAGTTAAATAGTGTTTTTGATTAGATAACATATGCAACTGTGCCTCTATACATTTAAGTTTTTTATAATTATTTCTTTATTTTATTTATAAGTGACATTTGTAATTTCTGGCCAAAAACTTTTAAATTCAGAATTTAAGGCTGATCGGATCATAAATAATTTCTCGTGTAGCCTATATTTATTTTGACAGGTTACATAATGTCTATATTTGCTTTGTATCAATCCGAAGAATACATATACATTCCACTACTGAATATATATATATATATATATATTTAATTGTGGAATTAAAATATATAGAGTTTAATATTTAATTTAGTTACATTTCAATACTTTTGATCGCAACACGATCTACAGATGTAAAGTTGAATACGACAAAGTCACCAAGAGGTAACTCTCTTCTATATCCTGAAAAAAAATGATGACTAAAAATTGAAAAAAAAACAATTGTCTTTTTGAGGGTTAATTACATACTTGTTAACTGATTTATGAAATTGAAAAAACGTACAGTTCATTGTAGACTATTAAATGTTTTTGGCTTTCCAGAAAAGAATTTAGATTTTTAATGATAATTATTGAATGACATTTTAAAGCACAAGAACAAAAAATGTGGAAAATATGGTAATCATTTTGCAAAAATTTTTAAATTTGAATAACTTCAGAACCAGCCCAAATTTTGGAAATCAGTTTCCACCATTCTTTTGAGAATTTAGAAGAGAATTATCTTTCTGCGGCTTTGTCATATTCAGCTTTATACCTGTACAATCATTTGATGTTGTGAATGCATTATAATTTTTTCCAGGCTGGAAATGTGGTAACAGGAGAAATGGTTGAGGAACTTATATTGTCTGGAGCAGATATTATCAAGGTATGTTTTGAAATAAAATTTTAACAAGCTTTTAACTATACTGTTTTAATAAACTATAATAAAAAATAATTTATACCAAAAAGCCCATAGTGACTTAATATAATTTCTATAGACATATAGGGCCTGTTAAAATCCTATAGAATAGGTTAAATTTTTTGCTGTGTCTGTAGGTGGGCATAGGTCCGGGTTCTGTTTGTACAACACGAATCAAGACGGGCGTTGGCTACCCACAGCTGTCAGCTGTGATAGAGTGTGCTGATGCAGCACATGGACTCAAGGGCCACATCATATCAGTACGTCAACCATATAATAAATTTTTAATTACTTATTTATTTACCATGTTATTTCCTAATGAGTAATTAAAATTACAAAATTATTAAAAAAAATTATTGTTTTAAAATCACATTATAATAAAAAATTTAATACATTTAATTTTCCTCTTTTGCGTTCAGTCACAGAATATAATTAAACAACTATTTAAATTTTTGTGATTGTCCCCCGAAATGCTTATATATATATATATATATATATATATATATATATATATATCTAAAAATAAAAACATTTAAAGAAACACTTTATATTACATTATCATATATTTGTTTGCGTGAACGGCCATATATGTTTATGAAGAAAATATAAATTATATGTAAAGAAAATAAGAGATTAGTAAATTAGAACAAATTTGATTTTACAATTTTGAGGTATTATTTACAAAAAACTATTAAATAACATTTTATAACTCAGTAAAGGAAAAAGTTTATACGACTCAATTGATGATAAACGCTATATAATGTTTTTACAAGTAGCAAAAAATACTATTAAAAGTATGACATCGGCGACATGTTACTTTGAGATTATGTATAACAAACTTAACCTGTGTATGATACAAACGTATAAATACTCTTAAATATTAGTCGGTGATTTTGTCACTGAGACTTGTCACTGGTATTTTCAAGTCACCTACATATGTCACTGATACTAAAAAATCACTGTATTGCACACTTTTACTTCTTGTTGTTTATGTATAATTTTGGCATAGTTTAACCGACTAAGTGGACATTAGCATACATACTGATATATTCTTTAATAGACAATTTTATTCTTTTGTCTAGAATTGAGTTGCCAATTATTTTGTAAAATTGTTATTATAATTTAAGTGCATAATTTTAGGGCCACATGTCATGTGCTTTTGGGCATTCTAAATGTCCAAGAGCATTTGAAGTGTGGCCCAAACATTTTAGTATATTCCTACTGCATTATTTACGTAATATCATTCCATATATTATTCTATATAGAATCTTAATGTGCTCTACACGTTTCATTAGATGGAATCTTTTGTTTGGGCACAACGTCTTCACTATGATATGTTAAACACAATAAGCCTTAATTTTGATGGGAATAATAAAGAATAATAACCAAATTAAAACAAATTGTATTCAATTCCCTGAAAATGAGTTGACATTTAAACTTTTTCCATTCAGAGTCTTTAGTATATAGAATCTTGTATTGATAAATATGCGTGTTGCAACTTAAGAATTGTCAATGTAATTTTAATAGGATGGTGGATGTACGTGTCCTGGTGATGTTGCAAAGGCTTTTGGTGCTGGAGCTGACTTTGTAATGGTTGGGGGCATGTTTGCAGGTAATTTATATATATATAGCTATATATAAGTGGAAAACATGTAAAACTATATTGTTTATTCCAAATCTGTAAAATTTTGTCCTCCAGATTTTTAAAATTATTTGTGATTCTAAACTATTGAATAATTTACAAAATTATGTTTGTAAAATTTATCACAAAATGACGACTTTCAGTTAACAAATGTCATTTTATTCTTTTTTTTTTGTTGGCTATCTTATTTTGTTACACAGTATTGCTTTATAATATGACATCCACGCTTAACAAAATTTAAGTAATGCCATACAAAAATAATGTAAAATTAATATAAATGTAAACTCTAAACATTAGCTCTACACTCTAATTTGGAACGAAGATTATCCTCATAAATTTATAATGCTTAGTTGACAAAAATCCCGTAGTTAACAAGTCAGCTTGCATTTCTTTAGTTGAAATATTAATTCCATTTAATTTATTCGTAATTACATCTCTAACATAGTGATAACATACATCAATATGATTTGATCAGTTATGCGAATGATGACTCGTTGTCAATCCTAATGAACTTTGATTATCACAATTATGACATGACAGCACACAGCTTATCAGAAATCTCATACATCAAATTTCTTAAATAAACAACTTTTCTAGATGTCTCTGACAACGCTACATACTCCACTTCAGTACTAGTTAAAACAGTTATGTTTCCGGCCCTGTAATTAGATTAAAGGACTACACATAGTAAAGCAGTAACCAATATAACTTCCTAGAAATCTTCATCCACCCAAAATGGATCATTAATCCAATCAGCATCAATAAAACCCTTTAGCTCTATATTTTCCTTATTATACTTAAAAAAGGTGGTCGTACTTCATTGTCGTATTTATATTCCGTGGTATATTGGGTTTATCACAGGTTTATGGCCTAATATGGTGCAGCACACCATGGGAACCAAGGTTTAATTCTCAGCTGTTTGTCTTGTGGGGTTGGCCTGGTGTTCTGGTTGGCTTTAAGAGATTGTTCTTGCAGCAAAAGTTCACAATATGTGTCAATTGTATATACTAAAGTACGGAAGTAAATAAATAATGCTCTTTTAGCATAAAATTGACCAAGGTAACATATAGAATATGCTATATTAGGTCTTGTCAAACTGCCTATATATAAGTCTTCGATAGTGTAGAATATTGTTGGAATCTGTAAATAGCTCTTTTAAGTTTTAAAGCCTTTATTATTATTTTTAAACCCTCAGGAATAGATACGTAGATATTCTCTTTTAAGTATCCATTTAAAAACGCAGTCATCACATCCAGGTGTGTAATGTCCATACCCTGTCCACTGAGAACAAATGACATTCTCAATGTCGAGCGCTTCACAACAGGAGAAAAAGCATCCACATAATCAAAACCACGTCATGTTGAGAAACCTTTCGCCATAAACCTGGCATGATATGTCACAATTTTATATTGATTAAAAAATAATTCGCACCAATGTGGCTAAATTATTTTTAAAACTGTAAGATCAAGGAAAAGGAAAAAAATGTTTTATTCCGATTGGGATTAAAATTTGTCTATATTGGCTCCCAATTTAGACTGTATTTATATGATTGTAATGCATGTATATAATAGTGGTGTAGTAATTTATGATATAATAGTGGTGTATATAATAATGTGATATAATAGTGGTGTAGTAATTTAACATTTTGTTGTAAAAGAATGTGATAAGAAAATGATTAGCTGTCATTAGTATGTATTGCTTGGTTGTCTGTTACCACTGATTTATTTTTTGGAAATAGGGGAAACGGTATAGTTATTGACTAGTACCCCCAGTACTTTGGTATTAATAAACCGTATGTTATATGATGCTATATTAAGGCATTTATCAATTTTAATATTACATACCTTTTTTTCATATATTATCTGATTAAAATCAACACATAAAGAAAAATGTAAAATTAACAGTAATTGGCCACATTATTACAGTTATTGGCCATGAGATTGTACAATACGATAGTTGACACATTCTAAATTTTGATATTTTTCTTACAATATTGTGAAATATAAGTTAATTAAAAACCAGTCTTGAAAAAAATTCAAAAATTGATTGAAAAATAAGCCATTTATAGGGTTCTAGATTTGAAGATACGGATAGGGTTGGGTATATCCCTGTCTCTTTTCCTCTTGTAGAATATAATGTGCAATATTAAAATTGACCTCACAACGCAATATTGCCATCCTTGTCTAAAGATTAAATTTAAACTTTTATAACTCGGTCAATTTTTAAGATTATTAAAAAATTTTTTCACTGTTCATCAGCTTGTACCTTGAAATTATGATTAATGAAATAAAAAAAATTTAGTCAAGTACCCAATTATTAGCCACGTATGACAAATATATAATAAAATTAAACAAAAAATAAAATGTTTGTGTCTAAAACATTTCCTCGTGATGATGTTCATCCTCAGAAGGCTCAGAATCGTTATTTCACAAATAACATTTATGGCATATAAAGTCAGAAAGCTCATCGTCATCTGGAATGTGTTCCTGATGTTTAATAGGAATGTACTGATGATGATAGGATTCCTGACAAGAACTGTAAAATACAGACTTATTTTTCAATCATCATTTCACAAGTAACTACGACCAAATTTTGTAATATCTTTGGTTTATTTCTTGTTTCATTTAAAACATCTTTAATATTAGCCACAATATTTTTTTCTCTTTGGTATCATTCAAATTGTCAGTTTCAGTCTCAGTGGTTAGGTTTTCTTATCCAAATTCATGTTTTTCATTTCTACTTTTTGACCACTTTCCTATTTCTTTATCTTTTTTTGTCTTCATGAGAGCATTTTCTCTCCTTGTGGCTGTATGTTCATCTCTTTTTCTTTTCCTTTCTGTTTTTCATTCACCTTTTGTTGCTTTTCTAATTCCTTTTTTTCAATAGCTGCTCTATAATTCTTGGATGTTATAAGAAACGGGTTTATTCTGTCTTTCTAATATATTTCCTTTTATTTTCTGATGGATTTAGTGGATAATCATTTATTGATTTGTTACGATGAGATGTGTCTTCAGAAGTAGATGGGAAGCTTAAATCGTATATTGTATTATCAGATTTAAAATCATCTACGACTGTTTTTAAAATTGTAACAACTTCGTTTATTGTATTTAACTTCGTTACAATCTCTCGCACGTTTTCTGCCTGAAACTGAACAGTTTTTCAGTACATCAGAGACATCTGCTGGTTGAGTAATATGTGTGGTGTTTGCCATTTCTGTTCCCAATATCAATTACATTGTAGCTGCATAGAAAAGCTATTTGCGCACCTAAGAGAATTTTAATTATTGACGATCTGGTAAAACTGCAAAATTTTAGGCATAGGAAGGACATGGCGGCCCCGATGGACTTTCTTTTAGGCTTAATCAAAATTTTAATTTTTCTTTTTATTATAAGTCTTAATAACTATGCTTCTAAAAACATTCGCCGAAGAGGAACCTTATGTGGCTCTTAGAAGAATACGACCTTTAGATGGTGTAGTAATAACTAATCTATATCAAAGAAAACTCTTCAACAATCCACACAACAGGCATTACATTGGAAGAGTTAGAGTGCCAAAAAAACATGTTACATGGATCACTTATCAACGAAGCCGAAGAAAGGCCACAAAGTAGTTAAACTAGATCAATCAAAAATGTTTATAGCAGTGACCTTTTTGCCTTGACGAGTTAACAACTTAACATATGATTAATAACTTTTGCCGTTAAATCACAAACCTTTTATCAAAAACCGTATCTAAATCAGAAACTTTTTACAGAAAACCATATCTAATCAGACCGAAAACCGTATCTAATCAGGTCAAATGGTTTTGGAGAAAAATGTGAGCATTCGTTTTCAACAAAGTGTTGCAGACCCTTGGCAAGCTAACACCATAACACTTATCTAGGAACCATCGCCGATTAGTCCTGAATATTTTACAGAAAACCGTATATAAATTGGTTAAACCATTTTGGAGATAAACGAGAACATTCGTTTGTAACATAATATTTATTGCGGCACCCCCTAGTGAGTAATCACCATAACAACTATCTAAGAACCATTGCCAATGAATAACAAACATTTTACTGAAAACCGTATCTAAATCAAACAAATCGGTCAAACCGTTTTGGAGATGAATGGGAACATTTGATTGCATACGCAAACAAACAAACAACCTTTCACCTTAAACGCATATACCTCCTCCGTACCGTCATGGTAAAAATATCTTATGAGTAATATCTGAAGTCTTAATATATTTTAATCAAACTTACCAGTTTCTGCTCCAGTAACAAGAAATCACAAAAGGACTGTTACACCGAGCGGCAGTTTGTTGAATCTTTTTGACAGTTAGTATTAGTGTTGCCAATATAATTTTTGTTTAACCTTTTGGCAAGACAGTTGCTAGTTTTTAGTACTAAAATTGAAATGGCTAATAACTGTATGAGGGCCAATAATTATACCGTTTCCCCTAAATATAAAAATGCATACATATATTATGGCAAAGGGTTTAATTACATGGCTACTGCCAGTAAAAGGCTGTGAACAACATTTATTCCTAAGTAGCATTTTATTTTCTCGACAATTTGAAATAAATTAAAAATAAATTTACTATGTTTATTTCTCATTTTAATAAAATTTTCTAGAATCTAAAAGTGATATAACCATATTTAATTGACTGTCACAATTGCATTATGTTAGCAACTGTGATAAGAACAAACTAAATTATGGATTAGAATGTTTCTGTCATTATCTACGGTGAGTGGGCCATTGTGCCTTATTGCAATGTTATCTCATATATGTCATACTCACTAATCTGTAATATAGACTTAAAAACTTGTATGATTATAACTATTCTTGTTGTCTTGTTCTGTGGTCATTGTTATTCAGTATTTGAATGTGTGTAAAATTTTGTGTATTGTGGCTGAAACCATACCTTTCGTTTGTTTTGTAAGGGTGTAATCCGCCTACATTATCTCGGAAGTATACTGCAATCTTTTAATTTAATATATTGTACTATTTTCGTCATATGTATGTAAATTCTCCAATAATTTGGTATGAACTGCAAGTTGGGCAATACTTTGAAGAAAAAAATATATACATACTGGTAACATGCCGACTCCATGCTTACTTGCACTATTTCAAATCTAAAAGAAAACTTCATATTTCATACATTTATTGGTTGTGTATATACATTTCCCAATGATAACTTCAGTTAGACCGAACAGTTACAAGCAAGTCGAAAATAATTTTAGAATGCATGTAGTTTTAGCATTAATTTTATGTAAGATTAAGCTTGAAACTTGGGGACATAAAAATCAACACGGTGATGATCAATCCCTTTTTTCAATTGGCACGAATTATCTTTCAAGGTATTACAAAGCCAAGCTGGTTAATAATATTACGCTCATCAAAATCTAAAGAATAGAAATAAAATGTAGTGTAACTCAATACTATATGGTAGTTCCAAAGAACACTTGAATCCTACTCCTATGCGCATAACCGGCCAAGGTACACTGCGGCCAAACATTGTTTTTTGAGCATACTAATCAAGAACTATTTTAATATAAGTAACACATCTCAAAACTGGTTGATATTGAAACTTTTATGCACGCACCCGGACTATATATATATATATCTTTGGTGCGAATCCCGAGCGCCTCAGTAGGGTGACGCAAATCTTAATATTCGAAGTCCCAAAAAGGCCTTAATGCAAGAGAGAGACAATATCTTAAATAAGTGTCTCATATCTGCTTTAATAAAACACAACATAATGATATTGATTTTAATTATTAAAGTTGTAGGTACAAGAGCGTAGGTGATTTTTAAAAATTTTTGTAATCTGATATGATACGTAATGCTTATATTATTTCTCAAAATGTTCGTCCATGCTTTTCGGCATTATCCTTAATCCTGCCACTGATTATGTGGCATTAATTGTAGAATCAATCAATATTATGAGTTTGTTGTATTACATAAATATAATATTTTATATTGTAGGGCACGATCAATGCGGGGGTGACTTGATAGAGAAGAATGGAAAAAAATACAAACTTTTCTACGGTATGTCATCCACGACAGCTATGGAAAAACATACAGGTATTTATTACTTTTTAGTGATGTAAATTTATCATACGTATACTTAGATATACATATATATATATATATATATACATATATATATACATATATATATATATATATATATATATATATATATATACATATATATATACATATACATATATATACTCATATATATACATACATACATATATATATATATATATATATATATATATATATATATATATTAGAGTTTTAATTAAAAAACAAAAATACCGAAGTTAAGGTTTACAAATTTAATTTGAAGAAAATCCTATCTGCACCGTGCCTAACTGCATATCCCAAAAGATTCATGAGCAAGTCTGTACCAGTGATATATGCGCTGGTTCTGATGGATCAGCGTCTGATGTCATCCTCCCACTTCTGGCCCTCACTGCTTACACGACGTCTCCTGACACTGTACTGTCTCCAGTCACAGTTTGCGTGAATCCATCTACAAAAGTAGAACCTTGTGTGGATTCGTCTTCATTATATGGAAGTCAGCGTACCATTAGTACATGACCACACCAAATTGTCCTGTTCTGTTATTCTTCACTCAAACAAGGCCCCTCTCAATTAGCACATAATTTCTCCTCTCATTACTCGTATGGGTTTGTAACTACGAACTACAACCATTGTCTTTTACACACACATCGTCCAACACTTCTTTCAAAGGCTAAGAATAAAACTACACATGCATGTTTTGGAACCAGGTTCTATGGTCAACATTTCTAAGGGGCAACACATACTATGGTACAAGACCCCACATCCATTGTCCACCTGGCACTATACACATATCAAGAGATCAATACATGCATGCTCTTTTGGGAGCAAGACATGCTCCGATACAAGGCCCCATGACCAGTGCTAACCTGGCATCATAAACACGTTCTAGTTCATATGACACAGATCTACTAGGAACAACTTTCGATATTCACTGTAAAAAATTGCAGCATACATCTCGGGACACCATTCCTCGTTCCAAGGCACTATATATTTGGCGGCAGCTTGAGTGGTCTTTCTATATGACCCGCTCAGTGACTTAATTCTGTAGAGTCCATTGGGTAGAACTTTTTATATTTTGTATGGTTCACATTAACATAAGAGTCTTGTTGTTCCTGTTTTCATTTCGTTTGCGTTCATGGCATGTCAACTCAGTTCGCACAACATTTTCATTAAATTTGCCAATTTGTTAAATTCTCTTATTGTTATTATTTAGAAAAGGACGGTAATTTGTATCCCACTTCTGAAATTACAGATTTTTAATTAAAAAATAAGGTTCTTCGAAACAACAAAATATTTACAAATCACATTCACTAGCGCTATCTACACCGTGCTTAACTGACTTTCTTGAGAGAGACGCTAACAAGTCTATCCCAGTGAGGACTACCTCACTGGGACAGACTTGTTCTGGGACCAGAGGGTGACATCAGCGTCTGATGTCACCCTCTCGCTCCCGGTCCTCGCTGCTTACAATATATATATATATATGTGTTTGTGTGTGTTAATGTAGGTATTTGAATTCTTAGAAGAAAAGTCCTAAAACTTCAACGTCTTCAACTTTATCTACAAAAACGTGATGAATACCACATAAACTATTTATAACATAGTTGGTATAAAGCGATGCAGTAATGATATCTATATATTTTATACCTTTATATAAAGGCAACAAATGTATAACTTTAAGTCTGACATGTTTAGACATACACCAACTGCCAATGAATTTTGTTTAGAGTTTCGAGAAAGTCGGTTTGAAATATTTCATTTTGGAACACAAATACAAAATGAATTTTCGAATTCTAAAACCTTTCACCAAATCCTTGAAAATATAATTTTGCATTTCAAGGATTCTAATAAAAAATATAATTTTGCATATCAAGATTCATATTATGTATATATTGAGAATATCAGCTTTTTAAGATATTTTTAAAATAACCATTATATAGCACAATTTTTTTGATACATAGTGCTTATTAAATTAAAATAAAACCTTTGGACATATGACTTATGATTACCAATAATACGGTAGTTGACTCATTCTAAATTTTGATATTTTTTGTACAATATTGTGAAATATAAGTTAATTAAAAACCAAATTGATTGAAAAATAAGCCAGTTGTAGGCTTCTAAATTTGAAGATACAGAGAGAGTTGGGTATATCCCTTTCTCTTTTCCTCTCGTAAAATATAATGTGCAATATTGAAAATGACCTCACAACACAGCATTGCCGTCCTTCTCTAAAAGTTAAATTTAAACTTTTATAACTCGGTCAATTTAAAAGATTATTAAAAAATTGTTTCACTCTTCATCAGCTTGTACCTTAAAATTATGATTAATGAAATAAAAAAAATTTAGTCAAATACCCAATTCTTTAATGAAAATCATATTCACCACACTGTCGTTGTTAACCTGTAAAACTAGATAGATTTTTAATGAATATTTTATAATGAAAATTTATTTTATAATAGTTCGACCAGTTATTGTTAAAAATACTGAAAAGCCTATATACAGGGTAACAAATACTGTTTTATTAATAATTTTTAAAAGCAGACAGGACCTTATATCATAATCTATGACAACTGAATGTGTCATAAATTCCACATTTTTATTATTAAATGATATAAATTCGATCACAAGGATGCTGTACCAAATAAAGTATTCGGTATTGTCACCTTATATGTGGACGCCGTGTTTTTGAAATTATAATATAAATACACTGTTTTAAAACACAGTGACAAAGGCTTTCTTTTTTTAAATCTTTATCTTAACTTTTTCTTAGTACTGAAAATTCCGATTGGCACTTACCCAAATTATTTGATATCAGTTTGTAATTCTTATCATGATGAAAATTCACAATTAAATGAAACTACTTGATGTAGTATTATTTCTACTTTCTTTAAGTTCTTTACCACAACCTAGATTTCCACAACCTAGTTTTGTATTATAATATCTTCAGCTGTTAGCAAAGAAGAAGATAAAATAGAAATAATACTACATCACGTAGTTTCATTTAATTGTAGATAAGGAATTTGTACAAAATTAACGCCAAATATATTCAATATTCAATGATGAAAAGTTCAATGATGATTTTTGTGTTTATAAAATATATTCAATATTCAATGATGATTTTTGTGTTTATACAGGTCGCGTAGCGGAATACCGTTCGGCAGAAGGTAAGACGGTGGAGGTGGCATACCGTGGGGATGTGGGTGGGACAGTACGAGACACACTCGGCGGACTGCGCTCTGCCTGCACTTACGTAGGAGCGGAACGTTTACGAGAGTTACCACGCCGTGCCACTTTTGTGCGCTGTTCACGACAAGCCAATGACGCCTTCAACAGCTAACTTTCGACAATGCTTTTTTAATTATTGGCAGTCTGTCATTTTTATCAGCATTGTGGTAGTTTTCTTCTAACAGTAAATGGTAACTTGCATTGCCAGCGCTTAAGCTATATTAATTACAAATCTTCATTCAAAAACTGTTTCACTATACCTTTTACTCTTGTAGTCTCGCAGTTGATGGTAGCGCTTGGACTTTGTAAACTTTAAACAATGTATATCTATAAAAATCTTATTTAATCTTTTAGAATTGCTTTTGATTCGCATTGTTATATTAGCTGTATATCTTCTCAACTTTGAATTGACATTTTAAACATTTTAATATAGATGGAATGTCAGAAGGACCTATTAGTTTGGTGAGCTCGTTAAATTTATTCCTTAGATGCAGTGCTCATTGCAAGTTTGTTCATTTCTGTTCTACTGCTTGACACACAAGTTGGAGTCAATTGACTTATTGTTAAATATCATATAATTTTTTTAAAGATCGCTGCTGTAAATATAGGAAATAAATAAGCAAAGTGGCTACTACTCCATAGTTTTGAGTAAGTCATCTAGGTAGCATGTATCAAATGCTAGAGACTGTTACCATTAGTTCTTCATATGTCACTAGTCGCATTGATAACATTCATTTTTGTGCATTTTATTGTTTGTGAGTTTACACTGGATAATCATTATGTAATTACTGCAAGGGGATGTTTTAAATTTAACATGGGCACAATATATATTTTCAAATTATAATATTTACATATATGGCATGGTAGTAATAACATGCTTATGGTAAATAACTTCAGCCATGACTCAATTACTAATGCTGTCAATTTTTAATTGATTAACCACCCAAGCTACAATATCACAATATGTGAGCAATATTGTGATATGAGCACTCTAGGAGTTAATAATGATGCATTTTTCTTCGTTTATGCTGCTTTATGATACAAATTTATACGTGTCACAATATTTGGAAAGATAGTTCAATGGAGACCTCTAGTTTGTTAGCTTACATTATTCTCATGGTGTTGACTTTCCTTACATTTGTGAAATGCCACCAAATTAGTATAGTTATTGTGTTCCACTATACCTCTGACACCATGGCTCCTACGAGGTGAGAGAATTTAGAGCATTTTTAATCAACCTTGTACTGTGCAGAATTCGCACTCAAAATTATTAACTTAGTAAGAAAGGTATGTTATAAGTATAAGATTATACCTGTGACACCATGGTTCCTACGAGGTGAGAGAATTTAGAGCATTTTTAATCAACCTTGTACTGTGCAGAATTTGTCTAATTTTATTCAATGTTTGTCAGAAACATTTCACTCAAAATGATTAACTTATTAAGAAAGGTATGTTATAAGTATATGACTATACCTGTGGCACCATGGCTCCTACGAGGTGAGAGAATTTAGAGCATTTTTAATCAACCTTGTACTGTGCAGAATTCGCACTCAAAATTATTAACTTAGTAAGAAAGGTATGTTATAAGTATAAGACTATACCTGTGACACCATGGTTCCTACGAGGTGAGAGAATTTAGAGCATTTTTAATCAACCTTGTACTGTGCAGAATTTGTCTAATTTTATTCAATGTTTGTCAGAAACATTTCACTCAAAATGATTAACTTAGTAAGAAAGGTATGTTATAAGTATAAGACTATACCTGTGACACCATGGCTCCTGCTAGGTGAGAGAATTTAGAGTATTTTTAATCAGCCTTGTACTATGCGGAATTCGTCTAATTTTACTCAAAGTTGTCAGAAACATTTCACTCAAAATGATTAACTTAGTAAGAAAGTTATGTTATAAGTATATGACTATACCCGTGACACCATGGCTCCTACGAGGTGAGAGAAGTATGTTATAAGTATATTATTATTTTACTTGATAAGTAGCAAAATTTATTTAATTATTTTTAATAAACATATGTAACCTGCTTTTGTAAAACGCTTAGTTTTGTTATGTCTGTTTCTTTATATTTTAAATGCGTCAAAGTCAATATTATGTCTAGGAATATTACTCTAAATTGGAACAATTTTTTTATTTATGTTTCAATTACTCAGAGCAAATTTATTTGTAGATGTGTTGATCGCTTTGGTATTTTATTGATGGCTGGAACCACCTGGATTATTGATGTTGTCATTACACATTCTACAGGATATTTTTGGTTATTTCTTATTTCATGCTATGATTTAATTCTTTTTTGAGGTTCAAAGGGTAATCACTTACGATTTTTTAATTTCTTTTTCTATGATCTCCGTAGAATAAGTATGAGCTAGAATTAACAAAAATTTTGGAAATCGTAAGAGTTATCAACTTTTTAAGGCACCTTTCTGTCTTGTTGGTCTTGAAAAATGAATAATTTTAAGTAAAGTTGTTGAGAATAAAATTATGATTTCATATAGATTTCAATGCGACATTACTACAATAAAAATATAATCGCTATACATTGGTATAACGAACAGGAAAGCACCATTTATTGGCTAGGAATTGCTAATTAAATATAGCATTAAATCTGATAACAAAAATCATATCTGAAACTTTGATTGCATTTTGTTTAAAAACTACTTTTTCCAAAATGGTTGCCGTGATATTTCTTGAATTAATGTTACGATTTTATTAATCAAACTTTAATCAATTATAATTACATTATTTATAATTATCTACAACCTCTTCCAGATCAAATCATCAAAGTAACTCATTTATTAATTAGTTCATTTTTTTTCAGTCAGTTAAAAAAAACCTATTGAAAATCTACGTGTCTATTTATTTTCATTATATAATGACAAACTTCATAAACTTTATTGTTTGTTTTTTAATGTTTTTGTTTTAGAACCGTATAATTGTGGCAACCACATAGCTTTAAGAAATTTTTTATTACCCGGCGGCATGGATAAGTTAACCACTAGATAGTGCATAAGAACACAGTTGTATGAAAACCAAGCTAGTCACTACTCATTAGGGTAAATGTACCACGAGACACCGTTAGCCAATCAGTGCTTTGTGCCTTGGAGTAGCATAGAGATGTAGTTTGCTCGATACTTCCGTATTTTCGATATGTGTCAAAAACATGTTATCATTAAAAACATTGTTATTTAAAAAGAAAATTTTTAATATATTATAATCACTATATTAACTTAATAAACTATTGCACGAAATAATGTTATATATATAATACACCGTTTATTTTACTAATATGAATTCTGAAATTTACTGGATAAAAAAGGATAACACTTCTTGTCGATTATACTAAACTCGGAGATATAAACAATTTTAGTAATAAATGCCAAATAACCATAACTCGCGTTGCCCAGTTCGGGAACCTAAAATGATAAGTGAAATATAAGTAAAATATAATATTATATGCTTAGAAATCAATGAACTTATTTTACTTTTTAAAAAATATCTTATTTATAATTTTTTGAATTTTTAAGTAGTAACAAAAGTATCGATTTAGTTATCGATAAAGTCGCGACGTATCTCTAGTGGCGAAAAAGTCAACAATATGACGGAATCACTGCCGGCGATTTGACTGTAACATACGAAGTTATACTTGCTTAAATAATAGTTAACAGTGTACTTACTTGTGAAAAGTAATTCCATTTTTATGAAGTGATGATGTAAAGTTTTTTCTATATTTTATAGCACAAGAAGGCATGGTTTATTTAATTTTGATTTAAAATCACGAGAAACTTTCGCTGTGACATTCGTTTTCTTTCTGAAGGCGCGTAAGCTCTTCGCCCGGAGCGGTGGCACAAATTGTGCCTGCGCGTGGCTAGAGATTTTGTGTTGATGCGTCATCCAGTTAACTTATCCATGCCCGGCGGTAATAACAAATTTCTAAGTAATTTTTTAAATATTTTGTAAGTAAACATTTGTATATGGTATTAATCAAAATAAGATAATTGTAAAAAATTTAAAGTAATATGTAAATTGTTTACATTGCAGTAAATTCATAAAAATGACCTATTTTTGGGCTATTAAAATGAGAATATTCTATTAACAAAGGTAATGATAATCTCAATTAGAATCACAAATTATATGCTAATGTGATTTGATAACATTGGAATGTTTAATACAAATATTGCCTTTAAATTACATGTTCTCTCCTGGAGTACATGTCACATGACTCAATATTTAGGGCACAATGAGCACTGTCGCACGCCACACGCAATGTATTATTTTTAATTTTCGTTGATACAATCAAGGATGTTTTTGACACTTAGAATTATGAAAAAAGCCAGTAGATGTTAATAAAAGGTGCTTTTATTTGAAATGATAATATAACATAGTAATGAATGCATTGATATATAAAATGTCGGGTATTTTAATAAAAATTATTTATTTTTATTTCGATTAGTGTTATTTAAATATCTAAATGTTTGTATAATATTTCTTAGTCATATAGATATGTCTGATTTAACTTGATAGCATTCATACGGCGAACTGGCCTACAGAGATTAAATTTTCAACATTATGTGAAGCAATATGAATGCGTTTGACTCGTCTTACCCATATAGTATTGTTGGATTTATATAGGTTATTTGTTTAAATCGTATTTTCAATGAAAAATATCTCAAAATGAAATAAATGCAGATTATTTAGATAAGATATAGAATGAACTTTTGTAATTTCAATGAAAGCTTCATACGTCTAAACGAAGGGGGTTCGTTATAAAGTGGCGAGTACGAAGAAATGTTTTAATGCAAAGAAGCTTCGATGCAAGAAAGCTTAAATAACTATATAAATAAATTTGAAATCAATAATACCACTTTTCTCTATATAGTATTATATGAGTGTAATTATTGTTACAGATCTGATATGAATTGTTATTATATAAATTAAAGTTATTATTTAGCTAATAAAAAATTGAGGTACCAAAAAAGTAGTTTAATTTATTATTGTAATGCAATAATAATATTTATTTTATGAATATACCTCGCAGGTGAGGTATGTTCATAAAATAAATATAAAATTCATAGAACAAACAATTTGCTGATTTTTTTAAATAATAAAGTGAATATTATAGTATGCCTTCCTCCTTAGTAAAATTTTTTGCCAATTACTTTCAGACCTAATATCCATATAATAGTCCAGTTGTGAATTCCTATTTGACTAGTCAATGTCCTCAACTTCTCTTTAGTTTCCTATTGACTGATGCATTGTGAAACATGCCCCATCTTGATATTTGTTTCCGCTTCACTGGCTGCTTCACCAATTATATTACAGAATTGCTCAAAAGTATATGGTTAATTGTGTGTTTTGTTAATCGAAATTATTATGCATATTTTTGTGTTATTTGTTTTATATTTAAAAGCCGCAGTGTTAACACTTTAGGTTAAACTATAAGTTGGATAATTGGTTTTGAAGAAATAAATCTTCTATGCACAGTTTAAGGTTTGTATGAAACTTATGTACTCTGGACTTGATTTTGGAAAGTCGCAATATGGCAGGCGAGAAACATGCTTGAAAGTATATAAATACTCCTGGAAGAAATAAACTAAATAAATACTGAATATATTTGGCGTTAATTTTGTAGAAATTCATTATCCACAATTAAATGAAACTACGTTATGTAGTATTATTTTTAGTTTAAGATGTTGTAATACAACGAAACCTAGGTTGTGGTAAAGAACTTAAAGAAAATAGAAATAATATTATATTACGTAGTTTCATTTAATTGTAAATAAATACTGACAAAGCAAATAAAAAACAATGTGAAATAATTTTTTTCATTGTCAACCTTCTATCAAAATATACATCGCTTTAATGTTCATTACTGTGAACACTCCTTTTAAAGAAGTAAGCAATTCTCATATAAGTTTAGATTGTAATGAAAAATGGAAAGTGGACCTTTTATATATGATTTGCATGTAATTTATTACAAAATCCAGTATGCTATTTCCCAGTGCAAGTTAATTAACAACATATTATATTTAACGTCAACACTCAAATTTTGTACAATAAAATCTGCCATCTTTTTTTAAGACTCATTGTATATTTTTTTTAAGTAACTTGGAACGTTGAACTCTCCAAACACTTTTCAAATATCTTATTTTGTGTGCCATGTTTCGTTGCTCTCATCTTAACCAGTAATATTGTATTTTCGCATATGATTATTACCGTACAACATTTTTGGTATCTATTTATGTAATATCATGGTTTTGTTCAAATTTAACTGTACTTCCTTAAATTGATTAAACCTCTATTTTCGTTTTCCTTTATATGTAATCAATTGTTCTTGTTTTTTAAACCTTGCTAAAAGAAATAGTCTACAACACATTTAATTTATAATAGAGTTTGATGTTTTTTTTATGTTCCATATAATTTTTTTAACTTGTGTCAAAGGGAAACCTTCACAATCTTAATCTTAATAATTTATATGGGCACTTTCTTCTTCACATCTTTTAATCCTTTAGCTCCGAAGCTTGACCCTGAAAAAAGATTTACAGCTTTATGTTTTGTTTAATGTTCTTGCATATTTCTGATAAAATCTATAAATAAGTCACTACGTACTTGAAATGCGCAGAGAAGTTTATAGTATTGGACAATTGCATAGTACCTACAGTAGCAAGAGCCAACAGCTACCAATTTATCTGTGGTAAAAATAAAACGGTTTACTATGGTCCCAGCTTCCATAGTCCCTTTGTTTACATATCTCGATGTAACCAGTGGGGGAGGAGATGACGACGATAACGACTCTATTGGAATCGTGAACTATTAGAAGTAAGCTGAATTAATATAAGCCTTTTTTGTCTTCACCTCTATCTTTATTCTGGCGATACATAGTATCTTTCAGCGCTAATTGTATTCAGCAAGGATAACATCGAATAAATAACCAGAATGATAGTGTATTTTTTAAGAAGTGCCAATATACACGTGCCAAAACTCACGAGACAACATTCAAATACTTCATCCGACGACTAGGCAAAAAGAAAAATGTTTGTTTCTTGGGACATCATTCGAAAGGCAAGACTGTTGTCATGGACACTTTGCACGCCGTTTACTACAATTTCATTATTACTGACGAGAGAGACAATTTCATTATTACAATTTCAATTTACTGACGAGTTTCACGTTGAGCAGATATAACAGCAGTTTATTGTACATAAACTCTTCACTTCAGGTGTTCCGATAACTACCGATATCAAGTACAACAAGACAACGTCTAAGGATATGTCTTATATGAAAATCTTGTTTAAACTATCACACAGAGATGCACTGTCAAGTGCCGGATGCGAGGGAAGCCATCGGGACATGAATAACGACATTCATTTAGTCAACAGACTGAGTCTAACAGGTACATATGGGTATAACTGTGGACCGAACAGGGGT
This sequence comes from Druceiella hillmani, assembly GCA_039881145.1. Classification (NCBI taxonomy): domain Eukaryota; kingdom Metazoa; phylum Arthropoda; class Insecta; order Lepidoptera; family Hepialidae; genus Druceiella; species Druceiella hillmani. The sequence goes on along the minus strand of JAYKKI010000006.1, from coordinate 16,918,088 downwards.
TATATCCTTTCTATGTAATTTCTTTTTTAAGTGTGTGAGTGTAAGAGTTGTGAGTGTAAGAGTATATCATTAAAAAATCAATATAGAAAATTTTTATTACTCTCCTGAACTAAACAAATCCAGGTTTTTAACATGTAAATAAAAATCGCAAGGATTTTTCTTTAGGATTTTACTGGAACTGTTTATTTTTATTTCTTTATATTTTAATTTTTTTGTATCTTTTAGATTTTTTCGTATAATTTTTTTTTATTTTATATTTCATGCAATTAATTACTGGCTTTTTTAATAATGTTTTTTTGTGATTTTGCATTGCACTCTTTTGTATTTCGTAATTTCTGTTATTATCTGTAGTGGATGTATTTAAATTTATTAGTGGTTTAGAGCTTCACTGTACACATTGACGTCATGTTTTTTTGAAGTTATACTTCTTTAGGCGCGTTATGAAAAAATGATGAGAGTGAAATTTTAAGATTCGTCACACAAAAGTTACAGTATGAAGTTGCAGTTATTGAGACTATACATTAATACCAATATTTTGTACGAAACTTATGTTGGGGGCGTAGCTCAGATGGTAGAGCGCTCGCTTAGCATGTGAGAGGTACCGAGATCGATACCGGCGCCTCCAAGACAAGTTTTTTATTTTTAGATTCTGCATTTTATTTGTCTTTCGAATAATTTAAAAATGTTTGATGTCATTAATTGTGATTCTTTATTTATATTACTAATAAATCTAATATCCAAGTTTCACAGATAAATACTTATACAGAGAGGCAGATGATATTTAAAAACAATATTATCGTTTGATGCAGATTTACTTGATGATGATTTTAATTTATGCATATAATAGATAAAAACAATATTACCATAAGGCATTTAGCTTTATGGTAATATTGTTTTTATCTTTATTTTGTATTCACTTTTCATACAGAATTAAAATATCAATTAGTTTATAATTACCTTACATCAGCGCAGCGCCATCTTTTGATAGATATGATTATTAATTTCACGCAACAAAAATACTTCAAGTACATAATATTGACGCAGTGAGCCGCTTTTTCATTTGAATTTATTGGATAAAAAAATATAAGTGCGATTTATATATGTGCTGACAAATTACATTCAGTAGTGATTTAAATTCAATATTTTGATTAATATATTTACTATTTGTAAATATTAGTGAAAAAATTGTGTTTATAGACTTTTTCAAGTGCTCCAATATAATTGAAGTTATCTATCCGTATGTATTATTTAATGATGCCAAAGAAGTATAACTTCTCAAGCGCGTACATAAGTACACGCACCCATTTTTTTTGGTAGGAAAATGTACTGTTTCCTTGGAGTTCCAGCTCGTGATAAATCTACAATAGTTGGCCATGGGGAAAATACTCTTTGCGTAGGTCGGTTTCAACCAAATTCAATCTTATTAATAGTCACCGCAAACAATATTTTCACAGGAAATTGCAGCTGTTTGTAAGATATCGGCAAATTCGTGAGAATCGTTGGAATCCTTGGGATGTTTGCCAACTGGACGGCTGTAGGGCCAGTGAGGATGGTCACCACAATTAAATTATCTTTTCAGCTTTAAATTTCTTACAAGCATGATAGGCGTACTGGCTTTTATAATAGAGATGTCAAGTTAGAAGTATTAAGCAAATTTAAAAATTCTTGTGGATAGTGGACTGTATCCTTGATAAATCAATTTATAGTTTTTGACTTCGCCGGGGATTTGTTGTAGAACCAGGTTATTGAATTCATTGACAGTGTTGTTTCAGGTCAGGCGATACTATTGCCCTTGAAAACATCTAACGAAAATGTCTTTCAAGTAAATTTCAAGGTCAGGATATGCTGCATCTATAAGATGCTGCAGACTGTGAACCATCCAACCTAGTGTGTCATTTGGAACATTTGTTTTTTTTTAAAAGATTATCGTAAAATCTAAGTAATGTTGTAAAAAGCAATTTTTATCTACATAACATTTTTCTGACGATAAGCAAATTTATCTTCATGAGAATTTAACACTACCCACTTAAATTATCCTTGACAGATTAAGATTAATTTTAAATATATTTTCACATCGTGGACTTTTTACAGGCCGTTTTAAGCTTTACAACTGTTCTATAGGAAGCATTCATATATCTTTTACTGTTAAGGCATCGTTCGTAAGAAATGCTTTTGCTCGAGTGTTTTTTTATTGACTTACGTTGTAAAATTGGTCAATATGAAGAGCCCTTTTATTTTAACGGGTTAATACACAATTTGTCTGCTCTGAAAGTTCATTCTAGATGTTGGTGAAAGAGTTTTTGAAATAGAATGAGTAGTTTCGAAAATTACCTCCTACATCCAAACTTACAAATTTTATCTCTTTATGATATTAAACTAACCAAAATTATTTGTCCCAAAAAATCTAGCATGTGAAGGGTCTTCATTGACGAATAGTAAAGTTGTCTCTATTGGTTGGAAATTCGAAAAATATTGAGCAACGCCAAGTACTTAGTTTACACTAAAATTTATCCCAGCATGTATTTAAAATTAATAAAAATTTTACAAGATGTTTAGAAAAAAATTGACTTTTGTGTAAAGATTAAAAAAAAACATTGAACATTTAAACACAAATATTTATGAAATGTTTGAACATTTAAACACAAATACTTATGATGTATTTGGTCCGCATTAAAGCCATTATGATTATTATTGTGTAAATGTAATACTGCTGTACTTAAAATGTTTATTCGAGCTGGGATTTTGTTAAAATGCGTCTGTAAATTCTTGCTGTCTGCTTAAGTTTTTAATGTTATAAAGGTTGTTCATGCTTTATTATTATTTGATGTCAATAAGCAAAATTGAATTAAATTTAATCTAATTATTGGAACAGAGTTTTATAATTTAAAATTTTGTATTTATTGGAAAAAGTTTATTTAAAAATTTGTAGCAAAAATATAGTATAAGTGAGCTACTCGTTTATTCGTAAAATAAGGTTTTCATTGGCCCCAGATACTGGCCATAAAAGAATACTTCTTAACCAACCACATTTTTGGCCCCAGATACTGGCGATAAAAGAATACTTCTTTACCGACCACATTTTTGGCCCCAGACACTGGCGATAAAAGAATACTAGTTAACCGACTACATTTTTGGCTTCAGATACTGGCAATAAAAGAATACTTCTTAACCGACCACAAAGTAAACTTTGCTTTGTTGATATATGTTTTATATGTATACAAATTTATCGCATAATCCAGAAATGTTTTCATTGGTTCTTGAATTTTATTTGGCTGTCAATTGCGTAACTTGCAAACGTCAATTTATGGAATAAAATAGAGATAAACTTAAAAATATTTCCACTCATCTGTTAACACTATAATTAAACCCTCAATTATAATTAGATTATTCTGAATCTTTATTCAAGACCAAATTAATATTCGGACATAAACTGTATTTTCCATTATGTTATTTTTCCAAAGTTATAATTACTTTTTTGAGGAAAGCTTGATTATGAGACGCATAATATTCTGCCTATGAAGGTGTTAATAAATAACTTTAAGACTAATTTTCTTATCGAGGATTCATAACTTATTTATTCTACTTCATTTTTATCCAATTCCCTTTTTTGTCTTTGTCTTTATAGTTCCATTTATGAGATTTAATTTGTTTTTTATTTTTGTTATTAATGTGAGCTTTTATTCCTTTTATTCTATCGTGATCACTATGGGAAATGAATTTTGCTTTAGCCATTGCTAGCTCTGGAGGCAGTGAACCACGGGGAAATATAAAGATTGAAACTCATTGTCAACTCACACTATATTGGGTTGGCTAAAAAGTAATGAGCATTTTTTTTTTAATTATCTAGAAAATATTCTAGAAGCTCCCATGATTGAAGATACATAAAGGGCGCGGCACGCTCTCACTGATTCAGTAGTAACTAAGACGCTGCACTGTTAACACGCATAAAATATGGACGACATTAAGACGCATGTAAAACATTGTCTGCTCTACGAGTACCAATTTGGTCACTCTACTGCTGAAGCTATGCGTAACATATGCCAAGGTGTAGCTCCTGAAGGAATATCTGTAGCTACTGTAAAACAATGGTACTGTAAAGCAAATCCAGTGGTTTTGCAGCGGAGACTATTCGCTGAGTGATCAACCGTGCTCTGGTCCACTGTTGGAATTGGATAGCAACAGGTTAAAATTGTTACTTGAAGAAGATACTGATTAACAACACGCTGGCTAGTAACTGAGCTAGGGTGCTCCCATGGAACTATGGAGAATCATTTATACCACTTGGGAAAAAGCTTCAAACACTGTGCGTGGATACCACATGAACTTAGTCAGGACCAGTCCGATTCTCATAAAGGCAAAAAAACCCACCTTAAAGTTTTGGAGATCCCGCACCCACCATATTCCCCAGATCTTGCGCACACTGATTAATATTTGTTTAGATCGCTTAGCAACTCCTTAAGCAAAAAAAAACTTTGATGATGAAGACTACCTAACAGTTTGTTGCCAATTTTTCATTCCATGCCACCTAAATTTTTTACAGATGCCATCCATTCCCTGCCAGTGCGTTGGAGACATGTTGTACAAAATGGTGGTGATTATTATATCGATGATTGATTGCGTGAAGGCGCTCGCGAAATCAGTTGCTGTTTAGCGCTCGGTAGGGAAGTTGCTTACACGCATTGCTAATTTTCTACTTGTTACATAAAGTTAAAATTATAATATTATTAGTAATTACAATATAAAAAGGATCCAGGAAAAGAAAATGTTTAACCCATAATGTCGGAAAGCGAAAATAATTCAAGTGAAAATGATCATTTTTCAAGTTGTGAAAAAAGTGATAGTGGGAGTGACATTGTGGTGCGCTCACAATTTGGCGTAATGCAAATTTTGAGTGATAGTGATAATAGTGACGATAACAATTATTTTGCTGATACGGAGGATGTACCGGACTCCGAAAATACGATGTGATCGTGATTTCAGTTTTTGTTATAATTTTTGTTCACAATATATATTTCCATAATTTTCTTTGTATTTTATTATCCTTGTACAAGATTTTATTAAGAAAACACCGAAAAAATTGCTAAAATTGGAAAATTTTTGGAAGAAATACAGTTTTTTTTCCAGACAAGAGTAAATGACATCAAAAACAAAAGATTTCTTTGGCATTTTTAAGTATATATGAGTAAAAAACAATGGCACTAAAACGATTAATATTTGAAAATACATTACACATTTATTGTCGTCGCCGTGGTGTGTTTAGTTGATCACAGCACATGTTGACAGTGCAATGCACTGCAGGGACTTGGCTTTGATTCCCTACCGCTCATCGAGCAAGGCTGGACTGGTATTCTAGTGGGCTGTAAGGGACTGCTCTCATTGTTATAAGTCCACAATATACATCAGTTGTATACATTACAGTACACGAATAAAAAAAAAAAATAAATTATGAGTAAACTTTTTATTAATAAACATATAGCCTTTAGAAATAATTCACATGTTTGGTGGGGTATGGTTTTTTTATGATCATATATACTCTAGTATTTACCAGAGATAACTCTAAAGTAAATAACATACTAGTCAGGGAAAATTGTATAGTATTTCCAATATTGCTCAGCGAAGCAAAGGGGAATTTTATGTTGTTTATCTTAGTTAAATGTAACCTGGGAAGCCCAATGAAGTTTGAAAATGTATTTTCTTACCCTAGCAATTCATTTATTTTATACATACCTAGTTTTGTTTTAGTTTTGTTCGTATAGACTCTAAATGGATCAGTACTTTCGTCCTGCAATATCTACTGAAGCCTGCGTGAAGTGGTATCGAAATATCATTACGTTAATATTTTTAATATATATTAAGCCTGCTTAGTAACAAAACAAATCAATTTAAAAGAGGCATAAAGAATATTAAAAGAACAGAGGAGTTATTTGAACCATTCAAATTTTGTCCGTAAACTAACTTTATTTTTATTTATTATGAAATGTTGAAAAAACTGAGTAACTCATTTGTCTCCTGGAAAATTTTCAACAGACAGAAAGACAATTATTTAAAAAAAAGGGTGAATTTTTCTCTACAGCAAATTTAAACAACCAATCTGTTAATACTACTCATAGTCCGTACGTATTTTGATTTACATAAGTTTTTAAAGGTGTAGAGTATTTCTATTAAAATTTAATATTATTAATATTGTTAATATTAGTTTTCAATGTCAGAACGGCTATATCGGCTCTTAAAAAGTTGGCAAGAATCTCAAGTTGGTACTGGTAAACAAAGTATAACATCGCAAAAGATAGGGCTAACGTAAACATAAAAACAATTTATTATAATTCTATGAAAATCCAGAATAATTATTTATATTTTTATGAAAATCTGGAAAACACAAAAGCAGAAGACAAAATTTTCAAAAAAAACCAAATTAAGAAATAACCAAACCAAAGACAATCTACTAACATCTGGTAGTAATATCAACGACAGATGATAAAAACGCTACTAACAAGTTCTCAATGGGAAATATCCACAAGGATAGAAACCTGTTGAAACCATTATCCTAGATGAAGTTAAGAAAGCGGTTTTAAAAATGAAATACAAAAAAGATTTATCCGGACAAAGTACCAGTAGAAGTCTGGAAAATGCTGATAACAAAGGAATAAGATGGCTTGATGATCTACTTAACAGCATCCTCATTGAAAAAAAATACCAAATATATAGAGAATAGCAACCTAGTTCCATTCTATAAGAATAAGGGGGATGTATCAAACATCCCCCTTATGCAGGTTTTTCCATTTACTTTATTTTTGTCCTACAATCCTCCTGTAGGAAATACGTGCTCAGAAAGGATCTGAAGAAAAATTCATTTCTTGTGGTACAAAAATTATTTTTAGGTAAAAGAAATAAAAAGAAATATTCAAACGTGCAATTGAGCAACCGTCCAATAGTAACATTTTTACTTCTGACCACAATACAATAACTTTTTATTGCTACTCTTTTAAAAAGAATTTTGCAAATGGCCAACTTCAATCAGTGGTTGGTACGAAAACATACAATCGGTCACTAAATAAGTAAATGTATTAGTGGAAAGCAGTACTACAAATTCATTTCTTGAAAAGAAGACTCCATTTTTTTAAGTCTTTGACTCCATCAGCAGAACATTGCCTAATGTTCACCACTTAAAGAGAAGTCATAAATTAGGATCTTATTTAGAAGACGTAGATATAAAATTCACATTTTGAATTCCGGTAGTAAATGTCTTTAATAATCAAAATGTTTTTGCTAACAAAAGGAGACACCGTGAATGAGGTAGTTGACTCGTCCTAAATTTTTATATTTTTCGTACAATTTCGTGAAATATAAGTTAATTAAAAACCATTATTGAAAAAAATTAAAAAATTGATTGAAAAATAGGCAAGATAATTTAATTCTAAATTTGAAGATACGAACATAGTTGGCATAGTTGGTTGATTATCCCTGTCTCTTTCCCTTTTGTAGAATACAATGTGTAATATTACAAATGACGTCACAATGCAGTAATGTTGTCCTTGTCTAAAGATTAAATTTAAACTTTTATAATTCGGCCAATTTTTAGGATAAGTAAAAATTTTTTTCACTCTTCGTCAGCTTGTGCTTTGAAATTATAATTAACAAAAAAAATTTAGTCAAATACCCAATTTTAATAATAAAGTAGCACCTATAGTAAAGAAGATACTTAATATTTCATTATTAAAAAGGGTGAAAAAGAGCATATTGTGATATTATTATTAAAAATGCATTATGTACTGTTGAGTATGTTTGCACGTTCGAGGAGTTGTTAACAAGGGACTGAAAGTCAGAAAAAATTTACTCAATGGCAAACGTCAATGGGAATTAATGAATTTCTTGGTGTCTTTTATTACCTATATATTCTAAAGTAAAATAATACTGAGGAACAGTGTATGGGGAAGAAATATTTTACGTTTAAGTTGTCCAAAGTTTACTTTAAAATCAGAATGTTTTGATTTGTGGAACAAAATTTATAAAAGGAAATTTAATATTTCTCCAAAAAAACAATGACATCTAGTTGACGTAATATGATGTTGTTAATAGATGTGAGTTAATAGAAACTTAATTAGCGTTGTAAGATGTTATGCTCTATGACATACCTGTCTATACCATATCAGAAAAGTAATAATGATTTAATTAATTTCAAATTAAATGTGATGGAAAAAAACCTTTGTGCCAAAAGTTCTTTCCAAAAAATATAAGTAGAATTTGAAATGCCTTTTTGATAATATATCATATGTTAATTTTTGTCATAAGGTGAATTTTTTTAAATTTGAACCATCGTCCTTTTTAAAGTGTTTACCACTTTTGTCCATTTATAAACTTAACATACATTTTGAGTAACTTATTTTTATGTTATATTTATATATATATATATATACATATGTGTATATACTTACATATATATATATATATATATATATATATATATATATATATATATATATATATATATATAAAATTGGTCTAATACTTAAAATATGCGGTAGCTGAAAGGGTTAAAAAAATTCACTAAAAATTCATATTACACCCAAAAATATACAAATGATATTTTATTAAGAACTTTTTAAATACTAAAAATTGCCCTAAAATTTATTTGCACCTATGCCCTTTCAACTACCACCATTTTTAAAGTATTAGACCAATTTTATTCATCTATTTAATTTAAATTTTGATACATGCTTTTATGTGCTAAGTTTCAATTCTGATTGTTTGAGCAATAATTTATTTGATTTCTATGAAATTCATTTGAGAAGCAAAAGTAAATAAGTCACAAATTGCATACAATGAGAGCAAGAGAAAAACAAAACCGGCATAAATATGTATATCACTGGTAACCACTTAATATATGTATTGAGTGAAGTTGTCATTTTAAAAAAGGAGAAATTTCAACTGTTCCCACTCACATTAACAAAAAAGTTTGCCTTTTGGGTTGGGTTCACTGAAAGGACCGAACGAAAGAACCAATATGTTATTATTCACATCACGTTAATTGATATAGATCAGATTTCAGTATTTGGATTTCAGTGATCATGAGGAGCGTAAGTGAAAAACATAGAAATAAAAATTAAGGTTTATTGAAATTATTTATTTACATAAAACAGTGACTAACAAAAAAAAAGAAATTTATATACATATACTACGTAATGGTTAATAAGATACATGGAAGATCCTCTAAGGGTAGTTGTACAATTTATTACAAGATAATAGACAAATGTGAAGACAAATATGATGTACAATATGTAAGTTAAGGACATAAGTTTGATGTGTCAGAACTGGATAAAGTGACTTATAAGGGAAAATTATACAATGCAGGCATAGTTTGTGGATTTCTACTAACTATAATCAAACAGTTAGCCTAATCAATAACATTTAATTATTTAAACATCCTTTAAATTAATCTATATAAGACTTATTTTCACATGGTAAGTGCTAGACTCTATTATTTATATTTCGAGTGGCAGAGCTTATTTTAGTAAACCGATTATTATAATGATAGCTGTATACAATATCTAATTAATATCCTTATGAATGAATTTGTATATTTGAATATACTGTTCAATGTTGACCATCAGAGTAAGTTGTACTTTAGTGATTCAATAAATGTAGTCTTTATTGTGCCATATGCGTATGCATAGACAATTTTAACTTTTTCTATTTCAACTTGATATTGTAATTATTTTTTAAATTGTTGCCAATAGACAAATGGTTTAAAAATAATAATTCCGTAGATTGATAAATTTACAATGTTATTATTTTTTATATTTATTTTCTCAATAAATACAAATGATTTCTGAATGCCAGTTATTTTGTAAAACTAATTAACGATCTGCACAGTGCTGACAAACAACATGTGCAATAGGAAGAATAAATTTGGCAAAACACATCTCTTCAAACACATAACAGCAATGTTTAAATTTAGTTCACAGCATTTCAACTTTTAGAAGAATCGTAACAATATAAAGAGTAACAAGAGCTGCACTCCATCCTGCAGTTTATGTGGTTGCCCGCAGGAGGTGAGCAAATGCTACGGACCCTTGATGTAGTATTGCTGTGCATATTGCTGTTGTGGACTCGCTGCCCAACTGGCACAGCTGCAAGGAGGTCCAGGTGGTCCAGAAGTTCCGATAGGTCCTATTAGATTAATAGAGTTTAGTTATATTTTGTGACATATTTCTTTCAGTAAATATTCTTTCAAACTGCACCAGAATGTTGTGTGCAGTAATATATTACTAAGAGTAACCGTGTATATCTAGATGGAAAATAGACATATGGTAAAGTAAATAATGCGTTAATGAAAATTCATTAACGCATTATTTACTTTACAAAGTGTTACTTACTAAGTAGATAATAAGTATATAATATATTAAGTACATAATATATTATTAGAATATGGATTTGACGTATTTAGTTTTTATTATTAACATTTCAACATTTTTCAATTGAGTATTTTCATGTTTGTTGTCATCATAAAACTTTCTTTTAATGCTCTTTTTCATCCATTTATAAAGTTTTAACAATATTCATTATACAAAATAATAATTATACACATTTATATGATAAATGTCCTAAACTTATTTTTGATCAAAAGACCCACATATTTAATAACAATTGCACCAAACTCGGCATGCAAACAATTAGTTTATTAATTATATCCGATGAAATACTGATTTACCTTTCTGTCAAGACTAAATATTTTTCTGTGGAAAAGTAAGGCATTTTTCTCAAAATTTCTCAAATTTTTCGCATAATAACTCAACAGGATAAAGCTCAGGTGATAGCAGTGGTCACAAAAGTTTTTTTGAAACTCCTTGTTTTTTATCTTCAGAAAAGTCACTTGGACCCTGGAGCAATCAAATGCATGATTGATGAAAGTCCTATATGTTTTTAAAATTGTTCTACATTGTTCTTTTTTCATAATTCTGTCGTTTTGCATCAAATCTCCCACTCCAGCACAAGAGAAACAATTTCACAACATCACGGAGTGAGTACCACGTATTACAGAAGCCACAATGCACTAGGCAATATATATTCTCTGTTACTATGGAGCACATAAACTATTCTATTTGAATTAAAGAGTTCAAATTTGAACTTATCAGACCAAAGAATATTTTTAAAGTTGTTTATAACCCGTAACATTTTTGAAATCATATATTTTTCAGTGTCCAACTTAATCATATGTCTTTGTTACAGCAGTGAATTTTGTATAGCAACTCGTTTAAATAAATCATTACCTCTTAAGCGTTGTTTTACTGTGGCGAGTGGTATTGGATTAGATCAAGTTTTGTGCCACTCGAACTGCTTGAGCAAGGCCCTCCCTGCTGGTTTCAGTGTATAGGTTTACGTTGTAGCTTTATGTGTGCAAGTCTTGGATATTTTTACTTGCGAAGCAATCTCGCGTTCATATATTCCTTCTTTGTGTAAAGTTAATATTTTGGTCCTTTTAAAAATGTCTGCTCTCAGATCTTTTACTATCTTTTTTGTTAATCTTCACTGGTCAAAATACAAAGTAAGATTGAATTGTGATAACTATAAGCAAATGGCAGATATTCAACAAATTAATGAGATTGTAGTGATTTATTTTTTATATATTAATCAGTAGATAGTCATTTTCATCAATAGTAATTGTAAAAGTGTAATTTAATTTCTACAAGAGTTTGATAATTGTTTGCATGCTTTTCAACCTTCTGGTGTATCATAAGCCCCTATTATTTTTCTAAGCCACATAAAGTGTTCCTCTAACTCACCATGTTCTATCTTGATATCATAGATAATATAATTTACTTATGTTAACGTCATATATCAATGTGTTAAAGTCAAATTGGCAAATTAATTTTATGATATATGGGTCGGCATAAACTTGAAGTAGTTGTGAACAATAACGTAATCAATGACGTTTTGATCACAATTTCAACAACTGATGTCATGAAATAGAATGATATGACAAGCATTTTAAGCATTGCGGTCAGCTAATGAAATGTACCGAACATTCAAATCTCTTGAATTTCGGCCTACTACTTTGAAGAAAAAAATTGTAATATTGTTTAAGAACCGTGGATGCAAGCACCGTAAAACAATTTCATGACAGATTTTTTCTGACAGAATATTCACTTAAATGATTTATAAATTAAAAAAAATAATTTTTGATGATCTCATCGGCTTATTTCGAAACATTATAAAATTCAAAATATTTGAATACGAATAACACATATATATTGGTACCTTTGCTAGTGACATGATGCCATTTAAAAAAAATATAAAATAGAAGGATATATATACTTTTGCTAAGTTTTTGAATATTTTTATCCAGAATGAAAATTATTTCCAATTTTAAAATACTTCTAATGTTTTGATGTCACACCTGCATTAGAGCCAATTTTGCAGGTACTTTGAACATTTGTTATAAAGAAAAATAAAAAATTTATTTTATGAAAAAATTGTTAAAATTTATTTAACTCAAAAAGTAAGTTATTTTCATTAAGGCCAAATTTTGTCAATAACCCAGTCACAGCTTGGACAATTGCCCCTTTTTGGTTGGTACACAACTTACGGAACATCTGTGTTTTACAGCATTTATCGATGAGATTTTGCATCTGTAGTATGTCAAATAAGTCATAATCAAGAGGATTACCATATGTCTTATACCATTTGTGATGAAAATTGTATCAAGTTTTCCTTTAAAGATTGTATCAAGGCAACACTAAACCAAAAGGGATAGCTATTTGATTTTAAACTTTCCATGGGGATGTATTTCTTGATTATTTCATTTAGTTTATCATAAATTAATTTAAAAGCAATGCTACAATACCAGGATCCTTAACAATTGTTCCATTAATAACATCGAAGTTACATTTATTAAAATTGTGTCTCTTATGATTATTAGATTTGATGGAATTAGGTGACGGGTCTGAAAATTGAATATTTATAAGTAGTAGGGGATGATGTTCATCTACATGGCTTAATGGAGCAGCACCGATAACTATAACACAAGTAGAAGTAGGTATAATGAAGGTTCTATTATCGGAAATTGTAACACTAAACCAAATATCCTCAATTTCAATTGGTTTCACATAGGCAAATTATATTGTGATCCCTGTAGAGAACACTTAAGTATATAGGTCTTTCAGCTTACTTCTAATTCTGTTCAGATTCCGATAAGAAACGATAATTATATAATAATTATTATAATAAATCCAAATTTAAGTATATTTCACTCGGTGCGCTTATCACGCCCCAAAAGAAACATTAATGAAAGCTGGTTCTCTGTTTAGATTGAATAGAAGATGATCAATGAGCTCAGAGAACATGCAGTTCTTTCTAGAATTGCAAGAAAAACTTGCATGTTGAGATAAATACAAACAATGTACGAGTAGACCTCTTAATTATTCGGAAGAAAGAAAGAAATAGATTTCTTTCTAGTAAGAAGTAGAAATTAATAGTTTTGCATTGGGATTTATATTTTGATTATAACATTAAATAAATCTTTAAGAGTTCTTCTGAGTTCCCTTGAGTAACTTCATTCGCCTTTTTAATCGATCACTTACAAAATTTTAATTGTACTTTTAATTTCTAATGTTTTTTGACCAAGGTTTTATTGCATGACCCTGTTAGTGAAATGTACATATTTTTTACTAACCTCTGGGCCCCGGATCTCCTCTTTCACCTTGTCTACCAGGTTGGCCAATTCCCATAACACCTGGTGGTCCTGAAAATTATATATTTCAAGGTAAATTTCAATGGATAATATTTTGTATTATGTGATCATTAAGGAAAAAGCTTTTATTGAATAAATTAAATTAGGATGCAAACAGTACTTGAGACAAACTTCATTATATTTCCAGGCTTTCCAGGTTTATTTAAATATATTGCAGCAAAAGAACAGGGAGACATCTAATTAAAAGCATTATGGTCTTTCATTAGATCACTTTTTTTTGGAAAATTATTATTTTTATTACTTAATACTTAAATATACAACAAGGATATTTTTTCATCAAATAAAATGATTAACTTGTAATGATAAATTGAAATATGGTCTCAACCTAGATCTCCTCTCGGTCCTGGAGGTCCTTCAATGCCAACACCCTCAATGCCTCGTTCTCCTTTCTCTCCTTTGTCACCACATGGCCCTTTCTCTCCGATGGGGCCAGGTATACCTGGTGGACCGGGGAATCCTCGCTCTCCTTGAAAACCTGGCAGACCTGGAGAACCTTCAATACATACAATGTAAATATTTTAAATGTAAATATTTAATGTTGTTATAAATATTCCTATCTTTCAAATCTGATATTTGAGTAAACTAATTCATTCATTGTTTCATTTTTTACTTCATTTCCACCTCATTTTCCAAGCACATTTCCACCATATTTTCCCTTCATTTCCACCACATTTCCATTTGTCACCAGCTTCTTTAAAGGTAGAATAAATAATAAACGTGTTAAATAAATCGGTCTTGGTTTTGAAAACATAACTGAAATAATAGAGAGACAAAATTCTATCAATTCATTAACATTTTCAGCTATTGTTACGCTGTATACTACATAATGCGATAGTATCTGGACTAAAACATATTTGATAGCTTTGCGATAATAATTAAAATAAAGTTCATTATATTTCATATTAGGTTAAGTGGGTTACCTAAATTTTATATATATTTGTAATTTTTTCCTTATTATATGGGAACAAGAAAAGAAATGAGTTTTATTCAGGATGTATGATAATTTGTGTGAATTTTTTTTCCCAGCACACCATTTTTTTTCCAATTTAAAACAGCAAGATAAATTTTGATATATGAGATATTGATGTAAGTCTTATGATGTAATAGGTTATATAACATTATTTAAAAAAATAATGCAGCTATAAAATTAAATATAAATTCCAAAAAATATAACTTCAACCAATTATGTCCTATAAGGGTCAAATAAAAAGACTTACAAATTATGTATTATAAACTTTTAATACATACATCCTTGCTGTAAAGATAGTAAAGAAAACTCAAGAAACACTAAAACCTTTGAAATTAAAGAATGTGATTGATTTTATTAAAAAAAAGTGACTGCACAAAAAACTAATAAGACGGGTCTAACAGAACGAAGTAAAACATAAGAATAATTAACGAATTGAAAAAAAGAACTTAGTTTTACTAACACCGTCCTCTTAAGAAATGTTATGCAGGTGGAATTAGTTTTACTAACACCGTCCTCTTAAGAAATGTTATGCAGGTGGGATTAGTTTTACTAACACCGTCCTCTTAAGAAATGTTATGCAGGTGGGATTAGTTTTACTAACACCGTCCTCTTAAGACATGTTATGCAGGTGGAATTAGTTTTACTAACACCGTCCTCTTAAGAAATGTTATGCAGGTGGGATTAGTTTTACTAACACCGTCCTCTTAAGACATGTTATGCAGGTGGAATTAGTTTTACTAACACCATCCTCTTAAGAAATGTTATGCAGGTGGGATTAGTTTTACTAACACCGTCTTCTTAAGAAATGTTATGCAGGTGGGATTAGTTTTACTAACACCGTCCTCTTAAGAAATGTTATGCAGGTGGAATTTCATTAAGAGTATCCAATAAATGAAACTTTTTTCAGTTTTTTTAGGCAATTGTGTTTTTAGTATTTTTATAATTTTTTTTTACCTGAAAAATTACAGATTTTATTTTTAATGTTTTACACAAAAATAATTTATTTTAAATAAGTGAAAGTATCATATTTGTTTTAAAAAGTATAATTTTTTTATTTATAAATAACATTATACTTTCTACCATTGGGCAGAAATCTTGTAGTGAAACATTTCAGTTATAATTATATGTAAGGAAAAAGTCTTGCTTCTAAAAATGCGTTTGTTAACTTTGAACAACTGAACATTTAAAAATAATTTTTATTTTCATAGATCTTAATACTTATAATAAAGCTTTTCTAGACACACTACTGACTTAAATCTTATCTTCATATATTTAATTCTTAATTAAACAATAATTTTAAGAAAAGCATCTTGTGAAATGCAAATTTTAATTGTGATTAGAAGCAAAATGTAATCACAAAGAATCTTCATCTGAAATAATCACATTGTTCCAATTTTTTCAAAATTTTCTTTCACCCAAGCTTTTAATAAGTTTTAGAATTTTTTTTCGTAATCCAATAAAAGTTTTTTCAAAGTCCTTCTCAAATATTCACCCAAAGTCACTTAACTCTCCTTTTGCTTAGAGTCATCTTGCAGGTCATCAATATTATTTTATGATAAACTATTATTTCATTCACTTATTTACGAACAACATTATTTTTTCATGCATTTAGCAGCGGCTCCCTATAACATTTTCCATTCCTATAGATGCACATATAAATATGTCTTCATAATATGATGCAAACATGGCACTCTTGGTGAAATATATCCTTCTGTAACCGAGATCAAACAATAACTGAGGCTTTCGATTTAAAATATTTCGGGAAAGAGTTCTGACTCTAACTGCTTATATATAAACGGTTTCAGAAAAAATTTAGCCATTTATGCTTTTGTCAAACACACAGTAAATATTTTTTTTACATTATTGGTATTACATAAAAATAATTCATTTTTGTACCTTGAACTCCTGGTGGGCCAGGTTTCCCGGGAGAACCTCGTTTACCATAACCAGGTGGGCCAGGTGGGCCCGTCATTCCTGATGATAGTTCGTCCATTTTTTCTAAAAGTATAAATTTATATATTCTGTATGAACTGTATTTTAAATATTATTATATCTAAAACTAGCTTTTATCTACAGCTCTGCTTACGCAGTTATAGTTACAAACTTATAGGGAAAAATTAAAATATGGTATGTTTTAATTTCTCTATATAACAAATATACTGTATAACAAATGACAATGAAAAAAAAACACATTGATCTGTTGCTATGTTGCAACATAAAAAAGTACAAACAAAACACTTTCCCATTTATAATATAGTCAGGATTAGCAGGATTTCGGTTTTGTTGTTAATGTTTATTTTATTTTCTTCAGTAATTCTATGGCGAAAAACGATACAGTTTAATAAGCTGTTTTCATTCGCTATTATTGGCAAATATGAATCTCATGTTTCAGTCAGTAGCCTCCCAAAAAGGAGGTATTTTTATTAAGACTTTAAAGGCTGTGTTCAGATAGAGATTGAGAATTTTCCATATCTTTATTTACCTGTTCTAATATGTTTTAGCTATAGCTTTCACATTTAAAACCATGTCATGTTTCAAGGAATGCTAATTTTTCAGTACAGAGCAGCAAAAACAAATATAAATATTGTCTTTACTATAAAAACTAGCATTATTCCAAAGATAGTTATTTTAAATTTGTATAAACATATAGAAAATAAAATGTCAGAAAATCAATTAACACATGATATTTTTATTTGTTTGGCAAAAATATAAAGGTTCTGCAAAGTTATTTTATTAAATTGAATTGGTATCATATTGCAAGTTGGGCCAATAAAATGTTTATATTTATATGTGTTATCGGTAATTGGCATAATCCAATATTCTATACAATACCTAGGCAATATATAGAATACCTATAATGTTTAGGTAATGTATGAACTATTATTTATTTCATACTCTGCCTAGGCATTCTATACAATACCAAATTCGTAGCCGTGTAATGTATGTAAAAGATTAGAATATGGAAGGGGGAGACATGCAGGCAGGCAGTAAATGTGCTGCAACTTGTTTGCTTGCATTACGATGCAGGCGGGAGGATGCATTTGATTCATTACTCTAAAAATGGCAGCCGATCAGCGAATCTCACAGATGAGAGAAAGATTTTATTCACAATTGCGAATTAAAAGAGAAGTAGAAAATATTAAGAATCACATGTTTATTGATGATCAACGGTATGAACAATTATTAAAAGAAAAAAAAATGCAAAAACAGCTGAAAAGAAGTTTCGCCAGGATTATTAGTTATTAAAGCATTATGATTCTATAAATGTTGCTCAAAAACATAAGTTGATATTTACTGTAGATACTCCAAATAAGAATATTATATACTATGTTGCTGATATTGAATTATTCCAAGTACTTCACAATACACATCAAAGTAGGGGCCATGGAGTACGAGACCGAATGTTGAAGGAGCTTTCTATGCAATACAAGAATATAACTCGCCATGATGTTGAATTATATCTGCAACTTTGCAACCAATCGTACCAGCAAAAACAAAAAGGTATAAAAAATGGATTATCGTAAAGTTGAATTTAATTCTCGCTGCCAAGTAGATTTGATTGACTATCAATCTCATCCAGACCGGGAGTATAAATTTATAATGGTCTATAGGATCATCTATCAAAGTTTGTGATATTAAGAGCACTGATATTTTTACACGGATTGGATATTTTTACAGTGATTGGTGCACCAGTAATCCTATAATCTGACAATGGTAGAAAATTTTCAAACCAAATTATAAGCTGTCTTAAAAGATACTAGGCCTAGACATTCCCAAAGTCAGGTGAGTGTCGAACGAGTAAATCAGGACATTGAAAACATGCTGACATCTTGGATGCAAGATAATGATAGTGAACATTGGAGTGATTGGCTGTGATTTGTACAACTCATGAAGAATAGAGCATTTCATTTAGGTATCAAAAGAACACCTTACGAAGCTCTTTTCAGGTCTAAAATAAAAGTTGGTATATCTTTGCCTCTCGATGATACTCACAACCTGGAAAGTGCATAGGATCTAGAAAATGTGATTATGTCATCACCAAGTATTCCTATTGTATCAGAATCCGTAATAGTATTCGGATCCAGTTCAGACCCAAAATCAACCTCTAGAGACTCAACATTAACAAAACCCCGCCATCGACAATTCTGAGATCCGTAATGAAGCTACAAATATTCAAAGTATGCATGATGAGCACATAACTACCATAAGTTTCGAGATTCTTGATGAGCCTGCAATGATTCTTCATGTGCCTGGTTGATAATTTTCTGAGGTCAACCGGAGGATCAACCGTTAAATGATTTGAATTTCGAATCAGAATGTGAGCAATAATTTAGTTCCCCACTCTTGTGCTGTGTTGTTCCGAGGAGACAACGGGTGCTCATTCATGTAGAAAATGCAACAGACATATTCATGCTATTTCTGCTGCTCCAGAAAAAGATATGGTAGAAGCCTTAGAACTATAGGCTTCTGCCATATCTTTTGCCCTTTATGTGCTAAAAACGCCTTAGCTGTAAAGAACCATATTAGTTCCGAAGATAATCTAAAAGATCAAGCAAAGGAAATGCTCAAAACTTCTAAAAAAAATTTCCCCCTGTGGCATTGAGTACCATTGTAAGAATCACTGTTCCGAAAGTAGACAAAGGTCGCGGTGATGCTCGTAATATATTAGTTGTGGTCTTATAAAAAACAGATAACGAACTTTATCAACTCGGAACAAAGCAAGGTGTTATAAAGACATTGTATTCAAGACAGCAGTTCACAGTTTGTCATCAAGAATGAATTAAAAAAAGTCCTCAATCAAAAACAACACTCCGTATAGCAGCGAATCTGCAATTTATGGGGACAGGTCAGGGATTTGTCAAATGTACTTGCAAAAAACACTGCGATACTATAAAGTGTTCATGTCTGAAAAGTAAGATTTATGCACATCAAAATGTCACAATAGTTCCTCGTGTAATAATAAATAAATTTTTTTTTACTTATTAAATTTCAAGTAGACAGTAGACCTAGGTACTTCTTTTTTTATAGGATTGTTTTGTTTCCTAAGTTTTCAATACGTATTACCTGATTATAAACAAATCAGATTATGTTGTTTAAGCCAGAAAAGTTTCAGGTTAATTTTATTTTGATTTTACTGTAGGTATATAAAGTAGGTACCTTTTGATTTTACTGTAGGTATAAAAAGTAGCTACCTTTTGATTTTACTGTAGGTATAGAAAGTAGGTGCCTTTTTTAAAGATTATTTTAGTGAAAACTGATTGATTAAAAAAAGTTTATTATGAATAAAAAGTGTTCATGTCTTAAAAGTAAGTTCAAAATGTCTAATGTCTAATTGTAAATGTCTAATAGTTCCTTGTATACCTTAAGAATAAATAAATATTTTTGAGTATAATTAAAAGCTAACTCTTAATTCTACTGTAAAAAAGGTATTAGATACCTACCTTTTTTATAAAGATTGTTTTTAATGACTACCATAATTGTTAATTTTAATAAAGTTTATTTTGAGAAAACATAAGGTATTTTATTTGTCCATCATTTTATAGGTAGGTTGTTAAAGTTGACAAATACGGACCAAATTTATATATATATATATATATATATATATATATATATATATATATATTAAAATTAGCTTTTCCCATATTGTATATTTATCTCCAAGACAAAGGCTATATATATGTCAAATATCATAAAAACAAACAAATATGTTTTCATTTATTATATTAGGAAATTTCAATGAAGGGTCCTTGCAGACACTTTCATTACGGTTTCTTTATTTGTTGATGGATGTTGGTATATTCCTGCATTCATGCAATTATTACCTGTTTGTTATACAGCCCTCTAGAATCGAACTTTATCGGGACTCTCCAGTTTCCTGCAGTGTTCTACTGCTGAATCACCTGATTACGGTCACATCAGGGTGTAATTTATGTATGATGAGTGAAAATAAATTTATCGAATTGTGTCATCGAGTATCTTTTGTAGTTCTTATGTATTTTGTATTCATGTTTAATCTAAAAGTTTAAACTTTGTTAAACCATTAATTTCTTAGTGTTACAAATAGGTTACCCATAATGTAGCAATAAATGTATGTTTGCAAATAAATAAATATACCATGCTTTAAATAAAAAAAGTACGAGAGGAGCACTGACAGTCCCTAGAACTGTATAATAAAAAAACCAATTGAAATTTCGAAAATCAAACTTTTTGCTAATTCATTCAAGTACTTTGAATTTGTTATTTGTTTTTAAAAACTGGCATAGTTTGAAAACCATCAAGTTGAATTTAATACAACTTTCATGTAATGATTATCATGACTTTCGTTAGAGTCTCAATCAACAACAAGTTACTACTGACTTCAATTGCATTTTACAATGAAGCCCCAGCTTGTGGTACTTTTTACAACTGGTTTAATGATTTCAAGTACGGTCATACTGATGTTGGTGATGATCTATGTGCAGGACGTCCCTTAAAAGTGACAATGAAAATAACATCAATGCTGTGCGATATAAATACTGACAAGATTTGCCTATTAGCAGATTCAGGTAATTTAGGTATTGGTATGAGTTAAATATAAAAAATTCTGCATGAAAATTTAGGTGTTGGGACGCTTTGTACTAGGTGTCATAAAACAATGTTACGTTGATTGGTGTCAGAAAATGTTAGGTATAATGATGCATTCAACATTGTCACAAGTGACTAAAACTGGAAATGCTGTTATGAACCCAAGAGGCAGTCTATACAGTGGGTGTTACCTTTTGGAGTATTGCCTACAAAAGTGAAGAAAGGACAAAGTGCTGGCAAAAAGATGGTCACCTTATTCTTCTGATGAATAAGAATTCCGTACTTTTGAGATTTAAGTATTCGCCAGTAACACGGCAAAAGCAATGCTCACATGCCTCAATATACTTTGTTTCTATTTGTGAAGGTAATTCTTTTAAGGCCTTTGTACTACAGATGTCAAAAGCACTGCAGATGTCTGACTACAAGACCATATAATCCTATGTTCTGGGTATGGTAAGGATTTTGAAATTTCTTTTTATTAATGTATATAAGAGCTCAATTATCAGATTCTAGAGGTTTTCTTTTGCAGGAAAATATCAAACTATATATAACTATATCCAAACAAAAAGGCAAGTACCTCTAAATACAGCTAAACAAATATTTCTCACGTCTTGCTCTGACAATGTCGGCTCGCCCTGAAATTCATAAAAAAATAAAATAGAATGTACATATACGGAAACTAAAAAATTAGTTTAGTTTAATTAGAAATTATATTCGGTCATTTATTGTTTCATAAAATTGTTCCATACTCCATTCAGCAGCGTTATGTAGGTTTTGACAAAACTATAAAGATTATTATTGATTTGTAATTTCTAAAGATTTCAGTTTGCATATATGCATTGCTATATTGTTTTGCCCTTGAGTTTTTTCTGTTAAATGAAGCCACAGATTCTGAAGACTTGTATATTATACATAACCACATGTCTTCTTAAGAAATGAAATTCTCTGCATTCAAACTATGAGAAAAAGTGTTTAAGGTAAATAAGACATTGTAGAAAGCCCCCTTTTAGTACAAAATATAAGTCATTATGTTCAGTTAAAAATGATTTCATGCAATAAACTTACCATCCTACAGTATTCCAATTAGCATCATATCGTAACCAGGCTCCCTGGTATGTGTGTGGAACAAATAATACATATGATTTTCATAAATACAATATAAATTTTAATGAAATTTAAAATAACCTTTCTTTTTATTACTAGACCGTTTTTTATTCAATTAAATGTGATATTTAAAAAAAGAAGTAGATAACTCTAAGACAATTGGGAAATTGTTAATCCTAGAAAGCAATCATCATATGTAGGTCTTATTATAGCGACACAATCTATAAGAAATACTTAATAAGGACATGTAACAAAATTTGTAATTAAATCTCCTCTGGATATCAACTAGATGGCAATGTGTTATACAAAATTTTGGAATTGGAATGCTTAAATGAAAAATATTTCTACAGTATACGTAATCAAAAACTCTATGAAATTCACATTTCTGACAATACAACCTGTCGTTGGCTTTTATTTTTAATTCGAAAATCACTAGTTTTTAATCTATTCAAGAAAACTACAAAAATAAATTTAATAACAAGTGAAATATTAGGTTGTACTATAAGCTTCTTTTGCATATGCACACAAACAAAATTTTGTCATGTAATGGTTTTATAACTTCATAGACTTAAACATTAAGTGTTAATGTCATTATTTTCAGCCATCTTCGTCTCCCTTAGACTGTGGTTTCTTAAAGAAAAGAGGTTGTTTTGTAAATTCTTTCTCTACCATTCTGTTATGAACAAACAAAAAGAATATACAAACAAAGGAACAAGTTTCCATTTATTTCGCAATTGGTTTACGAAGTTCAGAGTCCGTAATTTTAATCCGGAAGATACAGAATCAAGAATTTCGGGAAGATACAAATGTGGGCTCACCAGAAACACAGACTTCTTCCATAATTCAATAACTGATTTAAAAACGTATTCCGATATATTTTATTCACAAACATCAGAATTATTGTGAAAATTATTGTATGAGGCTTCTGGAGGAGTGAAGAAAGATAATAAATTAGAATGGATTATATAAAATTCAGTAAACTATCATGTAACAAAATATTTCTTATATAATTACTAAAATGTTAAAAAAAAGATATTAATGAAAGTCATAAAATTAATAATAACGGGTATCTCAGCACCGAATTCAAACTTTAAACTCGAATATTTCAGTAAGCAATGGGGCTAGCGGAAGGGAAGGAGTGCCGTGCGATAGCTCATTGGTGCAGATTTTTTAATCACCATGTCCCAGCGGTCTGGCGCACACCTCGCTTATGCTGTGGAAGAGTATTTCTACAACGGTTTTCCTGTTAGTGAGGCACGACGCAAGTTTTGCAATAATTTTGAAATCCGGCATTTTAATGATCGACCCAGTGTTCAGTTAATCAAGTTGCAGTAGGAAAGTTCAGAGTATCAAGATCTAAATCATTCAAGTGGACTTCGATATAAACCTGTACAATCAATTGAAAACATTAATCGAGTTGCGGCTGCGGTCGAAGAGCATCCCCGAAGATTAGAAAATATGCTGCCTCTTTGAATATCCATCGTTCAAGTCTTCAAAGAATTTTGGCTTTAGCCTTAAAATTATATCCCTTTATAGTACCGATCGTTCAAAAAATCAAACCAGAAGACTACAACAAGTGGAAAATTTACTGTCAGAAAATGTTAAAAATTTTTTCAGTGGAAAATGAGATGGACAATGTTTATTTTAATGGTGAATCACACTTCCATCTTGAAGGTTACGTAAATCGTCAATATTATCATTCCTTGAAAAGAAATGCATCAGAAAGTATTACATAGCTCTAAAGTTACTGTATGGTGCGCAATATTGTCTAAAAAAATAAATTTTTTCGAGAATGACTACGTTGCAATGGTTACAGTGCACTGCGGTCAATGGTTACAGAGCGAGCTGTATATCAAAATGATTAACAATTTTTTTATACCGCAGCTATAAGAGGAGGATGTTGATGAGTCAGATATGTGGTTTCAGTAATATGGGGCAACTGTCCACCCAGCTAGGGTCTCACGGACGCAATTAGATCGCTATTTCTGGGAAAAATCATAACCCGATTTACATACATAATTTGGTTACCCAGATCACCCAACTTAATCCAAGCTGACTTTTTTCTACGTGGTTATCTCAAAGCAAGAGTTTTTGATACCCTTTTTATGAATTTGGAGCAGCTGAAGACTAAAATAACAAAAGAAGTGAGAGCAATCTCAGTCGACGTTCTACGGTGGGTCATTGCAAATTCGTACCTACCCTTTCAGGAGTGCATTCGCCGTGATGGGAGACATCTTGATGGTGTAATATTCCTATACCTTTTATATTTTTTCTTCATTAAAATGAAAGTTGAGGGTAGTCAGAAAGAAATTTGAATCTAAGGTAGGTTCAGCAATGCAATGTCAAATTGCAACCACCAAGTTGTAAAGAGAAATTTCTGTAATACAATAATTGTTTGAGTCATGGACAAATGAAAAGTTTCTCTGAACAAAGTGTATTAACTAACAAATCCATGAATTATGTTTATAAGAAAAATATTTTTCATATTAAAATATGTACTACATATGAAGTATACCATTTGGATATAAAAAAAGCTTATATATAATACTTATTAAGTTAAAAGGTATGATAAAATATCATTTAAAATGTTATTTCATGGTAAATTTATTATATATTCTGGTTGCATCGCTAATGTTACATCTAGATGGTTAGATAATCTTGAATAAACATTGAAAAAACCTACATTACTGACTGAAATTCCTGGGAAACCAGGCATCCCTCTCGGGCCTGGCTGTCCTGGAACCCCTGGTGCTCCATCCTTTCCAGGCATGCCTGGTATGCCCGCTGGGCCAATTGGTCCACGCTCACCATCCTTACCTCTCTCGCCTGGCTGGAATAACAAATATCAATATATTGTTTATAATAATAAAAATACAATTCAATGATTTTGGTGGCTGGTCTATAATTGAATTAAAATCGAACATATTTTTATTTATAAGATAAAAGACCTAATTAATTACATTGAAATAATGTGCTAGTTATTAAACCAAGAAATATTAATTTATAGTAAGTACAAGCTTTTATAAACCTCAAAGATACTCATTTATTTGATAAGTCAGATATTATATTGTGGTATCGGTCACAAAATATGCGCACTGTTAAACATCACACGATTTTACTTAAATTTATAAACAACTCACAGGTCCTATAGGTCCAGTAGGTCCCATAGGTCCAGGTGGTCCAGGAGGACCAGCTGATTCTCTTAGTTCGCTTCCTAGCAGGATAGCCTCAGGGGCCCGCTCTGATACTACTGTTTTACCAGGAGGCCCCGGTGGGCCAGCAGTTCCTGGCAATCCTGGTGGACCCGGCATCCCCATGCTACCTGGGGCACCCTGCAACAAAATGAGAAAGAAAACAAACATTTACATTTTGCTGTTTACAAACTATTACTGACTACAGAAGCATAAGAATTGAAATGAATGAAAAATACTCAGAGTTATATTCGCTTGCACACTCTGAAGACATCGCACTGGCGGTGCGCGATGCACGTGTTATTCCCTTATTTGCATTTATTAAAATTTGCAGGTATGAGTCTATTCTGATGAGGATAGATTCATAACAGGTACATTCACACTGTATGTAACAATTCTGCAGCACTTATTATGATTTGTTTTTTATTTAAGATGAGGCAAAAGTTATCAGAAGGTGACAAGGAGTGGAGAAGGGAATGAAGGAGTGATGATTTAAGCTGTAAAATATGTATTAAATAGAAAATTATCTATTTGAAAATATACTGAAACATTTGGAATTAATTTTTTTTATACACGAACTAAAGCTCCAAACATTGAGAGTCTTTTCTCTCCATCACGGAATAATTACTTTCAGTGTTTTATCCCTTAGAGCAAGAAAATGAATTGTTAAAACTGTGACAATTTTTGAGAAATTGCTAAAAAATTATAAGTTAGCAAATCCACACAGTACTTTTGGAGTTTCTAATATTTCTAGAGACAGACAGACACATTCTTCATAAGCTATTGAAGTAAATTTAAAGAAATTGCACTTAATTAAAAAAAAGTTATTTTTATACCATAATTAATAAAGGTTCCAATCAGTCAGTCTTAGGACTCCAGGGCTAATATCCTCCAATGCTAATATAGTTTTATGTGATACTGGTTGCAATATATGATATATATTGATCCAGGAAAGGAAAAATGACTACTCAGTTTTATGTTTTATATATGGAGATTGTCATTTTATTGTATACATTTCCAACTTACATTGTAGCCATGCGGCCCGATGGGCCCTGCGAGGCCAGGTTCTCCACGGCGTCCTTCCTCTCCCTTGAGTCCATCCCTACCTGGTGGTCCAGGTAGACCACGCATGCCCTGCCAACCATCTGCACCGTCCTTGCCAGGAGAACCTTTCTCACCCTGTCAACAATGAAATTTTATATGAGAATATATATGAATACAATTATATCTTGTTTTTAGTGATATACGCAGAAGTTCAGAAGAGAATTGCATTCGGGCCACACAAATCTTCTCGTAAAAAATTTCATATTTTGGTGAGATTCCAGTATTGTGTGTACTTTTTACTTTTTTGATGATAAAAGACATTTGTGTTTTATTTATTGACATAAATACTCTAAATTATCTTTTAAAAAAGAAGTCAAATTCATAAAAACATAGATTTCCTTTAATGTTTTTAAAGTCTTAATCTATAGTTATCTATAGTGTAATACATCTTAATCCATAGTCTAAAGGGTGAAGAAATATTAGTTCTCACCTAATTTCCCAAAGTAACGTGTAAACTAAGGATTGAATAGGTAGAAAAATCAGTGACTGTTGAACGACTAATGTCCATTAGCAGAGCAATTGACATTTCTTGTCCCATGCCACTTTCATTAATTGTACTTATTCTTTTATATTACACTAAAATATACATACAATATCCATTATTGAAAATAGGAAGAAATATTTGAAAAGTGGGCCAATTATTTCATTATATTAACCCAGATAGACACATTCTTCATAAGCTGGAGACATTATAGCTTATAAAGGTGACAGCTCTCACAATGTAAGAATTTTATTAAAAGGCATATTGAAAAATATGGTATGAAGAATAACAAAAGAGTGGTGCTTGTTAGCAGATTCCTGTAATAAGATCGAATAGAATATCTCCAGAAAATAGATACAATAGAGTCCTTTTTTCAATAAAAAATATGGTATGGAAACATCTCTTTTGATGTCTTTTAAAAGCATTTAATTAAAATTTAAATAATCCAAAAGTGTAGAGAGTTGTATTGGCAGCGCTGTATAATATATCATGAAATGCAAAAGAACCACTACTTTCGCAGGATAGTGGGGTGAAATCAAATAATACCAAGGATACCGCGCTTGTAAATGAAAGAGAATAATGAATATATTTGGCGTTAATTTTGTAGAAATTTATTATTCACAATTAAATTAAATTACGTGATATAGTATTATTTCTACTTTCTTTAAGTTGTTTATCACGATCTAGGTTTCGTTGTATGACAACATCTTCAGGTGGGCTATTAGCAAAGATCTTAAAGAAAGAGAATAACTTTAAAATTACTTTTTATTAAATTGTTCTTTATATAATTCAAAAAACTCTGTTTTAATTTAATTCCACCGTCTGCTGTACATATTTTTTAATTCTAGTTACATCGTGAATGCTTTTGCTTCCCTAGACATGGTTAGCCTTTGCAGCCTTGTAGTCTGTATTTGACAAACTCTCGCTAAATACCTGTAAAGTACATATGAAATATTGGGTAAGAGTGGGTCAAAATATGTTGGTCAAAATATTTCAATAACAGCATAAGAAATAATTTATTATTATTAGCTTGGATTTAAATAAACTTCTGGAAATTTATATTAAAAATATATCGTTTTTTTTGGGTCCTCTCTGCTTAGTGGATGTAGGAATAGATTCAAGACTTCCAGAAACCTGCAAATAAAAAAAATATTAGATAAACATTATTGAGATTAGCACTGGAATTGATAGAAGTATCCACTAGAAACTATAACTTTCCCGTTTTTAGTTAACCTATCATTACTTTTACAGATGCAGACGCAGCTAGATGTGTGGAAATATTATTAAGTTTTTTAAAATATAAAACACTTTTCTCTCAATTTATGCCGACTACAATGTGTATATACTACTTTAGATACTTATATTATGAATCTGGTTAGCCTATACTTAAAAATAATTTATATATTTTTGTACAAAATCTTTTAAATATAGTAACGAAATACAATGAAATATTTATAAAACGAATTATAGAAAAAGTATAATTTTAATATTGCTTAAATTAAACTGCTTATAGAATATGTTATAAATATTTGGTTGGAGGGGTCCAGTGTTGTAATTAATGTGTTATGCACCAAACTTTTCTTCTGTTACTTTAATACAGTTACATATGAAAACAATTTTAAAAAATCCCTTCATTTTTTTCTAACTTTAAAATATTACATTGACTTTTTTCCGTGAAACCCACTGTTGACTGCGTCTTCAAATGCAATTTTCTTATATTTCTTTTTTTTTACAATCATTTTAAACATTTTTACGTTTAAACGCTTGTAACTTGCGAACTAATCTTCGTATAACAAATGCAAAGACGGTTTTGAAAATGAAACTTGTTATTTAAATTCAACATTTTTTAAAACTTATTTTGTCAGTGACAATATCAATTTTTGAATTATATCAAATCCCACAGTTTTCACAACTTTTAGTAAACATGATGCCACTTTTTTCAAAGTTATTTAATCAACAAATTTTTCACAGTTTTTTTAATTTTAACGTACCCTTAACTATTACACAAAACAGTTCACATTTTTTCCATGTGTCCTTGTACCACAAAATTTATTCGTTGTCCTGCTAAAAAAAATCAATAGAAATTGGTTAATTTAACACTGCATCGGGTTAAAATTGATCATATTCCTTTTTTTAACAATGAAATTAATGAGACGAACATTGTGTTGGAGATAATGTTTTTTTTGTATTCTTAAAAAATTATCAACATCAACGCGACGTACACACGGCTGAAGATAAGGTTACAGTATTTCAGCATCATATCACCCCGCTGCAAGCCAAGGCGGCGGACAAGACAATATGTCACCAAATTTATTTTTTAAAAAACAAAAATTGTTTAGTTTCATCAGAATGTTGATTTCATTCATTTCCAAAAAAATTTCGTAATGAATTTATGTGTGATCTTTAATGCTATATTACATAATTTCTAATATCATTAGCAGAACAATGAAAATTACTAAATTTTTCTTCCATTGCTGCAGGCTTAGTAACTTAGAACACATAGAAAAAAAATCAGAGATATCTTCATTCGCACCATGATTAAGAATATTTTGAAGTTAAAAAAACCGCAAGAAACGAAGTTGTTAAAAAGTGATGTCATATTTACTGCAAAATGTGGAAAAGTTGTATTTTGAATTAAAAAAAACATAGAGTTAAAGTGTTTTAAAGAGGATAATATCAGTTTTTCAAAACTATTCTTGTCTTTGTTGTACATTGATTTGTTAAAGTTAAAAATGAGTTTTTTTACTTGACGGTGAATAACTTTGTTAAAAATGGTTGTAAAAAAAGGGAAATTGCTTGTATTTGGAGTCACAATCAATTAATTATGTGAAAAAATTATAAAACTGTGTTTTAAATATACTTAGGAAAAAATGAGAAATTTTTTATTAATACCTGCAATTCTGTCGGTGTGATAACATTAAGAATGAAGATAAAAAATATACAATAAATGTATTGAAAACTATAAGATTGCATCTTTATAATATTTTTTATTTTTATATAGGATTTTAATTATTTTTAAAATTACATCTGTCAAAGATAACCTAAAATTTTTCATAATTTTTGATGATCATTTTGTTTTGCAAATATTTAGACATATTTTTTTTGCTTTTACTGTGCAAAAGAGCAAAATAAATTTACAATATCACTCATTAGTCTTAATAAAAAAATCAACATACCTAATAGGATTAATACATGTTTAAAGATGTGCAGTGTATTAAATTGCACGTCACTAACCTAATAAACTGAAGCTGTTATGCGTAAACTCAATATATTATTGGAATAAAAATTATTATTAAATTTTTTTTTCCAAATAGACAAAATAACATATGTTTTACATTTTTCTGTTCGAAGACCCATCATTGTAAAATATATTTTCATCGACCATAAGCTCTCATGGTACTATCAACACAAGTTTTCTTCTCTAGGGGCAGGTTGGTCTACTTCTCTTGGGGTGATTGGTTTTATTCCACCACCTATTTTAATTTTATCTTTTTAATATTGTTATCAATAAGCTTTAGCCAATGTCCACATACATTTCCACTATATCTGTGGCTGCTACAAGTTTCTTTTTCATTTGGTTCATTAAAACAGCTGACAAACCTTAAATTTTAATTTAAACTCTACACTTCACTATCATAGACTAATTATAGCATGGTTCTAGATTTAATTGACATTACGTATAATTATTTTTATGACTTTTCTTTAAACAATTCGAAGGCAACCAATAGAAATTTTAAACATATTTTTTAAATATTTAATCCATATTATGTTTTCTCTTAACACTTAATAAACTATCTTGCAATCTTGGCATCTTCCACATTTATATGATCTGTTACTAGTTTTTTATCACTGTCAAATTCGCTTTCATGCGTTTCTCCCCAATTGCCCGAGTAACTTGCTGGGAATATCATTTAAGCCGACATTGTCGATAGCATAATAGTAACAAATGTTTTACTAAAACTGTGTAAACAAACGCAAGAGGAGAGTAATTTATGTATTTCTCCTCAAATACCCAATGCAAAAATAATTAACTTACAGGGAAGTTCGCTCAAGCCGTCATTGTAAGTAGCATGATAGTAACAAATATTGTACTGAAACTGTGCAACCAAACTCAGGAGGAGGGTAAGTCATGCATTTGTTACTCTCGTGCATTGCCAGTAGAATGAGAGTAACAAATATTTTACTGAAACTGTGCAACCAAACGCAGGAGGAGGGTAAGTCATGCATTTGTTACTCTCAAGCATTGTCAGTAGCATGATAGTAACAAATATTTTATTGAAACTATACAACCAAACGCAGGAATAGAGTAATTCGTGCATTTGTTACTCTCATGCATTGTCAGTAGCATGAGAGTAACAAATCTTTTACTGAAACTGTGCAACCAAATACAGGAGGAGAGGGATGCAATTACTCTAATATATCGCAATTATAACACATAAATTAAAATAGCAGACCAATTACCTTTGAACCACTGCTTCTCACTCAGCTCTTTTTCTCTCATTCGTTTAGTAACAGAATTTGTATTTTGTAAAATGCCTTTCCTCGAATTTAAAATTGACAGCAGCAAATGTCTGCAAATATTAAATTATTCAATATATTTAAGCATAAAATATAAAATAGACCAAATAAGTATTGAATAAAACTTTTAAATATCTTACTTTTTCTCCTTGATTCCAGTTAGCATTACACACTCTTTTTTTAATTATTATTATATCAATAGTAGAAAATATTATTTAAAAAACTCGGATATTTTCAACAGTATGTTGCGTAAACGACAATTGCTAAATGCCAATTTTAAAAACTATAATTATAGATTTGAAAAAAATGTGCTCTTTTTACTTTTAATTCAAAAACAAATAGCCAAATTTACAGTGCCATCAGTTGAAAGGATAATGTGGCTGATGTGTAACTGCACCGTATCCAGTCCATTTTTGTTGATTTAATTTCCTACTTGTTTATTCTTTGTCCAAGAATAATTAATTTGTAGATTCAATTAGTTTTTATTGCTAAGTCTGTTAATGGATAGTATGAAGGCCAATAATTTAGATAAATATATTCCATGATTTCCTATTAAATCATCTTCCAAGTTTAAAAAAAATGTGTATAATGCATATTTACTTTATAACTGAAAGATCTGCGTAGCCACTTTAACACCAAAAGATCTGGTTAAATATTTAAAAGAGCAAAAATATAAACTGATCTAAATTATATACATATATATATATATATATATATATATATATATATATATATATATATATATATATATATATATATATATATATATATATATATGTATATATATATAGAATATAATCTTCAAAAATTATTACAAATAATATCAATCCAACTACACATTTAAAACACTAAGGATTTAAATGAAAACGCAAAAAGAAAGACAATAGAAGTTGTAATTAATTAAAGAAACGTTGTAGACATCAATAACTGAAAATTTCAACCAGAAAAATATGACTGATGGTAACGTGTTATTAGGTGGAACTGGTTGTAATGTCTGTACTTTAATTGCTTGATTTTTTTTTATTACAGTTTAGTCAATAGATGAATTATATGACTGAATATGCAAGTTTAATAATTATGGATCAAGCGGACATAATATCTGAACCATTGTTGTTTTAATTACTTCTTTTAATTACTTAATTATGCGAGGGAAATTAAAATTTCAACATAATTGGTTAGAACGAAATGTGAGAGTCTGTGTGAACAGGTTTATATTGTAGTCCATTTGCCAAGGATTTATTATCTTTGATAAGAAAAAATAGTGTTCTTTCAATACTTTACATTTTTATTGCATTCTTAATATAATAGTGTGATTGCGAATCATTTAGAGTGATGACTGAAAATGGTTTTGTGAAAGCACATTCGAATAATTTGCTGAGAATACATGCCTTCATGATGACATCATATTTTGCTTCAAATCCAGATTTTATGTCCATTGTGATATGTACACGTATATAAAATAAATGTTTATGTACACGTATATAATATTATGTTTATGTACATAAAAATGTTTATGTTACATAGTTATCTACTGTTTGTGTGATTAATATTCAATACAAAACTCATTTATTATTAACTGAAATCATACAAGCTATCCAAATTAAACATACTTACATTAAAGTAATCTTCGCAATAATGCAAACAACATGTTGGAGATAATTCATTTATTCTCATAACCTTCTTTTCATGTTTTTGCATCTCTCGGAAAAAGAAAAAATACTTTATCGGGTACACTTCTCATAATATTTTTGCTCTTAGGCACAACACAATACTTAAAAATTGGTTTTCAAGCTTCTTTCTTGCTTTAAATGGCTATTATACTGAAAATGTGTTTAAAGTATCTAAATACTTCCAGTAAACAAATATTGGGCATAGAGTGTGATGTCATCCAAGGCACGTAAAAATAGCAGCGTTTAAACAGTTTAAATTTATTAACAGTTTTAAATATTTTTTTTTATTCAATTGAAACGTTTCCAAAAATATTTATATTTTTTGAAGTAAAACTTCTTTACGCACGCTTGACTTGGGGAGTAAGCTGGTGAATGTGTGATGAGAGTGTTACGAAAAGTGTGATCGGGCGAGGTGAACGGAAGTTGAGAGTGTTACGTTTCATATATTACCGTAGGGATGAGAGAGAGAGTTGCGAGCACACATTTTCTTTCTCTCTTTCTCTCATAGCCAGCTATGTTTCGTATATCTAAGGCACAGTGCAAGCCTATTGTCTGTATCACACTGTAGGAGTAAGAGAGAGCACTGCGCACATTCTCTTTCTCTCTTCCTCTCATAGCCAGTGCATGAAATATATATATATATATATATATATATATATAGTTCATATTTTGTGAATTTGAAGTTTTACTTCAGTCGTGTGGTCTAAAGCACACTCGTTTTTTGCTCTGGTATAACGATGTAAGGGGTAAATTAAAAATATAAAAAAATTATATACATATTCCCTACTCTATTTTAAGAATCAATTAAATGTGTATAAAAATCACCGGTAGTCCAGGCAGGCCATGGAGTCCTTGTAGTCCAGGATCCCCAGGTGCACCTTTTTCTCCTTTCAAGCCTGTAAATAATATGATAATGTTCTAGGAAAATTTGAACATGAAAATTGATACACTCGTTAATTATTTGTTTATAAATATGACATGATAAATATTGACATAAGTATTGAAAAAATGTGATACCCTAATTTATTAGAAAATTCTCGTTCTTTGTACCTGGTAACTACCTACACCCGCGTCATCATCTTTTACGTATACAGGCATGTACAACTGAACTATACCAAAACTCTTCACTTTCCCATGGTATACAATAGCTCTACTACCTGATAACAGTTGCACCAGAGTGCAATGTTTGTGATATTTGTGATAAGTGAGAATAAACTTATTGAAGTATGTCATCGTCATATGTTATAATATTACTGTATTTACTTCATTTTCTGGCTATCGTAAGTGAAATGCATAGTTATAATAATTATATTTATAGTATGTAACTAAATAAATAACTAAATAGATCTTCTAATAAATATCCCACGATCCTAGATCTATAAGAATATTGTCAAATTTAAGTTTGGTAGTCCCTTAAATTATAAGGTGTAGCTTATATGTATAAATACAATCAGGATTGTATACAAATTATTACTTAAAATAAGATGAAAGAGAACTAATACACGACCAGTTTACTATTAAATTTATAAATCAGCTTAGTTGTGTACAACACTTAATTTATCATTAAATCTGTTTATTAACATTGTAATAAGAAAAGATTAATTAAGGCAAAATGTGTGGTAATTTTCAATTTAAAACCACGTTTTTAATAATAAAACCACGTTTTTAATAATAAAACTACATTTTTAATAATTCTACCTTCGTTTTCGCAGTATTTGTAAAGGTTTATAGACAAACATTAATTAGGTTCTGTGATAATTACCATTTCTGCATTTCAAAAAAAATGTTACGTATTGAAAGATATATTTTTGATTTATTAGTGAATAAATTTAAACAATTCTACAGTATAAGTTTCTCACCTTTAAAAAACATGTCATCAGGAAATACAACAGGATTCACTGCGGCAGGTCCAGGCTCTCCACGTTCCCCTTTGTGACCAGGTATACCTATTGATCCTGGCATTCCCTATAATTGTGAATCGGTATTAAATTTATTTTCATGACAGATTTAAGTGAAGAATTACTGGAAAATTTTTCGATAATGTTATTTCTATGATCTTTTGACTAAAAGATTTATAAATACGGTATTTTGAAATAGTTTTAAAGTAACAAACAATTACACTGGTTTGTTTTTAAGTAACAAAACAATTTCACAGGTTTGTTTTTAAGTAACAAAACAATTTCCCAGGTTGTTTATTTATGCTATTTTCCTCCCCAATATAAAACAATTCTAATAGACAGGTATGGTTTTCCATAATTGTCGTTTAGTCGTGTTATAATTAAATAAATTAATGTTGTGTTATAAAAAATAATGACGTGGTTATAATTAAATAATTTTTATCAAGAATTTATTGAATTACATCAAAGTATCATTTAGCTTTAAAATTAATTTACATATTTTAAAAATTTATTTACATCTTTTTATATACGCCTTTTTTTGTACGGAACTCTTGTGATGAGAGTTATTCTCGCACTTAAGAAATATATTTGAAAACATTGTCCACTGCAAAAATACTATATATGTATAGTAATACATATATATATATATAAATATATATATATATATATATATATATATATATACATATATATATATATATATATATATATATATATATATCACATATAACTTTTACCGCAGATGACATTTTCAAACAAATTTTTTAAATATGAGTATAATTCACACTAGAGTCCAGTACTCACTTAGGTGCAAATTAACGTTGAAATGTATGTAGTATTTTTATTAATTTATTTACAAATGTCATATTATTTCACACCATATAAATATATTTCAGACATAATAAATATACGTTTTGAAATACCAAGTTATTTTTGAAGTTCATTTAAATAATTTGTGTGGAGTTTCAGTGAACTTTTTACAGAGTTAACTACATGTCATAAGTTGGTCGACTATTACTCTTAAACTAGTGAAACCCACTTAGTTGGGATTCTTTCCTTTTAATTTAATAGTAAGTTTTAATTTAACTGTAGCAGTGAAGCCTACTTAGTTGGGATAATTTTCCTTTCAATTTTAGTGACAAGAACAATACGTTTGAAATTAAAATACATCATTATTATGCCACAAACACCTTAGAAAGTTTTCTAACATAGCTAAATTGTAAAAATTTATTAGCTCAGTAGATTGTACAATGTTCCAATATAAAATCTTACAAATTGAATAGTTATGATTTTATACCATAATAATTTTTTTTTAATATTTCTGTCCGTTTTCAGAGGTAAAAAAATTGGTTCTAAAATGTAGAGTTTGGTAATTGCTACTTTCTTGGCGGTTTGAAATCTTTCTTATTGGTCTCATTTGCACATTCAACTCAACCTGTCAATGATTTTATAACAAGAGTCAAATATAGAGTCCATGTTTTGATGTAAGGAGACCTTTCCCGACAAATCATTCAGTAATCAAACCTTTCGCAATCAATTTATTTAGAAATATTTTCTTTATATGTACTACTATTATGAATACTTTTTAGATATTAGATATTAATAGTGCTGATATTAGATATTAATAGCTGATTTACCGCTAAAACATCCAATATTTTTGCAAAACCTATTCAATAATACTCTGGAGGATGCGTATGAAAGAAAATTCATCCTTATTTTATATAAAGGGGAGGTATACTAAAAAAACTTTTTTTAAAGGATCTTATTTCATATCATTATAGGCATTACAAATACGTGCAGCCATATCAAATTCAATTTTATAGTAGTCTGTGAGTAAAACAATTGTGATATATAGATGGACAGACGGACATGGCAAAATTATAAAGATTTCTTGTTTGATTATGGAACCCTAAAAAACCTTAAGGTATAAAAAAATCTTATTTTTTTTAAATGTGAACTTTGATTTTTGAAGAGGATAATGAAATAGAAAATTTAACTAAAATTTCAGGTTGTTCAGTTAATTTATAGCATGTCAGAGTTACTATGTTTAGGTGATCCATAAAATTAACTTTGCCAACATAATATTATTTTGTGAGAATGATTTTGTCACAAACAATAAAATAAATGTTTGTTTTTAAGGGCATATATTTTATTGTGGTTACTTTTCAATTAAGTTCATCTAGCTGTCAAGTATATAGGTACTAAATATATATACATAGATAAGAAATTCCTGAAATAATTTTTTTCAACTTTACCAAGATTCCAGGTTCGCCTTTATAACCTTGTTCGCCTTTTTGTCCTTTGTTCCCACGTAACAAATCTAAATCTGAAAAGAAAGTCAATATGATCAGGTGACAATATTTGTCCATCTATTTAGGTGCCCTCGTGCATTTTAATACACCTCTTCTTCAATGTTTATTATGGTGATTCATGGGTAAAGGTTTAGCCAACGATTGGTATTATCCACCATTGAAAAGTATTTTAAATAGCATTTTGGTGCTACAGAAACCGGTATTATTAATAAGCTACTAACTATTTTGGTTCTATTATGAAAATTTAGAATACTCTACGTTTTACCGGCATTGTTAATAAGATACTAAGTATTTTGGTTCTATTAAGGTCTGTTATTTGATCTATTGTTAAAGTAATCAATTGTGAAAATTCAGTAACTAAATGGACATTTTCATTAACAAATTTTATCGCTAGGGGTACACGAGTGATTGTGAATTATCAAATCGCCTACAAACATGGTGCAGAATACTCTACTTTTTACCGGCATTGTTAATAAGATACTAAATATTTTGGTTCTATTAAGGTCTGTTATTTGATCTATTTTTAAAGTAATCAATTGTGAAAATTCAGTTACTAAATGGAGATTTTTATTAACAAATTTTATCGCTAGGGGTACAAGAGTGATTGTGAAATGTGAATTATCAAATTGCATATAAATATGGCGCAGAATACTCTACTTTTTACTAAATGTTAGTCAATTAATGGAAAATACTGCCTCATGTAGCGGTTGATCGCAAAGAACAAGGTGTTAATTTGTTCTGTAAAGATACCAAATTAGTTAGGAATTTATTTATTCACTTTATTGTATTTTAATTTTATTACAATACAACCTTTACATAACCTTTTCTAAAAAGAAACTTCACTTAAATTATATGAGTAGTAAAAAATGTTAGTTTCACAGACTAAACGCTCATTTTATTAATTAATTTAAATAATATGAAATAAAAAAAACTCTATATTGTTAAAATCTATATGTATTTGAAATAAATTTTAGGTTGAATTTGTTCTATCCCCTTTTTAATTCTTTGCTTTTTCTAGAATTTAGCCCAGTTAGGCTAAATTCTAACTCAAATTCATTTTAAATAAGCATAAATTTTCTTCACTTTTTACAACAAGAAGAAATTTAAAAATGTAAATAAATAACCCTACATTATTAAAACCAGCATGTGTTTCAATATAGCATTAACTTTATTTTTGGAAATTACATTATCACACCTCTGAAAAGAGTGCCATTAACTTTAAGGTTTTGCTGCTGGAAATATCCAACAACATTCAGAGTATCTCTTCAGTGTAGACAAATCAACTGCTTGTAAAATCATTTATACTATGGCAAGAACCAGTGGCGGCGCTAGACCAAATGTGTACGTCGGCGACATCAAGTTCGCGAGGCCTCTTTACTTCACAGTGAAAAAAACCGTTAAATTAAGTGAGTCAAATTATAAAATAATTTATGAGTTTAACGAGTTTTATTGTTAATAAAATGATGACAAAAAATAATTACACACATAGAAATTAAAATAGTCGAACTTTTCGGCTTTTAGCCTCACTGAATTTTTTCAGGATTGTGTCGTAGTTAAGCCTAGCCGCTATTTCAGCTTTGATTGACAGAACTAATAACGCGGATAGTCTGTCTTGGCTCATCGTGCTTCTCAAATAGGTTTTTATCAATTTCAACTTTGAGAAGCTTCTCTCAGCGGAAGCTGTGCTGACCGGAACTGTGAGCATGATTCTAATTGTAATATAAACATGTGGATATATTTCTTCTAAATTATTTTCTAAAATGTATTGGATGAGTTGTTTCGCGTCGTTGATAGAGTCTAGTGAATTAATTTTTAAAAGCTGAAGTTCTTCGTATAGTTCGAAAGGCTGTGTGTCACTGTTTTCGCCTTCCCGAAGTATTGTACCTAAATCATTACAATGTTTGAGAAGATCCTCTTTTGGCATAGATTTCAAATAATTGACATCATAAATAAAACCAAATTGCTCAAAATATTCATTGAGCGCTGTAAATCGACATTCGGTGTCGACTATTATAGCATCTACCATTGTGTTAAA
The DNA here is from genome assembly GCA_039881145.1 of Druceiella hillmani. Taxonomy (NCBI): domain Eukaryota; kingdom Metazoa; phylum Arthropoda; class Insecta; order Lepidoptera; family Hepialidae; genus Druceiella; species Druceiella hillmani. The sequence goes on along the minus strand of JAYKKI010000006.1, from coordinate 16,878,494 downwards.
ATTATTAACTCTTAACTGCATTTTAGGAGATTCAACTGGTTCATCAGTATGTTCGTAACTAAACATTCGTTTTTTCCTGGCTATTCTTTTTTCCTTAAATTGAGACTGAATTTCATAAGTACTTTTCTCCACAAACAATCTAGCTTCTGTTACGCTTTTTTCAAATCCTGTATTACGGAATTCTTGAATCCAGCTACAAAATGAATGTAAAGTATCAATAGCGACTTTCAAGTTGACATGAACCGATTGCCATAGTTTACTTATATTGTTTACACGTAGCAAAACCTCATACCACACGTGTATTTCAACAATAAACTCAAAAGTTAACATTTCGTTCAGGACTGCTTCACTGTCGCTTAGAGTTTCGGAATCATCAGTTTTTTTTTCAGTTCATTCACGCATTTGATGACATCATCAAATTGTAAAAATATTGCTTTTACTGCTCCGATTCTACTCTCCCATCTCGTTTCAGACAGAAGTTGTAATGTTAATTTTAATTTACTTTTTACTGTCTCCCAACGCTTGCTTGACTTTGAAAACAGCACATAGATTTTATTGATAAAGCCGAAAAATGTTCTGGCTGTTTTTGAAGAGTTAGCTGCATCTATCGAAAGTAAATTCCAACTGTGGCATCCGCATGGTGTGAAGAATGCTCTTGGATTTATATTGAGTATTCTTGTTCTGACACCTTTGTTAATTCTGACCATATTGGCGCCGTTATCATATCCCTGTCCTCGACAGTTTTGGATATCTAGATCATTTCTTTCCAGTTCTTGTAATATTGATTTTGTTAAATACTCTCCTGTTGTTTCTGCAACGTCAGTAAACCCAATAAAATGTTCCTCTATAGCCAGTTGACAAATTGCAAAATCTTAATATTATTGACATTTGTTCAACACGACTTACGTCCCTGGTACAATCGAGCAAGATGGCGTAGTATTTTGCTTGTTTAACCCTGTGTACAATTTCGTTAATAACTAATTTAGACATTAATGTAATTAATTCGTTTTGGATGTCGTGGCTCAGATAATGTTGATTAAGTTGCTTTTCATTAATACGTTGCATATGCTCCCGTAGTGTCGGATAATATTTAGATAACAACTTAACTAAGTCTAGAAAATTGCCAGAGTTTTTACTATCGTTCAATTTCAAAGATTTTCGATGAGCTCTAAATGCCAAATTGTGTGAGGCCAAGTAGTTTATTATATCTATTAATCTTTCAAACAAATTATACCAATACTTTTGGGATTCCCTAATCAATCTCTCATTATCCTTATCTATTGTTTTACCATGTTTGACTACACCAAGTGGCGGCATACCGACGCTTCGTTTACAGGTACACGGCCGCCACTCGAGAACCTTTATTTATTCCCCATCGGTTAACTGCTCTACGAGCGATGTGGCCTGCCCACCGCCACTTCAACGTGCTGACCCTCCGAGCTATGTCGGTATGTGTTGAGGGTAATGGTCTCAATCTATATAAAAAATTGGTTCTAAAATGTAGAGTTTGGTAATTGCTACTTTCTTGGCGGTTTTTATTAATTCAGTGGGTATTTTAATTATTTATTCTTCTATAAATTCATGAGCAAAGAATTTTAAATTTTTTATAAAATATTTAATACATAAACATATGATTTAGTAGTAACTGTTGTATACCCTATGGTAGTATATATTTAAGAGGTAAAAGGGAGGTATAGATTGAATCATATATTTATACTCACTAATGTCTGCTGGCTCACCCTTGTCTCCTTTTAGTCCAGGTTGACCAGGTGGACCCCGGAATTCTCCTATGGCCATTGGAATCATTGAACCCTAAAAATAATCCCTTGCTAATTTTATTAAATCTTCTTTAATTTCTGTGTTTTTTACTAATGGGCATATTGTTTATCCTTTAACTGCTCCTTGGGATGAATAATCAAAAAGGGCACAACAGGGAGAGGAAAAATATTGAATATACGTACAAAACTAAACGAAACATGATAATGGAAAAAATTACTGAAGAAAACCTTAAGGTATTTTATTAAGAATTAAAAATACTATTGAAAAGTAGACAAAACTGTTCATTTAAAGTGTAACAGTCAACAGAAGTAATAGTAAATTTGTTAAAAAAGTTTCAGTACAATAATAAAAGAGATGAAGATAGGCCTCCACACCAGTGATTTGATAAAACAAAAGAAAGAAACAAAATAACAAACAAGTAAATAAAAAGATATTGCAGATTTCAGATTCTAGGAAAAAAGAAAAGACTAGAAATAATTAGGAATGATGTAAAAAAAAAAGGAGACATAAAACTCATTCTTTTCAAAAACACAATATGGATAGCAAATATGAAAAGCACAACCCAATAAGGAGAACAAATAGCAACATCTTCAAGGTCATGAATTTTAAAATGAAACCATAATCAAAAACTACATTTTTAACAGTCTGCCTTAAAGACTACCTTAAAAAAATTATTTTGAAAATGTGTCACACGTTATGGAAAATTTAGATGACAATCGGCTCCTAGAACAAACAGATTTTCGTAGTAATTTCTCCACCATATACTAAATCCATATGGTATGTCAAGAAACAGAGGCATGCAATGTGTACGAGTAAAGAATGCTACCTATCATTTGTTGTCTGCAAAGAAAGGTTTGAACCAATTAAACACAAGAACTGGAAAGCCATATTAAAATATTGAATGGAAAAGAAATACGTTCAAAGTATTAGACAAGTTGACATAAATAACAATGTAAAGATGCAACTAGATAAGACAGTGGATGACTTTAAAATTATCTAAGGTTCGATAGGGAAATCTAATGTTCCTCAAATGGTTTATAACAATTTTAAAAGATATCATTTAAAAATATAAATTGGGAATATTAAGCAGAATATAAATGAAATTTATTTAAATGATTTTGGATATATAGATGATATCATCATTTTGAGAAAAGTTCAACAAAAAGTTTAAAGAAAAAGTTTAAAGAAAAAATTATAGGAAACTTGAAAAACAAAAAAAATTGAAGTTAGTACATTAAAGGAAAGTAGAAACTAAATATTTGCAAAAATATATCTACATATATGATTTTTTTGTCGTAAATTTTATTGCTCGGTGGGAGTACGTTGATGTTTTGAGATATCATCATTTTGAGATAAGTCGCACTTTCGAAGAAAGAAAACCAAATCACCTATTTAATAGTTATAGACTCATTTTATCTGACCCTAATGTTATATTTCTATTTTGATAATTATAGTTTGATAACACAACTTATTATTGAGATTTTTGATCTTCGGTATACAAAGCGATATATTATCGAGTTACAAGTGACAGGTTTAGGTCTAGGCCCATGATGCCTGGGACTAGGGCGACAAAAATGATTAATATGTAAAAATATTTTAATATACAAAATTATTAATATATATAATTAGACGTTAAAAGAAAGGTGGAGTATCAGCACGGATCTAGGCCACTATCACAATCAAATCCACCACTGCAAGTTACATTTTCATCTTCAAACTTGTTATATAAAATATCAAGTTTATCCTTATAAAAATTGTATGTAATGCCTCAGTTACAGTCATATGAAATATGACCTAGGTCACTCCGTAATGGAGTGTGACGGGGAGGAAAACATACATGAAAATATAAATTGAATGACTGGCTCCAGTTGAAAATATCACGTGTTAAAAAATTGTTAACAAATGTTTGAAAGCTATTGTTATGACTCAAAAAAGAGGCTCTTTTTATTGAAGAAAGGAGAATAAAATCAATTTGAAAAATTTTTATGATAACAAATTAAATGGAAGAATATAGAAAGTCAATGTTAAATTAATATTACAAATAAAATTAAAATGAAGAGATGCAATTTAAAACGGTTAATTACAGGAAAAGAGAAAATATGTCATTGAAGACTATAAGAAATGAAAAAAGGTTTTTACTCGACTCGATACTCAATATCATTCCTTTAACAGAACCCGCTATCCAATTTCTTTAGATATATCAATCACTTAAAATTATTGATTCGCAGTTCCAAATCAGGATCAGTACGATCCAGATATGGAAAAAAATATAGAATAAAGGCTGGCGATAGATTGCTAATCTCTTTCTTACTATGATTCAATTTTTTTTTACTTATTTTATCGTGAAGTTAAAGTAGCACAGAAATTGTATATATTTTATTAAGTAAAATAATTGAACATTTGATAATAGTTGTATCTCTGAATTGTTTTCAGTTAAAGTACATAGTTTTTTTATTAAAATTTTTATCTTGTGACACTTCATCTTTCGAACACAGGGTTACCAACAAAAAAGTTGGCAAGTCGCTAAAACTGAAATAAATGATAATATTTCAAAAATATCATTTTAAATTTAAATTTATTCTACTATTCTCAAATAATGCATATTATTATAATATATTCGAAAGTAAAAACAATAAAAATGTCTACTTAATTTCACAAATAAATGTCCATTACTTTAATCTCAACTTATTCCTGCGCGAAAATATATCGTGGTCAAACTATGTCGTACATTGATTTAATGAGAAAAGAAATAGAAAAAAGGATTAATAACGCCTGTTAGGATATCGGACATTTCAAAATAATATGAAGAATAAAGAAGTGCTTGCACCAGAAAAAAGAAAATTGTATAATACATAATTGTATAATACAAAAATATAGTTTGTAAAAATATAGTTAATAAAATAGAATTAAAAAAATATTGTAGCTATCAGTTGTCAAGAGTGAATAAAAATTTAGCTATGATAATACATTTGGTCAAATAGTTCATGAACTTTTAAAATGTGATTAAAAAAATCATTTTATCTCATTTTACATATTTTTATTTATCAAAAGCTTAGATTTCAATTTTTTCTTATTAAGATTTGGAACAAAATAAGTATGAGAGAAGGTCCAAAAGTCCGTGGAACAGAAGGGTTGCAAGTTAAATAAAATAATGAAACTATTTTTTTTTTCTATATAATCTCCCTTAAGCTGAATACATTTATTAGATCTTGAAATGAATTTATCTAAACCATCAAAAAAATATTTTTTGTCTTTGCCCTGAAAATGAGCTGAAATTGCCTCCTTCACCTCACTATCATCCTCCTCCTTTCCATTCCTCGGATCTCTCTTTCAGGGTCGGGAACAAGTAAAAATTGCTGGGAGCTATGTCGGAGCTATAGGGTGGGTGAATTAGCTATTCGAAACTGATTTTGTGAATAGCATCTATCGTAATTTTGCTTTTGTGCATTGGTGCATTGTCTTGCAAAAGCAACACACTCTATTTTTCCGCATCTCTTTACCTTGATAGCTTCCTTCACTTTATCCAGTATGATAGTGTAGTACTCTCCAGTGATAGTGGTAGTTTTTTTTAGACAATGAATAAAATCCCTTTACAATTCCAAAAAGCCAATTCCGAGACCTTAAACTTCTTAGGGGGTGGAGTGCCCTTTTTGTGCCATTGTATCGACTCTTGCTTGGAATCAGGTCAAAGTGATGAACCCAAGTTTCATCTCCAGTCACAATTCTCTCCAAAATCAGTGTAGGTTCATCAGAACAGAGCTTCAAAAACTCCTCAGATGCCTCGACTCGTTGTTGCTTTTGTGGCGGCATAAGCATTCTCGGGACTCATCTTGCAATGACTTCAGTCATGCTAAGATGGTCGTGTAGAATTCTCAAAATTGTTGTATCTGATACACGATACAACAATTACAAAAAATTACAACTTCAATCTCACTTATGGTGGTTTGAGGAGGTTTTACTTGTAAGTAAGGAATTTAATCACAGTGTGTTGTTCCATTTGCTCCATGTTCGTAGTTCACTTCCAGATTTACTTCTTTAAGTTCTGATTATTCATTACAAATGATGTTAGTGACTTAAGATTTGACTTGTATACCTCCATTGATTTCCTAATTAGCAGGGTACCAAGAAAGAATGTATTCTTCCTCCCTAACCCTTCATTCTGCAAACTTTTAGACCTCCCCTTGTACATCCCATAGCATACTCACAGGGGAACCCTTCTCGCCGGGATATCCAGGTAATCCTTGATCTCCCTTGTCACCTTTAGCTCCAGACAAACCATTAAATCCAGGAGGACCTGGTGGACCCTGCAATGCATAATATGTTAAATTCCATCGTAACTTTTTTATCCCTGATACCATATAAAAGATCGAATCGACATGGTCATGAATTATGAAAATTCATCTTTGATATCTTTTCAAATATCATTTAGAAAATTTCTACATGACATAACCGAAATGTGCAGTAAAAATTTTAGTTCGTAATATGGGTGTCCTGAAATTGTGGGATTTCTCATTTTAACTGTATTTAACATGTAATACACATATTAGATACAAAGTTTGTACTTCGATCTTGTTTGAATACAGTTGGTTGGACTAAAAGTGATTTTCTTCACATACATTTACATTATATCAGGGGTTGTTAAGCAGCAGCCCGCGAGCCGCAAAGTGGCCTTTACCTTGTGGCCTGCGACTGTTCTATATTCTATATAAAGGTCTTTTCATGTGTAATTATATTAATTTCACCCCTAAACTGAATTCTGTGATACCTGCAAAAAACAGCCATTGAGTCATAGAACACTGTTTAATCCACCAAACGCAAGCACTATACTACGTCTGGCCCCCGCCCACTTCCTACCCGTACGAAACACCGTCCACGATGCCATTTGCCGCCTGCACACCAACCGTGCTAACCAATTGAGTATTACGAGTTGATTACGCCCATGGCGCCAAAAATTAAAATGAAACTGGCAAAGATGCAGATCACAGAGATGTCTCGTATTATTCTGGAGTGAGATGGTTGAGTAGAGGTACAGTCCTGAAAAGATGTTTTGATCTCGGAAAAGAAATCAACACTTTTATGATTCAATAAGGCACATCTGTTCCAGAAATTCCAGATCCTCAATGGTTAATATACCTTAGGTTTTTGACAGCTTTAACTCACGAGTTAAATATGTCGATTATGAAGCTTGAATGCAGAACAAGTTAATATCTGATATACATACAGATGTAACGGCATTCCAAATGAAAAACAAGCTCTTCATAAAACATATTTATGAGAAAAAGCTGGGCCAAAACAATAGAATTATAAAAAAGCTGTTGTGGAAGCTGGAATACATTTTGGTTGGAAAAATGATAAAACAAAATTCCTTTCAATGCTGCTACAAAATCAGTTTAATGACAGATTTTGTGACTTTGAGAAGGTTTCTGGGAAACTGAAGATTTTTACAAACTCTTTTTCATGTGATATTGATGACATACCGAGTAATCTGCAAATGAAAGTGATTGATCTTCAATCAAATGACACTCTCGAAAACTCCTTCTGTGAAATCAATGATCTTGTTAAATTTTATGGCAGTTTGCCACCTAATTTTTGACGGATTGAAAATATTTATTCAGCAATTAATTACAATGTTAGGTAGTACTTACTTAGGCGTATCAGCTTTTTCAATTCTCAGTTACAGAAAAGATAAATACTGTTCTCATCTCACAGATGACCATTTGCGTGTCATTCTATGAATTTCTACGTTAGACATGACAGCAAACATTACATAAATAGTTAATTAAATGCAGCCTCAAAAATCACATTACATTCAAAGTTATTTGTAAGTTTTTATTCTATTTGTCTGTTTTTTTCATCATTATGAAAGATACAATATAATAATAATCATATAAATATTTGTGTTTTTAATTTTTTTACATCATCACTTTAGGTACCAAAATTGCAAAATTATATATGTGGCCTGCCTATATTTTATTTTGCCACTATGTGACCCCCGCATTTATATAGTAATGTTGATTTTTTGTATGTATTGTGTATTTAAATATAAGCGTACATAAATGCACAAACGGAATGTATCATTTCATGTTAAAATTGTAACCAATATACAACACACACAAACACATGCCACACGCATGCACCTGCTACATATATACACACATACAAATACACATACACACACAAATACATATGTATATATATATATATATATATATATATATATATATATATATACTCGTATGTTGTATGATTCGTTTATGTTGTAAAGATTTATATTTAATACAATAATTATGAAAAATAAAAACCTGTCTGCCAATCTGTATATTGGGACCTTCAGTAGATGATGAAAATCCAGGCAATCCTCTCAGACCTGGCTCTCCTCTATTGCCCTTATCTCCTTTAGGACCAATTGAACCCGTCGGACCCTAAAAACCGATTTATAGAAATGAATGGTCAATTCCCAAGGAATATTTTATAGCAGTTTATCTGTTCGAATAGAGCTGGGTCAAGAGTTGTTTTAAAATAAACAAAGAAACAGGTAAACTTACACCAAATTATATATTTATGTCAAGAAGTGAAAACATAAATATAATATGAAAGGATACATTTCTATCAATACACAGATTTTCGGTCCAGTTCAACCCACAATAGTACAATATATCATAATTTTTTGTTGCAAGCTCGTTTAAACAATAATTAATTTAATGGATATGCAGGATATATAACCATGCCCCATGTTGATTGAAACCAGTTCTCCTGTTGTCTTGTATCTCTTATAATTTTTTGGATATAATGAAAATGGATGAAGTAATAAGAATTTAAAGTCTTTTTTTTTAAGAAGAAGAATTGACAAAAACACTTGATGTGGTATTAACTGATTAATGTCTTGCCAGATCAGTTTCTTGGAAGTATTTTGCATCATAGCTTGAACAGAAAGTTTTCAAAATAGGTGATTGTAGTGTCGTTTCTACATCATGAATACAAAAACTTTTCTACAGAGGTGAAAGGCATAAGTTACTCATATAGGTTGTGTTTTTGTGTAGTATCTGAAACTAATAAATATCCTTAACATTTACTTAAAAATCAAAATGTCAAAAGAAATATGTCGCCATAGTACAAAATTATCAGTTTCTTTGTAATGTAGTAAATTTGAACTTAGGTTTGAACTGGCAGGAATTCATGAAAACATTTACTTAAGTTTTGTAGAATATTTTACAACTGACATCATTTACCAAAGGATTTTATATCTTACAGATATATTGTTATGCCAAAATCTTTGATAGTATAAAATAAAGGTACCACAAAGTCATTAATGACCAAATATGGTAAATTAGCCATAGACAATTTTGAAAGTTAATAGATCTTGTAGAAATGGTTATTTGCAAAATCATTTTTTAAATTAATCTTTACTCATCTAAGCACAGAGTGAGACTGAGTAGTTTGCAAGTTTATATTACAGCATGGTAATATTATAACTTTCAATTAAAGTTTAAGTAATAGTAGAAATTGTAAGAGGTTAAGTAACAGTGTTATTATCGAAACAAAGATGAGATGGCGAATGTCGACAAACAACATTTTCATTCTTTGAAAATTGGGACAGCTGCATTCTGTCTAAAAATTATCAATAATAACTAGATTATGACCTATTCTATATCTGTTATTAAGAAAAATGACCCTGTGCTTATATTTAAAGATTTAGCTCACTTTTATGCATAAATTACAACACTGGTCTCAAACTTTTGACCATCGATGTATACCAATCGAATTTTAAAATATCTCTTTACACAAGCAAAACTCCTGCAGTTCTACTTTCCTATATTACACTTCTTCTTCTTTAGGCACATTCTACCTTAGAGGTGTTGGCCTCCTTCATTCTATACTTACTCCCTTTGATTTTTTGCTTTTTTCAATGAGTTTTTCGGTCATTTCACTCCAGCTGTTCTTTTGTTATTGTACCAACACATATTTGACCTTGCTCGTGAACGTTTTTTGTCCTACGGTCTCTATTCCATGAGCACTTCACTCCACAAGTCTTACTTTCTGGCAATAAGGTCAACTTATTGCATCATTGTCTCACATGTCGCAACACATTTGATAATGTGAGAGTAACTGATATAATCTTTTCTCTGAGCCACTCGTTCCTCTTTTGGTTTCTCAGTGTGACCCATACAGGTTTCCTTTCAATTGGCTCTAAGTCACTCTGAGTTTGGTTAGGATTACTTTTGTAAACACCCAAGTTTCAGCTCCATATGTAAGTACTAGTAGGATAAGCTGGTCATATATGCAAGCTCTGTGTTTAGCCTTCATTTTAATTTTGAAGGTGAGTTCAGTTTAATTTTGAAAGTGAGTAGTAGTACAATCTACTCCATTGTACTACTAGCTACTACATTGTGCTGCCCATACTAGTTTTATGTGCCGGTTTTTTTCGTTTGTTTGGTTTTCCTTCCTCATAACAACCTCTCGAACAAAATATATGTATTTCTGTACTCTTTCATAACTGAATTATTTTGCTCATGAGGTAATAAGAATTTAAAACCTTTTTTCATCGAAGAAGAAATTGCCCTGACAGAGTGTTTGAATTGAACAATGTATGACATGGAAATGAATTGAACATAATCTTGGTTTTGTCCAAGTTTATTTTCAACCCAACTCTCTCAGAAGCATCTATTAGTGCTTGTATCATGGTTTTGAGGTCGCTTAGGTCTTCTGGGAATAAGAAAATGTCATCAGTGAATCTTAGATTGCTTAATCTATTTCCTGCTATATTCCACGATTTCTCTAATCCAGCATTCGACAGATGTCCTCCAACATCAGTCTAAAGAGTTTCAGAGAGAATATATCTCCCTGCTTTACTCTCCTCTCCACTCTTACTTATTTTGTTTCTGGTGGAGGGTTCACTTTCGAACTTGCATTTTGATAAATGTTCTCTTTTGATATCAATCAGATGAGTAAAGCGGTGGTCTATTCTGGTATTTTGTGAAGACTGAACCACTGGCCACTGACTCAATGCTATCAAAGGCTTTTTTATAATCAAAAAATGCAAGTTATAAAGCATGTGATCATCTGTAGCCTTTCCAATGATAATTATCATAGCCAGTGGTCCATGGCGTTACAATCAACATTTCCACTATGACGTCGTCTTCGCCAAAGGCTTTTTCTATTTCAAAGTTAGTCCTGTCATTAAGCAATAGTCCTGCAATAGTCCAATCTATCCTGTAGCTGTTCCTGGTAAATGTCTTTATTTACAATTATACTCATAGGATTCACAATGATTGTTTTTCATTTAATTAATGAATATTGTTCAAGTTTAATGTTTATATATATTATGGCATGAATCAATCTTATATAACTAGGAATTCTAAAGGTAATATACAACCTAACATCCTTTCATATGGGAGGTTTACGTTAATATATATATATATATATATATATATATATATATATATATATATATATATATATATATATATATATATATATATATATATATATATATATATATATATATATATAATTTTTATGATTACTATAAGACTTTCTAACAAATTTTACTAATTAACAATTAAAAAAAACACACTGTTTGGTAAACAGTTACTAATGTCTGGTCATATCATGTCATTTTCTTATAAGAACAAATTCATCATTTTAGGAGTTTATTATGCCCATTGGACTATCAATACTTACATCAAATCTTAATTATACTTAATTACGACACATGATAGAAATATATTCATAAAATATTGTTAAAATTTATTTATGAAAATTTACTTGATTAGAATGTTGAAGATCTAGGAGCTATAAAACACACATGCCTTTATTGTGACACAAATAGCATACATCTGTCTAAATAAGCAAAATCAAAGTGTTTGAAAAAATAGATTTTGTTTCCAATTGTAAGAAATTTTGTCTTTTTACACAATATTATGGATATTAAATTCTCAAGTTTAATGTTTATATATATATTATGGCATGCATGAATCTTATTGTGATTAAATTCTCATATAAATATCAAAAATATGTCAATATTTTTGAGAAAAGAAATTTTTATTACTTATAAATGTCAGTGATTTACTAATATTGATGGGCACATCTAATTTTTAGTCTATTGGGATTGACAGAATGGCAATTTTTTTATACTGATCACACAACGGCCACCGAGAGCTAATAATGTGACAAATTAAAAGTTTCATAATAACTCACAGTAGGACCTTCACTTCCCGGCAAACCATTTTCGCCTGGTACGCCAGTGGGACCAGCTGGTCCTGTTAGACCTGGCATTCCAGGTGGTCCTATCTTGCCCTGAAATAAGAATATATCATATTTATTTACATTGTATATAATACAGACCTTCCAGAAATTTGTTGATAATAAAATTTGAAAAGGCTATACCTTTGGAAATATAGAAGGTCTACTTTAAATTCACATAAATTTTAAAATGTGACATTTTAAATAATATTCTTTTCAATATTAATTAGTCTGCACCGACTATGAATTAGATATAAGAAATCAACAAGGTATTACCAAAAAATTCTGAGTATTACTCTTATGATTAACACTTATGTCAATACAAGGGTATTCTTTTACATTTCCTTGCTTGCATGCCTCCTGTATTTAACAATAAATTATCAAATACATTTAGATTGTCGTTACTTGATGTATATATATATATATATATATATATATATATATATATATATATATATATATATATATATATATATATATATACATATATATATATAATGTACACATCAATAAGTGGGATACCATAACCAATAACATACCCCCAGAATTCCACTGCAATAAATTTTGAAACTTATATTTAAGGTTAAAAAATTAAATTCTACACACAAATATATTAAATTTTAAAGACTTTTATTATAAATTTGTAAAATATATGGATTTTATTCCTAAAAATATAAAATACATTTTGTAATTGCTTTTCAATTTTGACCATAAACAGAATTCTTACAAAATTCTCCCTACATTTGTTATATAAATGTCTCCCTACATTTGTTATACACACCCTGGTAGTAGATAAAAAAATCCAACAACTTTTTCTCTAATGGCATCTGTTTGTTGCATAGACTCAGCTGTAACTTCATTTGCATCATTTACTGGTTTACATATATTAAATATGTTATAATTTTACAAAATAAACAGAAAATGTGATTCCAGATAGCGAGTATGCAAATCTATAAAATTTTAGACATAAATTCAAGTAAAAAAAAGCATGTTTAAAAAAAGTGATGATTATAATTTTGAAAGGTGTAGGTTTATAATATGGGTGGGTGAGTACTACAAAAGAAATAGCATTACCCTCGAGCCAATCAGATCAGCCCATTCAACCATTCAACGTAGATAATGCAAGAATAAATATAAAAACACCAAAATTCAGTTTGCTCTTGTTGCACTTACTGACACAGTGCAAGTATGACAAGAACAACTTAAAAATACAATGTCATATTTATCTCATTGCCTTCTAGACAGTTGAAAAAAAATTTAAACTCAAAAATTATGTTTATGTTTATAGTTGTAAGTTTAGGATCAATTTTAATGTGATCACAAAAATTAACTTTTTCAATACGTATATTTTACATACATATTACATAGTATATTTTTGCGATAATGTTAATCAAATATGCATTTTGCGTTTTTAATTCCATACAGGCAAGAAAGTTGCTGATGCTCATGAAGAGATATATAGAATTTGTTGTGTTGATTGCTTAACAGAATGCAGGTGTCATTGTAAATTTCGTTTAAAAAATTCCGTTCTAGAAACTTTTTTCTCAAAGATGATAAGATTCTGTTTGACCTACTGAATTTGATTATGACTTAATAAAAGCCATAATTGAATTGGATCATTGTATAACTCTGCCAGAGACTGCAAAATAGTTAAATATAGGAAACACAACAATTAACATTGATTTAAAATATTTTGGACTTGATATTGTATTTCTGCATGAATTTAAAAAGTATCACTTAACACAACAAATCAATTATTGGGTTACGTATTGAAATTTACCATTTTTGAAACAAATCATTGATGATTAAAAATGGATAATCTACAATAATATTGATAGCAAACAATCATGGTGCAAATATGATAGCAAACAACCATGGTGCATACTTTCAGTGATGGGTCACAAAAGTTTTATGCACTACAAGCTGCTTCCAAGGAACCAAAATCAATTCAGATGTTCACTATTAACTACTAATGAAAGCGGAGGAAACAATAAAAGAAAAATGGAAAAAGGAAATCGCAAAGTGACTGTGCTCCACCATGACAAAGAGAGGTCTCACACATCATGGAAAATTATCGGAGCTTGGTTCCGTTTTTTAGTGCTAAGGATCAGAAGTTTCATGAGAAACAGAATCATAAAGTCATCTATTAGATCGTTCAACAAGATAGAAGATATATACTTGATTAAGATTAATTTTTTGTAAAAAAAATTTAGTTTTATTTCACACTATAAAACCGAAATCACTGTCTTACCAACCCTGTAAATAGATTGTCATAAAACTCAAATAGAGTGACAAATTCCATGTGGGTTTTAGATCCATACGTCTCCACGGGACTATAAATTTAATATTTTTTCATTTTTAGAGCTCCTACAATTCACAATTTGCATGTTCCAGGGCAATAAATCCACTATCAACGAAAACATGGGAAAATTACACACAAAATATTCAAGCATCCATCCGAAGCCAATACTTATTTGAACTAATTATAATGACTGGCAAAGAGAGCAGTAGCTAAGCCCTTGCTACTTTCCTTTCACTTTTACGATTCCATAGAATATTCCCTTTTCAGGTAATGGATATTTTCATTGAGATGCCCGAGATAGCAAAAATTAGAAAGGAAAAATTCTCCGAACACAAATTTCTTTTCATTAATATATCGTAGGGAGAGTTACGTCGGGTGTTGAGTGAAGTTATAAAAACTGGGTATTAATATAAGGGTGAAATTGACATTTCGGATAATGATACAATAAAAAATATTATTGACAGTAATTACGTAATCAAAAGCAGCTTATTTATTTCTTGTAAACATGAACTGATTTATTTATTTTTATACTATTTTTTGAAGAAATTAAAAAAATTTCAGTCTTGTCAGACATAATTAGATAATAAATAGATAAGTATTTTTTATTTATATATTTATTTACGTACTTTAATGTATTTAATTGATACATATGACGGATTTATTGCTATGAAAGCAATCTCTTACAACCACCAGTACACCTCAGGGGCGACCGGGAATCGAACCCGGGTGCCTGCGGTACGCCGCATAGTCCAAAGCCGTATGCCTTGTGATCAACCCAACACACGACGGTGACTGCTTACATGGAAATCACATACACTAGAAAAAGCATTAAATTTCAATATTTTACCAGCAGAATTAGGTATTAAATTTTTAGTCTATCAATAAAAAAGTATAATGAAAAAACATTGTCTTTACTGGTATTCCTGGAACGCCTCTTCCTCCTATATCACCTGGTGCCCCTTGTATACCTGGAAATCCTGGTGCACCTGGATACCCTGGACGACCATTAAGACCCTGTAAGCAATAATCAATCAGTAACACAAGTACCTATATATATTTTATTTGGAAAGTAATAATTACATTGTTATTAGAAAGGCAATGGCAATATTACATTTGGTGAAAATATGTGACGAGAAAAAATTATCTTGCCCTGAATATTATCTTTGTGTGAATACTCCTTTACATTTTGTAATATTCAAATAAGTGCTATATTTTCACCTAGATTTAATATTGTATTATTGCCAATAATTTGGCCAAGAAGATTTCAAAACTAAGCTATAAGTTTTCTAATATGCCATAGCTTAAAAATATGATCTACTGTAGCTATCATTTTTAGGTTAAGACATGGTTATTTGGATATTAAGAACTTATTTTATAGTTTCTTGTTAAAGTTATTCCTTGTTGTTCAAAGAAATTTTTATATTTTTGACAAATATATCAATTTCGATATCGGCAACTTTTAAATTGTAAATAGTTAACAACATGCAACCATTGGTAATTTTAATTGAAATTATAAAAACAATTTTGTTTTTACCGGGGGCCCAGTAGCTCCAGGTGGTCCTCTGGGGCAAGTTATTTCTTGACATTGTTTTGAAGACTCGGACAGTTCACCAATAGGTGGTTCAGGAGACAGTGACATTTGATCAACCTGTTTAAAATTAGAAAAAACTAAGGTGAAGGTGTTAAAATTCAAAGTATGAAGGTGTTAAAAATTAAGTGTGAAGGTGTTAAAATTCAAAGAATACTATCTATTTTATTTGGTAAAAATGTTGTTCTAAAGTGTGGATGAAATGAGATAAAACAGTTTTGTGAAAACTAAGGTATCTACCTAAAATTAAAAGGTCCATTATACAATTTTGAACTGGATGGCTGTTATCAACATAAGCTAATAATAAGCCATTTTCTGCTATTAAATTTCAACAAACAATTTATAATGACTCTAGACATTCATAAGAATCATATTTCATACATTTCATACGTCACTTAAATTTCAGGGCTAATGACGTCAAGCAATAAAAAAAAATAATTTATGTTGTTTGTATTTGCTCAAAACTCAAAATTGGGGCTAATTTTTAATAAAATTTTGATGAGAGAATCTAAATATAATAAATGTTGTGACTGTCAAAATATTTTGGGAGCATAAACAAATAAAAATTCTATTATTAAATTATAATAAACAAATAAAAAAAAATTTTAAAAGAAATTTCGTAAGTGCATTGGGTTTGATGCCACAATAGGCTGTAATATTATTAGAGATCTGTAATGGATGTAGAAATTGGTTCTACAAACATTTCTAACTCAAATATTACAACATTTCTTCATTGACTTTATTTTGTCAATATTTTTCTGATCGCTATTCAGAAGGATTGCAGGATAAAGTTGGTGAAACTTACTTGAATTCTAAAGTTATAATATTTTTTAGCCTTTGTATTATCAACCATTTCTGGTCAATTATGCGGTGCATTACTGAGATTTTGTGGATAACTAAGTCTGTAATTCCATTAAGACTATTTGAAATATATTTCCATTTTTTCTAACACTATTCACTCAAAATTTATAATGTTTAGAAAGTACACTCTAAAATTACACATTTATAAAACATAATTAATATTTAAATGGAATGCTGCAGATCTTAAATCAAAATGAAATTACCGCTCTACAAACTTAAAGAAAAATAATACTTAACAAACAAAAATGAAATAATGTTAATATGTCCATACTTCAAATTGAAAATTATTTCGACTTTGTTGCCTTTAATCTAGAGATAGGCTGAATGTTCGGTAACTATTTGTTATTCAGCATATTTTACTATGTTTGTATTCGACCGAATAGTCGGCTCAAATACCGAATTATTACCAAATATAAAAAAAGACTTTCCTTTCATATTTTTTAATTATATATTATTTTACAATAAAATCTTAAAATATCGAGTACTTAATATGATTAATTAAATGTGGATTTAAAATTCAAACATTAGTATATTAGCCAACAAAAATAAAATACCAACATTGGCTACTGTTGGCAGAGGACATTCATAATATATAAGTTAGAGTAACTTAAATAGGAACAAAAAAACAAGTTTGAAAGTAACAAGGAACTTACCACAAACATGAGATCAACTTTATTAAAATTATTAATACCATGTAGCATAACAAAATATTCAAAAATAATTTTAATTTTAAACCACAAAAAAATTTACCACCTTAATCACATTTATATTTAAAATTGATATGAAGGAAAACTAAACCCTTTGCTCTCTTTGGTTTTCTTCATCAACATTTCCTGCCTCGGAAAACAGGTATTTGCTGTACAGAAAACAAGCAGGAGAGGATAAAAAATTTTAGCTAAACTAACCATGTGTTCTTATTCTTAGTTCTTTGCCCACCCTGCAAATAGACTGCCTTGTAATGATTTCTTCATTTGAGTAATTTTGGATTTATACGTCTTTCTTCGGACTCTGCTGCCTGCTCAAAGGAAGCAATCTCTTCATAGCATCTCCAAAATGTTGCATAAAATTCATGTAAATTTGTGACTTTTTGTAGTGAGGTCTGTCTTCTTCATTGTCGCTCCTCTTGGTTTGCTCTCTCAATATTTGTATTTTTATAAATTCAGATTTTTGCAGAGAAAAATTCAATTGAAATCTCGAATCTAAAAATATTGCCAGTACATAGTATTTGCCATCTTCTATGCTTTTTAATTTGCATCTAAATTCTGGCAAATTGAGCCTGGTTGAGGGCCAATATGAATATTGTTTCTTTTTGCCAATGTTAAAGCTTATTGGACTTATTATTAGAATTATTTATGGCCATTTACAGCGTATATATATATAACATCCTTTTCCAATGTATGGGATCTCGTTACTTGCTTTTACTATTAGGTCCATTATCTCTAACTATCACATAAATTACCGAATCCCTTTGGCACATATTTATTATATTTTCCAGATGAGTTCAAATGTTGACTATTGTGTAATGTCAGTAATGTGTTTCATTTAAAGAACACTGTGTTGAACAGAAAATTCTTTGTCGAGTCAATGTGCAGTGAAGCTCAAAAACCTAATTAAATTGTTCATATAAGTTCACATGTCAGTGGTTATTGTTATTGCTTTAGCCTTAACTATTTTTGATTTAGTAATCTTGTTTATTTTTCATAAAGTTACGGCAAAATGATTTCACTTATTTATTTTCTTCCGGCTTTGGAAATTATGATTTAATTATGTATGGTATTTCAGTCTCAATAAATTAATCGGCCGATTAAATCCAGTTTCCCTTTTTTTGATAAATGCGTCTTCTAGGGTTCGCCGTACACTTGATGTTGATTTTTGTTGTAGACTTAGGGACAGGGATGCTGAAGGCTGATTGCTATAATCACTTAACGATTCATGATAAATTTCATCTGATTCTCTTTTATGCTTTAATTTTAAATGGTTTGTCAAAGCTTATGTTAAAACAGTCTGCCCTGTTTTGCCACATGAAATTGGTGATTACATAGTGTATAAACTTTTTTATTATTGTTTTCATATTCATTATAAAAGAAAGTCCATATTTTAAATATTTTATGTCCACTAATTTTAAAAACATTAATACAATACTAATTTACATGGTAATTACTAATTTTAAAATGATCATATAATTTCAACTAAGGCCCGCTTGTAAGATGTATAGTCAAGAGAATACATTAAAAAAATAACATATTGAGCTAAATACATTCAATTTATTATAGTGTCGCTAATGTCATAGGAACTGATCGGAAAAACCGTGGCACTAAAACGGTTAAATATAATATAAACTAGTAATTTTATTTTATGAACACATCAAATAAAAATTTATATAACCCAAACTTATATACAGGTAATCACTTAATGTTTTAACCACTGAGCTAATTATAAATAATGTGTCTTACTCTAAGCATTCTTATTTCTAACTTTTCCTGTACATTTATAAATTACGTTAGTTATCTTTTATCCGCAGTTACCAGATTAGAAGAATACCAGGCATTCACATAGATAACCATTGCATCTCAAATTTAAACATCGCTTACTAAATCATATTTGGAAATAATACATTTATTCATGAATTGTTTGTAATTACAAGTGAGCATAATTCCGGAAGCAGCTTTTACCAGGCTTGACGTTTCAAAGTTAGGCAACACATAAAAATTAAAGTGAAAATTCCAAGCTCGTATGTAAGATATGTATACGATTGAAAACCTGAGGCACAAATTAAGGATATTCCAAAAACCTAAATAGCATAGTAACTCAGAAAGAATAAAAACATAACACAATGACTGGAATAACCTAATGATTTTACTGGATATACACCCAGCTTAACATAAATTAAACTTAAAATAATAAGGCAAAAATTAAGTGTTGCAACACTAGAGGTTAGGCAATAACTAGAAATTTCAATGTAGTTGTGAAGAAAAATTTTGTAAAATGCTAAAGTGTAAAATGCTGAAGTTTGTAAAATGCTAAAGTACGAAATTATTAATGATGAAAATATAAAAAAAATAAACATGAAAATATAAAAAAAACTAAACATCTTGAAAATTCTATTTATAAAATTTATATGAATTTTAGTGCTGCTATGAAAAAAAAAATTTAAACTTGTTAAAAGAATGACAAGTACATTTTCTTAAAAATGTTCCTTAATATAAAGTTTCACTTGAAAATTTTACCAAAATCGATCCCAGAGGATATGTAATGACATCCATATATGTATTGTTTATAAGAAAAGCAGATAGCTTTACATATTATTTTATAAATATAGCTGTACATATTACTTTATTGATAGCTGTACATATTACTTTATTTTCAACTATACGTGTCACGTGTCTAGAAGCTTGTAGTCATAATCCAATTATGACTCAGTGCTACAAGTTATCAGGAATAATTCATCTGAAGCATATTGAAGTCTTGAAGATATATTATGGAATTGATTACATTTAAAAAAAATACTAAAATAGTAAAACCTCACATATATTTTATAACCTTAATGTTATTTAAAAGTTTTAATAAAAATTTACGAAAATAAAAATATTTTCATTCTATTTGTTAAGTTTTTGAAAATATTTAATAAATATAAATTAAATATTCTGTTATAATTCCATCTAAGGGTCACGATGCTCCCTACATAGCAGGATCTATAAATCTCCTACTTATACGCTGATAATGCTACAAGCGCCGTCTGGTACTTCCGTCGTGTGGATTCCATATATAAAATACCTAGCACTTTTTCTCATAGAGGTGTATGGAAATTGTCTCATCTTTTCGTTTTTAATCTATGGGGCGGGCAAATGCTGCTATCCACCTCGCAGACATGTTTTAATCTGTTTGTTTAGGTGAAGCGCATTAACCAAGTAATTCAGCCGAATATTTGATTCAGTACATTTTAAACCAAGTCGTCGGCCGAATATTTATATTTGGCGGACCCTATATTTGGCCCATCCCTAGTTTAATCTAAGTTATTATCTCATTTAAATTATTAAATAAATTTATCCTACCGGAAGCTCATAACATTGGTCTCGAAGTGGACTTGCAGGATCACAGGTGAGCACCATCCATTGTAGGTCGACCTGTTGAAAACACACAATAAAGTACTAAGCTGATTTCAACTATTGTTTAATTTGCTAATACAAAGCAACATATGAAGCTTAGTTATTTATTAATTCATCCCTAAAATAGCTCCACTGATTTAAAAAAAAACCGTGCAGTCGGGGGACTCCCGTCAGGAACAAAGTTCCCTACATTATTTTTTCAACTCTAAATGTGATTTAATATATAAATTTCTATTGATTATATTAGTTTTTGTCACGCCAAAAAGCACAGCCCTTTTTTATTCAGCTCTCTCTCTAATTTATATATTTTATGTTATTTTTTATAATTTTTTTTAATAAATTTCATTTAATATTTAAAAAAAAGTCATTTATTAAAAATAAATACATACCAAATTGGAAATGGTCTGGCAGATGATTGGGTTACAATAGAAAGCCAGTAGAATAAAAAAAAATAAGTTTAAATATTATTTACATGTGATTAGAATTAAGGTTATACAGCTGACCGCGCACAATGCTTGCTATTCGAATATTGATACTCATATGAACACACATACATACAACCGTATATAATAGAAAGAGACAGAGAGAAAGTGAGGGAAAGGTTGCCTGGAGGTGGCCTAATGCTTTTCCTTACGTGACAATTTCTGCCAGTTCGCTCTACTGTAAGCCGCGTAAAAGAACTTCGTTACAAAAATGTCTGACTCTTAGGCCCTACATTTTTATCCTTTCTAGTACTATTTTGTCATCTTAACAACATCTGGAAATAATTTTCGGCGATTCAAGGTCAAAACCTTTCCAGCTCAACTTTTCTAGCTCATAATGGTTACTGCGCATCAGTAATTTTAGAGTCTAAGGTTACTTATTAAAATTCAATTTATTTCTAACCGTAATTGCAATAGGATAATTGAAGCAACTGAAGTTATTTATTTTTTATTTTATCGTGCATAAAATTTTCAAATTTTTAGCAAACTAACAGCTCAAAGATTTAACATTTAAAAACATAGGATTTTAAACTTTTAACTTTCAAAATTTTAAGTTAAATTTTTAAAAGTTCAGTTTGTTTCAAAGTTTTAAAAACTTAACAAATTTTCGCGTAAGAAATGAATGGAATTATTTATGGAAGAGAACCGGATGAATCGAATGAGAATGCCAAGAACTCAGAAATATAGACTTATGTAGCATGTGAACATTGGATGGTTTTAAATTCTGTAAGTGGCATCCAATGTTGAACTTCTATTTAGGAATTCCAGAACTGGTTCCAAATTGGATTAATTTTTACTGATATCAGCAGAACGCAACTAATTATTTGGTAATTATTAAACGAAATGAGTGGTTAGACCCTTGTTATTAAGTATATATGCTAAAATTACTAAAAACCTTTTTCAGTACCGGAATTCTCTAAACTATAAAAATATTTATATTAGAAATATCATACAATATAATTTGCTATTATAAATTAATATATTAAATGCACCTGCAGTGTTGATTCAATATAAATTCGTTGGAATATTTCTATGTTCCCTTGGGAATTAAACTCTTGTATTGGACGATCCAGACTGAGCACAGCTACCTCCTCACAGTCGATATACAGGTATATTCTCTTGCCCGCTAAACCAAAATGCAATTTGTGCCAATACTGATCGAATATCTGTAAAAAATGTAATATGTGAAAAGAAAAAATTCTTTTAAAATCAATTTTGAAGAAAAAGTTTCACTTTTATTACTAAATTTACGTAATGACTGAGATTTTATAAGTCAAGTCTTTTAATACTACAAACTTTTCACCTCACAAAGAACTTACTTTAAGGTGTTTAAGTTTATGTCACATGTGGTCATTCTTACAAACATAATAATGAAAAATGTTAATAGTAACGTGATAATTGTATTCGTAAGAAATAAAAAGAAATCTGCATTCCAATGTTTCCCATATTTGAAATAAAAAGAAATGTGCATTCACCTTTTCCGCTCTTGTAGAATATATGTGTACAACAATAAATAAAAAAAATGATAATATTGTAATATGTGGTGTATAGAAACTGGTTTTAAAGATCTATTGGTATTTATATAACTAGCGTGACCCGTGCGAAGTCTTCGCATTATTTATTCTATTTTACTAAAATTGACATATAGAGGCGCAAGTATCAAAAGCATTGAGCTAAAGCGCCACTTTATTTATACGTGAGTGGATTTGAAATTAAACAAAAATTTTACCGACCGTCAATCATATTGACGTTGAGCCGTTAGATGGCAGCATTGCTGTTTTGTGTATGTAATTTTAATAATTAATTAATTTGCAAAAACAATAGCAATAATAATTTTTTTAGTTGTGGATGCCGGTAGAGCAAGCAATTATCTATAAAATGATATATAATTTATGTGGATTAGTTGTGAGGTTTTTTCTAAAAAGGGAGTGTAACATCTTAACCTTACCGTATTAATTTATATAATGTGTGATGTTACTATATGTTCATTGAAGTGTAAATGCTATCTAATGAACTTAATTTGTGTGATTTTAACCATTAGAGTGCCGACGAGAGCCATCGCGCACGTGCGCATACTATGTGATGGCGCTCGTGAAATCAATTGCTATTTAGCGCGCGGTAGGGGAGGTCGCTCGCACGCATCGCTAATTTTTTATATTTCTACGTGTTACATAAAGTTCAAATTATAATATTATTAGTAATTACAATATAAAAAGGATCCAGGAAAAGAAAATGTTAAACCCATAATGTCGGAATACGAAAATAATTTGAGTGAAAATGATCGTTTTTCAAGTTGTGAAGAAAGTGATAGTGGGAGTGATATTGTGGTGCGCTCACAATTTGGCGTAATGCGAATTTTGAGTGATAGTGATAATAGTGACAATAACAATTATGTTGCTGTCACTATTACTGGAGGATGTACCGGATTGCCAAAATATGATGTGACTGATGATTCAGTTTTTGTTATACTTTTTGTTCACAATATATATTTCCATAATTTTCTTTGTATTTTATTATCCATGTACAAGTTTTTATTAAGAAAACACCGAAAAGATTATTAAAATTGGATAATTTTTGGAAGAGATACAGTTTTTTTCGAGACAAGGGTAAATGACACCAAAAACAAAAGATTTCTTTGGCATTTTTAAGTATATATGAGTAAAAAACCATGGCACTAAAACGGTTAAGGTTATAAATAGAGTCTTTGTAATAGAATACAGATTTAAATGTAAACTCCAACATTTATGGTGCTCTAGTAATGTGTTAAATGATTATGTATTATTATTATTATGATGATGTTATCTTGATTGTTTCACCTTTTCATTTGCATATTTGCAGTACTGGAAAAATGGAATAGGAAAAAACGAAAATATAAAGCTAATTTTCTACAAAAAAATAAAAAGCCCCAAAATTAATCTTCATCTTTGGAATATTAATTCAATCAGAAACCTGGATCATCACTTGAATTGTCTTTTAAATTTGTTGACGATCTGTAAAATCCCACAGGAAAAGAACTACAGGTGCTGTTGTGTAATAGGTAAGTTACTGCAGATGCTATTGTTAACTTTTCATAATATGCCCACCGGTATTTGACTAAATTACTTTTTCAATTATGTCATTGTATTCCTTGCATCACGTAAGTATATGGATTCTAGTTAAATCAATTTATCTTCAAAAAAAGTCCACACATTTATATATATGCTATTGGTGTCTTGTCTCTCTTGTCCGAAAGCGTCATTTTTATACTAGCTTGTTTAGCAGAACAATCTTCATGAAATAAAACTCTGAACATTGTATAAAATATTTGACTGAGCTTCGATCAACGGGCAACTATGTGTGTAGGATACAATCCAGCGAATATTTTATTTATTTCAAACTTCAAAGTACACATAATGTATACATTTTGCGGACTTATTGCTATAAAAGCAATCTTTTCCAATCAACCACATCGATTAAATTTGAACATATTGTAATGTGGATGACTGAAAAAAACATACATGTCACAGCAGAAATATAAAAAAACCAAATTATATATAAAAGAATACAAATAAAAACAAAAAATGTTTCATTAAAAATCTATACATTGTTGGAAACAAGGAAAGAGGAACATAATAGAATTAGGAAGGGTAGGACTAAGGGATTATGAGAGGAAGGACCTTTTCAGACGGCCTTGATCACATTTATAGAGAATAAGTTCCTGGTACCCGGTTGATTCCAAAGTCTTATAACTTGGACAGCGAAAGACTTTTCAACTTTTCAAAGGAGGTGGTATGCTTAGCGAAAAGGAGACAGAGCTTGTTTTCAGAGCCTAGTCCTATACCGTGTGCAGATAAGTAACGAAATCTGCTTGTAAGATAAGTTGGATAAGTAGGATCTTTCAAAATATTACGAAAAAGTGTAAGAATGTGTAAATTGCAATGATTGCGGACCTCCATCCATTAAAGTTGCACTATGATCATATGTTTTGTAACTAAAAACATAACAAATGCACAAATTTGGAAGAGTTCTAAATTTTTAAGGCGATATTCCGCAAGGTCTTGATAGCATACATCTCCATAGTCAAGCAATAGTAGTAAGAGCGTGTGACAGAGATGAGCTTTAGTTTAAACATAAAAAAAATTATGAAGTTGCTTGAGCGAATGCATTCTGCTGAAGATACGACAACTAACATATTTTACTGAGGTTAAATATAATTTTTTATTAACTCAGAAAATAGTTTTTTATTTAGCTCTTTCGATAAGTGATAAAAAATTAATATTCAAATGAATATTATGTGTAAAAATATTTGCTTAATAATTGTAAAGTGCCATAAAATCAGTTATTATTTTTTCAATATTCAGTATTTTTTTAGAAAAATATAGATGCATCTCCCTATATTTTCTTTTGTATATTCTCATCTATACATAGGTTTTGTTTATGTAGGTAATAATAGGTCCACAGAATAGGTAAGTCTTATTTTGATAAGACTTACCTATTTGTAGTAGTGTATTTTAAATTGATTGAACGTATTGATAATAATAAAAAGTATTTATGTAATAAAATTAAAACATACTCATATTTTATTTTTTAGTTTCCACCAATTATATTACTCACTTGTGTGTCTGCCACTGGGAGGGTTTCAAGTTTATTACCGTCCATAAAAAAATTGAAATCAATCATTTTCCTAAGCGGATCGACAGCAACGCTGAATTGTGTCTTCTGATTGCTGTCCGTTATTCTAAATAGATTCCAGGGATGGTTCCAAGGGGCTGGCTTGCTCATACGGAATGTTGTCACCAAGGAGAAATTCTGTGGAAAACCCCCTGGGAAAGCTAACCTGAAAAAATAAAATGTTAATGGTGATATAACTTAGCTTCATTTAGTCAAGTTAATAATGCACAATGTAAGTTATAAAATTGTACATATAAATGATATGGGTAAAATTTATTAAATCTATTAGGGATTTGTATTACATAGCCTTAATATGAACATTTTACATTGTGAAATTAAAAATATCAAAGGAGAAAAAAATTTAAAAAAAAAAATGTTCAATACAATTTTTCTCCTTTCCACTTATTGAGGTTCATGATGTAACTCTTTAGTATATCCTAGATCTAACATTGCGTTCAAGGTGTTCAGTCCAAGTAATTTCAAAGGGCATGATAATGCAGAATCTTGGCCATTTGTGGAAAGAACATGACGAAGGTTCATCAATGCACATCAAGAAGGTCATATGATATAATATTTTTGGTTGCCCTTCCCAAGTTCGGCCATTCTATACGCCCAAAAATTTGTCTTCTGTATGTCCAAAAAGTGATTTTTTCATTCTGTCCTTGCTTGGTAATTATAGATTGTTCATGTGGTTTTACTATCTAAGGTTACTTGCAGGCAATGAAAGTTAACGGAGACTTTCAGTTCTGTACTCAACAAAATAGGGTCCATGAAATGTAAGCCCCTTCTTTCCTAAATAGCTGTAATTGATTAACAAAGATACACACGAGCATGGAGAGAATTCAATCTTACAAATATATTCAATTCAATCCTTCTGGGCTTAAAATATGCTCAGCAAAGAGTACTTCTGTTCAAAGCTTTCATCAATTGATTTCACAAGATTATGTGAAATAAACTGGATAAAAGTTTTGTACAGAAGGACTTATTGGTGAGCATATTTTAAGCCCAGAAAGATTGAATATATTTGTAAGATTGTTCTATCAACGTGGTAAGCCTACTGGTTAGTGTGCGATGGTCTTTCTACCGACATCTTTGTCATATTTATTTATTTTTATAGAGAGTGGTTATCGAAGATCCGAGGTTATGTATATTTTGGAGAGATAGAACCAATTTTAAAATCGATGATCGTGCTAAGCATTTAGGGAAGACCAGAATTATCCTGCAGCAGGGAATGTATTAATTCATAGTATGTAGAAAATCCTATGCCCACATAAGTATCTTAGTATCATAGTTTTCATTCACAATTTTATTCAAATAATTTTTACTGGTAATTTTGAAAGAACTATTGATTATATATATTTTTTTGTAATTTCCATCATCAGAAGGAAATGTCATTTAGTAAGAGGAAAGACTTTATTATGTGCCTGTCTAATAAAGCAATAATATGCGTAGAATGGCATTACAGCATTGATGTATGCCACTCTTCTTGAGGGATCTATACAGACTTTTCATTATAGTAGCAACATTGGAAATTAATATCAGACCCTCCAATGACCGGAAGTTTCAAATGGTTAATTTTTTTATAATATGTTGATGCCGCTATAGATTATTTTTATATTTTAACTGATGTCTGCGTGGTATAAGCCAAGTTCAATGTTGGGACATGTATAATATAATATAAATTTTGACACCAAGCTATATATAATTCACTCACCTACACTTCTTTAGCATAACTCTGCCAGAAATTGAGTGCTTTTATCCCACTAATTTTCATAGCAAACTTTTTAAAGAGGAACTCAGTAATTTTTACAATAA
This sequence comes from Druceiella hillmani, assembly GCA_039881145.1. Lineage (NCBI taxonomy): Eukaryota > Metazoa > Arthropoda > Insecta > Lepidoptera > Hepialidae > Druceiella > Druceiella hillmani. Next base: position 16,850,669 of record JAYKKI010000006.1, on the reverse strand, counting down.
TGTGAGATAAGTTTTACATATTCAATTATTAATTAGTATCTACTAGCTGAAGCACTCCTCTTATTAAGAATTTGTTGATCAAATGTAATAGATTTTCTTCCAAACATCTTTATATAAATATTGTTTCCAATTATTCCTAACATTTTCTTTGATTATAAATTTTTCCTTATTGTGTAGTATTACATTTTTTATGTAGAAAAGTGATTCTTTTTCATTCTTACTTCACTTTTCATTCAATTTTTCAGAAACATTTCATTCTTTTGCTTTGTTTCTCTTTCCTCCTTCCCTTTCTTCGTGTGTAAAAATTAATTTTTCCCAGTTTAACAATTTTATATAATTCTTCCTTTTAAAACAAAGTAAACATTTAATACAAATTCAACTCTGAGAAATAAAAGTTAGAAATTGTATTTTTACATTTTAAACTTTTCAAATAAGTTATTAAATTGACTGACTCAAGCGACTTGGTGAGGTTGTTGTTCTCGAGAGTGTAGGCTGTCTGCAGTGGGTTAGAGCCGGGTATTGACCGCACTGAAGGCATCCGCTCATTGTCATCTAGTTGAAAGAGACGAATGAGGTCGTAACTCTCCACATCCACAGCGCCTGTGCCTAGACCTGAACATGTGCTGCCATTGTGCGGCATTGTTTCTGCTGCTATTGAAGGAAGTCAGTGAAATTTCAGGGTATAAAGTAAATATTTAAGATATTACTGCTGCTTTTAAGAGATGTTTTCGGAATTCAATAAACAGCATATAGGCAATATCTATGAATAAAAAAATAACTTGTTTGTAAAAAAATATTAAAATTATATCTATAAAAGTAGTCTCTACATACATAGTTTTAAAACACAAATTTTTTGTCTTCTTATTCAGTTTATTTAAAAAATGACTGGTCTGATTTTGATAAGGTTTTCATTATCTGATTTACTTCCAAATATTTAAAAAGATCAGTTTCGTGGGTTGAAAGTTGAAATACAAATTATCTGAATGAGCCAAGCTGGTTATCAAGAACTTGCGTTTATATAATTTAAAATAATATCTGGTTTCGAAAATGTTTTTGAATGTAATTAGAGTAACAAAATATAATATGATATTTCGCGTGATGACTTTTTTCCTCAAATTTATTTTTATTTATTTCTGAAATGATAATTCAGAAATCACTTTAAAGTAAACTATAAACTTTCAAAGCAAATGTGAGTTTATTACTTAGAATAGTATTTAATGAAAATCACTCACCGGCACTTCCTTTATTTTCTAGTAACATCCACACACAAATTAAATATTGTAACGACTTCATCGTAATTAAGTGCGAGATTCTGAAAAAAAAACCGTTACATTTTTAAGAAAAAATTTATTAAAGTGATTTGGCCCTGATAACAAAATAATGAAAAATACTGTAATATGACAGTGTATGACTAATAAAGAGCTTCTGGGAAACGAAGCACGGCATTTCTAATTACGAGGGGCGAGTACGCGATACTATTTCGCGAGATGGGATACTATTTCAAATTTCAAATAGCTTCAATTAATTATAGTGACATAATCATCAACATTTATTTTTTTAGTAATATTTCCTGAATCTACTCATGCCATTATCTGGTCTCCATAAGGGTAGTAGAATACTTACTCAGGGTTCTGAGCCTCATTCAACATTTTCTTAATTTATGTATACATGAAATGTTTAAAATAATATATATTTGTTTCATAATATTAAATGCAAAATGAAAAATTTATGAACTTATTGCCAAATATACAGTTTATAACAATTCTTGATTTAAAAATGTAATTAAAATTTAAAGAAAGTAAAATTTAAAAATGTGCACTAAAATTAATACATTTTTTAACTTAGTGTTACATATTATGCAACGAAACAAGCAACTATAATTAGGATTTAATCTTTCACTTGGTGAACAATAGATGGATGGACAAAAAAGTTGTTGTAGGTTTCTGGGACCCTTTTGTGCTGGTTAATTTTGTAGGAAAACTTCTAATTTTTCGTTAAATCTTTAACCTAATTCTTCACTTAAAAGATATCAGATTACTATCCATAAGGCTTACATGGTTATATATGGTGATGAATCGGAACAGAAACTAAAGGAAAAAGCATATTCTTTAAGTTTCATTACAATTTGCAATACCGTCGTCCTAAGAAAAGAGAATTTAGTTTGGATATTGTTTAAACCACATCCGACTGTTTCCATTATCTTAAGAAACCTGTCAAGCACAAGTAAAACTCACACTATGAGGGTTTCTTATACATTTAGGCATTTGGAAACATCTAATAGTACATAATATGAAACAAATACATCTATACAGTAAATATATTGCCTACCATATATTTCACAGGCACATAATAATGTTTACCATGTAGAATTAAAAATCATTAATTTTTTTACTTTTTCCTATACTTGTGCTAGAAAACATCCATTTTATGCCGAATTAAAAATATGCCTTAAAGAACCATATCTTTTTGTTGCATGAACCAAAAAACTCAATTTGTTTTCCGCAATGCAAGGTATCAATATACAATAATAATTTCAACTTGATATCTCAAGCTATTTCTGACAAAAAGGCCTTTGACAGACAGACGGACAAACAACAAAGTGAATTTATAAGAGTTCCGTTTTTTCCATTTTGACAATGCCATTAAGAAGAGCAGTGTGAGCGAAGTCGTAGCTTAGAGCAAAGACTTCCGAAAGTGTTGAGGGGTTTATTGTGACATTGGGTGTGAGTAAGACTAGTTATCGCACTGCAATTTGTTTGCAGTAATGTTGAATATCCGTGTGCCGGGTTTTTGGTGTCCTGCTTTGTGCAGGTGTTAAAACCCTTGTTCAACTATATCCAGAAGAATTATATAAATCAAAATACAATCACTTGCTTGTTTAATGTAATTTGTGTTACATTAGACAATGTCATCCTTTGTTCATAACTTCCCTTACTCTATCTACAAAAGCAAGAAAATGGGAACTGTCGGAAAAAAATTAATATCTTTTTTTTATGTTCTCGGTGTTGGGAACAAAGTATAATAACAACCCGTAACATGTAAAGATGTTCTTTAACCTTCTTTCAAAGTTTATATTTTGTTTCTTTCAAAATTTATACTTTAAAAAGTTTGAATTTTGTCTTTGAATTTATAAATAAAAATTATGAACCTCAACTAAAATTTCTTTCATTATTTCATTTAACAGTCAACATTTTCAGTGATTTATATTTAAGTTTTACTTTGCAAACAAAATGTATTTTTGAATTTAGAAAAATTGTCTATAACAATTTATTGTTAATAATAATATGCAACAGATATCATTCCATTGCAACGATAAAAAAATCAACTAAAACCAATTGTTTTTAGAACATTCCAATTAAAGTTTGTTTGTAGATATGAACGGTTGCTACATAAGGAGCTTTTCTTAACTTAGAGTTTTGTTTTCTTTTTGGAACAGGCTATAATAAACACCAATAGGATTCTACTATGATAAAAATAAAAAAAATTTCTTTATTGAATATTTTAGATATAATAGAGAAATTTTCTTAAGATAGAATATTTCAATAGAGAACTCAATATCACATTGCGCATATTCTTCTTTAGAACTATTATATATTTTTTTTTAGAAATTTTGTCTGTTAATCAGAGGAATCACTCAGTGTTTAATGCTTTTTGTGTCAAAGTAACTTTTATAAGTAAAGATACATTAGTTTTCATAATTTTTGACAGTAAACCCCATCCAGGTTGGACATACCTTAGAAAAGTTTTATGTGTCATAAAATTTTACAGCAATCTTTCATTAAAATCTCTTAAACGATGTATCTTATTCAAACAAACTATATGTCATTTCAAATAAGAAGGATGAAAGAACTGAATCTAATAAAAATTATATCATAATTATATCACACTTGATAATGAGAAGTGGACGAATAACATTTTCAATACCAATGATTTATAAGATGGTTTTTTTTATTGTTTTATTGTTCACACTCTAAAAGTAATTCAAAAGGTAATTATCAGATCTTTAGGTATTTAGCTCGCACTTGAATTATGGTTCCTAGAGTGATGATTGTAGTTGCCGGTTGTCACTGCCTTTTTTTATCTATCCCACTATTGCTTCCTACATCTGTTTGTCTGAGCTAATCTTGGAAACAACTAAACAAATTTAGATATTATTTTCACATTTAATTAGCTTGTTTATGGAGGAAAGTTTTGGTGTATTAAATGTTGCTATATAATATAATATATCTGAATAATAACAATCTACATTTTTAATAATATCCTAGAACTATCTTATATAAAATTCTAAAAATACTTTTAGAATCCTTATATAAATTATAAGGATAAAAAAAATTTCTCTTTAAAACATTTCTTCAATTACTTCTTTACTTCCACTTATGTAAAATTTCTATAAAAATATTTTAGAGTGTTAAATATTTATGTAGATATTAACACATAAAGCATTAATATGTTTTCACTATACAAAATTCCAAGTTTTATACATGGAACTGGTGGCGAACATTTTTAAAAAATATTATTGTGTGGCAAAGGTTGACAATTGTAAAGTTAAACAACACAGATTTCTTCGGCCATCAAATTATTACTGCATTATCAGTTACTAACGTTATATAAAAAAAAACTTACACAATTTTCACGTGTTTGCCTTTTTGTTGAAAAATTTTTATAAACCCAAAGAAAAAATAAAAGCAAAAGCAGACTTTTTATTACCGCATTTAGAAGTAATTAATTTTGTTGTAATTTTATTTATTATAAATATTTACATTTAATCACAAACACACTGATTTTATTCCTATATGTGGTTTGCAGGTCCAGGATTTGGAGCCACAATAAAATATTGGTAAAAAGGGTGTACAAACAACATTGACTTTAGATACCTCGTCATATTTCGACCTTCCAAATCCTGGTCAGCTGAGACATCGCTGACTTGACATTTCTATATGCTGACATACCTCAAATTAACAGGAGGGTTTCTTGTTGATCACGAGCAGAGATATTGGAACTCTTCCACATCTCAATTTATCTCAATAGATGCTGTATTGCATAGTTCCCAAATTATCAGTTACCATTCTTTTGGTCTTGTTTTTATTAATAGTGTAACCAAAATCATAACTGACACCTCCTTTTAGACTACTCTTTTCAGACGGCTTAAACAAATTTATATCCCTTTTTCAGTGGTACGAAGAAGGTTATATCTTGAAGAATAACTTATGAAGGTTGAGTTTCTTGTTTCTCCAGCCTTTTTTCCTCCATCTCAAGGAAGGAAGCTTTTGCATATTATGTTTTCTCCACATATATTGGAGCAGATGGGAAAGTCACATTAGATGGAAATGTTTTCCTAATTTTAAATTACTAAATCTGATGTTCCCTAAGCTAATTGTGTGACAGCTTGATATACATGTGCATAAAGAAAATACAGTTTAATTTTATATGTGCTTCTCGCATAAAAATTGGGAATAAAACATGTTTTCTTCAAGGGTCCATTCGGTTTCGTCTAGAATAAGGTATCTGCTGATTACATTGACAGATATTGTTTTGGCATGGATCATTTCAAACATCGGTAATCAGGGTAAATTTACGAGTATGGAATAATTAAGTCCAATTCATAGCTTTCGTTGCATTAGTACTACCAAAAGGATTGCGCCTCGCATGTTGTTTTTAAAATTATAATGAATTCGGTTAGTAAAAGTGATTACTATTATTTCACATTATTATATTGAAATAAAATTGTCATTTTAGCTTGGATAAGGCGTTGCAGTTATAAAAAATAGACTTGATCTTAATATATCTTTAATTCAAAAGATAATATGAAAGATTCTATTTTCTCTTTAAGCTGTTTTTTATTAATTAACGATAAACACCTTGTTGATTATTAGAAACCCAATATTTGTTGACTGTTTTACACAAATATTAATTTTTAATTTTTCATAGGAGACAATTTCAAAATGTCAACAAACAATATTTCGTTGGTTTAATATATATATATATATATATATATATATATATATATATATATATATATATATATATATTTATATTTATATATATATATATATATATATATATGTATATAGGTATTATATTTAAATCCCCTCCGCAGCTAATATCAATGATATAATACTGACACAACATATTACGTATATAAATTTAATGAAATGGTAATAAGCCCCTAATGACATAAAACATTAGTAACAGAAATGATGAAAATTATGCTGGAACTACATGATCCAAGAATAATTTACATACACAATCAACAACTTAAATAATGGATTCTTTTATTGACGGTTAATTAATTGATTGTTGGCGACATCTGCAAACAACCATCATAAATATATAGTTTTATAATTCTCCATTTGATGCATTATTATATCTGTATTAAAACTTTTTTTTATGGATGTTTGAGTCAAAACTATTCCAGAGGGCACCAATGGCAGTTCTGTTAAATAAATGTCAAATCTCTATGGAAACATTTCTTATTGTGAATAATGAACAAAGTTTGTGCTTATTGAAAATGAACTCGAGTTGAAATTTGGCCCAATTAAAAGCAGAATGAAAAACGGGGGATAAAGGCTATAAAAGAAAAAATATTTTGTCTTTAAGTAAGTTCCCCACCTCGATTTTATTGGAAATCCGTTCTGGTTTTAGCAATGTACCATTATTTAATTTTAGGTTTTTTAATTTGATTAATAAAATTAGCATTAGTTTTGTGAGGCTAATACTTTCTATTTCTCATAAGTATAGAAATTATAAGTTTCACAGAATTTTTTATTGAAGGTGATCATATGATCTTTATAAATAACCCATTAGTTTTTTCTTTCTAAAACAGAAATTATTCATACTGTGATCAGTGTTGCAATGAGAACCAAAAATGCCTATTTTGCAGAAGTGTTTACGATAAAGTATTGAGTGTTCAGAAGGTATGACATTGTTTCTTCATGTCACTTACTCCAGAAACTCTTTTAATTTGGAATCTTTATGGAACAAATGAATACCTCGTTCCACTAAAACATTCCTTTCTTATTGAACAAATAAAAATTTTGGTAAAAAATCAAATATTTTGTACAATTTTTATATCCATTTTATTAATTCACATATCGCAACTATCTATTAGTCTGTCTATTAGACTCTAGGGTGCCGTTCCGCACGGACGTGCACCACAGCAAGAAATATTTATTAGACCAGAAATGTTTATAATTTCTTAACAAATAAGAAATGAAAGTTTATAATCTTAAAGAATTAAGTTTCCCCCATGATAACTACTTGATTATTTACACATAATTTGGGATTGTTCATAAGTAGAATACAGGTTTGATAGAATTGATTCATACAGAATGCACAGATTCATAAACACTATTCCAAAAACTACAACCCGAGTCGTCTCAGAGGTCTTCTTGGTCTTCCGTAACAACCTGCCTCATACAAAAAGGGTACTTCCCAACGACCCCTAATACTGTCCTGTTGTTATCATTAAATGGATGCATTTCCAGCCAAGTTTAAAGACTAGCCCGTCACAATAAATCATTTTAGAGACGTCCATTTTTTAAAGAACGCATTTTGCGAGCGCTTTAAGTGATGTAAAGGTCAGTTCACTCTCAACCAGGTCACGGTGATTAAAGAAACTACGTGATTAAAGAAACAACGCATGTTCTTCGATAAAATAACATGAACGCATTAAAAAACTCTACATGAATGCATCAGGTGTGCTCCATGTAGTGTGTTTCGCCACAACAGGTAGGTGCGGGCTCGACTATATCTTAAGGCATATATATGTAAACTTAGGCAGAAAGCGCCATATCCCGAAAAAATTGTGATGTGGGGTTATGGGGTTTGAGCCAAGTTTTCTCGAATTGCACAGAAATGCTAAGAAAAAATATTTTGGTGGCCTTTAGAATTCAATGTGAACTAACTAGAAGGATTGATAAACAGTTGGTCGCGTTTATTTTGCAACCAGCACTATGCTTTTGAAGAATATACGACTGGATGTTTGTGAGCGAGTTTCGCGAGTGAGCGAATTAAATACCACCGTAACCTTGGAAGCGCTTTGATTGATTGGAACCTTGCAACGCGATCAAACGTTATCGACGACGGCGGACTCGCGGCGCGCATCAGCGAGACGACGGGCGGCCAATTGGCTATCGACGGGCTCACGGCTGACCGACTTCGTTTTATTTATTAAATTCTGCTCCCGCGACTATTCAATTTGAGCGCTGGAAGAATTGTCCACTCAGGCAGCTCGTAAATTCATAATTGCAGCATCGAACGGTCAATACGGAGTATCAATTCGTATTGTATTGACCCATAAACGGGCAGTGATTCCGGCCGTCGATATATCGGTCATCGGTTCTTCTCGTGTGACCTTTATAATTATGTGTTGTCGTCTTTATCGTAACCCTGCTATTTGTGTCCAATGCTGGGTGTAAGCGTTCATAAATTGTGTCATTCTAATAGAATCCTACCTACATTTGTACAAATCTAATTGAATAATGCCTGGAAACTTATGCATGGATACAAACTTGTTATTTTTTTCAATTGTTGAAGTATTAGAGATATTGTTTCACACTGAACGAGCTTGAGGAGGAAACTCACTGTAACGAATTAACCGATTTCAAAAAAAGAGGTTCTTAATTCGATTGTGCATTTGTTGTACATGTTATCTCGAATTTTCGGCATTTATCAACGAATATTAGATAATTTTTTATTTAGCAGAATATACCATGAAAATTTGGTTAGAATTTGACTATGGAAATTAAAAGTACGCTATAGAACTCCTCAGTAATTAACAGCACAGATGCCATGACTGATTTGAATGATCTGTAATCAAAACTGGTCTAGAAACAACAGGATCTAATAAAATATCATAAAAAAATTACTTTTTGATGTGAAACATCTATAGACGCAGGTATAAACCGGATCGTTGGCGTGGCGACGCTTGCCTTGGCGACGGGTCGCCACGCTATACTAAGGTATATATATATAAATATATATATATATATATATATATATGTATATATATATATATATACATATATATATAGTCTATATGTAGTAGAGTGTACGGTATGGCGACGTGTCGCCATGCGCAACCGACTACGCGACCCCCTCCTCACTCAGTTCGACGCTGTTGTTTACTACGGTACATATAACCTGTGCTTTATTATTTTTGTATTAATTGTAAATAAATGTTTATTAAATAAAGTCACCATTTTCTGTAAGAAGTTCGTAATACTTTATTTTTCATTATGCTATATTTAGTTCCTGTAATAATCTTGTCTTTTATGCATATTACTTGTACGAATACGATGTTTCACATCTGCCAGGCGTCCCGTGACGACTCACTGTTTTTTTTTTGGGTAGACACACACGAACGGTCGTCTAGTATTAGTGGTTGTATAGTTTTCACAGTTTTGTAACATCTGTTAACGCTCTTTCGTCATTTGATCTATACATTAATTTATTTGTATCCCAATAAGACAAAACAATGCCCTATAATGCGGTGACAATACTAATAAGCAAATTACCCTTCAGTCTGATGATAGAGCTAGAAGTTCGTGACAGGAATTATTCAGCAGCGAGAAGTAAAATCATCGAATTTGGACTTGTTTGACGTATTATGACGTTAGCATGAAAGTAAACAGATAGGCCAGTATCTACAGATAGGGCCAAAGTATGAAGCAAATTAGATTTTAGTAGGTAATTAAGTGCATACAGGCGTTAGTAAACAGATAAGTATGTATGTACCTACAAGTGTATACAAAGGCATGAAGTAAATAGTATATTAGCAGGCAGCAAATACGACATTATTATTATATATGTAGAATATATGAGCATGAATGACTGACTACGTTGAAGCCAATAGAGGGAATGTTATTTTCATGTCTGTATGTACCTATGTATGTATGCAGGTATGCAGGTACGCAGGTACGTACGTGTGTAGGTATATTTAAATGTATTTATGTTCATTATATATTTAATTGCTTTTATGTACTTGTATGCAGGTACGTACTTGTGTAGGTATATTAAAACGTATTTATGTACTTGTATGCAGGTACGTACGTGTATAGGTATATTTAAATGTATTTATGTTCATTAAACCCCGCAAATGTATGTTTTTATTTCAATAAATGAGATATTATTAAATACCTCATAATTTCGGGACATTCTAGGCAATGTAGATAAAAAAACAGAAAGAAAACTTTTTAAGAAAAAAATTAAATCGACTTCAAATAACTATCGAATAAGAAGCGCACTGAAAAAAACATAATATAACGGAAATACTAGTACTTGTTTGAAAGTTTTGCGGAACAACATAGTTTCCGAACATAAATAAATTTACAAAATACTGCTACTAGAATAAGCGTGCCGGCCTGTGTTATTATATTAAGGCCGCCCATCGGTTTAACCAGTCAAGTGGTGATACCACCTCCTCATACTGGGTTTGCATCATAAAAACGAACAATGGTCTCATGCGGAATGGCGCTTCGCATTGTTAGTTCGCGAAGATAATTATAAGACGCGTGACAATTACGAATGGCTTATTAATGAGAATATTCCGTCCGCTTCAATCCATTGCTCAATAAACGGCTCACTGTGTCATTTATTCGGCGAATATATTAATGAGACGGGCTCATCATTGCACTGGTTTGCTTCTGGCGGTGGATGGCCTTAGCATCGCATCTATACCGATTATAATCTGCGTATTCATACCGATATTTCAGATATTTATATATGCTCATCTCGTTAATTGGTTGATTGAATTTTTTTTTATTATTTCCTGCCGACATTCGTAAAAACGTACCACTCATGATGTCATTCTGGTTTTTGTGTGTTTCTTTTTGTCTGCCATACCTTCATAGTATTAAAATAATTATACCTACAGAATGGAAATTTGTATGGTTCTAGTGTGTATTGGTCCGAAAAAGCTTGAAAAGCTTGAAGCCGAAAAAGCTTGTGTATTGGTCCGAAAAAGGTTGCAAACTTTTGTGAATAAAAAATTTGTTTTGATAGTCCACTTTGAGGTTTAACGGGTCAAAAAAAATTATATTTTCGCCGACGAAGAAGGTGTCAAAGCTAATAATTTATTGAATTCAAATATATGTGTAAAGTACTAATTTAATAGAATTTAGCAATAGACAAACAGATTATTTTTTTAAATTAAATTTTCATACCAGTTGTGGACTTTACTGGACTAGTCTGCAACTGTAATGCTAATTTCACATAATGTACATATAGTTACCGATATATTATGATTGAAATTTGAGAGCAGTCTACTGATATTAGGATTTTTAACTACACATCTACCATAATTTCTAACCTTCTTCATTCATGAGTATATAACTAGGACGGACTTTAAATGTAACATAACATTTTGTTATATTTTTTATTTATATTATTGTGATATACAAACAACATACTTGGATCACATTATAGTGACAAAGACAACATGCAGCTTCCCTTGTTTGCGATGTATCATTGAGGATATATGTTAAGAATAGACTATAATGATAGCGCAGAACACAGTACGGGTACGTAATTCTGTCACTTATGATAAGTGAACGAAGGAACAAAAAAAATTGTTCTGTAAATTATCCAAGAAGATGGAAACATAGTGATTGGCTACAAGGATTTTATGCACATTGAAATACATATAACATTTTAACATTTAATGGAACATAACATTTCTATTAAACTATTTATAAATATAGATGTTATTTTCACTATGTAAATACATGGCTTAATATATATTTCTCAGACATAAGACAAATAACGTGTTTGTCTATATGTTTTTGATTTATTAAATGATGAGATATACTGATGGACAGACGGACATAACGAATTGGTAAAAGTTTTTTCTATTTGGTTATGGGACCTCGCACGATTTTCTTATAACTTGAGTGGTATGGTTATAGTATCCTAACTGATTTTCCGGTAATTTAATCTAAGATATAGTTAACTGTTAATCTTTAGTCATTAAGACTTCGTAGGTCACGCGCTTTACAGATATATCTTATTTTATGGATCTTATATATGGGTCAAGAAATTTTTACTGTTTACGTACCTCAATCAAGAATCAATATTTTGTAGCATTCTTTTGTCATCTCTCAATTCGACGTTGAGCGTTATGCGAGAAGATTATCAGTCTTGTTTTAATAACGACTCTAATGACAACAAGATTTTAGAGTAGTTTGTAATTTATCGCAATACTGTTGTAATTAAGCAGTTGTTATTTTGTTTTTGAGCAGTAAATTAGCCAGGATTTTCAAATAAATAAAAAATATATTAGTATCTCACACACGATAAATTAAAAAAAATCTGTAAAGAGCACTCTTAAAAGAACAATTAAATGTCGCGTAATGGAATTCGTTGATATACAGAATAACGTTTGTTTGTGAATTTCCTAAGACAGCTTTCGTAAATGTTGCAACATTTTTTTTGGAGCGAATGAAATCAGAAACCATTTTTAGAAATAAATGATGAACACGCTGGTCATAATGTACATTGGTATATGCCGTTAGATAAGGAAAGATGATACAGTTGGACTGAGCGCGTAGTATGGGGTGTGGGGTGAAATAAATTAAAAGTCACTAATGATAACATCGAAAGAGAGACGGTGACCTGCATCTAAGTCTGTAAATGCAATTTTATCATAATTTATGAATGGTTGCGATTAATGAATAAACATGAGCAAACTTTTCACAGCGTTGTTTAGTTATTTAACGTGGAATTTTTCATTAATACTATTGAAGTGTAACTTCTCTAGGGAAGATGCACGTCACGCTGGAACTAAAACAATTGTGTAACGCCTAATATAATTTCTCTATTAACGAGATCCTAATGCCATCTGTTGGCCCCGCAAACATATAATATGTAAAGAGTCGGTAAAACAGGGCGTTGGACTATCAAAATGTCTCCACCTTCCTACGCGAATGCTACATTTAATTGTAACCCATGTGGCTATACAAACGTTATTTTTCGGTGCAGCTCGTCTCTTATAAGATTGATAATTGTATAAAAACAATTATAACTAGAAAATTAAGATTTTACACTTCTTATGTGCTCTGTGTGACGCTTCTTCTAGTTTCTGTATTCTGTTACTTACACTGAATATGCGGACCTTAGAATATAGAGTAATCCAGAAGGCGCATACGCACAAATCACTTCACGGCCGCGGTGAAGCCAAAAATCGGTGGAAGGGGCACTGCGCTCCGCCTACTAGCACCCTCTCCCAACGCGCACGGTGTTACCGGCAGAATAAATTTACTCACGGACTTCAGGAAATAGACGCATATAAATATATTTGCTTGCAGCAATTGGATTCAGATTTGCATCAATTTATATGGTCATGGCTTGGCTTATATGAAGTATTATTAAGGCCGCCAAAATATTTAGATTAGAATTATTTAAAAACTTTGTCACATTTTACTATTTTATTCATCATTTAACACTTTTAATACAAAAAGAAAACAATTATCTTAGTGTCTTAAAGTAAAATGAGATGTGAAAAAGCCCATAATAAAAGTTTGAAAATATTCGATCTCATACTGAAGAAATTCAAAATAGGACGAAACAATTATTCATATTAATTAGCATTCAATGTCGTGATAAAATTTCTTCATATTTTAAACAATATCGGTTCGCATTTTTCAAGAAATTAAAGAAGACGGCGGAAATGAATGAATGTAACAAGTGTTTCTTGCCGTAATCCTACATATAGTGATTACATACGCAATACGTAAAATATTCTGAAATTGAATATGATAACGGGAATTCAAACGTTATACCAAATTCTCCAACGATATTTTCCATATCCCAATTTTTTTACAAATATAATTTTACATTTTTCAGTATCGAGCAATTAAGATGTTTTAATTTGGGTAAACAATTTTTTAAGAGGTGACAACACCAATAAAAATGGCGCGCTTCCGTTAATAATAATCTACTTCGACATTTTAAAATTGCATAGTTAATTGAAAATGAAATTAAGTTTATTTTTTACGTATGAAAAGTAATCCCCATTTGTTTTTTTTTCAGTCCAGTGATATTTTTGCAGGTGGGAATAGCACAAGCCGGCATTTTAAGCTATATTGTCACGTAGAAAGCGCATAACCTTACATAGCGCATTTTATGCGTAGTTTTTTGGACACACTTTCGCGCGTGTTCTCGCCTTCTGGAGTACTCATTATTCTAAGATGCGGACAATTCAAATCAACCATGTCTAGCGAAATTATTAAAGATGTTAGAGGAATAAAATATTATATATTCAGAGTTATTATTTTCTTCAAGAGGACAGTGAATGATAAACAGTGAATGATAAACAGATGTAACATAAAAACGGTTAAGCACCTATATTTATATAGTAACATTGTAATTGTTTCCCAGCGTACACTTTAACATGTTCTAACGCATATTTATCATTTGTTAGTACGAATATAGTTGGTTGTTGATTTGTTTGTTAAAATCAGTCTGTTATTTAACATTTTTCGATTGATGGAGCATACATAATCTCTACAGTGCAAGTCCGATTCATAATCAACCGCTTTCTGTAAATGTTAACACTTATCGTTATTGATATTACTTGGATTTTGAAATGGTTTTGGCTTTACATGATTATTGTTAATTTTGTTTATTATATTATATGAAAATATATATTTCTTTCCACTAACCTAGAGAGACTTTGTCAAAGTATATTTCATAACGATAAAAGAAGATCCGTAATTAAGCCTGTTATAACAATGACAGTGACATTCTAAATAACCATTCGCCGTCTATTGTTTATGAAACGGGCTTTATATATATATATATATATATATATATATATATATATATATACATATAAAGTATATTTAGTAAAGTATTATATTAAGTTGTTTTTTTATTATTTTATATTATAAAAGAACAATTAAAACGAAATACAGTTGTAAACGCTGGGAATGCAACACAATATGGAATGTATATATCAATATGGAATAATGGGAAACAACCAATATCTACTCCATCGCAGTTGACAGATAGAAACGTTGTTTACGACGATTTTTCATTTTTTTATCACTTCGATATGTCTACGGGTTACGGAATTTTTCTCAAAGACCGTTTTAAACAGTAATTTTAAATTTGGCATAGTTTTAGTGAAAAAATATTTTCAAAGATGTCAGATTGGGTGTTGGATAAAAACTTATTCAAATGCGAGATATTTATTTAATATTTTTCTAAAAGATTTCTCAAAAATCTATAAGATAATAGAACATAAAAATTTAGAAAAAAAAACAGTAATATTGACGATAGAATTCTTCAATGACCAAAATATAATAGTATGATCATAGTGTACACGTAGTACATGCTCGTATTATTATCTAATAGGATTTTTCTTCTAAACAAATCAATTATTTAAATCACAACCATAAAATAATAACTGACACAAACTCTTCATATTGGCAATTAAATGAAACTACGTGATGTAGTACTATTTCTACTTTCTTTAGGTTCTTTACCACGACCTAGCTTTCGTTGTATTACAACATCTTCAGGTGGGCAATCAGCAAAGATAGGCGGCGAATGTATATTTAGAATGTCACTGTCATCGTTAATCTTTGCTAATAGCCCACCTGAAGATATTGTAATACAATGAAACCTAGGTCGTGGTAAAGAACTTAACGAAAGTAGAAATAATACTACATCACATAGTTTCATTTAATACGGTAGTTGACTCATTCTAAATTTTGATATTTTTCATACAATATTGTGAAATATAAGTTAATTTAAAACCAGTCTCGAAACAAATTAAAAAATTGATTGAAAAATAAGCCAGTTGTAGGCTTCTAAATTTGAAGATGCGGATAGGGTTGGGTATATTCCTGTCTCTTTTCCTCTTGTAGAATATAATGTGCAATATTAAAAATGACCTCACAACACAGTATTGCCGTCCTTCTCTAAAGGTTAAATTTAAACTTTTATAACTCGGTCAATTTTTAAGATTATTAAAAAAAATGTTCACTCTTAATCAACTTGCACCTTGAAATTATGATTAATGAAATAAAAAAATTTAGTCAAATACCCAATTGTGAATAATGAATTTCTACAAAATTAACATCAAATATATTCAATATCTTCATATTGAAACATATAGCAAATGTTACAGTACTTTTTTCTATATTTTTATTATTTATCGGATTATTGTAACAGTTGACTCGAACGTTGTAGATGCAAAGCTTGCATGCCCATAATGCACGACCTGCGCTTGAAGGCCGCGTCGCGGCGCCGGTACGGCGGTAGTGGTAGCGAAAATATATGGAATCATATGAACTAGTTTTAGCATTAGACGGTATCGGCAAAATTGGCGTCGTCGCATAGTGCTCCGGAATTCAAATATTGTGGTCACGTGATCGAAAGCCATAATTTCCCTCGGAAAAAAACGAGTGTGCTTTAGACCACACGACTGAAGTAAACCTTCAAATTCACAAAATATGAACTTTAAAATGAATTTACAATTTTATTCACTTTAAACGTAGAATATTTAATGTATTGAAAAAAAAATAATAATTTATAAAATTGTTCAACAACGAATTGAAATTACAAAATAATCAAAAAATTACCGTTCGCGTAACGCTATATATATATATATATATATATATATATATATATATATATGTGTGTGTGTGTGTGTATTTCATACACTGGTTATGAGAGGAAGAGAGAAAGAAAATGTGCGCGCGCTCTCTCTTGCTCCTACAGTGTGATACAGACAATAGGCTTGCACTGTGTCTCAGATATACGAAACATAACTGGCTATGAGAGAAAGAGAGAAAGAAAATGTGTGCTCGCACCTCTCTCTCTTGTCCCTACAGTAATATAGGAAACGTAACTCTCTCTTTTTCTGTCTTCACTAACTTATATCTCCTTCTCAACTTCCGTTCGCCTCGCCCGATCACACTTTTTGTAACGCTCTCGTCACACATTAATTAGCTTACTCCCCAAGTCAAGCGTGCGTAAAGAAGTTTTACTTCAAAAAGCGCTTTCGAGACAAATTTTCCCATATCTTTTCATTATTTACAAATACTAAAGCTTAATTTTTAACCGTCTCCTTAATATACCTAGTGTACACTCACAGGCAAGACAATATGTCTAATATCTCAAAAACTATGACGTTCAGAATAATCGCTCTGGTTTGCCGGCAATCTTCTGGTCAGATTCAATCAAATTTGCTCTTTAATGTCGTTTTATTCAGTAGTTTTGGGAAATAAAGCGGAGGACACATTACTTAATTTACCTGCTCCAAAATTTTCATAAAAATATTTTAAAGAGCGAAACACAATCTGTTACAGAGATCAATTTCTAGTCTTTGCGTCAAAACAATTCAATCACGACTAACGCGTATTTTCCAGATGATTGTTCTAAGTTTTAACGTAATTTATTCACTCGAAGCTTCCACAGAAATGATGTTATCAAATAATATAGACATGTCAATGCTTTAAAAGCGATCCTCGGAAGACAATAATTGCCTTGTTTGTTTTTAAACACGACTATCTTATTTATTTACATATTTTTTTCTACTCTTTAGCCTTGTTTGTTTTTAAACACGACTATCTCTTTTAAATATGTGCATTCTTCGATTCTTTATTTTATTCTATATTCCGTGCATAAGGATTACGTGGAACCACTTTTTTGTTTTATAAAAATTAAATCTTTATTTAATAAAACGTCAGATTCTAATCTTAAGATTAAATTAAAATATCTCTCGCTAACAACAACTGAGTAAAATTGATAGTTTTAAGACAACACCGCGCAGAAAATGAATTGTAATTTATTTGCAGTTGTGTTGAAATTATAAAACAATAGAAATTAGAATTATTATATTAATGTATTGACAATAAAAGTTAGAATGGCATACAGGAAACACATTTTCATTCGATCTATCTCATAATGGAACCTTCTCTTGATGAATTTTGCGCTTACGATTCGAATGTTCACAACGTGAACGCAGTCGACGATTTAATAACACATAATTATATTGAAGCTATTCAATTGGGCATTTGACTAAATTTTTTTTAATTTCATTAATCATAATTTCAAGGTACAAGCTGATGAAGAGTGAAAATTTTTTTTAATAATCTTAACAATTTACCGAGTTATAAAAGTTTAAATTTAATCTTTAAACAATGCTGTGTTATGACGTCTTTAATATTGTACATTATATTCTACGAGAGGAAAAGAGACAGGGATATACCCAACTCTATCCGTATATTCAAATTTAGAAGCGTACAACTGGCTTATTTTTCAATCAATTTTTGAATTTTTTTCAAGACTGGTTTTTAATTAACTTATATTTAAATAATTTTTTGTGTTAATTTACATATCCTAGCCATATATAAACATTTAATAAATGCACACTAGTGGAATGGTCGTGACTAATCGCTGAAGGCAGCCAGATTGAACCTGCGTTGACAGCGATTTCATGAGGTTTAACAGAAGCAACTGATATTATTACCAAATATGCCTACACCCGACACTGAACTGCTGTATCTCCAATTGGTAAACATTTTTCAAATCTACTCTGCCATACACGTTGCGCTCAGAATGCTCGCTTTGAAATTAATGCTGCTAGCGGAAAATTAAGGACAGTTCCTACAGGTGGTTCGTTCATGAGCATCTATTTCGGGTGTACTGCTTAATTGGCTACTAATTATTTAAGTATTATCAACACAATGTATAATTTCGTATCATTTATGTTTAATATACGAAGTATGATTTTGAATTAATACACCGTTAATTTTTCGGAGTGTACTATTTTCTTTTTTTTTCATTAGGAGATTTAAAACATTGTATCTTTCCGAAAATACACTCTTTTGCATAAAAAACAGGCGGTTTTGATTTTGTCATATTATTAAAAAAATATTATTTATTAAGAGGTTGTATTAATTGTAATTGTTACTGGCAGGTATAAGTGTATTCTGGCACATAAATACGTTCTAAATTTGAAATTTATTCTTTTTGAATGATAATTCTGTTTCACTGACAAAAACGTATTTTTTGGCGGTAAATGAAATCCAACTCTTATTAAGTTCTTTTTCATTTGTTACATTTTTTATTTTAACGAATAAATTTATTAAATTTCTGCTGTTTGCTGCATTAGTTCACTTCTGTTTGCTGCTTTAGTTCACTTCTGTTTGAAAAAACAATAAGAGCTAGTAAAATTATTGCGTTGCTTGAAGAAGGCCAATGATATGTTTCTCAGCAGTATGATGTGAGCCGTTCCACTATCCAAAGGACCTGGCAACGATACCAAGAAACGGGCTCCGTCAGTAGAAGGCCCGGTTCTGGAAGAAAACGGTGCACTGAGCCACGGGACGACCGCTTCATAGTCAGTCAATCGTCAAGTTACGTACGTGGATCTCAAATAGAACTTCGAGGACGTCAGAGGTACACGAGTAAGCCTATGGACAGTCAGAAGGAGACCAATCAGGCCGTCATTATACGTAGCTATCGCCCAGCTCGGGGCCCTACATTGTTCCGTGAGCATTGAGTTGCCAGATTCAGATTCCCTCAAAATTGTTCGTCATGGACTCAGTAAGAATGGAATAGTGTTTTATTCTCCGATGAAGCTCGTATATCGATTGATGGTGAGGATCGACGTCGGCGAGTCTTACGAAGACCTGGAGAACGCTTCGCAATACTTTGCTTTGATGAAATCACCTTTTACGGTGGAGGCTCCGTAATGTTTTGTGTTGGTATTAACTCAGATGACCGTACCGAGTTAGTTTTTATTTGCACTTAATGCGCAAAGGTAAATGACAGAGGTTCTTATTCCTCATGCCCAACCCGCGTTAACAGCAGTTGGAGGCGACTCCATTTTTATGGACGACAACGCTCGCGCCCACCGCTCTAGAGACGTTGATGCGTATATGCAGGGGGCCGGAATTCGTCGGTTAGACTGGCCAGCTAGAAGTTCCGACCTCAAGTCGATAGAACACATATGGGATAATCTCAAACGACGCGTCAGAGCCATAAAACCAGCTCCAGAAAACATTTAGGCCCTTAAAAATGTGTTCGTCGCTGAATGGGATCGTATTCCTCAGGAAATTATAAAAAACATCGTCGAAAGCATGCCTAGCAGATTAAGCGCATTGATTTTAGCTAGAGGAGGCCATACTCGTTACTAAATTTTAAAATTTTATGTTAAATTAATAAAAAATATTCAAAAATAAACTTTAGCCATTTTTAATATACCAGTATGAAAACGCTCGTCTGTGGACTTTACATCGTTTTTTTTTATTGATTCGCATTTTTAATGACTGAAGTAGGTAAAAACGATATCTCAATAATAAATAACAATCTTCTCATCATATCGCCATATAAAATGCATCAAATAATAATAAAATAACTCTGATATGGTTTATTCCTGTAAGTGTCCTTTTTTGCAAAAGAGTTTATAAATGAGACACTTTTTCTTATGACGTTTAATGTTTTCTTATCAAATTCTTCACTTTACATCACTAGAAAACTATAACTAATTATGTCCTACTGGATCAGAGCAAATTTGCATCTTTTGGTCGTGGTAAAGAACTTAAAGAAAGTAGAAATAATACTACGTCACGTAGTTTCATATAATTGTTAGTAATGAATTTCTACAAAATTAACGCCAAATATATTCAATAGTCGCAAAAATTGTTCTAATCCTCCATTTTTACTCGTATTTCTCCACATTCGATTTTCGTCGCCACTCTTGCCAAGTAGCCGCGGTCGCATCGGGGTATGATTGATTGTAGCAGGCGGTAATAAACGATAATCCCGTACGTAACGACGTTACTGGTTTATGTTACATTTCTTTCATTGTATTTTTAAACTATGCAGAGAGATAAGATTAGCTACGGTGCTAATATTTCTTCTCTTGAGATAGAAATTTGTTAAAACTGCACTTGGATGTCAAGTCAATAAGATATCGAGCAATGAGGTTTACATGCAGCCGACGGACGACATCGACAGCTATGGGTGGCGCAGTGCAAAATTTACGTTAGTGGTAACTCGAAATGGGTACGACCACAACAAAACTAGATGATGGTGAATTTTACCATAACAAAACGAAGAAGATAGGTAAGTTATATTGAAATTTGCTATACTTCTCCACGTATGTCATAAAACAGTTTCTGCCACCTTTTCAAATACTTAGCTTTTAATATTTTTCAGCCATTGTATATCTAATTATTACCAGTTTCTATCCAAAAAGTAAGCGTTAAATCTTACTTAGGATAGAACCTGATATTGAATATATTTGGCGTTAATTTTGTAGAAATTCATTACTCACTATTAAATGAAACTACATGATGTAGTATTATTTCTACTTTCTTTAAGTTCTTTACCGCGACCTAGGTTTCGTTGTTTTACAACATCTTCAAGTGGGCTATTAGCAAAGATCTTTGCTAACAGCCCACTTGCAGATCTTTGCTAATAGCCCACCTGAAGATCTTTGCTAATAGCCCACCTGAAGATCTTTGCTAATAGCCCACCTAAACATGTTGTAATAAAACGAAACCTAGGTCGTGGTAAAGAACTTAAAGAAAGTAGAAATAATGCTTCATTTAATTGTGGATGGAAACTGATAATGGAAAGTAAGCGTTATCGCTTACATTTCCATAATGTAATGCAGAACTTAACAATTTACAAAATATCATAACAAATATAAAAAAATAATATACGTTTTCAAATTATTTTGTATGATAAGACATTTTGACAATGTGTCGCCACAAAACTAAGTGCCGTTAAGAACGTTTAATAAATTCAAATTCAACTCACCTACGGGAATAAAATCGAATGTAATGCAGCGCACGATTCCACATTTTAATTACTCGCCAATTTTAACGTAACGCTTTGAACCAAATTGTCTTAATAATGATGGTCATTTTATTTTTAAAACACAAATTGACACACTTTTGTTTGTTCGGGGTTTTTTTAAACGAAATGTTTTTTAATTTGTTATCAAATATATTGGTTCATATTTTGAATCGTAAAGCAGGGTTATGTCGTTAAAGTTAATTTTCATTTAGTGTTAACCGTGGCATTATTTACAAGCAAATGGTCTTAGTTTTTGTGTCGAGTGCAATATAGGAAGCGGTCCCGTAAAGGAAGACGATATATCAGTCGGACAACTAGATGAAGGCATGCAAATAGATCTGTACAGTCGCATTGGCCTGTAGCGAATAAATACATCAATACACGGAGAGCGATTCACCAACTTGCCTTTGGGCGCCTTTCTTTGTTGCTCGTCCCGTTTCTTCTCAATCTATCTTTGACGAGCTCAAACAAGTCATAGTTTTTGAGAAAGTCACAAGACTTTCTCAAAAACTATGACATTTAGGATCATCGCTTCCTTCCCCCTTAAACCCTTATATATATATATATATATATATATATATATTCATCATGAATAATTTTTCCCTCAATCTATATATAGTTTCGGGGTTAAAAAACATATTGTTTGTGTGTCAAGAATATCTGTAAAACTATTTTGAATATAATTCTAAACAAAATCAGTTTGGATTTCATTATAAATTGCTTTTTCAATTAATATCTCACATGACATATAAAATGTCAATTTTTTGTATTCTTTGATTTACACAAAAACCATATAAATATTTTTCACAATAATGTTTGTGGATTAATACACTTTATCATGAGGTTAAATTTTAAGTTTTTAGGTCAATTTATATTTTTAGCGACATATCCAAAATTCTTTTAAGTACAATTATAAAAAAAAACTATTTTATAATCTAGTACAACTGGTAAAAGTAAAGTCTCAGTTTCAACTGATATCCCAAAAACAAGAAATAAAAAAAATTAGGTGCTTTGCTGCTCTATAATTTCCATATCAATATTTTTGACTTAATTATTGAGATATATATGGGTTAGAATACTTTATTACTATTTATAAACTTATACGTCGACAGGTCTCTGAAAAAAAATAGTTGTGATAGACGGATGGACATGGGAGTGACTTTGTAAATGTTTCATTTTTTCCATGTTCAGATAACTTGCATATCCAAAACACCATATAATAGTTATTATGAGAATACAATATTCAAAAGTTCGAGCTCCGTTTTTACAAGTGCACTAATATGACTTTACCATCAATACGGAATATTGATGGTAAAAACTGATTTAAATAATACATAAACGTAATATCTTTATTTGATAATTAATTTTGTATTCCAGCCTTAACCCCCGCCCTCCCTTTTGGGGGACACAGACTAGGGAAAAAGTTATATTTTTCCAAGTTAATTATTTGCGGTTGAAATTAAATAAAATTGATTTGCACATTGCATAAACCATTCATTGCATGTGATTTGTTCACAAGCTGCCTTGTTTGAAGCAAATTCGACAACTTTTTTCGGCAAAAAAAAAGGCTACTATCCATTCTTCTCCCTGTCTACTCAAGTTGCACTAACTGCTACAGCTCCAACACAATTACCGCGAAAGCTAAATACTTCAGAGAAAGTTCGACTATTTTAGAAAACTTCTCGGCGTCAGAAAAAAGTACGAATACAAGGTTTTCACGTTCCTTGGGGTCCTGGAGACAATAATTTGATGAATTTAAAGATGTCCCAATTTATTTGCAAATTGAGCGGCTCACGGCAGGAAGTAGACACTCCGCATATCTGCTACTTCAGAAGTGAGACAAATCGATAGTCGATGTTTTGATATTACACCCAAGGATTATGTGAGGAATTGTCTATACTTGAGAAGAATAATACGTTCTTCGGATGCAGTCGAGATTCCATCAGTTATATGACTTGGCAGATAAATTTATCTCTCTTATTTCTGGGGAACCACCGCCACATATACCGTGCTACTGATAATATTGACAAAACGGAATTCAATTTGCGTCTGTAAACACCTCAATAAACTAGATAACTTCCCGACAATCATCGTACTACACATAGAACATAAGATCTAAAAATCTACTAAAAGTTTTTTTAATGGCAGCTTCTTGATTTCACACTAATGCCATCTTTTATACTCTCAATTAACCAACACCAAATTTTCGGTCAACGTCACCTGTCATTGCGAAAAAAATAGCGTTGATGGTGAGAGCTCCGACCAAGCGGTTGGCGAAAGGTAAGTTTATATATTTGCATGACACGAGCTATTGATTTTTTCAGTCTAGATTTCATGTTAAAACAGTCAGCAGCTATTAATCTAATAAATTGAATGCATATTTCTAGTTTATTTCTGATATATTGCGCAATATAACCTCCAAAACTTTTACGTCCTCTGCAAAGGAAAAAGGTTAGCAATAAAAGTTTCATATGCTATACTTCTCATGTGCTATGTATGGGGCACTACATATTTTCTGTATGTTATACGCTTATTTTCAGATATGACTGATCAGCAAGTTATGAAGTTGTAAGAGGACTCCAAAATGGAAGTTTCTAGTGATGATTCTAATGATCGTACATATAATTCAGAGGAAAATATAAGTAATACTCCAGAACATAATGTAGAGTTGGAAAAATCTAATGACGTTGTTAAAGATGCTGAATCAGACAATCTGGACCAACCTGTATCTTCTCTGGCGTTATCAAATGACTTCAGACCCATGTGAGCCTCATCTCGTTCACGAGAATGAAGAGGAGCGGGACTTGGTCAGCCGGGACGTAGCAGAGGGAGAGGGCGGGCAGTATAAACAAGACAGGAGACAAACGATGATATACCGGATAACGGGACAGCGGATAGTTTTGAACCAGAAGAAGAAAACTTATGCAACCTGCCTATATTTACAAAGATAGAAATAGTTGGGAGTATCACTTGTTCTTTAATCAGTATATTGATGACGACATCCTAGCAATAATAGTGGATTGCAATAATAGAACATATGTACTTCAGAAGAGAAAATATTTACGTCTGACTTTGAAGGAATTGAAGTATACCTGGGAATCACTATGGTTATTGATATTGATTGAGGGCTGGCCTCAATCAATACCCTCACATCAATATGTACTGGTCCAAAAATGGCATATTCCGATCATTGCTACTCAAATGACAGGTTTCAGATTTTACGCGATCAGTACGCAACTTAAATGTGTTTATGACAGCGATGTTACTCCAGAACAAGTACTATTAATAAAAGAATATAACATTTGGAAAAGTAAATCACTTTTTGACCGCATTCTTCAAGGATGCCACAAGAAGATCGCCCACTGATTATGTGCATTGACTAGATGAGCATCCCATTCGATCACATAAGTAAATACTGCCCAAACAAACCTTTAACTTTCGGGCTCAAAGTGTTTATCCTCGCTTTACCCCAAGGAATCGTCTGGGATATGATTGTCTATCAAGGTGAAACGACATTTGCGGACTTAAACATTCAAGGTTTTGGTTTGGGTGAATCTGCGTTTTTGTACATTAGTAACAGGCACTCCCTTTACTCAGACAGATTATTCACCTCTACAAAATTATGCGACGAGCTGCTCAACAGAGGATTTCATGGGACTGGTACAATAAAAAAAACAGAATCTCTTAGGATTGCAAACTGACTGCAGTAAAGGACTTCCGTAAAATGCCCCAAGGCACGAGCGAATGAAGGTTAGACAGGACAAAAAGCTTGCTGTTACAATGTGCTTGGATAACAAACAGTGACAATGATGCCAACCTGCTACGGTGCTGATAACGAAGGCAATTATGAGAGATGGTCTAAAAATAATATATAAAGATGGGAGGCTCCTATATAGCAGATTATATGCTAGCAGTCTGCCCGCCGCGAAACCGTAGTGAGAAGTGAAAACATGTTGTAATATGAAAAACCTCGTGATTATAAGCTCAATCAGGGCAGAATATTATCTACGATAATGACACTTCAAGTGATGGTGATAGCGACCCAGAGTAGTGCATGAACTGCAGCCAAAACACAAGCAAAAAAAAGGTTTTAACAAAACCTATTCGCACTAAAGAGTGGCGTCAACAGAAGGCAGCGCATATGACCAACTATGGACCAAAACAATCGCGCTGCAGACATGCTAATTGTGATAAAAAAACAACTGTTTTTTTCACAAAGTGCGATTTGTATTTTTGTTTTATTCCCAACAGAAATTGGTTTCAAAGTTTTCATCACACTGATCAATCACAAGATTAAAAACATTATTTTTTTATACAAATTTCATACATATTTTCAATAAATATTTTTAACATTTAATGATACTCTGTACTTAATGATACTGTAGTGTTTTTAATGATACTGTAGTACTAAGAAAAACAATTCCTAAAAAGAAATACTTGTGATATCTAGTTAAGAAATTATCCAAAAGAAACGTTTAATTATTTCTAAATCAAACAACTCGAATAATAAAATAAGATTATGGGAACAATAATTCAGTTAAATATAATACAACCGATCGCTTCGGGAGTAACCAAATAATGAATGAAATGGCTGTAGCTATCCGGCTGCTGCAAGACTTTGTTGACGTGACGGCTCATACTACTAACTTTCAAAAAATACGGCGATGGTGTCAGTAGTCCACGCGCGTTGCCATGGAATGATATTGTCAGCAGCAACCTGAGTGCGCTTGCCGTAGGACCCAGTCAACAACCGTAGTTGCTTGCTGGCTGGATTCAATTTCCCACTCGTCCTGTCTATACAATGCTTGTAATAAACCGTGTTTAGAAAATGCATCTACGGTTACTAAAATAAACTTATAACCATTCGGTTCGAGGAGTTGCCTTAACGCATCAACATGGATTAAAGAAGAAGGTAATATCAAGTGATCGTGAAAGATGCGCAATAAGCTCAGTCGATTTCCTTTTGGTATGAAACACAGTAATCTCGTATCTTCACTATCAGGGAGTGTATCTATTGTACAGCAAGGCATTTTTTATTACATATCGTGAGGCGTCCAATAGACTATGATTAAGTTTGTCCATAAATGCTTGCGTTTCTTCATCTGCTTATTGAGCTATATGAGCTCTATTTTGAGGTTTACGAATGTGATTCACAGAAACATAGTTCCTACTTCTGTACTCTGCATGAGTCATAAAGGCACCTTTCCCATATTCAACAGTGTAGTTAAAATCTTGTAAATAGAACCACTAGCGCGTTACTCTGGGCAATATGTTCTTTTTAGGAGTAGTTATTTTAAGTACGTTGCGTTCAAATAATATATTCGCGACGTCGATTTTTCGTGGATAGAGAGGTTTAAATCCTCGTTTAAAATTTGACCAAGTGCGGTCACCCGTAACTTACTCATCGAGCCAGGTACGAGCTTTAAGGCCAGCTATCTAAATCGCCAGCTATTTAAATCCCATATAATCCCATCCATAATCCCATTCCCAGCTATTTAAATCGCGAGTACGGTCAACCTCCTGGCACCATGTATCAATGTCGTGGACTGAAGGATCAAAATTAGAATTATAAAAATGGTTTGATCTTACCTTAGTCTAGACGATTACTGTGACAACGATCCTGTCCCTTCTAATTCTAAAGGCGTTGAAAGTCCACCATTGCTCACTGGAATACTCGCGCCATTTTCATCAAAAGATCGTGGTGGTAGAGGGTGATTCCGATCCACGGGAATGTGTTTCGAAGCCACGGATTCGGTCTCTAATGTGTTTAAACGCGTCACTGTTGCACGAAACTGCTCTCTAGTTTCCCTATCCGATGTGCGTTAGCGTTTAGAACGCTCATGTCTCGAACTAGACCTTATCGCGTAATATAACACTAAACTATTTCAAAAATTATTTAAATAAAGTTTGAGTTATTTAAAATGTTTTTGAAATAATGAACTTGTCGGGACAACCAGAAACAAAAACTATCGAAGGTTAATCCCACTTCTAACATAAGAAATAAAAAAAACGCGAATAATAATAAAATCAAAGTAATAATAACTTCAAATTATGGGACCATTAATTCAGTCAAATATAACAGGACCGATCGCTTTGGGAGAAACCGAATAAAGAATGAAATGGCTGTAGCCACCCAGTCGCTGCAAGAGTTTTATTGACGCGATGGCTCAGGTCATATCTAACAATATATATATATATATATATATATATGAAGAAATTAATTTTGTATTCTGATTATTAAATCAGTTAATACCACATCAGGTGTTTTTGTCAATTCTTCTTCTTCAAAAAAAAGACTTTAAATTCTTATTACCTCATCCATTTTCATTATATCCAAAAAATTATAAGAGATACAAGACAACAGGAGAACTGGTTTCAATCAACATGGGGCATGGTTATATATCCTGCATATCCATTAAATTAATTATTGTTTAAACGAGCTCGCAACAACAAATTATGATATATTGTACTATTGTGGGTTAAACTGAACCAGTGAATGTCTATGTCTATGATATATAAATAAACATCAATAGAAACATATCCTTTCCTTTTCTATTTATGTCTTCACTTCTTGACATAAATATATAATTTGGTGTAAGTTTGCCTGTTTCTTTGTTTATTTTAAAACAACTCTTGACACAGCTCTATTCGAACAGATAAAATATTCCTTAGGTATCGACCATTCATTTCTATAAATCGGTTCTTAGGGTCGTGACAGGTTCAATTGGTCCTAAAGAAGATAAGGGCAATAGAGGAGAGCCAGGTCTGAGAGAATTGCCTGGATTTTCATCATCTACTGAAGGTCCCGCTGTACAAATTGGCAGACAGCTTTTTATTTTTCATTAAAATTTGTTTTAAATATAAATCTTCACAACATAAACAAATCATATAACATACGAGTATATATATATATATATATATATATATATATATATATATATATATATATATATATACATATTACTTAGAAAGGAACGAGGAAAACGAGGAGGAATGGAGAAAGTAATCCAAAATCATGAACAAGTAAGGTCGTGAATCTGGAATTAAGATAAGACAGGTTCTTTCAAAGTATTAAAAGAGTAGGTATATAGATTACGCTGGACATGTATTTAAGCGTGGCTAGGGTAGCCATCCATCCCCTGTTCTCCCGACACTATCCTCATTTTAAAAGCGGCAAAGACTAAGCAAATCCAACGGATTTTTCAAAAGCGTCTCGTGTTTTAAAGGAAGCTATTTTATTAAGTAATTATTTAATCAATCGCGTGATGATAGATTTAACTAAAATATATCCTTAAAACAGGTTTGTTTGCTTTATTAGTGGAGAAATTTTAAACTTTCCTACAGAGTGATATAACATTTAAAATACAAGTACAATGAGCAACATTTATAAATTGTCAAGTAGTTACAACATTATAATTATATATCAACACGTATGTGTCAAACATTATAATTACATATCAACATGTATGTGTCAAACATAATTATATATATGTTATTATATTTTATTTATATATGTTATTATATTTTATAAGTTATTATATTTATATTATATATATATATATATGTTATGTATATGTTAAACATTATAATTATATAGCAATATGTATGTGTCAAACATTATAATTATATATCAACATGTAAATGTTAAACGTTATAATTAAATAACAACATGTATTTGTCAAACATTATCATTGTATATCAACATGTATGTGTCAAACAAATCTCATTTTCACTTTTGAGTTAATGTTTAAAGTTCGATCGATCCATACTTATTGTATAAATTTTGGAATTTAGATTAACAATATAGATAGCAATTAAAAAAACTTACTATTTATGCGTTAAATTTGTTTTCTTTATAATAATAATGTTTTACCAGTATGGCTAATAAGACTTGATTAAGACAAAATAACTTAGTTGGTTTTATTAATTAACCTGTACTATTTCGTTTCAATCTAATATGATCTTTGAACAATTCAAGTGTCCGGGGCTACGAACGAAATGTTCGGGATTTATAGTTCATCTCTTCTAGTTTCCTAAAAGTTAATGGGGTTAACCTAGGCGTGGCCTACGCATAGACGTTTTTAATATGGTTACATTCACTGTATTAAATTAGATAAACTGGTATTGGAATGAAGATATCAGGAACGAATGTCGATCACCTCTAAAATCGGGCGACATTAGGGAGGAGTTCGTAATTAAAGAGTTCGTAATAGATCGCCTTAGAGAATAAAGTCGGTCGCGAACAATGGCATTATTTATTAACAACTCGTCGACGGGCAAACTTGTTATTTAGACACGCCTCCGTCGATTCATTACAACAAACGGCAGCCTCACAAGACGAGCATTGTTGTTAGCTGCGCGCGTGACACCATCGCCATTTTATTTATCACACTCCCATTTGAGAGCGGATCGAACGACAATACGGCAGCTGTATTACTAAAATATTTAATTATCCGAATATTTTCTTTTACCATCTTACAATCGAATAGTTTAATTCAGTAATTTCATATTATATAGAGTGGTCGTCAGAGCTCAATGTCTTGGCTACTCTGTTCAATACCGAATACTGTCCTCTTTACGAATGTTGTATTACTAGTAAAACATATGGCATATAATCTTCAGATTTTCGTAATGAATAAATAGTGATGTTAAAGTTTTACATACAAAACTTTAACAACAGTCCACAATTAAATGAAACTACGTGATGTAGTATTCTTTCTACTTTCTTTAAGTTCTTTACCGCGACCTAGGTTTCGTTGTATTACAACATCTTCAGGTGGGCTATTAGCAAAGATCAAAATAACTTCTTTGCTAAGAGCCCACCTGAAGATCTTTGCTAATAGCCCACCATCACGTAGTTTCATTTAATTGTGAATAATGAATTTCTACAAAATTAACGCCAAATATATTTAATATATTTAATATATAAATAACAGTGTACATACGAAATCTAGCAACAGTTTCATTGTTCCTTACAAAACTTAACAAGAAGGGAACCTTAAAAGCCATTGAACTCTTACAAGTTATATGTAACGAAATTCGCCATTGCATTACTCAATATACTCATTACATATGCAGGTGCGTATAACAAATGTTTTCGAATCAATTGCGAACGATCAAATATATTATCACAACATAAACACAGATCTCGATCTCGACTCGATCGTTCAATGGACTCAGTAGTTCGGTCTACTGATCCATCTTGTTAGTACTATGTTATTTATAAACTTCAGAGATATCTCCAAGTAAATGTTGTTAAACGCGAGGTTTGTCAAAGAATGCTCTCTAAATGTCTCCGAAATATCATACCCTTAAAAGTAAAATGCGTTTCGGTCACACATATTTCTCGACCATATTCGATAACATGATAGTATTAAGATCGCTTCGAAATCATGCCATTGTAGTAAGTGAACAATTTAAAACAGAGATGTAAAAAACTCATAACACAATAAAGAGTGTCTCAACAGCTAGCTGGCTAGCAGGAATACAACAATGTCAGTGGTGAGTGACGGGTCAAGAGGTGCGGGGCACGCAAACGTCACCGTCATCGTTAACGAAGATATGGTATGTGCATGTATGTGCACCCGACAGATAGTAGATAGACATAGATTCTCTAGAAGTGACATCCTTTTTCTATGAAGCACCGCTGCCCGCGCCGCTGAACCGAGTTTGCCGCCCTCTGTTTAACCGTCTAAGGGTCTTTCCGATTTTTACCGAATGATGTCTATAAGCAATTAAACAATTTTGTCTAAATATATTTTTATTTCTCAATAAAATAACGGAAGTTTAAGTTTTCTTGCAAACAATAGATAAAGCCTGTGCCGATACATGGTTGAACTTAAGTAATTTTGAAACTGATACCGGTAACGTAAGTAATATTCTCTATGATATTGCTGTCTTGGAGAAGTTTACTGATTTTTTAGAAATTTAAATTTAAGAATATCGATTTCGTTATACAAATAAGCATCCCCGATGCCATCACGAGAATCACCTTAAAGTTTAAAATGTAAATTTTTTATTTGTAAATTTTAAATGTAATTTTTGCCTTCTTTGGGGCTATTAAACACATTTGTAATGAAAAAGCCGAACACACATCAAATGTTTTTAATTTCTCGAAGCCGTTTTTCTCTGTCGAGGAATCTGTGATAAAATCTTATTCATGATTGATTTTTAAATCCAACAATAATAACCCCTTTTGTATTCAAATACTTTGGTATTCTTTTTGGACGAAGGATATTGAAAGATGAAAAATTTGGTGTTGCGTGAGTTCGATATAAATTTTGGTAGTTTTTTGTAATATCTTATAAAAATGTTTTACTGTGCGGTATAATTCGAGCTCGGCAATAAATTTCCTAACAAATTTATACAAACTTGATTATGCATTATGGGATTTTGCGTCATTTTACTCAATGAATTAACTTTATTAAAAAATGAAACCGAATTATAGTGGAGCAAACATTATTATAATTTTAAACGTTTAAAGCCAGCGAATGTGCTTTGTGGATTGTAACACAATCGCGCTCACACGAATTTTTAGATATTTCCATCAGCGGATCACGCACCTATTTTGTTAATGAGGTATAGTAATTAGCATTTGCAACCCCGTAGATGTTATTTTCTCGCCTAATTTTGTGGGAAAGTAACCATATCTGCGGGTTTTCACAATTTCTCCATGACATTTTATAATTGTGCGAATCTAAGTATAAACAAAAAAATATTATCGCTTTAAGTTCAAAAACAGCAAAAAACAAACATGCATACACTTTGCCCAGAAGGTAAACCTATATATATTAGAACAATAGAAAGGTAACTAAAAAAAGAACAAAAGAAAGGTAACTAAGGTAGGTAAAGTTTCAAGTTACAAGAATAATAGCGTGATTTACTAAATTTAATATCTAAACAGACTCCTTAGGCTACTACAAATCTACCAAAAACTAAATTTCGAGAAAAACATTTTGTTATTATAAAATATTCCATGCATGTAACTTTAATTATTACTCGTTGTATTTATGATCAATCATTTTTCAATTAAACGAATATGCGTATTTATTTCCAATCAACTGCATCCATAGCTGAAAGCAAAACGAAAAATCTTATAACAAAAGTGAAAATTGATTTTTGGTTATTTTTTCTGGAAATAAGCATGCAATAAAAACCTGTCAAGCACTAGTAAAACTCGCATTACGAGGGTTCTGTAACTTAAATATGTTGCAACTTATTATACCCTGGTATTATACATGGTACTATACCCTGGTATTATACAACGTATTATATATGGTGCATATTATAAAAATTATATGATCTGAGATAATCGCTACAGTACTTCCTACTTCCTCTTTAACTGTTGTATGAATATTTTAAAACAGTTAGTGGTGTAAAATATGATATGTTACTGTGTCAATTTTCAAGTTTTTATATCGCTTGGTTTCCGGGAAAATCAGGTCTGAAAATAGAAAAATATATCGCTTCCTATATCTGTCGTAGGCATAAAAACATGGGAATATTTAAAAAATATATACTTATAGCTACAGTTTTTTTATAACCCTTGTGAGAGTTTCTAAAAACCTGTATTTTTTACATAATTTTAAGTTAGGTAGTTTTGGAAATAAGGGGACATATTTTTTCGCGTATTTCTCAGCATATCTCTGAAGATAAAACACCTCAAATTATGACAAATAAAATTTTGAGATTCTTAAATTCAAATGGATTTTTTTAAGTTTTCGCTATTGTGATACATGCCGGTTAATATCAAAAAAAGAAAAATTCGAGATCTACTTTATGATTTTATTACAGTGCCAATTTTCAAGTTTCTACGTAAAGCGGCTTCTGAAGAAAACGGTTGTGATGGACACGCGGAGAGATACATATGTGATCTTTTAATAAAAGAAAAACATAGTGCACCAAACTACTCCAGAAAAACCTTAAAAAAAAATTTCAACGTCTATGTATTTAGGAGTTTATAGTGTTTAAATAACGGTCAATAAACCATAAATATTTGTCTTTTATTCGACTAATTTCGTCTTCAATCGTTTCTTTGTTCATCATTTTTTAAAATTTCTCATTCTTTTTTAAGGTGCCAGGTGTCCCATGACGGCTCTCAATTTTTTGATGTGAAATATTTAATGCGACGTTTGGATGTGGGTTAAAATGTTCTGATGGCAAGTCGCGATGAGACATTCGGCCACCTTCGTGTCTTGTCGGCTCTTTCCGACTTAATTCGGCCAGCTTCGCGTCTTGTTCTATTATAACATTAAAAATATATTTTCAATAGATTGTTAAGAAATATTTTTGTGATGAATTATTTCACAAAAATAAAATAACAAAATCAAATTAAGATTTTATTATTAACAACTGTCTGAATATTTGTTTTTTTCGTTTTCAGCTCGTTTAAATAAAAATATTTTATTACAAAAATATAAAAAAATTTAGATACTTCACATCTGCCAGGCGCCCCATGACGGATCATAAGTTTTTTTTGTATTCTCCTGAAAAAAGTATTTCTTACTTTTATGTGTTCATCTGAGATTTTATTTCTTGTATGTATACGAGATATTATCTCTATGTGTTTAAATGAGATATTATTTCTATATGCTCGTGGACGATATTCCGTGGAAACTCGACGGTTATGGCTTCTATGGGAAATTGTTGAAGTTAATTAGATCTTAGCTAAACAACAGGAGTCATTATTAAAGGTCATCTTTCAGCACCCGTAACAATCACTTCAGGGCTACTACAAGGCTCGCATTTGGGATCTCTTCTCTTTGTAATATTCATTAACTATCTGATACGAGTAAATCTAAGATTACTTATATTAAGAAATCAATCTTAAGATCTACACCATTGTCAGTGACGTTAAAGACTGTCTCAACTTGCAACATAACTTATTTGCAATAGCTGAGTGGTATGCTTCTAATAGGATATTTCTTGTCAACTGTCAACAGTGCTATATTATTCTTTGCTCGTTCACTTCTGAAGCTGTCAGTTCGACACTACAACGAAAATTTATCATCAAGGATCTCGAATTTTTCTTTGATGTAAAACTGGCGTTCCGTTCTCACTGTGATCATGTTGTTCTATCAAGAGATTTGAAAACCATTACAGTTTTATTTTTGAAGTAAAACTTCTTTACGTACGCTTGACTTGGGGAGTAAACTGGTGAATGCGTGACGAGAGCGTTACGAAAAGTGTGATCGGGCGAGGCGAATGGAAGTTGAGAGGGAGATATAAGTTAGTGAAGACAGAAAGAGAGAGAGTTACGTTTCGTATATTACTGTAGGGACAAAAGAGAGAGGTGCGAGCACACATTTTCTTTCTCTCTTTCTCTCATAGCCAGTTATGTTTCGTAGTGCAAGCCTATTGTCTGTATCACACTGTAGGAGCAAGAGAGAGCAGTGCGCGCGCACATTTTCTTTCTCTCTTACTCTCATAGCCAGTGCATGAAATATATATATATATATATATATATATATATATATATATATATATATATATATATATATTTTATATATATATATATATATATATATATATATATAAATATATATGCGATAAAATTGTAAATTTATTTTAAAGTTCGTATTTTGTGAATTTGTTTTACTTCAGTCGTGTGGTCTAAAGCACACTCGTTTTTTTTATGGTGTTCACTAATTAGAAGTATCCCTGAATATGGGTCACTTGGTTGGTCTCCACACTACAAGTCACACAGTGAGAATATCACAAATTAACAAAAACATAGAAATAATGTTTTATGAAAACAAAAGTTATATATTAGAATATAACTTTTGTTTTCATAAAACATTATTTCTATGTTTTCATTCATGTGTGATATTACGAGTTCTCATATTTCTATATGTTTATATGAGATATTATTTTTATGTATTCATATCAAATATTATTTCAATGTGTTGATCTGACATCTCATTATTTTATTTATTCAAAGATTGATCAAACAAGTCACAGTCACGTAAGTGTGTAATAAAATGTTCAGAATATAAAACTAGACATAACTCTAATAATGTGTGCACAAAATAGTCACAATATTTATTTACACATTTTCAAAGGTTAGCTGTGTTATTAAATATATTACAGAATATATTGATCAATTAGTAATATTAGTTTTAAATTAGAAGTTACTGTTATTTCTATTTTAACTGGGTTTAATTTACATATAATACATTTTGTATTTTCTTTTTAAATATTGATAATTTCCCTTCAAAAATGTCCAAAGAAGAATATTCAGAAGAAATATTTTTATGCAATCGGCACATTCGGCTTACGGGGTTTTAAAAAGAAGTATTATTGTTATAAACTTGTAGTACCAATAATTTTGGTGAAATTTTACGGGACCTGAATTAGGTGTCAAAGTTGAATAGAGAGAGAAGGCCAGTGAACATGCGAATGTATCATTTTGTATACATATAATAGATCGATGACATATTGAATCTCTGTGGTTGGATTTCATAGGATCTGTATTCTCGATCAGGATGAAGTCTGTACCAAAGGATACTCAAGAACCTCTTTTGTCGTTTTTAAATTCTCTCACTGTGTGATTTGCAGTGTGGAGACCAACCAAGTGACCCATATTCAGGGATACTTCTAATTAGTGAAGAATATAAACAATAAAATTGTGATGGTTTTCAAATCTCTTGATACAACGAGACTTGAATCCTGGAATATGAATACATTTATGAACAACATGAACACAGGAGAACGGAACGCCAGTTTTGGGACACGTAAGTATATCTATAATTTAGTTAAACGGTCTTTTATAACATCGTGTTTTTTAATTAAATTCTTTAATAATATCTTCTCTTCATTTAATGATACATCGTCTAATTTATTCGTCTCTTTGGTAAGTTGTGCTAAGTAATGAATTAAACGAAATAATAATAAATTTAAAATCGAACCCAAGTCCTCGGTGAGCAATTAATCACATCAGAATCGTAAATCAATTTCAATTTGTGCGCAAATCGGCAATCGACTTCCATTGACAAATTTGGAATAGTCGGCGGTGCAGATCACAAAGAATCGAAATAATATTTATTATCTCATAAACTTCGAAAACAATGAATATCAATAACCAAGAATTAATTTTAAGATGAATTTACTATTATGATTTTACCGAAAATTTTATTAAGATAATCATTGTCGTAATAAATTATTGTCATGCATATTAAATAAATAAAACTAATCTAATACACTCTTTTGCATACAAAACGGGCGGTTTTGATTTTGTCATATTATTAACAAAATATTATTTATTAAGAGGTTATATTAATTGTAATTGTTACTGGCAGGTATAGCAGGTATATTCTGGCACATAAAACGAACGTTCTAAATTTGAAATTTATTCTTTTTGAATGAAAATTCTCTTTCACTGACAAAAACGTATTTTTTGGCGGTAAATGAAATCCAACTCTTATTCATTTCTTTTTATTTGTTACGTTTTTTATTTTAACGAATAAATTTTAATTAAATTTCTGCTGTTTGCTGCATTAGTTCACTCTGTTTGCTGTTCTCAGTATTGTTGAAAAAACGATAAGAGCTAGTAAAATTATTGCGCTGTTGGAAGAAGGCTGTAGCCAATGTTATGTGTCTCAGCAGTATAATGTGAGCTGTTCCACCGTCCAAAGGACCAGGCAACGATACCAAGAAACGGGCTTCGTTAGTAGAAGGCCCGGTTCTGGAAGAAAACGGTGCACGGAGCCATGGGACGACCTCTTCATAGTCAGTCAAGCGCTACGAAATCGTCAAGTTACGTACGTGGATATCAATCAGAACCTCGAGGACGTCAGAGATACACGAGTAAGCCTATGGACAGTCAGAAGGAGACTTCAAGCCGTCAATATACGTAGCTAGCGCCCAGTTCGGGGTCCTACATTGCTCCGTGAGCATCGAGTTGCCAGATTGAGATTCGCTCAAAATTTTTCGTCATGGATTCAACAAGACTGGAATACTGTTTTATTCTCCGATGAAGCTCGTATATCGATTAGTGGTGAGGATCGACGTCGGCGAGTCTGACAAAGACCTGGAGAACGCTTCGTAGAAGTGTGCTTTGAGGAAATCACCCCTTACGGTGGAGGCTCCGTAATGTTTTGGGCTGGTATTAACTCAGATGACCGTACCGAGTTAGTTTTTATTGAAAATGGCACACTTAATGCGCAAAGGTACATAACAGAGGTTGTTATTCCTTATGTCCAACCCGCATTAACAGCAGTTGGAGGCGAGTCCATTTTTATGGACGACAACGCTCGCGCCCACCGCTCTAGAGACGTTGATGGGTATATGCAGGAGGCCGAAAGTCATCGGTTAGACTGGCCAGCTAGAAGTCCCGACATCAATCCTATAGAACACATATGGAATAATCTGAAACGCGTTAGAGCCGTAAAACCAGCTCCAGAAAACATTAAGGCTCTTAAAAATATGATCGTCGCTGAATGGGAATGTATTCCTAAGGAAATGATAAAAAACGTCGTCGAAAGCATGCCTAGCAGATTAAGCGCATTGATTTTAGCTAGGAGGCCATACTCGTTACTAAATTTTCATATTTTATGTTAAATGAATAAAAAATATTCAAAAATAAACTTTAGCCATTTTTAATGAATAGTATATATATAGTAGAATAGTACTTTAGCCATTTGTATGAAAAGGCTCGTCTTTTTTTAGGGAATAGTACTTTAGCCATTTGTATGAAAACGCTCGTCTGTGGACTTTACACCGTTTTTTTATTTATTCGCATTTTTAATGACTGAAGTAGGTAAAACGATATCTCAATAATAAATAACAATATTCTCATCATATCGCCATATAAAATGCATCAAATAATAATAAAATACCATATCAGAGTTATATGTTTTATTCCTAAAGTAGTACTATAAGTGCCCTTTTTTTTGCAAAAGAGTGTATTAATAAAAAATACGCACATTCATAAATTAAGTGACCTTAAGGAAGGAACATGCACAATTCTTTCTTCTTATTAACTATGTAATATATAACTTAGACGGAGCCGAAAAATGGAGAAAAATAAGTTGAATGATGAAGGAAAACAAGAACTTCTCTTTTGTACGACTCAATCCACTTGATAGAATTCGGCTGATCAGTTTCCGCTCAAGCCGGAATGTTGGTTCAGATAGTTAATGAATATTACAAAGAAAAGAGGTCCCAAATGCGAGCCTCGTGGTAGCCCAGAAGTGATTGTTACGGGTGCAGAAAGATGACCTTTTATAATGATTCCTGTTGTTTAGCTAGGATCCAATTAACCGCAACAATTCCCATAGTTGCCCTAATCTTCGAGTTTCGTGCGGAATATCAAATGATTGATCTTACCAAAGACAATCGAGTAGTCTGTATGAATGGAGTCTTGCCTTCTTTCGGCAAAAGAGCCACACATATATATTTTTTTATCCTAATAAATTACTTATTGAGACAAAACTACCTTATTGAGACAAAACTGTGTTGATGATAAACAAAACTGTGTTGACTGATGGACAGAACCATTTGAAAATGGGAATTAAAGGTGTCGTACCGAATCGTCGAACGGGTTCAAATAATTTAGTGAAAAAATGGGATACTTATAGGTCTGTAGGTCTTACACTCGTCTTTGTCACCTGATTCGTGAATAGGAATAATGTAGGCAGTTTCCGGTAGGAAATGTACTTAGTTTAATAGATTTATTGAACAGAATACAGTGGAAAAGTTCCTACAACAGTTTTCTTATAAAAATTGGAAAAAAAATTCCATCGGGCCCAGCGCCTATTCGCAGTTGAGATGTTTGATCTTTAATTTAATAGTTTCCCTATTAATGTAAATATCACACAAGCAGCGAAATTGAAGGGGAGTGCATAGTCGGCTTGCTTTTCAAAGACAGAGCCGAAGTAATTGGAAACATGAGGTAAACATTGCTGGTCACTAGACTAGAGAGAGCTATGACCTTTGATTAATACATGTCTGTATAGATACAATGTATATATATATATATATATATATATATATATATATATATATATATATATATATATATGTATATACACATATATTATGGAACTAGTTTTTGCACCTAGCTTGTATTTTCACCAGAATCAGGGATATTCATTCTGTATGTTCACATGAGATATTATTTCCGTGTTGATATTTAATTCGACTTCTGTGTTCATAGAAGATGTTATACTATTTGTTCTTTTAAGATATTTTTGTTAGCTGTTCAAGATCTGTGACAATATTTATATGCCTTCATATGGGATATTATTTCTAAATTACTGAGCAAAATGAAAAAAACATAGGCAGTCATGTTATTGCCGACAGAAGTGAAAACTGAAAACTATGAAATAATTATACCATAATTTTAATTTATTATAAATTTGTTATGAATTTTTAATTTTAAAATTTGCGACAAAAATATTATCGACCATAGAAATCTGTTTTACTGTACTAGTAACATAACTTCTAAGCCACTATGAACTCATTGCATCGCAGATATCAAATATTAGAAAAATGAATAATATCGAATTTATAAACGCAAATATTGACACAAATATTGGAACATAGGTGACGCGAACCCGTAAGATTGTGCCTTACCAAAAATCGCTCAACGCGCCTAAAGAGGTTTTCACTTGAAAAATTTAATAAACATTGTTATATTTTCTTTCGGATGACTGTAACTGGTTTTGTTCGTCCTATCTAATATGGTAATCCATATTTATGACAGAGTAATAAAATCCATCATTTCGTAGGAAATAACCTCTTCGTTTCTGCTTTTATCCGGCCGCTTGCTATTTCTAACGATATTTGCTTTCAAACTCGATTCAAGGCGCTTACGTCATTAACTCGTGTAACACATTTTTTTTCTGAAGCACTTATTACTATTTTGGTTTCCACTTTATTTGGAGGATTATTCTGATGCATGATCGATTTAACCATAAAAAATTTCAACTGTTAACATTTCCTCTAGCTTGGCGATATGACTTAAACTTTAAACAAGAAAAATGTTTTGTTTTGCTGATTATAAAAACGGACATCAGAACATCGCTTGGCCTAGACCTTTGACGTTGAGTCCGTACGGATATTTATATTGTTACAATATATATTAACTTTCTTATAAATATTTTAAGAAATTTATGGGAGCCAGTTTTCAAAAATAGTCGTTTTAAAAATTATTGTTTGGCTTTTTTTTTAAATAGATAAATCTTAGCACCGAATCGCAATAAAATTTTTATTCCTGAAAGTATTTAAAAAACAAAAATATACATAGGTTTGAAAAATGTTTCAAATGAAGTACTCTCTTATGTGCCATTGTTAAGAATGTTGAGCTAAAGCTGAAGATTATGTCCAGAAATGATCTCCAAAATTTATGATATGGCCTTATCAGACAGTAGATTGAAGCTTTCAGAAATAGTTAACTTTAGATCGTCTTTTAAAAACGGATGAATTAAATTATAAATTAATTCCGTATATAAAATAGCTGTCCATAAAGTGGGTTTCGCGTTTACTTACGTTTGAGTGAAAACACATTCAAATACATTTTTTAAGAGTATTTAGATAATTTAGGTGTAATACAGTTGATTTTTGTTGGGTTTGTTTCCGTAGACACGAATAAGTCCCATTGCTACACATTAAGGATGTAACTCAATCCATACAACGAACTGAGGCAGCATATTCCACTCCAAAAGAATTAAATGCGGTTAAATCCATTGTGGCATTGATGACACTGCCTTTTGGATACAGTTTTAAGAATTTTGATGATCGGTTAGCAACTGAAATACCATATTATTTATGGTCATAATAATATACTAATATTTAAGAAGAATTACGCTATACTTAAACAGGTGTATGTGTGTATATATATATATATATATATATATATATATATATATATATATATATATATATATATATAATATCACTTATAAACAATATACGCGCTCACAGCGATATTAAAATTACACGAACTGCAATTACGAATTGCATACACATTCAACTCATTCGTTCTAGTCCCATTGGACTGCCACCTATTTGCCAGTTTCAAAACTTTCCGACTTTCAAAATAAAACCTCTTAAAGCAAATATAACTAGCACTGCGATTGTTCTGTGTACAGTCACATATAATCATTTAACGATACCTAGTATTTTCGTTAAACTATTTATAAGTCACAATTAAATAGAACTACGTGATGTAGTATTATTTCTACTATCTTTAAGTACTTTACCACGACCTAGGTTTCGTTATATTACAACATATTTAGGTGGGATATTAGCATCTTTGCTATTTATTATATATATTTCTGCCTCAAACAGTAATACAACGAAACCTAGGTCGTGGTAAAGAACTTAAAGAAAGTAGAAAAATACTACATCACGTAGTTTCATTTAATTATGAATAATGAATTTCTGCAAAATTAACGCCAAATATATTCACTATTTATAAGTATTAACATTATTTTTCGCTGTGTAAATATATCGTCCAGTACATCTTTCACAAGCCAAAAAAATATCACTAATTTTTCAAAAAAACTATGAGGTTTAGAACCATTGCTTCAGTTTTCTTGTGAATTTTATAGAAACTTCTAATAGTCCTATTTTTTCTTATTTTAACTGTGGCCGTTTCAATATAATCTCTAGATATATCTTGTATAAAATTTTGATATATCTTTAAAGAAATAGTTTCAGAATCTTTATTAGTTTTGCTTTCAATTAATATCTCACACGATATATGAGATTAAAAAATTGACTTTGTTTTTCGCCCGCTTGAAATTTTGTTATACAAATATTTTTTGGCGTTACCTATTGAGATAATGCGGTTCAGTATATTGCCAGATTTTAAATTTCTACCTCAAACAGTTTCTGGGAAAAAGACAAATGGCACGCGAACAGGCAGACGGACACGTGAGTGATTTTATTAGAGTTCCTTTTCCTTTAAGAACCCTAAAAGTTACTCAAGGACATGATAATGCAGCAGACAGTTGGTTTTTATTTCTCACCATTACCGAACGGCGTAAAGACAAACACACACCTTTTGAACAAAGTGCATAAAAATGAAAGGAAGCATAAAAACATAAATCTGGTTGATTTAGCCACATAATGGGGTTTTTTTCTCTGAGGTTTTTCATGAGCTCACCACGTGTCACTCACCAGACAGAGGAATGAAGAAAGAAATTTCTAATTTTTTTAATTTCAGTATTTTCTGAACCGTAACTACAAAAAAATAATTTTAACGTTTCATTATCGTATGCAGAATTTCCTTGAAAAAAACTTAAGAACACTGTATTATTAATATAAGCGATTAAGTTTTTTTTTCTGCGAAATAATACTCGTATCCTTAACATTCATAGCCTAATAAAGTGTTCATGGCACCGATTTAATAATGTCACGTGGCGCTCTGAGTACGAATAGTGCAGGACGTTTAACCCTTGCGGTAACGTTGCAAGTGTATCCCAAGACGGGAATAAGATAAAAAAAATAATTGATTATAATTATCTTATTTTGTACTCTAGAAATAGATCTGTATAGGTCCTTTACGAGATATTATTACAAAATTAGCATTTAATTAAAATAACAGTTTAGATTTTCGCCTTTACTCCTTCGGGATATACTCGTATGATGATAAACAAAATTGTAAATTGGTGAACTTTGCTAAAAAATATATATCTTGATTTTTATCGTGAAACAATTGCTTTGGAATAAAATGGTCGACAAGATCGGGAGTTTGGCGGTCATAAAAATTTGCACACATTTCTACAAAATTCCGCAAAATACTAAACAAATATATGATATCCCGAGTAGGCCTGATGCACATTTTTTTATATTTCTGAGTTATTATTTTTTATCTAGTGGACTTATTTTTCTTCTTCTTTGTCTTTGTATTGTCGGTTCCGTGAAATGCTACATTATTTTGTCTCTTCTTCGTAGGAAATGCTCTACTGAAAAAGCAACAGGAAATACAATATTCAGAAGGATCAATATTAATGCTTTCAATTTTCTCTGATCCTGTACTGAAACAGGGTTGTTCTTCTGCTACAAATTCTGTAAAGTAGGGGTGCCAACATTTTTACAATTGCATCTCATACTATTATAATTGCAAAGATGTCCACAAGTATGAGGTGCGGTTACAGAAAGATTAACCTCCTCTACACTACAGCATGTGGATTACACTAACTAGGGTTACCACATCACAAGAAAATGCGCCTCGTACTTTGTCCTTGCGAAGTGCGGCAATGTTTTATGACTCCTGATTTTGTCGGCTATTTTATGGAAAAACAATTGATTTACCAAATAAATTCAAGATTTCTTTTCCAAGAAAAATTTCAAGAGCTAAACTTTTAGTTACGAGCATACATCGCGCGGAAGCGGTATTTTGTGTGATAAAATATATGATTCATTTTTATTAAAATGCTAATTTTTCAAAAACCAATATCGAAGAAATGACGAAGTAGATGATAAAAATTTACAACTTTTTTTTGTAGCACGTTTCAAGAGCTAAAATTTTGACCACTTGCATTTTCCTCGAAAAACTAATAAGCTTTGAGAAAATCGCAAGTATAATTTTTTACCTCATTTTTATCCACAAAAATATGTTCAGGAGGAAAAGGAATGACCGAAAAAAGAGCACGCCTCAAAAATTAAAAACAAATACAATAAAATTAATTATGAGAACTTGTTTGTTGTTTCGCTTGCATTCAACACTATTGTTGACACCTCAGGAAAGAGGAGATTCTCAATTAAATTGTATTTTTATAAAAGTAACAGCACATATTTTCGGCATGCATGACCAAATTTGAATTGAACGACTTTTTTCCTGATTTAGTTAAGTGTAACTAAACGGTTATCGCATACAATTTGGTCAACATCTGATGATGCAATACATAGAAAGATAATGATCTCAACCGATGACAGTA
This sequence comes from Druceiella hillmani, assembly GCA_039881145.1. Taxonomy (NCBI): domain Eukaryota; kingdom Metazoa; phylum Arthropoda; class Insecta; order Lepidoptera; family Hepialidae; genus Druceiella; species Druceiella hillmani. Next base: position 16,805,967 of record JAYKKI010000006.1, on the reverse strand, counting down.
CATAAACCATGATTCAAGACATCTGTTTCGTTGTACACATATTTTTGCTGATGAAGTAATCAAATTGGACCAGAGTCTAATAATGTTGAATAGATATATGCCAATGAACTCTTCAACGGATGACAGCTCGTCACTTGTTATCAAAGTATTTTTTCGGATTAGACATACATTACTGAGGCGCTGAATGCGCTTCGCATAAGCTCTCATTAGGGATTCATGAGGCTCTACGCTTCACATAAGCTCTCATTAGGGAATGCCCACAGAGTTACTCTATTCTGTGGGAATGCCCATGTTCACGCTCATTATAATTCTCTCTTGAAATATTGGCTGAATTTCTTTCCCTGTTTGTTTAAACTAGCCATGTTTTCCTCTCTCGTTTAACAATGACAATTCCTCTCTCGTTTAGCGATAACAATGACAGTTTTCGTAGGTCATTATGCGTATGCATACATATAGATTTTTAAGACGCCATTAAAAATTAAAAAAGAAACTAATTAAATAAAATAAAAGGAAAATTGCCCCAAACATATAAACAAACTTTTTTTTGAAACACTGAAACTTTAAAAACACTTATCATTTACCATAACTAAGTGCTGTAAGAATAACTGACTTCGATGTATTTGAAGTAATAATATTATAAATATTCTTGGAGTTGTGCGGAGTTCAAATCAAATTAGTAGAAGAAAAAAAAAGAAAATTTAAAGAATATAAAGAACTGGTTATTTTTTTTTTGAACTTGGTATCAACTTAAAAAAGTTTCTAATTATATTAATACGTACTTACTTAAAGGACATCAATGTGAATTATTATGGTATCTATTATTATTTAGGGTAAATCATTATTACTATTATTTTACTTTTCAGTGCCTAATAAATAAAGTTTTCATTTGAAGTCTGATTTTATTATTTTTTAAAGTTTAATTTATTTATAATGTCTGGAATCAATTGTAAATGGCGAGCACTAACAAAAATCGATTACTATTCTTATTCATATTTCAAAATGATTAATTGTATAAAAATGAAGAATAAGTGTTTTCCTTTTCAACTTAAATCGAATAAAGTACTTTAAATCGAATAAAGTACTTTACTTAAATCGAATAAAGTACTTTAAGTTGAATAAAGTACTTTACTTAAATCGAATAAAGTACTTTAAATCGAATAAAGTACTTTACTTAAATCGAATAAAGTACTTTAAATCGAATAAAGTACTTTACTTAAATCGAATAAAGTACTTTAAGTCGAAGAAAGTACTTTACTTAAATCGAATAAAGTACTTTACTTAAATCGAATAAAGTACTTTAAGTTGAATAAAGTACTTTACTTAAATCGAATAAAGTACTTTACTTAAATCGAATAAAGTACTTTAAGTTGAATAAAGTACTTTACTTAAATCGAATAAAGTACTTTAAGTTGAATAAAGTACTTTACTTAAATCGAATAAAGTACTTTACTTAAATCGAATAAAGTACTTTAAGTTGAATAAAGTACTTTACTTAAATCGAATAAAGTACTTTACTTAAATCGAATAAAGTACTTTAAGTTGAATAAAGTACTTTACTTAAATCGAATAAAGTACTTTAAGTTGAATAAAGTACTTTACTTAAATCGAATAAAGTACTTTACTTATATCGAATAAAGTACTTTAAGTTGAATAAAGTACTTTACTTAAATCGAATAAAGTACTTTAAATCGAATAAAGTACTTTACTTAAATCGAATAAAGTACTTTACTTAAATCGAATAAAGTACTTTAAGTTGAATAAAGTACTTTACTTAAATCGAATAAAGTACTTTACTTAAATCGAATAAAGTACTTTAAATCGAATAAAGTACTTTACTTAAATCGAATAAAGTACTTTAAGTCGAAGAAAGTACTTTACTTAAATCGAATAAAGTACTTTACTTAAATCGAGTAAAGTACTTTAAGTTGAATAAAGTACTTTAAGTTGAATAAAGTACTTTACTTAAATCGAATAAAGTACTTTACTTAAATCGAATAAAGTACTTTAAGTTGAATAAAGGACTTTACTTAAATCGAATAAAGTACTTTACTTAAATCGAATAAAGTACTTTAAGTTGAATAAAGTACTTTACTTAAATCGAATAAAGTACTTTACTTAAATCGAACAAAGTACTTTAAGTTGAATAAAGTACTTTACTTAAATCGAATAAAGTACTTTAAGAATTCTGAAAACGTTGAGATTTATTTATTCACTCGTACTTTTTGCTGCAATCTTTGTTTTGACTCCTGATTTACGACTCAAAGTTCCAATGGTACTATTAAAATTGTGTAATTATCACACAAATTTTGAAAGTAAATTCATTGAATGTGTGCTTTGTTTTAGCAATAATTTAATTTTTGTGCAAGCTCGTTGGTCGCTAAAGAAATAAGCCAAGATTGACCGACACTTTGATCGCTTCGGTAAGACGGAAAATGGCTTGATATGCTTGAATCCCACTGAGCTGACAACGTTATGTAAATATACTAACCATGTACAACATTCTTATTTCCTTCGTGTAGAATATCTTGTTAGTGAGTAACGCTCGACGAGATATTAATAAATCCCTGGCAATGAAAGAGCAGCCTGTTGTCGGGTCCCTGGAGTGTGGATCGCACGTGTCTAGATACATCGTCTGCCCAGCAACAGGCCAGTCGATCTAGAACATTAACAGCCAACACGATGTATTATTATTTTGCCCCGCTAACAAGTTGTAACGATCGTTTCAAATAAGTCAAACGTGGAACTGTTGTCACTGTGAATATATCTCATTTCTCAAAAAGGAAATTGTACATTTTAAGAAATGTTTTAAAAATGTATAGATAATTGTGATTATTTTTTGGTTAAACCCGATTATATGGGAAATTTAACAAAAAATACATGTGAAAAAATTTATGGATATAAAAAAAAATACACACATGATTTTGCTTCTTCTAAAATTTTTATAGAAATAAATGTTTATAACTTTTGAAACACTCGTGTATGTGAATAAATAAGCTCTGTCACTATGCCCTAACAAGAAAATGTTATTGTTTGAAATGATTTATAATTATTCTCAAATGTTCTTGCAATGCAGAGACGTTAACGGAAACGTTAACACAACAGACGTACTATCATCTCGCCGGTGAACAGCGAGGTTTACTGAAAGTGGAGAATGCCGTCGATAATTAATTAAAGCATTAAACGTCCACACCAATTTGGTCGTTCAACCAACCACGATCCCTACGAAATTGTAACATATATGGAAATGTTGTCTAAAATGTATTATTATTATTACGTCACTTTTTGGTTGATAGGGATAAACGGCCAACTAGCTGCAATCGCCAACAAGTTCTACCGTTTGTATTACGGTTGCCCAACTGACCATTGGCATTCCGTGTGCAATTCACACGGAAATTGCATTATTGAAAATGGCAGACGACAGGGAACAAATTGATGGTTTGCAACACATATATACCTACACGGAGTTTTTGAAATATTTTAAAATCTTTATAATTTTGCAACAGCGTTTCCAATACTAATTGAAAAGGTGGATCCTAAACATTCCAAAACTAAGTTACAGTTACCTAAAAAGCCCACTTTTTGCAAAGTGATTGTAAAATCAGGGAATTGTGTAATTAATTGAAAACTACCATCAGCGTAGAAAACATAGTTTATCTATAGTTTTAATACTAGAAAAATCACCATATTTTATTGCGTTTTCATATTAAAAAGGTGCATTTTAAAATTGCGTTTTGATTTTAAAAAGGTTCATTTTAAAATTGCGTTTTCATATTAAAAACGTGCATTTTAAAATTGCTTTTTCGTATTAAAAAGGCTCATTTTAAAAAACTCTATTATGAGTCTTATTAAGAAACCTGTTTCCTAATGAAGCTCAACATATATTTATGGTAAAATGAAAGTTTATAATTGTTGTTTGCCAAATGATCATTTAGAAATTTTAGTATACATTTAAATTCATATCATTATCATTATAACTTAGCCAAAGTTAGATTGTAAGCCATGTAAGATCTGTTAAAATGGAAATTTGCAATAAAATTTAATAAACATAATAAAATGAAAATAAAACTTATTTTCTCCGTTATGGCTAACTAATCTACAACTTATAAAGTAAGAAACTAATTCGAATCAGTCATTCATTTTTAAACAAAATTTGCATGGGCCTTAATCGGAGTATTAGAAAAACACTTAAACTTTGATAAGAAAAAACTAAATTGGCTATTTTGCCTTAAAACAAGAATCAACTTTTATAAAAAGTAATATAAACTAAGGAAAAACCAACACTTATCTTACATCACAAACACCAATTAATTATTTTCCATCTAACTTTTAATGACTGTGAAACTCATACATTCTTCATGATACTCGGTGTGTTCTGTCTAGCAACCTTGACAGTACCACACCTCATCCTTTGCTTTCTTTTTGATATTCTCGCTGGTTGTCTTTATTCTTCCGTTATTCAATTCCGTTATTCAGTTGTTCTTCTTCCGTTATTCAATTTCAGCTTCTATCTGGTTTGGTTTCCTTGAATATATTTTGTCTTATTTTCAATAATTAGTAATTTATTATCTTTATAGCCTTTTTCTTCTTCCATTATTCATTTTCAGCTTCTACCTGTTTTAGTTTCCTTGAATATCTTGTGTCTTATCTTCAACAATTAGTACTATATTATCTTTATAGCCTTTTTCTTCTTCATAAATTTTCTGGCCCTGAAGAAGAGTTATAAATAGCAATAATTCTGGAGCGATGTCGATATTGATTTAAGAGGTCATAAATTTGCAAGCTGCATGTATTTCCGATACTGAAGTGTTATATTCAATAGTCTTAAGTTATTGAACATATTTGGCGTTAATTTTGTAGAAATTCATTATTCACAATTAAATGAAACTACGTGATGTAGTATTATTTCTACTTTCTTTAAGTTCTTCACTACGACCTAGGTTTCGTTGTATTACAACATCTTCAGGTAGGCTATTAGCGAAGATTAACTCTTAGGAACATCCAACAGCATTTATATGTTTCAAACACAATAGCGGAAGCCGGGTTTGTGTGGGTTTTCCCACTGCTTATGTTAGTGAGTTTATTGTAGGGAAGCGGTGTAGGTTTTATTTATATTTCCGAGAGTTATATAATATACCAGTATTTTAATGAGGGTAATAAATTCAATTGTTGTTATTATATGAGGTTGTACAATGCAAATGTTCCGGTGTATGTAATAAAGTTAAACGGAAGTTACTCTCGGTAATATATTTATTCAAAAGTAAGGGTGTCTGAAAGTTAGAACAAGGTTGTACCACTAATTCTACATATCTCCGGTTTTATTTATTCATGTTTATTTATTTATTTATTTCTTTTAATTTTTTTATATATTTATAAGTCTTAAGTTAGTTGTCGTGTGATGCAAAAATTATTATAACATTTTTTATTCAAAATCATTTTCTTTTTTTTTCCAAACTGTTAATATAATTATTAACAGTTTGTAAAAAAAATATTTTTGCCTTTTTATAGCGTTTTTCTAAATAAAATGAATGTGGTGAAAACCTGCTTTTCCTGTAATTTTAAATGTACAATTTTTGAGATCAGTTTTTATTATACCAAAACCATATAGCAAATTTTTTTTTTAATTTTAATTTAACAACATTTTACCTTGACTTAATATTTTAAACGAATGGCTCGACGGGTATAAAAAAAAATTAAGTGTGGTAAAAAAATTGTACAATTTTTGTGAGCGATTTTTACCAAAACAAAACAGTATATATTTTTTTCAAAATGTTAATAAAACATCGTTTTATATTGACTCAGTTTTTAAAAAAATCGCTTGATGCGTTTTTAAATGAAATAAAAAATGTGGTGAAATTACTGCTTTTGTCTGTACCTGTAAGGTGGATTTCATCCACAATTCTTGGGAGTGGTTTTTACCAGAACTAAACGGTAAATAATTTTTCTTTTAAATGTAAATATAATGTTATTTTACATTGACTTGGTTTTTAGACAAATTGCTCGACAGATTTTATAAATAAAATTAATAGGGTGGAAAAATGCTTACTTTTGCTGTATTGTTAATTGTTCAATTTTTGAGAGCTATTTTTACCAAAAGGAAACGAAAAATATATTTTTTTAATTTTAAAACAGTGAGATATTAATAGTTTAAATAATATATAAAACAAAATTAGCAAATTTACACGACAACAACCTCAATAAAGCCTAAACTTTCTCAGGGCACGATAAGTGGGCTTTACTAGGATCATTTCCGCGTTGCAGTAAGAACTTCGTTAAAATACAAAAAAAATATAATAATGAAACTTGTCTGGTATTTAATATTTCGACAAATAATCAAAAGGTCCAATCGAAGAAACAATAAAACCAGGACTGTTTTCGCCGAGTTTTTTAAAAAAGTTTATCGTTGAAGCTATTAATGAAGTATTGACATTGCCCGATCATTAACGGAATGACGATTGCTGTCGAAATGGCGGCGCGCTAGGGTGAGAGTGGGGTTAGTTAGTTAGCAGATGCCCGTCCGTGGTCCTCACCCTCCGACCGAGCCTCTCAGTAGTATCCGACTATGTCACTAATTAGGCATTTCAAAATCTTGCAAGTACGAAAATGGTCACCGTCCATTGGCGTACAGTCGCATAGCGGGCAAATCTCATCATCAGCCAAGCCGATCCTATGGAGATGCACCTATAGGTGGTCGTGATCGGTAGTCAATTTAAAACGAGCAACAACTTCTGCCCTCTCTAGGTATCTTGAAATTGGTTCTTCGCGGAGAGGATCCCCCACTTTTTGCCAATGCTTTGATCTATTGGGGTCTTGAAAGTGGTGCAGAACAGAAAACCTAATTAACTCATCCATCAACAGATGAGTTAATTATGTTTTCGGCCCTGTAAAGTGCGATGGTATGTCAGGTTGAGTTGACTTAGTATCCAGCCTAGCCCTGCTGTCCGCCCTTTCATTTCCAGAGATCCCTACGTGGTTCGGCACACACTGCATCGTCACCAGCCATCCATGCGTGATAAGCTCCGATAGCCTCGCGCGACATATGAGAGTGTGCATTCAGTCGGTAGGAGCATTATTACTGAGCGCAGAGATTGCAGCCTGGGAGCCAATTAGAAAGACCACTTTCGCAGGTGCCAGGTCCGTGGCTAGTAGCTGGCTTACAGCCAGGTGAGAGTGGGGTTAGACTACATATTTGCACGAAATTAACTTATTTAGACCATGGCAATTAAGAGTTTTTTAGTGCGAGCCTTCATGGGAGCGCGCCTTGTCGGGCGACAGCATATTATTAATTTTAAGATTTTACGTAAGATAATTTTAGAGAAATTGTTAAAATGTTCCGTAATATTTTGAAAGAAATTGTTTGACGCAGAATCGTCAAATTTAACATGACGATAAAGCAAAATATCCTGCATACGTTACAGTATTCAATATTCAAAAACATTAATACAGAAGTCCGTGACTTGGGGGCGAGGGGGAGGGGGGGGGCGGAGGCAAATGAAGTAATGGATTTCGTTTGTTTCTTGTAACGTTTTAGATATGAGTAAATTATAGAAGTCTTTTTTCAGAAATGTATACAAGGTTATAATATATGATTGAAAATATCCACAAAAAATATTTCAATCCTAAAAAAACTATGCTAGGTAATATATTTAGGAGATGAAAAGCAGAATTAATATTTGCATATACTTTAATACAAATACCGTGTATCCTTAAATCATTATATGCGCCTATGTTTGTGCAGTACACTCGTTGTGTGAGCTCCATTCGTACTTAACAGATTTATTTTTGTGTATTTGGGTAGAGTCTCACAGCTATTCCTATCTTTTGCAATTTCATTTGAAAACAACCAACCATGAGTACGCATCAAGTAAGGAAAATACTGACAAGTTGGGTCAACCGCAGAAGACTGTACCGCGAAAGTCTCAACTTCTTGTACAAACTAATTGGTACGCGTATTTAACGATTTATATGGCTCTTAGGACGGGGGAGGCGAAGTTAGAGGGGAGTAGAAAAAATAAACTACTTACCCCTTGATCTTTTTTTTTCAATAAACATAAATAAAAGAAAAACATAAGAATTATTTGAATTTCGAATTATTTGTATTTTGTAAAGCAAAGTGATAACAAGTATCCACTTTCGTCGCCCATTGTAAAAGTCGCTTCAGCTCTTCCATTGAAGGGAATTACTACATTCATGATTTACACTAATATGCTAGTTTCCACTGAGAATAAATCGATTGGGCTGTAGTTTCTAATGATTAATCATGATATGGAGATACCGAAAAACAAAATTATTTATTATTAAAAGTAAAGATTATTTTTATTTTCAGAAAAAAAAAATTGGCAGAATTACGAATTCAGTCAAGTGACAGTGAACACCAATCAGAAAGCGTTACATCACACTACACAAAAAACATTGTTGTTTTGACATTTTCGTATACAAAAACAGGTTATTTAATTAATTTTTCGTTTTTAACAATTCTTGTCAAGTTAATACATTTGTCCTTAGTTACACCTTAAAAAACAATTACAATTCGCAACAGAATCAGGTTTTAGCAAAGCAAACGGTAGTAATTTGCCCAAAATTGACGCTTGGTAGATTTTATGCATCAAACAATGACTTTTGTTCATCAGAATTTCGGAATGTTAAAACTTCAATGTAAGTATTCACAAGTGTAAAATATGTGGTATAAGCTGAAATAGTATTATTTCAGTTTAGTAATCAACAAGCGTTTGTTTTTATACATGTTTTATAAGGTCATTTATATTGTTTTTGACGTTAGATTCCGAAGTATAAACAACCTAACCTCAACTCATACGTTATTATTTTATCAATAAACTTGGAAAAATAATCACAAAATTCATCAGTATTGCTTTACATTTAGAAACAGATTGTATGCAAATTATATTAATTTGTTATTTTGTAAACAACTATATTAGCTCAAAGCTATATTTTAATATTGTTCTATATAAAACATAATCGCAAATCATTGTTTAAGACAAAACCATAATCACAATGATGTTTAAGGGAAACCTTTATAAAATCTTTCACGTGCCTGTCTACCCGTCTACCGTAAGCGATTTTCTTAAATCTTATTAACCTATGCATTCGCAATAGCATTCATTCGCATTTTATTCATATAAGAATTAAACATATATAAAGAGGTTAAATAAAGTATCATTTTTTCTTTTATTTTTGTTTTAATTATTATGTGAATGTTCATATCAAAGGGTTTTTTATGAGAAATACAAAAAATTCTATTCATAATTTAAATTGCAAATCTAAAAACATTTTAAAAAATATTATTCTGAAACCCTTATTTTCGAAACTACTAAACTAAAAATAATGAAAAAATGGCTGTGTCATGGACACGGCCGTGTGTTGTACGTGAATACGTCTATGTAACGCATAATTTCAACCGCCCCAGCTGCAGATGTACTGGCACCGTCGTTGATCCGCTCGGCCGCATTCATTCTTTTACGTTCCCGGCACTGCTTGACTCGGTCATATGGTGTTTTATTATTACCATTCGATTGTTCTTGAGAATCCCTTTCTAGCCATATACGATCTCTGTATTTGGTTTTGGCTTTTCGACGCGTATAGGCTGATATTATATATTTTTGATAATATTTTTTTATTTTAACACATTATATTCACTGTCACTACTTTAAACTAATGTTTTATATACAATCGATAGATTTTGATGACAGCTGACGATTAAAACTTAAACGAACATCGTAGCTTTTCCGAATCAAAAGTTATACTAATTGCAAATCTCGATACGCAGCAAAATAACCTCAAAATGGTGGCGTTTCCCTCTCCACCGCGCGCAATGCGTCACTGTTCTCGCTTATCGTAATGAATTCTTTGATCCTTTAGCTATCCAGTGGTATAATTTAATTTTTGACGTAGAGGATAGATGCAATGCCAAACTGTATCCCCCGATTTTGTTATCATTAGGTTTTTTGGATTGCCCCCGTATGGTAGCAAATTTAAAGACGTATTCACGTCAAAAAACAGGCTCGTAAAACCTGATGAGAAGATTATAGGAAAACTACGGCGATATTTTATGTTTTTACGCCTGTAAAAAATACAGCAGGCAACATATTTATGTTGTGAGAAATTAATATTTATAAATAGTTTAACAAAAATGTTTATAACCTTAAATGTTTATAAGTGTTTAAAGGTGTACGGGCTTGTGGTACAATTTCAACTCGAACTTAACAGGTTTTTGATGAAAAAAAATCCATTCACGAACGGTTTCTAATACATTGTTCTTCGAGAATCTATAAAAAGACGTTGGTGGAACTTGATTTCTTGACTTTCTACAGTGGTTCGAAAACCCTTTTACACAACATACCATCATATTCATACATTATAAATACTTTAAATTATTACAATATTCATACGAATAACTATTCTCCAATTGTTTACCGTCTTGTGAATCAGACGATTTTTTACCGGCTTGTGAATCAGAATCAGACCTTTTGCGCGACGCTGTGCTAGAGGCATTCCACATTCCACCCCGAGATATGCTATATTTATTTAGGTACATTGGAAATACCACATAATCATGAATATAAACTAATAATACACGATTGCAAATCACAACATTTACGCACATCCGTGTGTATAAATTGTATGTATAATGAAAACCTGCACAGCCTATTAACACATTTCTTGATGTACGCACGTTGCGCTGTTCAAATCAAACGATAAATATTAAATATATGAAGAAATGTTGTTAGATATTCAGAAAGTAAAAAAAAAGAAAAAATATCAAAAAAATCTTTGAATAAAGAAATAGGTGGTAATGGAACTTGACGTTTGTGGAGACACAGATCCCCTCAGCAACCCATATTTTCTATAAATATTTTGGATCCAAGTTCAAATATAATTTCGAACACATATTTTTGTATATTTACAAAATCCCGCCCCTCAAAAATCTATATTTACTGATTATAGAATCACACGTAGCGACATCCCTTGTTGGTGTGCAATAAATTTATAACCGATACACACTGTCTTGATCGCTTAAATTTTAAGCAAAATTAAAATATTTCTTTTATATTTGTTTGGTAACCAGTTTATTGGTTTTGTATTATTAAAATTACATCAATACAATAATAACAAATATTATAATTACCCCAGTTTTAATTTTAATTTCGTACACTGACTAGGCCAGCTAACCGCTGGCGATGTACAATAATTTTATGTTCCGTCTGCGGCTTTCTTGAGGCGGTAGTAGCTACTAATTGCTGGTGTTGATCGTCTTCAACCACCAATAACATAAAAGACGAAAGAATAGGATAATCGCAAAGGAAATATTTTTAAAGTCAATTAAATCTTTCATACCATGAGCTCTAAGTAAACTGCAAATGATTGAAATTTACCTTCTCGTGACTGCTATAAAAACACATATTAATCATACGTGAGACAAATTAAAAAAAATACAAAAAAGACATTATACGGAGGCGTGAACAAAGATATGAAACAACTAATTAATTAAAAAATACGAAATATACTTGCTTCTAGAGATGTTACGTTTCCTCGTGGCTCTTTTCCTTTACGACGATGTTATGTGCAAATACCGAACGAGTAAATATTGTATAAATTCTTCACGATGACGAATGACTGATGACTAATGAAAATTAAATATGTGTATGTCAACAATTCCTTCAAAAACCTTTATTTTATATTTGGATTCGTTTGTTACAATAACATGTTTTTATTTAGTACTCACTTTATTTAGTGAAGCTGTCATTAATAGTTTGTGAAGTAAAACTTCTTTACGCACGCTTGACTTGGGGAGTAAGCTGATCAATGCGTGACGAGAGGCGAACGGAAGTTGAGAGGGAGATATAAGTTTGTGAAGACAGAAAGAGAGAGATTTATTTTTCGTATATTACTGTAGGGACAAGAGAGAGAGAGAGGTGCGAGCACACATTTTCTTTCTCTCTTTCTCTCATAGCCAGTTATGTTTCGTATATCTAAGACACAGTGCAAGCCTATTGTCTGTATCACACTGTAGGAGCAAGAGAGAGCAGTGCGCGCGCACATTTTCTTTCTCTCTTCCTCTCATAGCCAGTGCATGAATATATATATATATATATATATATATATATATATATATATATATATATATAATATAATATATATATATATATATATATATATTTATGTATATATATATATGCGAGTTTGCTAACGGTGATTTTTTGATTCTTTTGTAATTTCATTTCGTTCTTGAACAATTTTATAAATTATTATTCTGTTCAATACATTAAATATTCTACGTTTAAAGTGAATAAAATTGTAAATTTGCCGTCAACGTAGCACCGCCTACGTCAGAATATGACTTCATGCTGTGATCAATTTCATCTGTTGTAACTGGTATTCTGTATTTGCTTAAATAAGGCGCACAATTCGTATACGAAACAAGTACGGATACAGTACTTATTCGATTTTGAAAATGTGTTTGGAAGGTTCACATTATATACTCTTTTGGGGAGTTAATAATCTACCTGGAAAAGTTTTGGGAAATTCGCATGGATTTAAGTAAACATTTGATAAACCTCAGTAAACCCGGAACAACAAAATGAAGAAAGACCAAACTTATTCTAACCTAATTAACGTAATTATGTCAGAAATATTATTACACTACAAATTCTACAGGACAAGGGATTAGAAATTCTCGGCAAGTTCATAACCAAAGCGTTGTTAATTGTTTCTGAACGAAATATGTTTATTATTTCTGAACGTTAAAAATATGTTAATTTATCGAAAAATTTACAAATCGTGTTTTTTTTATATAATTTGCTAATATTTTGAAGTTATTAAGGAAATTAATTATATCCAGGTTTACAAATTCCATCTCAAAGTTTGTGTTTCATCACTTGGAGCCAAGTATAAAGAAAATGTCGTAGCAGAGGAAAACTCTTGGGGCGGCGCCAACTGAGTCGGGCAGCATCATCTTCACATTCAGCTTGTATTTACCTTCTAATTCTTGCTTATACTCCAGGGCGTCCGTGTCTGCCCTCATACCTGTAACGCCATATGTTGCCTACGGGGCACGTTTTATTTAAATAATACGTGTACTTCTAGAAATGCTGCAAAATATACATAAAAATAAAAAAGAAAGGATGAAAACATTTAACCGTTCACGATCATATTGTCAATAATTGCTTGTAGATTATAGATAATTGCTATAATCTACAATTGTAGCATTGTAGATAATTGCTATAATCTACAATTGTAGCATTGTAGATAATTGCTATAATCTACAATTGTAGCATTGTAGATAATTGCTATGCAAAGATTTCATATTTTAAAACTGTTTTAATTTTTCTGGTCTAAACTTGGTCTTTCTCGTCTGGAGTTTCAATTGTTTATTTCTTAAGTTTGTTTATTTATAACTTCCATGACAATTGTATTATATACAGTAGATATTGACATAGATAGAGAAGAGAAAAATGATAAAGAGAAGAAAAATAATACTATGTTACGAAATTAGGAAGAGAATAACTTTTTCGTAATGAATACTGTACGACCAAATTTACGATGTGTTTCGAAATTCAGAATATTGATTATTCCACAATTTGGTTGCACACTCAACCAATAAAGGAAATATTTGAGTAGCCATTGAAATGATCTTGTATTTTGAGATAGGATAATGAACTCAAAACTTAATTTAAAAGAATCAGTTCGAATTGTATAAAGCAACTAAATAAATTTTGAAGGGCAATTGAAATAATTTCTTTTTATTATATTCAATGCCATTCAAGTAACATATATAGCATTTGGTTAAGGTGGACTTTTGTTTTAATTGGAATAAATTATATTTTCTGACAGACACGTCAGATATAGTTTATAGTAGCTAAGATTTTCGTCATTGCCTTTCTATATCAGAGAAAAAAAAATTGAAGAGGATACGAACCGCTTTAACGGGGCACTGTGACGGCGGCTTGGGATCCAGCATACGCAGCGGTTCGCTCCAAGGCGCATCGGTGCGGCCCAATTCCTGACAGAAATCGTCAAGGGTGTGACTGAAGATGGAGACGTATTGTTGGCCGGTGTCGCGGTAAAGCTCCGCCGCGATCTGATAAGTGGAAATTAATATTCGTAGCGTCGACATATACAAGTCGACATATACAACCATAACGGTTCATTTTTTATCACTTGAAAGATTTGGTGCTACTTCCGATACCCGGTACACAAACTCAGCAAATTTGTATTTTCTTTTTATTATTATATATTGATTTTATGCTACGGCTAATTGAATTTTGATTCAACTTATTAGTTTCGCAGTAGAAACTCTTTCGCAGTAGAAATTCTTTCGCAATAGAAACTCTTTCGCAGTAGAAACTCAATAACTTACTTCACATCATTAAGTTGGAGTTGAATAGTAATACGGTAGTTGACGCATTCTAAATTTTGTTATTTTTCGTACAATATTGTAAAATATAAGTTAATTAAAAACCAGTCTTGAAAAAAATTCAAAAATTGATTGAAAAATAAGCCAGTTATAGGCTTCTAAATTTGAAGATAAGGATAGGGTCGGGTATATCCCTGTCTCTTTTCCTCTTGTAGAATATAATGTGCTATATTAAAAATGACCTCACAACACAGTATTTCCGTCCTTGTCTAAAGATTAAATTAATACTTTTATAGCTCGGTAAATTTTTAAGATTATTAAAAAATATTTTCACTTTTCATCAGCTTGTACCTTGAAATTATGATTAATGAAATTAACAAATTTTAGTCAAACACCCAATTAAGATACTAAACTATTTTGTGAAAATGTACACTTATGACAAAATACCAAATTTGTGAGTCAGTGCATCAGATATTTTTAAAAAATATCAACAATCATAAAAATTTATATATATATTGGATATTTGAGTATCAATTTAATTTCAGTAAAAACTGGAAACAAGCATTCATTGTTATTTATAAAATTTTACCGAAGAAAACGGAAAACCTCATAAATATCAAAGTTTTTTTTTTAAATCATCCAATCAGATAAAGTGCTTCACCCATCCAATTGTATATCGTCATGTAAAGTAAGTGAATTTAAATAACAGAGAGAATCTTTATAAAATTGCGTCGACAAAAATTTAAATTCACCTCGAACAAACAAACTTAACTTCTATATTATATTAATTAATTATACAAGAGGATAGCAGTGAAAGTGCTTAAAATTAGCCATTTTTAAAAATATTAATAAAAAAAATAAAGACAATTTTAAAATTTTGGAAATTTAAATATGTAGAATCGGTGTTCGCAATTTTAAAATTTTGAAAATTTTGATATGTAGAATCAGTGTTCGCACCAATTTCATTGATAATCTACGTGAAGAACAACTGAAGACAACATCAACGCTGTGTTGCTCATGATAAAGACTGAAAAGAGAGTAACCTGTCAGCAGATTCTGACAAGCTTGAACATTGGTAGGAATCAAATAATTTTCAATAAATTTAGGCGTCAAGAAGTTTTGTGGTAGGTGTTACAGCTGTGCTTGGTATATTTTATTGCTAGATGTAAACTAATTACACACCTGCTTCTTAGCTCCGTTTCTGATGTACCATAAAGCTTTCAGCATTGCTTCTCGTTCATATTGGAAACCAACTTTTATATTTCTACTGTAAAGTCTTACTGTATCTTGGACATATTTATTATTTACTGTAATAATATTACGAACCAAAATTTTGTTGTTATTAGTAACATATATTGCAAATGTATATACCAATATTTCTATATACTCAGTAATTTGATGTACCAGATACTAAATTGAAAGGAAACTCACCCCCCAGGGTCCTTCGTCGATGTCAATATTGAACGCAAAAGAGCCCCTCAGTTCGATGTCGCCATCCTCCGACATGTCGACCGAGACGCCCGACAGGTCTACGTCCGTATTTTGGAAAGCCGAACACGACTCAATGCGGTCGAAGTCAAAACTGAACTTATCCTGTCACGAAACAACATTATACTTTTAACCGACTTCCAAAGAGCTTCCATATTTTTTTAAACTTTATACCAGGATATTTCTTGTTGAAAATTGCGAATGAAGTCGTAAATTAGGTGTAACTTTTTAAAAGTTTTAACTGAACAGTATGACTGATTGTCACTTTTATAAATTCTCAAGTTTATTAGCTCAAAGTCATTAGACAAAATAAGACGTTTTGTCATTAAAAAAAAATATCATTACTATTTGTGGCATATGTTGTCTCCAATTTTATGTGATAAAAGGCAAATTATAATAAGCAACTATTGCAAATCGATGAAAAATGGAAAGAAGTGTTTCCTACACGTCCCGTACAATGTACACACGGCTTCTATGACGTTGCGTCTTACCTATTTTATGTTTCAAATATCATATAAACAATATTTTGGGCCTAATGTCACTTTGTGAGAATGTCTACCTATATTTACACAATATAAGAATAATTCATGGTATTATTTGGATGCCGTTTTTATGGAAAATAAACATTTTTGTTACATAAGTAACCCACAACAATACGAATATTAAGAATTGATTTTAATTTCAATTGTACGCAGTTCTACCTCGTTAGCAGTACTGCCTGTTCTCAAAAGGCATATAGTTTGAAGCGAGTAGAAAAGTATTTAATTACGCTTTGTGGTCATTTATTATCCCAATGTTTACTTCATTCGTCATAAAATAAATATTTTTAAAGAGTACCGTTTGAACAACTACAAATTTTAAATTAATTATATTTACCTGACCGATTGCTATTCCAACCAAGATACTCTTCATCAGTATTCGCAGCAAATATCGATAGAGTGTCAGCATCATACTTCTGCCTGGCGAGTGCGATGCGCGTGATTCTATTTGTTCTGATTATATACACACATAAAGCATCTGTCAACTATAATTTGCGTGCTTAGATAAAATCGGGTAAACTTCATATGCAATTATTGTTGTAAATTACATTGTTAACAATTTCGCGTGATCTATTTGATTCGTCACGCGACGACGTATTCTGATTTAAATAGGTTTACCAGACGGAATGGAACCTGTAATTACTCTGAATGTTGGCCCAATCAACTTCATATCGCTATTTCCCTTCGATATCTGTGTTTCATGTTTAAAATAAGTCTCAATATTTTTGTTCACAATTCATATTTTCTCAGTTCCATGGAATAATTTCTAAATCGATTGCAAAAAGGTGTGTGAAGTAATATGTATAAGTAAAGGATAAATTGTTCGTTTACATGTAATCTAGTATATAAACGTTGATATAGAACTTAAAAATAGTTTGGCTCCACATTATGCAGGTGAGCATGAAAGGTCGATAGGTCTGAAGAGTACGTTGCGTGGAACTGTACCCCAACTCGGCGCCTTCAGTCGTCAGCAGTTGCCGGAAGCAACAACTGTGCCTTGTCGCGTAGCAAGTGCGCCTCGAATATTTTCTTTTTTTCGAATAACAATAGCCAACATGTAGATCTGGACGATATACGTTACGAGGTGTTACCGTCTCATCGCGATCCATAGAACTTTATAACACGAATAACGTTTACAATCGTGTAAAATGGAAAAGGTTCTAGAACATTTTGGCTGTCACTAATTAATGTCTGCTAGTCTATAGCAGCGCGTACAATCAATTCCATATTAGGCCATAGAAACTGTCAAACAAAATGGAGAGGTTTTTCGCAACTCTATTATTTCCTTATTTTTTTCGTGATATTTAGTCTTAATCTGTTGCAATAACTTATTTAGATTTGTGTTATTTTTATTTTCATTTAATTGTTTACTTTATCTGTATCCCGTTTATTGTTTTATCCAGTTCTCGGTAAGTTTCTTCTTTTCTTCATTTGTTTTATTATTTATTTTTGTGATTCAGGTTATCTTTTGGGAAAATGGACTTAGTTATTCCCCCGAAACCTCCAGACCCTTCTAAGTCTCCTATATGTTTCAATGAATTTGCTTCTCCTACATCGCCTGCCAGCTTTATTACAGTTTCGGATTCCCAACAGGAACTGAAACGAAAAAATAAAAATTGTAAAAGGCCCAACTGTAAAAAAAATAAGCTTAAGAATAATCCCTCTTTTCATCCTTCTGATTCTTCATGTACTGAAACAGAGGATACAATCCCACGTAAGACCCCTCGCACTCCTCTTTCAGAAGCAAGTTCAAAATCTCTTCCTCCAATCCCGACCTCTTCTCCTCCCTCTCTCCCTCCGAATTCTTTTGAGGGCCGTTTATACGTCCCTGGCGACGTTGGTCCATTTATCGTTCACGTTCAGAGAAAAGAACCCCAGCCTAATTCCGGATTTTCATTCCATGCTGTGAAATTTGGTTCCTCTTTAAAAAATTTTAATGTTGATGGAATTATACGAGATGGAGTGAAACAAATTGGCAGGAACAGGATTTCGGTGGAATTTTCATCTGCTGATGCCGCCAACCGATTCGTTAACCACTCTGCCTTCACAGGTCAAAACAAATTGTTTATCCCCTCCTTTAACGTCAGTCGTATGGGAATTGTTCGCAATGTTCCAGTCGATTGGTCTGACGAGGAGGTTTTACATAATATAGAAGTCCTTGAAGGGTGCTGTGAAGTTACTAAGGTCCGCCGCTTAAATTTTAAAAAGATAATTGATGGCCAGCCTAAATATTTTCCGTCTGAGACGATGGTCATTACCTTTGATGGCCAAGTTCGTCCCCAACGGATATATATGGCTTATTCATCGCTTCCAGTCTCAAAATACGAATTCCCTACAATACAGTGCTTCAAGTGTTGTAGGTTTGGACATGTTGCTGACAAATGCCGATCTTCTGAGCGTTGTTTCCGATGTGGTCAAGGTCACGTTGGGAGAAACTGCCCACTTCCTCTTGACAAAGCAAAATGTATCTTTTGCAGTGGAAATCATGATTCCACTGATAGAAATTGTCCAGAATTCGAAAGACAAAGAAAAATCAAATTCGAAATGTCTGAAAGAGATATTTCCTATGCGGAAGCGTCCAAATTGGTCCCTTCTGCTAAAAAATCATACGCCTCAGTTGCAGCTCACCCCCCTCTAACTCTTCCTTCTCCAATTTCTTCCCAAAGTTTGCTTTCTCCGTCTCGTCCTACCAACTCATCCCACAAAAAAATTATTTCTCTGAAACCCCGATCCCACTCTTCGACTAGTTCCAACCAGGGCTATGACCGCTCTGCTCTAGAACAAGCCTGGGCAGACTTCCGTATTCCTCAACCTGAAAATGGTTGCGGTTTAAATCAACAACCTTCAACTAATTCTTTTACGAGTATTATTCAATTTCTTTTGACCACCTTGGTCAAAATTCTGAGTTCCCCCAATCAAATACCGTCCAACGTTGCCTCATCTATTCTCACTTCCCTTCAATCCCTCCTTTCCAATGGCTTCGCCAATAGTGGCGAGGGTCTTGCAATGGAATAGTCGCAGTATAATTTCCAACAAAGCAGATCTTCGTCACCTCCTTGTCAAGTATTCTCCATCCGTGGCTGCCATCTCGGAGACTTGGCTGAAGCCGGGATTCCCTTTTAAGATCCCAGGCTATGTCTGTCTCCGGGATGATAGAGCGGATGGTAAGGGCGGATCCGCCCTATTACTTGACAAATCTCTTCCCTTCTCCCAGATTTCTCTTGGCTCCCGCAGTTGTCACTTCAATATTGTTGCTGCGAGAGTTAAAGATATCACTATCCTCTCCATATATGTCCCCCTTCCAACATGTTCCGTAGCATTAGAACTACGGGATATTTTATCTTCAATTCCTGGCCCGTATATTATTCTGGGAGATTTTAATGCTCATCACCCGTCTTGGGGTTCCACCCGAAGCAACCCTCTTGGAGTCTCCTTGGTGGAACTCCAGGACGATTTTGGCCTGTGTTTACTGAATGATGGTTCTCCAACACGAGTTCCTGTCCCATTTCAGAACCCGAGCTCAGTAGATATCTCTCTTTGCTCCTCATCCTTGGCATCCTTGGTTTCCTGGAATATTCTTTCTGAGTCTTTTGGAAGCGACCATTTCCCCATTTTGATTTCTTTCCCTCACGTAAATTTACATATTGAAAAAACTCCCCCTCTTCAAAAATACAACCTACATAGGGCAGATTGGGTGGGATTCCGTACCTTTCTCAGTGTCGAAGTGGATTCCCTCCCTCCAGTGGACTTGGATAACATTGACACTTGCTATGACCAATTTGTAAAGGCTATAGACCTATCCGCTCGGAAATTTATCCCACTTAAAAGATCTAACCATCACTTCAGATCGTCTCCCCCCTGGTGGGATGGAGACTGTTCCGCAGCGGTTAAAACCCGTAAAGAGGCTGAAGCGATATATAAATCTAATATGTCGGAAGCAAACTTCCTCTTGTTTCGAAAGACCCAAGCTCAGACTAAACGAATTCTCCTTAAAAAAAAGAGGGAAGGCTGGAAGAAATTCTGTCAATCCCTCTCTCCTTTTACTCCCTCCCGTGTCGTCTGGTCTAATGTAAAACGCTTTCGGTCTATTTTTCAGCCTGATCTTCCCAAATCTGTTCACGGGAATTGGATTGATCAATTTTTAAATAAACTTGCTCCCCCATCCGTCCCAAATTTAGATGAATTACCTTTCAGGTATAACTTTACTAGCGCCAATCATTTTTTAGAAGAAGATTTCTCCATTAACGAATTGGATTTCTTCTTACACCATCTTAAGGATTCTTCCCCTGGTATTGACGGAATGTCATATTCAATGGTGAAAAATACTTTACCATCTACCCGTTGGTATCTTCTATCCCTCATTAACTGTATGTTCAAATCAGGTTCTATTCCAAAGTCTTGGAAAACTCAAATAATAATTCCCATCCCTAAACCTCATAAAGATCCCAATGTAGGTTCATCCTACAGACCCATAGCCCTTTCTCCTGTTCTAGCGAAGATTACGGAACATTTAATTAAGAATCGTTTGGAATGGTTTACTGAACACCATTCTATTTTTCCAAGGAACCAATTTGGCTTCAGAAGAGCTAAAAGTACGTTGGACAATCTCAGCGTCCTAACCACTGACATCAGACTTGCTTTCCCTCGACAAGAATTTCTCGTTGCTGCTTTTTTAGATCTTTCTTCAGTCTATGATAATGTAATCCTTCCAGTCCTCCAAAAAATTCTTCATAATCTTGGGATTCCGATTAAGATTATAAATTTTCTTCTCAATTTTCTTTTAGAAAGATCTATTATTCTTAGATCCCCTGGATCCCCCCCCCCTTTTCAAGAACTATATGGAAGGGTCTTCCCCAAGGTTCTGTTTTAAGTCCATTACTTTTCAATATTTACTCTTATATGATTCACTCAACAGTTAATCCTTTCTGTCGTGTTTTGCAATACGCTGATGACCTGCTTTTATATTCTTCTGATAAATCAATAATTGTTGCCGAAAATGCTTTGAACTCTGCCCTTGTTAACCTAAATAAATGGGTTACCTCTCATGGTATGGATTTATCCCCTTCCAACAGCGCTGTCGTGGTCTTCTCGAGAAGGAGAATTACTCCTCCGTTATCTATTTCTTATAATTCCTCTTTGATCCCTGTTCTTTCCAATACCAAATTCTTAGGTATGTTCCTAGACTCAAAATTATCCTGGAACATTCACATCGAATATGTCATCTCCCAATGCCAGACTAATTTGAATATCCTCCGCGCTCTTTCGGGAGTGTGGTGGGGCTCTCACCCTTCCACATTAAAGTTAATATATAACGCTCTAGTCCGTAGTCATCTAGAATATGGTTCATTTCTACTTGATCCTATTTCCAAATCCAATGCCACTAAATTGACCCGCATTCAGTCTCAAGCTCTGAGGATCATAGCAGGTGCTATGAAATCCAGTCCCATAAATGCCCTACAAGTAGAATGTGTTGATCCTCCTTTAAGTCTCCGGCGACAATACCTAGCTGATCGTTATTTACTAAAGACAGCTAGGTTTTCTACTCACCCTATTTTTCCTAAACTCACCCTCCTCTCTAGGTTTATTGAACATACTCCTTTTTGGCGTTCTAAGTCCCGACCTCTTCTTATCGTTAGCTTCCAAAGATTCAAATCCCTTACTAACCCCGTTTATCAAAATTCTTCTCTCCCTCTCTATAGCTTCCCATTTGACTCGGTATTTCACAGGCCAAATATAAATTTGTGTTTTGGAGTTGATAAGGAGTCCAAAAATGCTAATTCGCTGTTCAATTCTATCTTGAATTCGTTTTGGATGGATTGGACGCGAATATATACAGATGCATCAAAAACCGGTAGAGATGGCTATGTCGGAGCGTCATTTTACTCTCCATCCACCGCTCATTCAGCTTACTTTCGCCTTCCTAAGGAATGTTCGGTATTCTCCGGGGAATGCCGTGCTATTGTGGAGGCCTTGAATTATGCCCTACACAAAAAGATTCGCAGGCTCCTTATCTTCTCTGACTCCTTAAGTTGTTTACAGTCCCTTCTTGCTAATCCATTTTCTTCAAACTGTAGTTTCCTGATTCTTCGGATCAAGCAACTTGCGCTTGATTTGGAGAGATCGGGATCCGATGTCGTTCTTGCATGGATCCCTAGTCATTGTGGCATAGTAGGTAATGAAATAGTCGACGCAAAAGCTCGGTTTGCCGCAGTGAACGGGGATCCATGTTTCACTACTAATTTCATTGAGGATCTTCTTCCCATGACTCGTTTCTGGATGGCGTCTGACTGGCAGAGGGCGTGGGAAAGATCATCCCAGATTACAGGTGCGAGATATTTCCAGATCCAACCTTTTATTCCTTCAAAACCTTGGTTCTCAACATTTACTTTCTCTCGAAAGGAATCCTCTGTGGTATCTCGCATGCGTTTGGGTCACTGTTCTGTTCCTACTCATTTGGCTAGACTGCGGGTCAGAGAGTCTCCAATTTGCGATTGCGGGTTTGGAGAGGGCGATTTAAATCATCTCATTTTTTCATGTCCATTAAATAATAGATTTCCTTCGTTTGTTTCCAAATTATTAAAATATAAAATTCAATTGCCCATCAACATAAGATCACTTTTATTTATTGCCAACAAACCCATTTTAGGATTAATCATTCAGTTCATAAGAAAGAACGACATCAAAATATAGAAATTTTTATACTTATGTTCATGTTTATTTTTTTAAGTTTGTATATTTGTATATACTTATTTTGTACTTTCTGTATATTATAATGTCGTTTTCTTCTTTTAGTTTAATTGTAGCCAACTTCTTATTTAGTTTTTGTTTTATTGTATAGTTTATTCTTTTGTTATCAAGCAACAATGACAAATATCCGAAATTTGATTTAATCAGTGTTGCCATAGCCTTTTTTCCACACTTGACATTGGCAAAGGTTCTCTATGGAGAGAACGAACGCTATATAATCAAAGATAAAGATAATTCCATATTAATTTAGCAGTACGGTCGTAGCTCAACTGTAGCGGGATCGCCGCGCAACTCGAGTACGGATACATGGGTCGTGATTTTTTTAATAATAGTGATGGATGGTTCACATATATAATATTTTACATACTAAGTAGAATCACGTCTTGGAATACTTTACAAACTAAGTAGAATCACGCCTAACGGTTTGGGATTCACAATGTGAGATTTATAGCAATTGTATGGAAAAAAAGGCCTGGGAAGAGTTATTTGAAGAATTTATTGCTGATTTCGTAAATAAAACTAATGGTGAAAAGATTGTAGCAGGTAACTCATTACTATTGTTTATTAAATATTATTATACTATTATAATTTTAAATATTGAATATATTTGGCGTTAATTTGTAGAAATTCATTATTCACAATTAAATGAAACTACGTGATTTTTTAGTTCTAAAAACTACGTTTCTTTAAGTTCTTTACCACGATCTAGGTTTCGTTGTATTACAACATCTTCAGGTGGGATATTATCGACTCAGTCAGTATCACATTGAAATTCTATATGACCACATAAGAAAATAAAAATATTTAATAGTCTGTCGCAATACACTTCAAAATATCAAAAGTATATGTCAAACCTATGAACATTTCATATTTAAATTCCCAATTTTAGCGATATTGAATTCACATACAAATGTACAAATAATAATTGGCTATGCTTGTAAGCTTTTCTGCTTTTCTTCCACTCTACCCATCAGTAGATTTTCAAAAACCAAAGCAAATATAAATTAATATTTAAAAAAAATTATGTGGTAAAATTGCCCTTACAAAGTCATAAACTTAGAATTCACAGTTACTTAAAATAAAACATTTTTTTTCAATAACTAACAAAAATACATATTAAAAACGATTACTAAAAAATGGTAACAATTACTTTTTTTTAAATTCTCGAACTGTAATTTAAATATATTTTTATTACGCAATCCGACCTTTTTTGACGATTTTCATAATAAACCTGCTCATAAGAAACAAGATATCAACTGAACGAAACGGTGCTAATTTCGACAGTTAGTATCGTTTTGAATGGGACCTTTTTTAGTTACTTTGGACCTGTTATTACGAAGCAATCTAAGTCTATGGTCGCCAATAAAAAAAAGGTAAAGTTTGTCCATTACTTATGATAGGTGCGGTAACTGGAATGATATTTTTGTGTTTAATCTTTTCAAATAAATCGTTGTTATGTTCATCAGAAGCTATCTCGTTTGATCCAACATCAATGCAAATAAAATTGTTATTAGCGTCACATACTGCTAACAAAACAATAGAAACGAAATGTTTATAATTATAAAACAATGATCCACTGTGATTAGGCTTGATTATTCTTATGTTTGCCATCAATGGCACCCAAGTAATAGGATTATTAGCATTGGTTTTAAGCTCTTCGGTAACATTTAACCAATCTTTCTTTTTTGGATTGCAATGCTATATCTTTCAAAGCTATGTAAATCACTTTTCATGTATCCTTTATAATGCCGCTTATTGTTGATATGTCATGTAAATAAAAATGTCGAAGGTCCGTCAATTTACAGCTGGATGCTAAGACAGAGAAAAGGATATATATATATATATATATATATATATATATATATATATATATATATATTTTATATTTGAGTATCATTTTACTTTCATTAAAAACTGGAAACAAACATTCATCGTGGTTTATAAAAGTTTACCGAAGAAAACGGAAAACCCCTTAAATATCAAAGTTTTTTTAATATCAAACAAAAAAGTGCTTCACCCATTCGATTGTATACCGTGGTGTAAAGTATGTGAATTTGAAATAACAGAGAGAATGTTTATAAAATTGCGTCGTCAAAATTTAAATCACCTCGAAGTAACAAACTTAACTTCTATATTATATTAATTAATTATACAAGAGGGTAGCACTGAAAGTGCTTAAAATTAGCCATTTGTAAAAATATTAATAAAAAAAAAATATTTATATATATATATATATTACACGGCGTCCGGGAATAAGAGTCGCACAAAAGGAAAGACGTTATTCTTCGACTGAAAAATAGTCTGTCGTTAAAATAAAATTATTTGTTATCTTTTTCGTACATACGGTACTCGTGCACATGGTTCAGCGCCGATACGGGAAATAATCCACGAATAACTGCGAATTCATCGCCACTGCAAGTATACACCGCACTCCGGGCTTGTAGTGGGCGTGTTAAAAAGAGTTATGTGTGATATAACTCTTTTTAACACACCCAATTAACATTCTTAACATAACGACTGCAGAATGTAAAGAAAAGAGGTAATAACTGAGGATTGTTAAATAGATACAACATATGAAACAATAGAAGCGATTAGAGAGCATGTAAGACAAGGTCCGTATGATTATTATATTGACGGTTATTTTATGTTTATTTATTTATACACATACATTTATCGATACATTACAAGTGACCTATTCCTAATGATAAGAAATTAACGGTTTAACAAAATTGAAATCTTTAGATTAAACATGAATAAAAAAGTACGAGCTCTAAAAATAACGACGACACGTTTCGACAAATTTATTTTCACTCATCATAAGGAAATCACACTCTAATGTGATCGCTATTAAGTGGTCGAGCAATTGAATACTGTGGAAACTGGAGAATTCCGATATAGTTCTGTTTTAGAGGGCGCTATATCAAATAGGTGATGATTGCGTGAGCGCAGGAAATCGTCACGTACAAAGAATGATAATTTACACAATAATACAGAGCACAGGAGTTTTCCTTATAGCTGGAAGATACATTTCATAAGCGCAACGTCTCTTTTGGGCTGAACAAGGAATGGAATCCTAGCATACCCAAGAGGAAATAGGAAGGAAATAAAAAGGGGAAAAAATCGTACTGTCTGAAATACAGATATCAATATCATCGTGGATAGTACACAAATCGATCACCGAAACTGACTGTACAAAGCACAATACCACCTCCTTCTTGTAAGCCGGGTTGGAACTTATAGCAGCTTCGGTGTTCAGCATATTAAAATTTTTGATGTCAATAGCGTAACTACATCATGTACGTCACCAACAGCAATTGCATAACAGACGTCGCCAACAGCAACTGCGTCACAGACGTCGCCAACAGCAACTGCGTCACAGACGTCGCTAACAGCAACTGCGTCACAGACATCGCCAACGTCAAATACATCTGCACGTTCCGATATGATAATGCATGACGATTTGTTTGATGAACTTTGATTTTCCTTTAATAAACAAATTTAATTTCTAAGTGTTGGTCTTTATGTATATGATTATGTCAGTATTTAGTTAATCTAAACGTGAATTATTCGGTCACGAGTAGAGTAAGAACAAAAAACTAGTTTATAATTGAATAAGAAGAAAGTATAACAAATTGGGTAAGAAGAAAAAATTAGTTTATAAAAATATTATATTATATAAATGAAAGGTTGAAAAATATAATGCATTGTATTAATTTGTTTTTTACTTGCATACAAACACTCTGTTCTTTTCATAAATACTTCCTTTGATTACATACTTTTACTTCCATAGATCGCTTTCTATATAGTTACTCGACGATACTAAGAAGTATTATTACTAGGTACTTGACCTAACATAATTCAAAAAAGTAACTAGTTAATAAAAATAACTACATATTTATACATCTACTGTCTAGATGTATAGAAGTGAAGGTGTGAATGAACGAATGTTAAATATAAACAAGGAATGCTTTACTTACTGTACTGTTATGACAATTCTTTCTTCAGCATAAATAGTATTCTTGAGTAGAATCTTTGAGCTGTATTTGATTTCTCACAATATTGAATCGTTTATTAAAATCAAGAATTGGAATTCGAACGTAATTCTAAAACATAGTTTCGTTTTTTTTAACTATTTATAGAGATTTTACAAGTCACCCGAACGTTTATCACATAGAAAAACACAGGCAAAACCCATCTTTGCCTCCCTTTGGTGTTTCTTAGCAAAAACACTAACTGTGTTTCCTCTTCCGAATCCATATCGATAATGAAAAACGTCACTATTGAAACAGTAGTGCTGTAGCAGCACGATGTTTCGAATAGGCGATTGTTTGCAGCGCGATGGCCGCGCGACTATCGCGCTGCTGCGATCAGAGTTCGTCAGATACAGCAGGGCTGCACATTCCAAAAATCTCTAGTCGTAGTATTTTGCAAATTTATTTATATTCGGAAACAATATTGTACCGCAAAAGTGGGAAAAAAAGTTGGGTCTCGTATTTTCATTATTTTGTACTTTTCAGTGTCCTTCTTATTCAAAGGTTATTTGAAGAGGGTTCAAGCGTTTTGTAAAAAAAGTGTTATTACTACTCTACAACACATCCGAGGGCACAAAATATGCCATATTTTTATTACATATCCCGGCAATTATAATACCGTTAAATACGCAGTTCTGCTCGGCCTAACAAGCTCTGTCTAACAAGTTATTCCCCGAAATATAATTTGATTCCAAAACAAGTCAAAAGTCGCATGATCGGAACTTTCCCTTTCAAGTAAGCCACTTCTTTCGCCTTTGGAGTTGTAAGCAACGTATTTCCCGTATTTGTAATTTTAGTTATTATAATGAAATATTAAATTAAAATATGTAAGAAATAATCATTTCCTCATGGTTCAAAAAAGACGCACGACCTACACCAACAAAATATTGAGGATATCCTAGAATTCATTTTTTCTCGAAGCCTTCCAAATCAGATAAGGCTTATAAAGCAATCGTATTGGCAATCAAAATATCGATATTACGATTATTACGAAAAAATATTGATTTTTTCTTTGCAGAAAACCTGTTTTTCCAATATAAAAACTACTTGTCAGAAGCGTTTAAAAGTTACATAGAAGCAGTACTAATCAAAACAACAATTAAGTAATTTGAATAAGATAATCTTTCAATCAAAAGCAAAAAATAGCAAAAAATAATAGAAACTTCTGCTTCACCTTCAAAGAAATGTGTATTTTGTTTTTCACGTTGTCCTTTCAACTTTTGTGATGCCTCCGAGCGAATACAATTATTGGAAACATAAAAATTACATCACTATGGACTATAAGAATGACTCAACTTATTATGACTTACTTCGCGCGAGTAAAACTATTAGTAGGGAAGATACTATCATGCCATCTTAATAAAAATAAGAGGTAGACTAATGAAAAGCGTTTTAAAAAGGCTATGGCAGTTGTAGAAACTTTGACATTGAGAAGACGTCATTAAAGAATTTCTGGAAAATTATTATTAAAAGTGACAAACAACCCCCTCGGTAATATAATTCCAAAAATTGTTTTGCATTAATATTAACTAATGTTATACTAATGTTATATAAATTATGTCAGTATATATTTTAATACAATTCATGCCATAATATACTTCGAAAAATATATTAGTTTGCATAGGGTAACTCATTGGTGGAGTTCAAAGTACAAGGTTAGTGATCTTTATTCTGTTAATAAAATATATACGAAATCACTCATTAATTTGGAGAAACGCCATAGTATGTATTTTATTTCAGAGATTTATTTCTCAATTTTAATTTTTTTTAATCCAGATACAACATATCCCGTCTGTCCCCAGCTTAAAACTCGTAAGACTACGACACTAATTGTGACACAAATGTCTGACTCTAACATCTGGCCGTTCATAGTTCGGTATCGTGACACAAAACCAAGTGTCGCAAACGCAGACATATATACACCAACGGATATACGCAACGTATATAAACCAAAGCAGTGGTCGTCGTAGTCTAAACGTGGCTTCACAATTTATGTATGTGTTAGCTGCAAACTCGTCCTTCGAAACTGTCAAAACTTTATAGAATCGATTTTGTTAAACTATTTTTAACTTTTTTTTTCAAATTATGTCTATTTCGTTTTGCAAAAATGAATTTTTTTGGCGAATGGCTTAACATGCAAAGACCAAAACAATGTTTTATGAACTTTTACTATCGAAACATGACTTTGTTTTTTCTTTTACAAGACAGTAAAATGATTTTTTTTGTTTATATCTATTTATTTTGGTCTAGTTTAACCTGAAAGTAATACATAATACAGAAGTTGTGTATATTTTAGTATTTTTAGGAAGGGGACATGTTTTTTTTTGCGCTTTTATTGCAAAACAAATACAAACTATAGTAGAGAATAAAAATTAATTTATTTAGAAACTTATTAATATTAAAACTAAATATAAAAAATTAATGATACTCAACAAAACAATTACGTTCTGAAGTAAAACATAAATGAACATTACAGGTCGAGTAATTATGTGTTCTTTGTGTGATTCTCAACATGACTTTTAGCACACTGTACGCATCTTTTTCTATTGCTCACTTTTACCTTTACATGTGCAAGTGTTCCGCGTTTTTGTGTGTAAGATATTCGCATAACAACCACCTGGTGAATTCTAGTAATACTAATAACTGAACGAGCCACTACCTGGCGAAATTCTAGGCTTGAACGCAAAGTTCCTTCAACACGTTTTGATTCGTGCAGCTTGCAATAAATTATATACGAATTATTCATGGCAATATCTAATAAATCAAAAAATAATCTTAGGTAGTATTTTATTTTGGCGTTTCGATGGGTGATAACAAAGTTGTCAATAGAAAAACAGCTTTGTTATCCATTCATTTTATGAAAGATATTCCATTGCTGCTAACCGCGAAAATGTCTCCACGATTCATATTTTTATCAGATTGCATATTTTTTGGTACATTCTTCCTATTTCAGCGTACTGTTCCGAAGCTTTTATATTCATATTCGCCAATGTATACTGCAGATTAGGAGAATTGAAAAAAGTATTGAAGTGTAGGTCACATCCTATACTTCGTAAACCTTCAGACAATTGCAACACAACCGATTTACCCAATCCAGTTTCAGTTCCACCTTTTTCTTCCCTGTGTACAATTCAAACTAAAATAGATAGCCAGTAGAAGAGTCCGCCCTGCACCACATTTCGAACCCCCATTTTATTGGCTTGTTTTTGACATATTGCCTCATTATGTTGTGCCCTTTGAATTTTATCATATATTCGTCTATTGCCTGGGTTTTAGTGTTGGTTAGAGTTCTTTGAAAAGCTTGGTTAAAGTGATCTATAACAGGACGTATTTTATATGCTCTATCATAAACGGGATCGGTCCTAATTGGTTCCTTAGAATTGTTACTAAAATGCAAGTTCTTACGTATTTCTTCAAATGTGTATTGAAAATGTTTACAATTGAAAATGTTTAAGAGTCAATTTCATTTCAGATGTATTATCTAAAACGCGCACTTCAGCGAAGTTATAATCTAGCATCTTACGAAAATTGTATGGTGAATATAAATTGTTTCGCGAGCTGAAAGAAGGGACAGTAATGTTAGGTTGTTGATTTTCAATTATGTTCTCGTCTATAGGCTTTCTCTTATACGGCTTGGTTCAATTCAACAGTCGACATACCCACATCTATATTTTGCGCTAAAAATGTTTGGTCTTCTTCGTCAAGGAGCAAACTGTCCTTGTCGTCGCTATTGTCAGCCATCAAGACTTCGAAATTGTCGTTTTCCCGTAGCGAAAACTCTATATCCATTTGAAGACATGGTCTACAATAAAATGTACAAAATAAGAATGATGAACTGAAAATAATAGCAGGGCAAACAATATCATTAGTCTGAAGCGACAGTTTCCTGTGCTGCATATAGACACCCGCATCCTTTACATTTTTTACATAATACGCATTACTTTTACTAAAAACGCTAAGAATACGTTATAAATCGATAATTGTACTTACCAATGAAAATAATTCTAAAAAAACATTGTAAAACGTCGCAATAAAATAATAAAATTTTATTTAATATTTACGCCTCACGATATTTATCTCTTTCCGCGGTGAAAACTTTTGACAGATAATGTTATTTTCGTGTTGCCAGCGGCCAGACTTGAAAAGATACTATAAAATTTAAAAGTTTAACTTAGTCAGTATTACTGTAAATCGTGAAAATTATGTGTGAATAAATGTGTCCCTTGTGCGAGAAAGGGTTAACCGTTTCCCTCTTCAAATAAAGTGTTGCTACAGACAATGTGTAATATTAATAGGAACGAGATGTCTGTCAAGCGTAAATTACTTTTGACAATGATCGATAGAAAAGTCTGTAACGCTTTGATCGAAGTTTCTTCAGCACAAAAGTTATATATTTGCAGAGCTATCCCAGATATAATGAATGGTAAGTATAGAGACTTTGTAGCGAATAATGATAACTTTGATTTTGGTTTATCTACACTACACGCTTGGATTTGTTATGTTGAATGTTTGTATTATGTTAGATATCATCTGTAAGTTAAAAAGTAGCGAATATGAAAGGTAGCTTATAAATGTTTGTAAAACAATATTCCATATGTGTTCAGAAAGATTTTAAAATGAAACGAGCTTAATAGTACATAAACCAAAGCCAAGGTGCGACAATATAAATGATGGATATACTGCCCGCGCATTTTTAGGAAATCCTGAACTAAGCGTAGAGATTATAGATATAGATGTGACTCTTATGAAAAAAATTGCCACTTTACTCGCTGTTTTGCCTTCTTTTGTGATATTAATACAAAATATTGAAAAGGTAACATAAATTACTAGATGATGTTGTAATAAACAGCCTCAGAGAGGTTCTCAAAAAAACGCACGTAATCTCCTTTCCGAAGACTTATATTTAATAATATAGGTGGTACTGTAAATATATTTATAAAAAAAAATAACTGGTCATCATAATTTTATCTTATAGGGCTATATTATATATAATTCGTTAGAGGAAGAATTTAGCGATTAAGACTAAGTAGTCATTAGTGGTAGTTATTTGCGTAATATTTAATAAGGATAATTATGTGATATTAGCACAAGTTATTGTAAATATAGTGAGGTTAGCCGGATAAACGTGTAATAAGTTTAGTTGTAATTTAAACTTCATTAATGTATGGTTGTTTAAGTTACACCAATTAAATATATTTTTTTAATATTTATTTCAATTTCAAAATCATTTTTATTTCATAAAACTACTTTTATTTTTGCAGCCTTATGCTAAGAGTTAAAAATAATTCATAACAGTATCCGTTAAAAGCATTAGATGTAAAAACTATAATAAATGTTTTGTTCAGTTAACTCGTTTTGATCGAAATATTGCATCAATAGAATTAACTGACAGAAGACTAATTTCCAAGTAAAGTTATTGAAAATATTTCCGGAACCAGATATTCTGCATGAATTGATATAGTAAGTGCCTTATATCGTGTCTGTAAATAAACTTTAGAAGCCATTAAATTTATCACTGGAAATATCGTGTATCTTAGGAAAAATGGAGTCTATCATTCCATCAGAAATGTAAAGTGCCATATAATATATGAAAAACAAAAGAAACCAAGTCACAATAACCTTAAAAAAGAAATCAAAATAAAAGTTGCGACAAAATGACTTGATATTTTGATTGATGATTGCATTAACATGAGTTATTTTAATAAACTCCGATCGTTTGTTAAAATAATTCAAAAGCTCTTCGGACTGATCTTTAGAGTCAACAAGGGTTGGTCTGAAGAAATTCAAAGCTGGAGTAACATTGTGAGATAATACGTATGCTATTTTTAAATGTAGCTAGGGCATCTGCGCAACTAAACGACAAGGAAAAGATAAAGTAGAAGCTTTTATTCATATTATACTCAACACTGTAAGCGAGCACCTAAAACAAAGATCAAATTCTTATAAAGAAACCAATCGACGGTTCGATTTCTTATATCATTTGAAAACTATTCATTGAGAAGAGCTTAGATATAGTTGCAAAGAATTTGCATAAATCTATAACAAAAATATTGGCTTAAAAGAATTACAGATGAAATGTTTGCATTCAATCCAATATTTGAAAATGTTCAAATTAGTGCAAACGAAGAAAATTCTAGCATTTCAAAATGGTTATTACCTTATGTAAGTATACGAAATCGAATACATGTTTCCAAATGTAAAAATATGCTTATGTACGATGGTAGTTAACTGTAGGTAGAATCCGATTTCTCAAAATTAAGAACAATCATAAATTGAATATGAAATACAGTTCTATTAAAAAATTGAATAGTTTGTGTCTGATGCGCCAAAAAATGACAATTAAACATTGTCATTGTCATGTTTGGGCAAATTCGAGCGGACAACCCAGGTCGGATAGCTTTCATATTTAAAAGTGTCATGGATCTTCACTTGGTTATAAATAACTTTGCGTACCAACTTGAAAAATAAATTGGCCATTTTACCCCTACAATCGGATGATATGACCATATGTAAAATCTGGTATACTTATTATTCTTATATTTTGTTATATTTCTGGCATCATGCGTATAATTTTGTTTTGAGGATATATTACCAGTAGGAGATTACATTTAAGAAAAAAATATCATGATGGAAAAAACAAGAAAAATCACAAAACTGTAAACACTGTAAAATTATTATTAAGAAAGATCTGGAGTCGGTTTAAAATTTTGAGTTAAAACACTCACTTTGTTATTTTTTGTCAGAAAAAAACAATATGGCATGCGCCAGTAGCTGTCTGTTATTAATATTAATTAGAGATATATAATGAAACGACACTAAATATGGAAATATTTCGATTGGCTATCTTATCGAAGTGGCTATATTACCATGAATCAGTTTATTCAATGTAGTCATATTTATTAACAATTTTTAGAATTTTTAAAGCATTTCAAGTTATTAATACCATAAACCATAAAAATCAAAGATTAAAAACTTAATAAAAATATTATTTACACTGGAATACAGTCATCGCAAGTTTTATCGGTACTACTCGATTGCCTGTTTAAAATGGTGGTACCGATTTGTTTTGCATTTTTAGAATAATTCCATGTTGTGTTACAAAATATTTATATTGAGTGGTGAATTTTTATAATTCAAAGGTAAGCTAAATTTTCAAAAATCGCATAACATTTTGTATATTCTTTTCCTTTACGTATTTTCCATTTTCCGGTTTGACAGCTGCAATATAGACGTGAAAATTATTATATTTCTTCCGTATCTATTATTATTTTTATGAATTAAACGAATTAAAAATCGATTGGCGTAGATCGAAATTACATTTAATATACAAGTATTATTGTTGAAATAACCGTATTTGTTAAATTTAGACATTGTATCGGTTTGTGTTTAAATTTCGCAAGAGATAAGATAAAATATTTCTTAGCAACTTTAAATGTGAAATATTGTAAACAACACAGTTATG
Organism: Druceiella hillmani; assembly: GCA_039881145.1. Taxonomy (NCBI): domain Eukaryota; kingdom Metazoa; phylum Arthropoda; class Insecta; order Lepidoptera; family Hepialidae; genus Druceiella; species Druceiella hillmani. Next base: position 16,771,332 of record JAYKKI010000006.1, on the reverse strand, counting down.
ACCTAGAATGTGGTAGTTGCCTAAAACTATTGTTGTGCGGTATAAATTAGTTGACTCTCTTAGAGTGTAGAAGGACTTTCGGACGTAAATACTTCAAAATTAGGAGAGTCAAGTTGGGCGTACTAATGTTTAATTTAAATTTAAATGCTCTAAGAAATTAGTCATCAATTCATTGTGATTCGTCTATGTAACTAAAGTTATGAGCATTAATAAAACATACTTAACGACATACACTAAACATTTTTTTATTATAATTATAATGTTTAAATTGCATATTATCTTACCTAACTGTCATATAATCAGAATGCGGAAAAATGTGCCATTATTTACGGATACCTAAGACATGACAAATCAGAATATGTTTGCAAAAGGAATTCTTTTTTAAAGACATTAATATATTAAAAGGTTCTTTAAATATAATTGATAAAGTTGTTTCAAGAGTTACCTGACATGTTTTATTTTCCATGCCTTCATCCAATGAACCTTTGAAATGTTTCTTTCAATTTACACATTTTATTATTTGGAATGACAAATAATTAATGCGTTCAGATATACTTTATATTGTATGAATAGCTATTATGGTTGTATTTACCTATAGTCTACTTTATTAATTTACTTAACATTATTGATCATTCTTTTAATCCTTTTCGGACAAAGCAGCTTGTCTCCAGAGGCTTTGTTGCTGCTATTTTGTACATCATACTGTCTACAAAACTTCTAATATCAATGTTTAACCTAGAAGAATATAAGTAATTGTGTGCGTTTTAATCAAACCCGACATGGTCCCTAAAAGCAAAGAAGTGGTTTGCTACTAAGCATTAAAAAGTTATTTCATTAAAAAGTTATTTCATTATAATTATAACAAAATTTCACCCATAATTATTGGAACATCCGTTTGAATAAATGTCCATTCTTTTGATGTTGTCATAAGAAAATTTATATATCTTGTTTTGTTTAGTTGTATTATTAGAATTGTGACCTTACTATTTGTTTATAAATAATAATAATAAATCTGTTAAAGTAAATAAATCTGTTCTTATAATAGCTTTATGAAGACAATTTTATAATTAAATGTCAATTGGTGCAAGTGAATGAATGAATTTTGACGACAAACATGTGTCTTAATGTGATAACTTTTTTAATAAGGTATAAGAAAAGATATGTTTTTCTGAAGTTATTATTGATGAACATGGTTTGTGATATATCTAATTCTATTCTTTTTCTATTTAAATTTATGACACTCCAATACATTCTTGAAATATTAAGGCAATAATCAATCATTGATTTGTCCTTGCGTTCCATGTAGATATGTAATATATCATTTCAACACGTGTTCATTTCAGCTCTGTTATGATTTCTGTTTATTACAATTTATTTTTATATTACTCAATAATAATTCGAGCTACATGTGTAAAATGATATAATTTCATACTGCTATGTAAAGATTTTTTTCACAAGATGCGATTGAACAATAATCTTTGATTATTTGAAGTATAATTTTATAGTAGAAGCAAGAGTGTTTGTAATAGGCTATAAGAAATAGAGCCATGATATGCATAGAGGGCCAATTGTGCCGTGAGTATTATGATCATCTTAGTATTTATATTCTCTCTTTTATTTTGAACAGTATTATATAAATTACCGCTTAATTAGTACAGATTTAAGAATGTTTAAATTATCGTTATGCAAACATTTTATGTTTTAAATATGTACTAATTAAGACGTAAAATGTTTGCATAAGAAAGTGTAAGATTTCATTATTTACAAATTGGGAAATAACATTTTTTTCAATAGGAGTCTAATTGGACCTAATGATAAAGAATGTCTAGCAATTTATTAATTGCTTTATGATTCATTAAGATGTTTGTGACTATGACAAATATGTTAATGAATTCTGTTGTAATGCATGTATGTGCTTATGTGAGTGAAGTCATCATTGCCCAACAAAGTTATTATGAGGAATTATTATCTTTTGAAGCATTGGCTTATGTTGTTCTAAATTGATAGTGCCTGTGACATTTTCAAGCAGTGTGGTCAACATTTGATTAATTGAATATAGCGTTGATAATATAGACTAATTTCATAGATTGTAAATCAGATAAATTATTGTTAGTATTTTAAAAATTTGTGTTATTTTCAAAAACCAATCTTACATCGCTGGATGATACTTAAGACAATCATTAATAAGACTACCATATTTAATGGTGAGAATTATTGTTGTTATAATTTATAGACATATATTCTTTACTTATCCCATTACAAGATATTTATTGTAAATTGTGCAGTGATAATGGAGACAGGCGGAGATCCTCGACTGGCGTTGCTGCATGAGATGCGAGAACAGAATTTTGACTTGATTCGGTTTGCATCCTACCGTACTGCGTGCAAACTGCGTTACGTGCAGAAGAAATGCAACTGTGAGCATTTGTTGACAAATTTATGCATGATGTTGTATTTTTACAAAGTCTGAAATTTAATTATGGGCTTGGGAATTTTGTAGCTTTCTTTTGCCTTTCATTTTTCTTTAGCCTTTCAAACTTTCATTTTTTATTTAAAAAACAATCTTTTTTTTAAATAATATGTTATTTTACAGAAGTGTAATAGTTAATTACATTCGGGGATGGGTTACTTATATGATTAATAACAAGCGATACATCATCGGACAGGTTTTTTCATGTTCTAAAACTTATTATGGTGGGAAGTTCCAAATTTGTGTGGGAAAAAAATTATTGCTACTTAAAGGCAGTGCGAGTTGAAATCTAAATATATAGGTTTTCGTTGATAAACAACACGGAAGCATATTAAATGGAGCCGGTGAGGGTTGAAAAGGAGTTGTATGATGTTTTTTTCACAAATATGTCAAGTATTGATCATTTACTTATGTGTATTAATATAATAAGATGTTTAAAAACCATTATCATCTAATAACCATTAAAAGTCAATAAAAATATTATTCTTCTTAATGAAGTCTCGTTTTATTTTGCCATAACATTTTTCCACAGCGATTTGAGATTTTCCACCACACAAGAAATAGAGTATAAAGACACTTCCGATGACATATTGCTCATTGTTATTGGTTCCTAGACTGGAAACGTATGGAACATGTATGAAACATTTCTACCCATCTTCCTTTAAACATATCTTTTCAGATTACATTATATACGACTGTTAAGAGATTTTGAAAAATTAATTTTTTCCTTTAAAACTAAACATGCTCTTGTGATACTGTGATCCAGGTGGTTAAACAGTTGAATATTGTAAAAAATGGAGAATTCCTGTGTGTGGCATTTTAAAGTGATTTCCAGTTTGTGGTATTTTAGCTGCAAGTAGGAAGTTACCAGGTACAGAATTATTATTTTTAATAAAGGAAAGTTGATGAGGGTATATATAGACTTTTCTGTGTTGCAAACAATGAAAACACCGTATATCTAGGAAGAAATTGGTAGGATAATTCCTCCTTCCAGCGTATTCTATCAGGTGAGACTCATTTCCAATTACTTGGGTTCAAAGTTTTTGTCTTTTTCAATGTCATCCATCCATCTAGAGGGTAGCCTACCTCTCGGTCGAGTAACCTTGGGTTTTTTGAATGTTAATATTTTAATAGGATTATCCTCTGGGCTTCTCCACATGTGATCAATCCATCTTAATCTGTTACTACGGATTATTGGGCAATTTGTTGTTGTCTGTAAAGTTTATGCAATTCAAAATTATATCTGGTTCTTCATCTACCCTCTTCTCACTCAAATGTGTCCAGTGATCGCTGTGTGTCTACATTTAGGGTCCATGTTTCACTTACATAAAGTAGGTCTGGTAGAATTATTCCTCTATAGATTTTTAGTTTATTTTTAGTTTAGTCTTCCGACTGATGAGTTTATACCTCAGTTAGACAACTCCAAAGAAAGTCCAAAGAAGCATTTATTTGCCATTTTAATTCTGTTATCAAATTCTGCCGTTAGTTTATTTTTATTGTTAATTACTGTGCCCAAGGTATTTAAATTCATCAACTTTTTCAAAGGTCTAGCCATTTATGCACAAAGGGGTATTAAAGTTTACCTACCTTTATACATAGATATTGTTGGACTAGGATAAAACTAAATACATGGAAATCTCAGATTCCATATCTGAGATTTCCATGTATTTAGTTTTATCCTAGTCCAACAATATCTATGTCATCTGCATAGGCCAATATTTCTAGAGATCTATTCCACAGAATTCCTCTTTGGTCTAAACTACTGTCTCTAATCCACTTATCCAGAACTAAATTGAATAATAGACAGGCACGAGAATCTCCCTGGCGTAGGCCTCTTTCTGTTAGATAAGGTTGTGATAGTCGGTTTTGGATCTTAAACCTACATCTCTACATCTCACTCTATGAAGTGTTGCTCTAGTTAAAGCTATGAGCTTATTGGGGACTCTAAATTCAGCTATTGCTTCGAATAATTTATCCCTCCATATGCTATTGTATGCCGCCTTAAAATCTATAAATAAGTGTTAGGTTTTAATATTGTATTCTTTAGATTTTTCCAAGAACTGTTTTAAGACTTGAATTTGATCAATAGCGGATCTTTTGGTTCTAAATCCACATTGATATTTTCCAATTTCTTATCAGCAAAGGGTACGAGTCTAGTAAATAGCAGATTGGGGATTATTTAAAAAAGCACATGTACATAAAAATAATGTATGAATATCTTGAACATTTATGTTAAATTTGGCTTTGCAATATTTTTACTTGTTATAAATTATGTATAAAATGTAAATTTGGTCTAAAGAAAAGATTATTTTATCACTTATTACAATAGGGTATTGGACTAATTTTTTTTATTACTATGTTACTGTATTATGTTTTAATGTCTAGTGTACTTAGCTTTTTCAAATCTACAACATAAACTTTTTTGCTAATCTATTCTCCGTAGAGACATACTAATAAATCTTGGAATAAATAAACACATTATTACATATTATTTTTTTGTTTATAGCTCCATGTAATGATAATTTAAATAGAATTTAATTCCTGTGAGTAATGTAACTTGATCGCATACTAATAAATCTTGGAATAAATACATTATTACATTTAATTTTTTTTGTTTATAGCTCTCCATGTAATGATAATTTAAATAGAACTTAATTCTTGTGAGTAATGTAACTTGTCGTCGCCGTGGTGTGTTGGGTTGATCTCAAGGCATATGGCCTTTGACGATGCGACGCCTTTGCGACGGTGACCCGGGTTCGATTCCCGGCCATTCGTCGAACGGGGCTGGACTGGTGTTGTGGTTGGCTGTAAGAGATTGCTCTTGTAGCAATAAGTCCGCCATATGTATCAATTAGATACATTAAAGTAGATAAATAAATAAATAAATAACTTGATCATTTATATATTGCAGTGCATGTCATCGACATCTGGAATGTGATTGAGGCGTTCCGTGAGAATGCTTTGAATACCCTCGAGCCGGCGGCGTGTGTGAACGTGTCACGCTTGGAAACTTTGCTCTCATCTCTCTATCACAATCTGAATAAGCGTCTGCCACCTGCACATCATGTTGCTGTCGATGCGTGCTCTGCCTTGTTGCTTAACTGGCTACTCTCAGCTTATACTACCGGGTAAAATAAAAAAAAATAATAAATATTCCTGTTTAGATTCCAGTTTTATCAGCAGAATAATCTTATAATTTTTTTACAAAAATTATGTATTCCAAAATTTTTCAAAACGGGCAATTGAATTTCATCCACTGAATGCATGAATTTAATTATATTTATCTTATTGCAATTGAATTTTACCATGAGAATTTTTGTTTTACTATAGCTGCAAGAAATAATATATTATGTCTTAAACGAAATTCTAAATATTCGGTGAGCATCCTGGTCGAATAGCCGTATATTTGGCATCTATATACGTATTTGAAAATATTCCATATGTTGTCACTTTAAACAGAAACACAATTTTCAAATAAATTATTTTCAATCTAATAGTGTCCTAATATTCAGTATTCAACCGAACACTAAAAGTGTGTCCGAATATACAAAGTACCAAATAGTTGCCGAATATCACACAACTGAAGTTTTATCTCTGTAAAATATCGCTTAAAATTGTTAGAAATATACTTTTTAGTATCTCATTTTAATTTGTTTTATTTTTTAGGGAAAATGTGGGGAAGATTAGAGTTTTTTCCATTAAAGTGGCTTTAGCGACCATGTGTGCAGGCAAGCTGATGGACAAGTTAAGATGTAAGACAATTTTAATTAATTTTTGGTTTAAGATGATGGTTATATTGATGGTTATATGCGCATTTTATATACTTGTTTATCTGGATTTATGTTCTTGCTATTAAGGCTGTGAATTATAGCAACGAGAGTAGGTCAGCATATTTATTAGTTATCTGGAATAACATGCAGGTTTTGCTAAGCTCTTCATGTTTAATAATATTGCTGCAAGTTATGGAACTGTTTCTAGTGCTATATAATTTCAAAGTTTAGTTTAAAACATGCTTAAATATATTTTATCGTTTATTCATGTTTTGTGGGTTATTTAACATAATGATAAATGAAAAGCTTTTTTTATATATTTAAATATATATGCAACATCTCAATTAATTATTCTTAATTACTCTATAAAGGAGGCCGGCAAAAATATATCTGGTGTTAAAGAAATAAAAAATAATTTTTTTTAAAAAGCTGACACTTTTTAGAATATAAAAAAGCAAACAATTCAAAGATTGATAATCGAGAAATAGTGGAAAGTAAAATAAAATGTGTAGTCATAATAAAAAATAAAGCCATCTTTATAAATGTACATATATTATGTTTTTAATATAATAATGATAAAAATGTTAGAAACGGTTACAAAAAATAATTAACACCGATTTCTTTTTTAATTTGTGGCAATGGCAGTAGGCATCTATCTAAATTAATTAAAAATAAACTGTTAACTGACATTTATAATTGCCAAAATAAACATATTTTTTGCTCTTTTCAAGATTTAGATAGCTTTATTCGACTGCCAGATATGAAAAAATACAAGATGTCTGATCTCTCATTTCATTAGAACTTTTAAGCAGCTTATCTTTTATTTTTTCTATTTAAGAGTATCATTTTTACTTTCGTAACATCTGGGGTCAGCACTATCATTATATTTCTTATCATTTCTTTCAGGTTTCCAAACTGAATACTTTAAAATTGTTATTTATGTGAATTAAGTGTGAATAGTACTACATTGGTTTACATATATTGTTAGTATGATGGTGTATCGGGTGGGCTGTTACCTGTGGCTTGGCTTGCGTTAATTAAAACAAAAAGTATGCTCGGCTGTTTTTTACCCGCGCCCATAGGGTTGAACAGATTTTTTAGGACACTTGATATGGACATAAATTGTGATCAGAATTAGCAAATAAGTGACTTTTTAAGTTGAGACATAGCATCATTCTTGTAGGATGAAACTGGGTGCCTTTATGTAGTGATAAAAATTTAGTACTCTACAATGTCAGTCGCGATGTGTATTTTAAACTTACTACCATAATAGAAAATCAAAGCGGGCAAAACCATAAGCAAAAGCTAATGATTAATAAAATTATTTACTTCAAGTTCTTAGCAGATAAATGGTATGTAAAAAAAAATTAATAAGAGTTTGATAGAATGTATGAATTTTTTAAATTAATTTTATCCTATATGAGGAATTTAAGGAACAGAAAAAAACACACTTCTTATATTTTCTGCCTATAAAATTTTACCTAAATAGTTTCGTAAGATATATGAAAGATTGAACATAATGAAATTATAAGCACTTAAGGATATTAAGTGTGTGTATTACACGCTTATGGAAATCACTATGGAATCATAAAAATGTACCACTTCATTTAATACACTTATATTGGTAGTCATTATCAATCAGAAGTTTATATGAACTTGGATGATTGAACCTGGACTTAATTATTTCTATCTTAATGGAATTGGGAAGGTTTGTAGGACTTATGCAGGATTTCATAAAAACAAGAGCATCACAATGAGATATAGTACTGGATGTGCTTGAGTTGATGTGAAGGTAAACATAGTAGAGAAGAGATTAAACATTATTAATAGAAACAATATATTGGTGCCTTCTCAGATATATTCTCGCAACTGTCGGATGGGAATGGTCATCTGATGACGAAGCGTTTGTCAGATTACCTACGCGAGGTGCTCGCACTACCTGCAGCCGTTTACGAGTCGCCCTCCTTCAGCTACAGTGACAGCCTGGCAGCTACCATGTTTACAGGGGTAATGGAAATGTGCTTTATTTAATCATTAGTTAATTATGTAGTCTCATTAACGTTAAAATGAAATATATTAAGTTTTCAACATCGTCTCCATTACGTTTGTAACCAACATATTTTAGTGTGTCACGCATAATTCATGAAGATTAATTCATATATTTTATGTAGCGTCTTCGTTTGCCAACTTATATTTTCTGAATCTGAATTTTAAACTTTATTTGAGATGATAAGACAAATAGTTAAATCTACCAAAATCAGGAGTATCTGACAGTTAGAATTTGATAAGTTATTCAATATACACTTGGTTATTCAAAGAATTGTAACTAGCATTCTTATGGGACAACCCGATCGCCATGATACGAGTAATATTTTACTGATACTTTCCACTTAATTACGCGTGAGTGCGTGCGTGGTGCGTGAGTGCGTGCGTGCGTGTGTGTGTGTGTGTATGTATGTGTAATATAAATCACGCCACAATTTTGGCATCGTTTCATTTCGCATTATTGTGGCGTCATCGACTTATCATGACGTAATTAATAATTTTGTTGCAAATTTTCATTACATTATTAGTGATAAGACCACTGAGTATTAACAAAATTCATACGAGTAGCATACAAACGCTACCTTCTAAAATATAATTTGGTAAAAAAATACAAAGTTAAAATAGATTCACACACTTTATTATACTAAATAAATTTTAAAGAAATCGACATAATTTTACAAATTACGAATTGAATTGAAAATGTTAGAAAATATACGGACGTCTAAAGGGAAGCGGCGAAGAAGGATTTGTTTATAATGAAGTCCGTATAATCTTAAAAATCTATTAATTGTATTAAATAATTTGTTTTCTCATAAAAAAACAATAAACAGTAACTGCATCATTTTATAAACTGAAATATAAAGGATTGTGAATATATGGACGTCTAAAGGCAGCAACAACGAACATTTTTTTTGTAATGACGTCTCTATAATCATGTAAATAATTACTTATATTAAATAAATTGTCTTCTCATAAAAAAAAAGCAAAAAACAGTCACAGTGCAAGAGAATGTAACATTTTGTAAACATAATAAATTGTATTACTGTTAGAGCTTGTTAAAATTTTTGATGAATAATTGTTAATTGTGGGTATAAAAAGACTGAAGGAGAAAACTGTTTAAATTATTTCATTAATAGTTTAATAAATGAAGACTGATTTTATATATAAATGTGTAACTATGATGCTGAATAAATTATTTCGAGTAAATTCACTATCGTTTCAGTAAACTAATAAAACATTAAAAGAAAATGACATAACCTTGCGACTTGTTAATTATTCCAAAGAGTCACCACTACGAGGACACTTTTTTAGGGAAACTAAAAGTTTAGGAATTTTTACCTTAAATTTCCTTAAACTTACAAAGAAACCTCTAGTACAGTTCTAAAACTTGCGTATTTTATCCTTTGGATATAAAGAAAAAAGCTGCTGAATCATATGAAGTAAACTTCAGCTCCTAAATTGATATAGGAGGATTTGATGGAGATTCAGATCACTTGACTTACGAGCATTTGTCGACAATCACCTAGACATGCAGTATTATTTTAGTGCAAAACGATTGCTTCCTAATGTTTGGTTTCTAAAATACATGAACTGACTGAGTGCCAATCAGCATCAGGAATGCTCTGGCAATCTCAATTTAATAAATCAAATAATCTCAGTTTAGCTACTTTTGTCAGCTATGCGGTATTTACTTGCTTACAGTGCTTGTGCTATTGTACTATTTTTGACTATACACAATGTATTATTCGGTCCACTAGTTTGGTCATATTAAATTCATTATTTCTTTTCAATTTTTAGAGTGGCAAGGTGACTGTGAATGACTTCATGCACACCATGATGTCAGACCCGGGTCCACCGTGTCTCGTGTGGTTGCCACTCTTACATCGACTTGCCAGTGTTGAGAATGGTGAGTATTCTCCTCTTCGTAACAGTTAAAAAGCTCTATGAAAGACGCAAAGTAAATAATAGTTAATAAAATAATTACGGATGTAATAATGTGCCTTCTGATTTACTGAAAAAAATCTCATAGCTTTAGTAATACGCTATTTGACTTCAATTTTTAAATTGTTCTATTTTGTATTATAAGCGCACTACATTTATATTTCCAGGATATATGCCGTATTTTTTACATAAATCACTTCTAAAGTTTGAATTTTTGAACTCGCGCTAAAAACGTAATTTCTGTAATGGCGGCTTATGTGACGACGTCACACACAGTAAACAAACAGTGCTGCCCGCTGAAGGGGATTATTATTTATTTTTCTATTAAAATGGTGTGTAGTGACACAATGTAAAAATACATCCATAAAAATTCTACACAAAGTGTTCATGTCAGTGCTAACAAATCTTAAAAGATGAAAAAAGTGGCTGCAATTAGCCCAAGGTAATCCAAACAGCATTGTAGCTCACTCAAATAATTTTATGCGTGAAGATAATTACGATATAAATAATATTTTTGTTTTAAACATTATTATCGATATCAATGCCTATAAACCAAGAGAATAAGAATATTAAATTTTGGTATGAATACGTTTTAGTACCAATGATATTTTGACAATTGTTAGTATTTATCTAAATTTAAATTTTTGATATTATATTAAAGAATATACATTAAAAACCATATGTATAAAAAATTCTGCAGCACACGATTATTTATTATAAAAAAATCAATTTAACAAATTTCATACCTGATGACTTTTGTTTACGAGGGAATATGTTTTAACCTTTTTTCCAGTTAGTTCACTTTATATTTTACTGCTGAGCATTTATTACCCAACTCAAATATTTACTTAATCTGTCAACTTTAACAATAATATCTTGTTTATCCAACAACATTCAGGAAAGTCTATTTGTCTATGATTTATGTTTGGAATAAAATTATAGTGCTGATATATACATTAGCAGATGCATTGCATTGGAATTAAATAAAATTTTTTTCATAATTATGATCAGAAGTTATTTTAATTAAATATATCATTTGTAATGTATTTTTTTTTATATAATATAATACATAATGAATAACGTACGTAATGAATTTATAAAAAAATTTATACTAAATGCAAAAGGTGATAATTAAAAAGAAAAGGACCGTAATTTAAAGATTTAAAAACTTGTCTGTGACGTCATCTGACTTTTAACCAATAACAGGACGTTTGCTACGCTGATTAAATTTAAAAAAATGTTGTGATTTCTTTACGGTTTTTTATATAATATAAACTTATTCTTCCGTAAATTAAAAGTAATACAATTATTTATGTTATAATCTAACAGGATGACCCTGAATTATAGGATATTTTTGATGTTGTCAAATATCCTATTAAATTGGATAACATATTTAGATAAAATAGTCTGGATAAATAAATTTGTGGGGGCGAGGGAATGCAAAACGTCATTTAACAACTGTGTGCTTTAGTGAAATGGGGAATGTCACTGCTTATTTTTCCAGCCAGGTGGCACGTCATCGATGTGGCCATTATCTGTGGAACAAAATGATCGGTATCAGTATCGGAAGTGTCGAATTATCGTAAACTACATTATTTGTAAGAGGAAACTGTACTTCACATCGTAACAAAAACAGCAATGCAAAAAAATTAATTACTTTTAATATAGCCGTCATCAAAACTGTGCAAAAAGATTAACAATTTGATTGATATCAAAAGAATGTGATCATACAATTTAAAAACAATTACTAAAAAGACAATTTTTGAAACTTTGTAGCGATTGTATGAACGATTGAAGATATGTGTACAGAAAAGAAGAATGTATATAGAAAACTAAGTAATAAAATCGTTTTTGATAAATCATTTCTTTTTCTCATGTTCACTGGCTATGAAACCTTTTTTGCCTCAATTTGTCTCGACTGTTTGCGTTTTAAATTTGAAAAATGGATATCAAAGGGCTATAGAAAGATTTCTGAATTACAATACAGTGGTGCACCCGCTACCATGCTCGGCGTGCCGACGCGCTTCCATGAGTGGCTTTCGCTACCGCTGCACACGCTGCTCGGGATATGCGCTCTGCCAGGACTGCTTTTGGAGAGGGCGTGTATCCGGACAACATACTAACGAGCATGAAGTCAAAGAGTACACCACTTATGTAAGTATGGCAACGTTAACATCCTCTTCCATTACTCTTTCTTGCTGGATTGTTAAAATATTTTTTAATGAAGTAAGTTTTAATTAAATCACTTTAATTAATAATTTTGGCAAAATGATAAATACCAATTAGGACTGACAGCAATGATTGAAAAATGGCTTATAAACAAATAAATACCGTTTTATAATAATGTATTAACCGAATAACTTATTATTAGTGGATATAAAATGAGTAGAAGTATAGAAATTACAGATGTTGTTGCTAACAATACATAAATAGAGTTGTTAGTTAAAAATTATATTTACTTGCATATTATAATGTGTCACCGTGAATGCTATTTTGCAAATATTTGTGGCAGTTAATTCTAATTTTGTAGAAATTCATTATTCACAATTAAATGAAACTATGTGATGTAGTATTATTTCTACTTTCTTTAAGTTCTTTACCACGACCTAGGTTTTGTTGTAGTACAACATCGTCAGGTGGGCTATTAGCAAAGATCTTTGCTAACAGCAATTGAATTCGAATTGGTTGTACGCTCTGCTATAGACTAGCAAACATTAATTAGTGACAGCCAAAATGTTCTAGAACCTTTTCCACTTTACACGATTGTACACGTTATTCGTGTTATAAAGTTCTATGGATCGCGATGAGACGGTAACACCTCGTAACGTATATCGTCCAGATCTACATGTTGGCTATTGTTATTCGAAAAAAAGAGAAGAATATTCGAGGTGCACTTGCTACGCGACAAGGCATGGTTGTTGCTTCCGCCATCTGCTGACGACTGGAGGCGCCGAGTTGGGGTACAGTTCCACCCAACGTACTCTTCAGACCTATCGACCTTTCATGCTCACCTGCATAATGTGGAGCCAAACTATTCTTAAGTTCTATATCAACGTTTGTATACTAGATTACATGTAAACGAACAATTTATCCATTATTATACACATTACCACCTGAAGATATTGTAATACAACGAAATCTAGGTCGTGTAAAGAACTTAAAGAAAGTAGAAAAAATACTACATCACGTAGTTTCATTTAATTGTGACTTAATGTAAATAATTTCAATGTTATTAACTTATTTGTTTTTATTTATTTATTCAGTGTTTAATATTATATATATTCATATGATGGATTAATTGCTATAAGAACAGTATCCATTCAACTGTCAGTCAACTGCTAAAGTAGTCGCCATATAAATAGTTAAAAAGCCCTTATTTAAAAAAATCCATACCCACTTTTCTACATATATAAAATGCAATGTTTGTTTGTTCACTTATAACCTGAGTTCTACTGGATGGATTGTGATACAGTTTTCACTATCACAGAGAGTATTTCATCTAGAAATATCAGAAATTCATCATCAGAAATTTATATTCAATCCTGGAAGGTTTTTATGTATAGAATTTTAATGTAGATGCTCAGGCTGCAGAGCTATATTAATATTTGTCAGGCGTGTCTTTGAATATGAATAGGTAGAAGCCAGCGCCACGACGACAGTGGACACACTGTGGAGTAGAAGTCATTTGGTATGAGGAATGTTGACGACGACACTGTGGAGTAGAAATAATTTGGTATGAGGAATGTTGAAATTTAATTGTCAGTTATGGAAGTTGTGAAAATTTAGTTGGAAAAATTTATTTTAATGATAATAAAGCCTTAAATTTGACACGTCGGCAGTAAATGGAAAGAGGTTGAGAGCTAAGAAAACGCAATGACATAATTGTTTGGTGACAGCTGCAATAAATTATTTATGGTTTTAGAAAAAGGTGTCGTGCATAACAATGATTTGAGATTTAATTAGATGAAATAATGACCCTATTTTTTAATCTAAATTTTGGGAGTTCATCACAATGGGAATATTAGTTAACACAGGCGATGAATATTTTTGTCTATATTGCCGGTGACAATATAAAAGAGGAGGGGAAGAAGTACACCACTTTACAGTTCGGCAGCTACCGAATCAGTACATTCAGAACAGCTATGGCCATACGATTAAATATTTTTTCAATAATCAGATAATGAGTATTTAACACCAAACACAAATGACACAAATTTAAACGCAGAAGCCACTTGTATAAGTTATCTTTTATTGATTTATAAATAGTTTTTAAATTGTGTATCACTACTGGCAATATTAAAATTAAACTAATCTGAAAAATTAAAATTGATCATTTTAAATACTCCAAATTTGGCTAAGTTAATGTAATAACTAAGGTTACGCAGACTAATTCAGCAAATGTTTTGCAACTTTCAGAAATCTCCATCAAAACAGATTGGTCATACGCTACGCAAGTCATTCCGCTGCGTGCCGGACCGCGCGCGGCCTGCATTGCCAAAGTATCCTGACCAGCCCGAACGTACGCTCAACCTTAGCCATATAGTGTGAGTTCTATGGCAGTATTTGCACTTGTATAACATTAATCCAATAACAAATAATGATGGGATTCCTTCAAGACTACAAGACTGAAAATCTTCAACATTTGAAAAACAATTCAATACTTGTTATCTTGAGTTAACTTTTATTATGAACTAAGTAAATATATAAATAGTTTATAGAAACTTACAGAAGTTGCTAAACAGATGTGTTACCAGTCTTGGTGGGTCTCTTGCACGCTGATCTCGCAATCGCAGAACAGGTGGCAAATTCAAGCTGGCTAGACGAAAGAGTTTGGAAGTAGGATCTATGCGTTTTGAGTTCCTAGTAGATGGAACCCTTATTTCTAGGAAGTGATGCATATTCAAAATCGTTTGTGCCCACTGACAAGCTAGTAAATCCTCGCCAACTTCCAAAGGTGTAACAACTAGGTTATTTTTCCAGAGTATTTCTGAGCGAGTCCAGAAAACCTGCCTCAAACCTACTACAGGTCACAATTCCTAATGGGACATGGCACCTTCCGTGCAAGTCTGAATAAATTTGCCCTACGAGATAGCTCGGCCTTTACCTACTGTTGTGATACACAGGGCATGGAACACATTCTACTTCACCGTGGCTTGTTTGAGGGTGGACCAACCTTGGGAAAATGGAGGTCCTGAAGGAACAGATCTTAACCCTTTTGGGTGGAAGTGTTGGATGGTAGTAATGTGACACTATTCAGGGACATTTGCGTAATGTCGGGAATAGTCACTGTCCTGTCAAGCTTCGAGTTCTTAGTAGACGATATCCTTCATGATAGAAAGAGACACATTTTAGATATTGTTTGTTTTCATTGGCAATTTAATGGATCTCCTCCGAATCTTGGGACGAGACATGATTGTTCTTCCCCGATGTATTTGAATGGTTGAATACGACCTAGTTCAAAAGGGCTTATTATACTTTACAATTTCTGATTTCTTTACTTTCACAATTACAAACTGGTGCAGAAAGCACCAAGGCATGGTGCTTTAGCAGCATTTAGTTTGTATAGATTGGCAATGAAAGACAGCATGGCATGTTCCTTTGATTTCGAGGCACTGGATGTGAATCACATTGTGTTCAAACGAGCATGATGATGCCTGTAAAGTTTTTATAGAAAGCACGTATCAACTTATTAGTAGTCACGCAATTTCTTATAATGTGCTATCTTTAGTCATTGTGAATTGGAATTGCTTTCGCAAAAATTTTAATTCACTAAGTGCGTTCTCGAAACAATAAAGGCGCTAAATGGCTCATTGATTAGGACAGTCTAACTTTGTTGGGTGGATGGATGAAAGATATGGGGCACTATTGAGGATCCTCGAACAATTAGCTGCAACAATTCGCCTGCCTGCAATTTAGCTGTAAAATTGTTTTCTGGGAAACAACATTTCTTCCACTCTAAACGGTCATAAATTTTCTGATTGTAGTCTCTTTTTCGTAGACAGTGGATATTGTACTTTAAATATTTTTAATTAGTTGTTTAAATATTTATTGCAAGAACTTTCACATGATGACCATTTGTTTTGTATATTAAAATATATGATTCTGACATGTTAATGTTTATAATTTTATAAGTAATATGGAAAAAATAAAGACATGCATCTTAGATAAAGATAATATCAAATACGTTGCCTCTTTTTGTATGATAATTTGGTACTTCATTGTGATCTGAATCTAATAGAAATTTGTTTTCTTACGTCCACAATCGATATTCTAACTATTCATCGACGTAGATAGTTATTTAAGATAGTTGATAACTTTTTTCTGTCCTTAGTTTGCTTTTCACAAGTGTCTTGAAGTTTTAACTGTTTATCGACAGTCGTAGATAGCTTTTTATCAGTGTCCTCCCGTACAAGTGACTTCTTCCGTTAATATATGTTGAAAATTCACCATTAAAAATATATACGCACCAAATAAGTAAATAACGAATGAACAGAAATATTTTAAATATATAAAATTAAATATAATTGAAATGTTTCGTGAATTTTTAAGTAGCAGATCTATAGTTTATATTTCAAAATCAAGAATAATATAACTTAAGTAAAAGCAGTCAAAGTTTTCCTTTCTGTCCGGTGCTAAATTGGATAAAAGCCATTATTAATGTAACGTTTATAATTGAAAGAAGTAATCAATTGTAATAATAAATGGATAATTATTATTATGATATATACAGTAATATATATATATATATATATATATATATATATATATATATATTATAATTATTTATATATGTATAATTATTATTAAATTAATTAAACACAACATTTATTAATCCGAGACTTAGTTTTAAAATTTTGCTCATTGAGCTCATCCATATAATTTACTTGGTGTTTTGGTGTGGTGTTTGGTATGCCATTGCTTTTTTTTATTGAAATCATCATCCCAGCATGATAACGATTGCAAAATTTGTAAACCACTGTAACTAGACAATAAAAAATTAGGTAATTTTACATAAAATAAAATGTTGATAGGTGTAAATTGCTCGAAAATAAGAGATAGAAAAAAAAATTGAGTCATTTTACATAAAATAGAATGTTGATAAGTCTAAATTGTTCGAAAATAAGAGATAGAAATTAAGAATTGCTCGAAAATAAGAGATAGAAAAGAAAATGGGGTAATTTTACATAAAATAGTATGTTGATAGGTGTAAATTGCTCGAAAATAAGAGATAGAAAAGAAAATTGGGTAATTTTACATAAAATAGACTGTTGATAGGTGTAAATTGCTCGAAAATAAGAGATGGAAAATTTGCTTAAAAAAAATAACCTAAACAATCAAAGATAACTGTCAAAAAGTTATTGGAAAGCAACATCTGTCACTTCTATACAATATTGGATAGCCTGTGAGTGATTTCCCACCAGTAGATAGCATGCGGAGATAGTAAATTATTGTATTGATGAAGAACTCAGTCTTTTCTACAAAAAAACATTCTATGAGACGATTTTGTAAAAGAATATACTCATTCGTAAGATTCTAATACAATTTATTGGTTTGCAAAACTGTAACATCTGTTAGAATTTCTATCCCTAGTAATACAAAAGTATGAATAGATATAATACTGTTTTTGGGCATAAGTTCTATAGTTATTGAGTAAGCAACAAATCGTTACCTATACATGTAAAAAGTAGTGATTTTTTGCTTAGTCACATAGTTATCGGGGTACAAAGAAACAAACACATTTGTAATGCAGTAATACTTGCTTATGTATTTCATGGTTATGTGATTTCTCACTCGCTCCCTCACTCCTTCGCCTTTGTGGTGCTTTGTGGTACGTACACATTGATCGGTATTGAGTTTGCTTGAGCTTGTACGATTCAATTAATACAAATGTCAGAAACATTATATTTTATCTACTTTATTAACTTCCACTTTGTTCATAAAACTTTTTCATATCACCTTTTCTTACTTTTTTATTAAATGACAATAAGTTATTCCTGGAATTTTATAGCCAAAAGTGTTACATCCAAAAACATAACTTCATCCATTTTTCAATTTATTTTCAAAATAATTGAAACAAACATACAACTAACTGGTACTCAATTAATTTTCATTCGGCCTATTTACGGAATCCTCGACATACTTTTGATATTGTCGTTTTTTTATTTTTTTTACAGTATAATGTATAGTTAACAGTTAGAGGGGGGCACTATTTAACGCCTTAGAGAGATTGTAACAAAAAAATTTATTTTTCTGTGTTGCCCTATTTCATGGGGTCTGTGAAGAAAATGTTTTATTCCACAGTTGATATACAAGGAATACAAGTAGTATTTTTTCAGTATTTTATATAAGATATTTCTAAAAATTATAGGAAATGTTTACAGAAAAAATGCTCAAGCCCCATCATCTCTGAGACCTACCAAAGTTAAAATAATGAAGAAAATACACCTAATGTAAAAAATTGTCCGTAAACTGTTGTGGTAATTCCAGATCTTGTAGACCTTGTAAGTTTATACTTTCAATAATGTTTCATCTGTTTAACTATGAGATAATATGGTTATGTGGTAAAAAATAATATTATTGTTTGTAAATAGTTTAACACAAATATTACATAACATATCCATTGGACAGATTTAGATCAAGTTACGAAGGTTATTAACGACTAATTTAAGACGAAATTACTTTACACTTCTGTTAGTACTAATTTTCCTAATATTGCCTAATTAATTAACAGCAACATTTCTGTATTTTATAAGCAAAATAATTAATATGTTAAAAATTGTTAATAACTTGCGATTTCCCTACATTCAAATGTAGTTTTGTAAATATTCACTAGGTGACAGTATTCGTTTTATTTTTAATAAATGCTTTTAATTTAATATTTGATTTATTTTCAAATATTACTAATTGTACTATCATCACTATTTATCAGACACTAAAATATTCTCCTAAACACCGGGATGGGATACCGAGGGGAAGTTTGAAGATCTAGAAATATGTAACATAATGTAATTGTACACTGCAAGGAATGAGCAGAATTACAAGTGTTTGTTAAATGTAATATTCATTTCAGTCCTCCATCTCCTGTACCCATGCACAATGGCTTCCCGGACAACTACAGTATGAGTGGCTACCCTGCTGGCCTCGTCAATACAGGATCTCTTGACTCGCGGGGTTCTAGAGGCACCCACAGAAGTGAGTTTCGATAGAATAGTTATGGATAGAATAATTATACCAGTATAAAATGAAAAAAATATCACGCAATTAGCATCATGTGCAAACTATGGTGAAAGAGATGGTGACAAAATCACATGTGTAAAAAAGGGTAGTAAGGAAGATGGGACAAACCACTTCTTGCTTTTTAGGATCACTTTTGGAACGCTAATGACTTGTCCATATAACGTAACGTTAATGTCATACAAAACATTTCGAATTTTTTGGTGGAGAATTCTTTAAATGGTTTTTGTTATTTTTTATGTTTTGATATTTTTTAAAACCTTGTCACACTATTTTTACACGTAATTCACTGAGGTGTATTGCAGGTTTATTGATAATTGTAAATCTTGTATGTGTTTTGATTTAAAATTTATATAATAAAGTTTTTTTTGCATCCTGTGCTCATTTTAAATATGTTAAAAAAAATGAAATACTTCATGTAAATACCGATTATATCGATATGAGTTAATGTTTACTTGACAGGCATAGCTGAGCACATGAGCCGTGGTTCGAATGATGACGAGCATCGACTAATAGCCCGTTATGCGGCAAGACTCGCACACGAGAACAAGACCATGGTATTAAAGATTGCGTATTTTATTTTTTTGCTGTAAATTGCTTAGTGATAGCTTGCGATATATGAATAATTTAATTATGTTAAAAGACTTTGTGAAAGTGGATTGTGAATTGTCACTGTTGATATTTGGTTTGTACGTCAACAGCCGCTCCGTAATATTTCAGATAAAGAATAGGTTCAATATATCTACAATGTATGCTAAGGTAGAATATATGCACGTTTACCATGTATGTACGGTTACAATATATACAAGTCTACTGTGTTACTGGGTTACACTATAAGACAGTCTGCTATGTTACTGGGTTACCCTATATGACAGTCTGCTGTGTTACTGGGTTACCCTATATGACAGTCTGCTGTGTTACTGGGTTACACTATATGACAATCTGCTATGTTACTGGGTTACACTATATGACAGTCTGCTATGTTACTGCGTTACACTATATGACAGTCTGCTATGTTACTGGGTTACACTACATGACAGTCTGCTATGTTACTGGGTTACACTATATGACAGTCTGCTATGTTACTGGGTTACCCTATATGACAGTCTGCTGTGTTACTGGGTTACACTATATGACAGTCTGCTGTGTTACTGGGTTACACTATATGACAGTCTGCTATGTTCTGGGTTACACTATATGACAGACTGCTATGTTACTGGGTTACACTATATGACAGTCTGCTATGTTACTGGGTTACACTATAAGACAGTCTGCTGTGTTACTGGGTTACACTATATGACAGTCTGCTATATATGCAAGTTTTTTGAAACTTTGACATCTTGTTTAAATCTTTTGGGAGATGTGGAAAGAAATCAAGGTGTATTTTTGTATTCCTTTGATTTATTTATTCTTTTCTTTTTAAAGTTGGCGAGTACTAGGTTAGGTTATGGTAATAGAGTAAAGTTTAAAGGAAGTAGTGGATGGTAATGTAAAGGGTCAAGTTCCATTTTAAAAAGTTAGGTGTAAAAATTAGTGACATGAAAGCATACAAGTTCTTACAGAATTGAATCATTTAGAGTGGCGTTTAGGTTTATTGAATATTATGTCCATCAGAAAATCTATTTATAAAAGATAATTAGAATTTTCTTCTCACGTAACTCTGGTTGTAAAAACAATAAATATCTGGGAATCAATCACTGGTTGCCGCTTCTATGTTACTATATTTTACAACTAACTTTGTATAGAGGAACTTGGCGCTTTGTACAGTAAAGTTTTTGATGAGATTTCATTTATTTTTGTCAAGTTTCTTTGAGTGCTGAAAACATATTCGATAATGCTAATCTTTAAAATTTCCATTTGTATACTGTTTCCCTTTTGTTTTTTGTTGGGCTTCTCGGCATATTAAATTGTAGAAATAGTTGGTTGAATTACGCATTTGAAGTCTTTATCGTTTTTGAAATAATTTTGATCGGGTTCATCATTCATTCACCTTCTACATGCTGCACAAAGTTCCATTTGACTCTAGAAGAGAACTCAGTACTTCATATACAGATTAAGAAATAGTATGAATAAACATGACTCAGAACCTGTTACATGAATTAGTGTGTGCGTGTACAGCTGCCATCGCCAAAGTCTATAATCTCGGTTTCTTCCTTTATAAAACACTTAAAAATAGGTAGGTTTATTTCATACACACCTGCTTTTATAGTGTAGAAATTGAACCAACAGCTTCCTTAAAGACAAAATTTCGGTCAAGTAACTTAAAGACAAAATTTCGGTCAAGTAAAGTTAAAGACAAAATTTCGGTCAAGTAAGTTAAAGACAAAATTTCAGTCAAGAAAGCTGTAGACAAAATTTTGGTCAAGTAAAGTTAAAGACAAAATTTCGATCAAGTAAAGTTAAAGACAAAATTTCGGTCAAGTAAAGTTAAAGACAAAATTTCGGTCAAGTAAAGAACCATATAATATCATCAATTACTTGCAAAATAAAATACTGTTTTTCAGTCTGAAATCAAACTGCTATCACATCTATAAATGTTGTAAGTAGCAAGAAAACTGATGTATATAAAGAGATTTCTTGTCTGAAGTAATATAAAACAACACCATAGCAAGTTTAAAAAAGGAGGTAGTTGCCGTTCACGTTGAATAGAAATACCAAGCGAATCTAAGATTCTAAATAGACCTGGTTTATTTATTTATTTAATATCTTTTAGTAGCACAGCTATGAAATTTGATGGTTTAAGGTTTTATTCAAGTTTCAACGTTTTAGCTTTTTTGTGACCTCATAGAATTTGATAATGAGTTTGTGAGGCAGCTAAGAAATTGTTGATTTTTATGTGTGATATCTTGGAAATACCTACAGATACAAATTTCATATTTGTAATATGTTACACCTAAGTATTCATATCTTCATTTGAAAAAATAACATGCCTAGCATTCGCTGAAGCTGATGTGGGGGAGCCAAAATTGCCTCATTCAGATAAAAGGTGTATGTTGATATTTATTATTATTTTGCTCATAACTTAGTGGTGCACTGTAAGGCCATACAGAATTATACAACGAAATATTGGGGTACCATTGTATGTCAGCTAGTTGTAAAAAAATAAATACAAAATTGAATTGGGTATTTGACTAAATTTTTTTTATTCTATTAATCATAATTTCAAGGTACAAGCTGATGAAGAGTAGAAACCTTTTTTTAATAATATTAAAAATTGACCCAGTTATAAAATTTAACCTTTAGAGAAGGATGGCAATACTGTGTTGTGAGGTCATATTTAATATTCCACATTATATTCTACGAGAGGAAAAGAGACAGGGATATACACATCTCTATCCATATTTTCAAATTTAGAAGCCTACAACTGGCTTATTTTTCAATAAATTTTTGAATTTTTTTCAAGGCTGGTTTTTAATTAACTTATATTTCACAATATTGTACGAAAAATATAAAATTTAGAATGAGTCAACTACCGTATTAATGGAATATCTGTATAAAATAGAATGAGGCAAGGTTTGTGTTGCACATAGAATATAACAAATTGTAATGTACACTTTAATGTTGCTGAGCAATAGCAATAATATTAAAAAGCTTCATTAGTCCATCATGACTAAAATCTTAAAAATACGTGACTGCCAAATTTTGGTGAAAATGGACATGTTCATAATTTCATTTTTTTAAATACATCAATTCCGTATAGTACTAAAATAGTAGAAAAGCATGATTTTGAGGATTCTGTCTTATGTCAGTCTGTCTGCCATAGCCGCATAGTTTTTATGTGTATGTGACATTATGCAAAAGTTAGATGTTACCTTTAACTTATAAGGCTCTACAGCCAATTGAAGGTGGATAAAACTGCCATTTTAAAAGAATTATTCATGGTTTTTCATATTTAAATTAATGGATTACATCAAGTGCGAGTGTTAAAGTTACACACCAAAGGTAATGGAGCTATTGCTAGTAACTAACGTCTCGTCTTGCGTCCTGAAAATTGTATTTCCTGTTACAAATTTGAGTTTAAGGTTGATAATGGAGAAGTCTTCTGTTTAAGATAATCTAAATTCAAGTACCAAAATAAATTCTTATTTTGAGAATTGTATTTTGTCATCTGCAGAAACTTTGTAATATTTTATTTCCCATGAATTATTATACTAGTAATAAAAAGAAAATAAAGGATTTGTTCTTTGGGAATTATTAGGTAACCCGTTTAGGGTCCGGGTGCTAATTACAAATTTACCCAGAAGATTCCGAACTGAATTTGCAAGTTACGCTGTGAAAATTTAGTAATGGAAATTATCTATAACCATACACTTTTGTAAAGGTTATGAAATTTCCTAAATCATGAAATAATTTTTTTAATTACATGTATATAAAGGTATATTAAAAAAATGTTATCAAATTTTTAAAAGACCAATTTTTCATCTGGTTTCCAATTATTTGAAAAACTTCATGAACTATGGCAGATATAAAACTAACTTACTTAAAAGAGTTTATTTCATTCTTTGACTGAAAACCTAACAGCTTACAGGATTTGAACCATTTAAACTAACACAAATAACCACTTTGGAACTCGTTTGAAAATTGAATTTGTCGATCTTACGAATACTGCTCGTAGTCGTAGTATTTTGTCTGCCTATTTATTTTCTAATCTATTAACCCTCTAATAAGGAATAGTTTTCGATTGAGCCTCCTGCTTATATTTTATAGGATAAATAAAATTTCGAAATAACTTATATTTGCTTTTTAAATCAACATATTTGATGCATTTATTTTAATTATTTTTAAAACATTACTTTTACCTAAAAAAACTAAGTATTTGTGGAGGACCCATTGCTATACTTCTTATAGGTAACTTCTTATAGCTACACACAGAGATAGCAACAAACGTAAAATATAGGTCCGTGGTAAGCTGTAAATTATTGATATAAGCTAGACAGTAAAAGTAGCAAATATTATATAATTAAAGTTAATAATATAAAACAATATCTTTCCTGATGTAAAAAGGAGATAGGAAGGGTTTAGGTATAGTAAGGTGATGTAAAAAGGAGATAGGAACGGTTTAGGTATAGTAAGGTGATGTAGAAAGGAGATAGGAAGAGTTTAGGTATAGTAAGGTGATGTAAAAAGGAGATAGCAAGGGTTTAGGTATAGTAAGGTGATGTAAAAAGGAGATAGGAAGGGTTTCGGTATGGTAAGGTGATGTAAAAAGGAGATAGGAAGGGTTTAGGATTACGATCTGTAGGTTACGTTAGATAATACAATTTCAGACGAGTTTAATAGGCACTGAATATGTACTGCTATGTGGTCCGATTGGGAGGATGATTTTTTTCTTTAGTAACATAATTCAAAGCAGAGTTGGCAAGTGTTGTAATCAAGATGGGAGCATGAAGGAATGAAAGGATTAAGGATGTTATATACAAAAGATAGGATATGTGGTTGTTACAAATTTCTAACCACTTGAGTTCAACTCTCTTTCTAGTCATTCTGTGACATGAGAGAGACACTTGCATGTACACTGTGGAACGTACATACATGACTTTATATTGAAAATACAAGCAATCCACTCGATAATGTTTTATCTGATATTTTAAGCAACCCCTTAAGGAACCCCCTTAAAAAATAATTTTAGTTTTGAATTTAATGTCAAATTATAAATTATTCAACATATTGATATTTTATATGCGCAAACCATTATTGAGAAAGTCACAACGAAAATTTTAACATTTTTTTCTTTCAACTAATTTTTCTCAAAGAGCTGTTAAGCTTGGACGTGCATATTATGTGTTTGATTATGATTTGCATTATTTATTTGCAGCCGCGCTCGGGGAGGTCTGCCTCGCTTACACCTGATGTGGTCAGTTTTATATTATTTATTTATATTTCTAATTATTACATTCACAATTACTATATTTTAAACGCATTTTTAAGGACTATGTTTACAAGTATATTGTTGCTTAAATTAATATTTTAATTGTTTTATTTTATGGCAAAATTATGTTAGGTTTGTTTCTTTATTAGAACTTTCCATTATTTCAACACCTTTTTCTTCTCACAGATGTTTGCTGCATCGTAACATCAAATACGAAGTAATTTTAGCCTAAAATAATTTTTTTGGGTTAAAATTACTAGTAATATAACAGGAATACATTAACAATAAAGCACATATTCATGTACACACGTGGGCATATTTAGAGCAATGCAAAAAAGGGGGCACTATACATAAAAACAGATTTATTTGTGTCTTTCTTCTTCTTGGAGTTTATAATAATGATTGAATTGAACCAATTAATAAATTAACATTTTTGAACGTAAAAAAACTTAGACATAACGAAAAAAAAAATTAGAGGCATTAATTCCAGTACCTTAATTGTAAGGAGTTTTGCCCTATTACAGCGAAAATTGAATATACACTGCCAATATTTAGTGTTAGTCCAGCCAATATTTAGTGTGTCTGGCTGTAAAAACTGGCCGCATCCATCTGGGTATACTTTTTATTAAATCATCAATGAAACTTTGTGGTATTAGGTTCCGTCCTTCCATCAATGGACTTTTAATGTCCTTTAAATTAGCTGGTCTGGATTTCTTTGTTTAATTTGTTTTCCCAGCTTATCTCAAACATATTCTATCAGATTTAGGTCTGGTGAGCGTGATGGCCACCCCAAAACTTCAATTCCGACCTAAGTAAGATTCTCTGAAACGACCGGTAGAGTGGAGGTCGAGTACTATCATGTATTAAAAGAAAATGATCTTCAATCTATTAGATAAAAGGCATCACAATCTGCTCTAAAATGCCCGTTATATATCTTGCTGTAGTCAGGGGCCCATTATCTACAATGTGTAGCTCTGTATGTGCTCTTAAGGAAATACCGTCCCATACCATTACTGATCCTTGACAGATTCTGGACTCATCAGTGTAGAGTACCTTTGTCTAAGCATCATCGTTCCGGTTTCAGTGTGAGCGAGCCATGTTGGACAACGCTACTCTATGACCTGCGGTGAGTAAAGCTCCTCAGGCGGGCCCCTATTCCAGCTGCCTTAAGTCTTCTAATAGTTTTGGTGCCAACTGTCACTTGTTGAACTTCCTAAAGCTTGGTTCTTACCTCGGAAGAAGTCGAAGTGTGGTTTCTTATGACTCTTCTTAAAATAAATCTGTTGTCTTTCGTTGCTGGCACTCTTTTGCGACTTTGTCCTTTATGACTTGTATACTCTCCAGTCTGCCAGGATCGTTTAATATTGTGATTATAGTTTTCGATACTTGAGCTACGCTAATATCCGGCATTATCACTTAAATTTATTAAATATTAACATAATGATACAAATTCGTGAGAAAAATAAACAAAACTAAAGTGTTTGTTCCAAAATTTCTTACCCTACTCAATATTTAATATTATAAACAATAAAGAAATTAATAGGTAACCAAAAAAAACAAATGAAAATTATCGATAAAATTCAATTGAAATCCTTTTTTCAAATTACTTATTCTGGTATAAATGGCCAGTGCTAAACGAGAAAGAATTTTATGTTATTCTACTTTTTTCGTGTTCCTCTAAATATGTCCATGAGTGTATTTAAGTCGTGATAAATTATTGAAATATTTAATGCCGCTAGAAAAAAATGAACTGAAATTTTTTCAAAATATCTACACCACAGCGAAGTTCTCCCAAATGTCATTACGTAGGTTGCTGTTGCTGTGATACCATCCAATTTAATCAATCATTATAGAGCTGAATTTATTCAATAGCCAATGTGTAATGTGTAATTGTGATTGTGTTTGTAGGGCCGTACACCCTCTGACTCAAGCCTGGGGTTGGATGCGTCACGTGCCCAACGAGAACTCATATCACAGCTCGAGGCCAAGAACCGAGAGATCATGAGGGAGATTGCGAGGTTAAGGTGATGTGTTTTCCATTATATTTCAAAATTGTTATTGCTTTTATACAAGCAAACTATCTTTGAAGACTATTGATATGCCGTGATTAAAATATTCTTTTGTAACTTTATTTTTAAACACTCGGATACAATGAATGGGGTGTCAGTGATGCCTCTAAAGAATGAATGGATTTGAGCAATAGAAAATCTCACATAATACTAATTTTGACCATAGAGATAATGCAGACAATTATTTAAGAATCATAATTTCATTTAATATTAGATGCTCTGGAACTTTCAAGTAATAAAAAAACCTGTCAAGCACATGCAACGCTCGCACTACGAGGATTCCGTACATATTTCAGTACTTAGGAACATTAAAGTGTATATAAAAATACATCTATTAAAATATGTATAAATATTAATTTTTCACAATGTAAATATATTGCAACGTGTTATATACTATAATTTTCACAGATGTAAAAACATGGTGCATATTTAAAAAAAAATTATATGATTATGATAATTGCTATAATGTTCCCGTAATCTTCCAACCAGACTTTATCAATCCTATTTTTTCTTGATTTCTGGCTCAATAGCTTGGGAAATACGGTGGAATTTTATATTTTTATAATGTCTTCTTATGCATTTTAAAATTATAAAAAAAATATTTTTATATTCCTCATAACAAATGATATGTAAAATGAGAAAAAACAATTTTTGAAATGAAACTTCTTTGAGCGCAATGAGAGTGA
Organism: Druceiella hillmani; assembly: GCA_039881145.1. Lineage (NCBI taxonomy): Eukaryota > Metazoa > Arthropoda > Insecta > Lepidoptera > Hepialidae > Druceiella > Druceiella hillmani. The sequence goes on along the minus strand of JAYKKI010000006.1, from coordinate 16,743,247 downwards.
AATGTGAACATCGCTATATTCTTCATGCAATGTTACATCAGAATGTAATGCATTTGTTACATCAGAATGTAACAAATCTATCACAAGACGGACAGAAAATAGGTACTTAGCTAATAACTGAGACAGATAGATGAAAACGATATAATAACACAAGAAGTGAACGCATGCGTGAACACAATGACACTCACTAATGCTATCAGCTGTTTTATTTATTATGTGTGTCAAAAGTAAACTGTCAAAATTTTGGAGATTTACTTATCTTTTTATGATTTATTAATTCTTTTTTAATGGCTTACTTAACGTGCTTAATAGTGAGTCATATATATATATATATATATATATATATATATATATATATATATATATATATATATATATATATATATATATATATATACACATATATATATATATATATATATATACACATATATATATATATATATATATATATATATACACATATATATATATACACACACACAGTAATACCCCGGACTTACGCGATAGGTGGGACTGAGCGCTATCCGTGTAAGTCGAATTCGCGTAAGTCGGGGTACAATTTTGCACACAAAGTATGTTTAATTGGGACCGGAGACTAAATAAAACAATAATTTAGGAAATACATTTGTATCTAATTCTAGATAATATGACAAATTATATTATTATAAAGTGTATAAACACAATCCGAAGTTATTTTGATCTAGAAGGTTTCATAAAATCACACAAAGTCGTCTGACGAGTCAATGATTTTTTCTTCTCTTGTAATATCTCCTCGTAGCATGCTAATAATTTTTTTATTCCTTGTTTTGTAACAGAAATGTGCTCTTCGTTGGACTCTGCTTTCCAAAATTTGTTAACCCTTTTTCAATTGAAGTGAGGGCTTCTGTCAAGTTTCCAACTGACATTTGATCTTCTAATTGAACTGGGTCCAAAGAATCAAGAATCTCAATGTCTTCCTCTTGTTCACGCATTGTCATGAGCTCATCAATTGTAAGCTCCTCATTGTGTGAATCCAACAGTTCTTGAACGTCATCACTATCCACTTCTAAATTTATTTGTCTACCGAGTTCGACAATGTCTTTGATCACATTGCCAATTTCATCAGGCCCTGGCACTGATTCCACCTGAGTCTCAGTGGAGAAAAAAAATGGACAGAGTTTTTTCCAGACGCCATTTAAAGTTTTTTGTGAAATTTCATCCCAAGATTCTCCAATGATTCTCACGGCTTCTAAAACATTGAATTGTTTCCAAAATTCCTTAACAGAGAGCTCGTTGTTTTGTCTCATAGCTTTATGCAGATGTGCACACGATCGTCTCGTGTAATAAGTTTTGAATGTTTTTATAACTCCTTGGTCCATTGGTTGAAGCAAGCTGGTTGTATTTGGTGGCAAAAATTCAACTTTCACACGTGGGTCGAAATTAGTAGTTAAAGTAACAGGAGGATGACCTGGTGCGTTGTCGATTAATAGCATCACTTTAAACGGGATTTGTTTAGACTGGCAATAACGTTCAACTTCAGGTATGAAGTGATGACCAAACCAGTCTTCAAAAAGGGAGGCCGTCACCCAAGCTTTACGATTCGACTTCCAAATCACAGGCAAACCAGCTTTAGATTTGTTTTTCAATGCTCTTGGAATCTCTGAGCGATAAACTAAGAGAGGTTTTAACTTAAAGTCACCAGCTGCATTCGCGCCAAGCATCACTGTCAATCGATCTCTGGCGGCCTTAAAACGTGGAAAGGTTTTCTCTTCACGCCCAATAAAAGTTCTTTTAGGCATCTTCTTCCAAACAGGCAGTCTCATCCATGTTGAATATGGTTTGGCAGGTATAGCCACCTTCATCTATCATAGCTTTGAATTTCTCTGGATAGAGAGATACAGCCTCTTTATCTGTACTTGCCGCCTCTCCACTTTCTGCAATGCTATGCCAATTACAGCGACTTTTGAACCGGCTGAACCAACCGTTACTAGCTTTAAACGTTTCATCTTTAGCCATCACTCCAGCTTCTTCTTTTAATTTCTCAAAAATTTGTTTAGCTTGAAAGCATACCGCATTCTGATCAACAGGACAATTTTTCACACTTACTTGATTATAACACCATAATTTTAACAATGTTTCCATCTCAGCGATAATACCATGCCGTTTACGAATGATGCTTGAATTCAAAGATTGAGTGTTTTTCACACCTTTGAGAATTTTTTCTTTACTTTGTGTAATTGATCTGACTGTCGATTATATATATATATATATATATGTGTGTGTGTGTATGTGTATGTATATGTATAATGTTTGTAGAATACATCATTAAATTCGTCTACTTCACTAATGTAAGTGCATCATAGGTAGATTGTAATACACCTATTTTATTTTTAAAATCATACCACTTTTTTTCTTAAATTTATAAATTGCCTGAAATAATAAAACTATATATTTTATTTTCATAAGCATTATTTGTATATTTATATGAATGGTGCATATTTACAATATTACGGCAGAGGAAAGGGTATGAATTTCACAGGCTATGTATGTATGTATATGAGTAAGTTTTGTTTCCTCATACAGAATAAACTACTAAAGTGATTTCAACAAATGAGGTTTCCTTTCGTCTTGATCCAGAGTGCCCTAGGGTATTTGACGTTATGAATTTAATAGGCTATGTATGTATGTATGTGAGTAAGTTTGTTCCCTCGTACAGACTAAACTACTAAAGTGATTTCAATAAATGAGGTGTCCTTTCGTCTTGATCCAGAGTGCCCTAGGGTATTTGACGTTATAAATTTAATAGGCTATGTATGTATGTATGTGAGTAAGTTTGTTCCCTCGTACAGACTAAACTACTAAAGTGATTTCAACAAATGAGGTGTCCTTTCGTCTTGATCCGGAGTGCCCTAGGGTATTTGACGTTATGAATTTCATAGGCTATGTATGTATGTATGTGAGTAAGTTTGTTCCCTCGTACAGACTTAACTACTAAAGTGATTTCAACAAATGAGGTGTCCTTTCGTCTTGATTCGGAGTGCCCTAGGGTATTTGACGTTATGAATTTAATAGGCTATGTATGTATGTATGTGAGTAAGTTTGTTCCCTCGTACAGACTAAACTACTAAAGTGATTTCAACAAATGAGGTGTCCTTTCGTCTTGATCCAGAGTGCCATAGGGTATTTGGCATTATGAATTTAATAGGCTATGTATGTATGTATGTGAGTAAGTTTGTTCCCTCGTACAGACTAAACTACTAAAGTGATTTCAACAAATGAGGTGTCCTTTCGTCTTGATCCAGAGTGCCCTAGGGTATTTGACGTTATGAATTTCATAGGCTATGTATGTATGTATGTATGTGAGTAAGTTTGTTCCCTTGTACAGACTAAACTACTAAAGTGATTTCAACAAATGAGGTGTCCTTTCGTCTTGATCCAGAGTGTCCTAGGGTATTTGACGTTATGAATTTAATAGGCTATGTATGTATGTATGTGAGTAAGTTTGTTCCCTCGTACAGACTAAACTACTAAAGTGATTTCAACAAATGAGGTGTCCTTTTGTCTTGATCCAGAGTGCCCTAGGGTATTTGACGTTATGAATTTCATAGGCTATGTATGTATGTATGTATGTGAGTAAGTTTGTTCCCTCGTACAGACTAAACTACTAAAGTGATTTCAACAAATGAGGTGTCCTTTCGTCTTGATCCAGAGTGCCCTAGGCTATTTGACGTTAGGAATTTAATAGGCTATGTATGTATGTGTGTGAGTAAGTTTGTTCCCTCGTACAGACTAAACTACTAAAGTGATTTCAACAAATGAGGTGTCCTTTCGTCTTGATCCAGAGTGCCCTAGGGTATTTGACGTTATGAATTTCATAGGCTATGTATGTATGTATGTGAGTAAGTTTGTTCCCTCGTACAGACTAAACTACTAAAGTGATTTCAACAAATGAGGTGTCCTTTCGTCTTGATCCAGAGTGCCCTAGGGTATTTGACGTTATGAATTTCATAGGCTATGTATGTATGTATGTGAGTAAGTTTGTTCCCTCGTACAGACTTAACTACTAAAGTGATTTCAACAAATGAGGTGTCCTTTCGTCTTGATTCGGAGTGCCCTAGGGTATTTGACGTTATGAATTTAATAGGCTATGTATGTATGTATGTGAGTAAGTTTGTTCCCTCGTACAGACTAAACTACTAAAGTGATTTCAACAAATGAGGTGTCCTTTCGTCTTGATCCAGAGTGCCATAGGGTATTTGGCATTATGAATTTAATAGGCTATGTATGTATGTATGTGAGTAAGTTTGTTCCCTCGTACAGACTAAACTACTAAAGTAATTTCAACAAATGATGTGTCCTTTCGTCTTGATCCAGAGTGCCCTAGGGCATTTGACGTTATGAATTTAATAGGCTATGTATGTATGTATGTGAGTAAGTTTGTTCCCTCGTACAGACTAAACTGCTAAAGTGATTTCAACCAATGAGGTGTCCTTTCGTCTTGATCCAGAGTACCCTAGGGTATTTGACGTTATGAATTTAATAGGCTATGTATGTATGTATGTATGTGAGTAAGTTTGTTCCCTCGTACAGACTAAACTACTAAAGTGATTTCAACAAATGAGGTGTCCTTTCGTCTTGATCCAGAGTGCCATAGGGTATTTGACATTATGAATTTAATAGGCTATGTATGTATGTATGTGAGTAAGTTTGTTCCCTCGTACAGACTAAACTACTAAAGTGATTTCAACAAATGAGGTGTCCTTTCGTCTTGATCCAGAGTGCCCTAGGGTATTTGACGTTATGAATTTCATAGGCTATGTATGTATGTATGTATGTGAGTAAGTTTGTTCCCTCGTACAGACTAAACTACTAAAGTGATTTCAACAAATGAGGTGTCCTTTCGTCTTGATCCAGAGTGCCCTAGGGTATTTGACGTTATGAATTTCATAGGCTATGTATGTATGTATGTGAGTAAGTTTGTTCCCTCGTACAGACTAAACTACTAAAGTGATTTCAACAAATGAGGTGTCCTTTCGTCTTGATCCAGAGTGCCCTAGGGTATTTGACGTTATGAATTTCATAGGCTATGTATGTATGTATGTGAGTAAGTTTGTTCCCTCGTACAGACTTAACTACTAAAGTGATTTCAACAAATGAGGTGTCCTTTCGTCTTGATCCAGAGTGCCCTAGGGTATTTGACGTTATGAATTTCATAGGATATGTATGTATGTATGTGAGTAAGTTTGTATCCTCCTATTTTTTTGTGCTTTTCAGTTAGTTTTAACGATAGTTAGGTTTTAATTTTTTAACCTTTATTCTTGTTTAATTATCTTTTCTTTCTCCAATAATAATTTAATTATAATGAAAATCATTGGTTTATTTTATCTCGTTTGACTTTTTTATTCCATGTTATTTTTTACTAAATTTATTTTCGTATTTTGGAGAAGGAAATTTTCAGAAAAATAATAAACTAATTTTGGTTACTTGAGAATTCCTTTCTGAGAAACATTGGAAAAACAGAATTTAGGTAAAATTCAACAAGATTAATGCTGGAAATAGAATAGTTTAGTATTTATATTTGTTATCCACATTATTATAATCACAATTTTTTAAAAAAATTTGGTGTTGTACTTCCATTTTTGAAATATTTACAAAGCATCGAAATAATTTCCACATAAAATTGCATTTTTTATAAACTTGCAATTATAATAATGTGGATGACAAATATAATAAACAGAATACTAAACGAATCTCTGCAATGTATTCTAATGTATTATTTTAAAATCTTCTGTGTTATATGGAGACATAATTATCCTATAAAAATTGTTTTTTTTATTTGAATTTCAAAATTCTTTGATTGGTTTAAGCCTATAATTATATGTCTTTTCACTAAATTCAACAATATAATGTGTAATAATGAGAACATCATTGGTATAATATTTCCAGGCGTCAACAAGAGCTGGAGAGTGCTTCGGCACCGAGCTCGGGTACAGAAGCTCCACCACTAGTAAGCGAGTTACGGGCTCTGCGTCAGCGCAAAGACGAGCTAGAGGGACACCTTGCCTCCCTCCAGGATTCCCGCAAACACCTCATGCGGCAGCTCGAAGGACTCATGAGGATGCTTAAGGTATACATGCAGCTGCATGTATTTATAAGGTTTATTTTTTTTTTAATAATTGGTTGAACAACTAATATGAGAGCAATAACGAAATATGTTTAAAAAATATGTACTTGTCAAAAATCATATTTGGGTCTGAACTCGAACTTTGAAATAATAGAAACAATTTTTCAACTCTGCATTCACGGTTAAATGCCCTTCATTGCTGAACGTACCTTTAATTTCTACATTCTTTGTACTTCTCACCAAAATATCGTCAACACTCGAGAAGGGTAATTTGATGACAAACTGTCACCAATGTGATACTTTTGTTTACACATTATTTTACATGAAATAATGTACATATTATTGCAAATTAGTAATAAAAATAATACATATTCAAAAATATGCAATTTTTGTAACACCAACTCTTCTAAAAGAATGTGATTCCAGACTGTAAAGTCAATAAATGAAAAAAAAACACTTGTCTGTCCATCATATGGTACCGCTGGTTTATGTCACAGGTTCTGACTCCAAACTTATTTGAATCCGTATGTTTACATCATTCAGTAGCTCATGATGACAAACATCTGTTGAAGCTTTAAAGAAAACAATATTTCCATGGCGGGCTCCCAAATTAGACTTCTTTGGCGTCTTTAAAGAAATGCTTGATGATTTTGGAAATGAGATAAGTCTACAACTGTTCTGATAAAATTCTCTCTCTGATGAAGAAATCTCTTTACTGCATCTATCTCTAAAAGTCTTGTAGTTAACCCTCAGACGATAAAGGTGCATCTTTAGGTCAACCAGGAAGAGAATCACATGGAAGATGGAAATCACTGCTGAATAGTTGCTGCTGAAACTCGATGGCTTCTACATCTTTTCTTCTGCAGTCTTCTTCTGGAGTTTAATGAGCTTACGAGCTTCCTCCTCAAGCTAGCATAGTTCATGTAATAATTGTTCTGGTTGCTCTTATAATTCGAAAGAAATTGGAAGAAAAGAAAAGATAAAATATAAAAAAGTTTGGGTAAAGTTAGGCATGAAGACCTGGTATTTATGGTTCGTGCAATAGTTTATTGAAGGAATTAAGAGATAAAAATCCTACAGCTCCCAGGAATATTTTGAAAACAGACCATGCCAATTTCTATAAATTATTTCAGATAATTGATGGAATCGTCAAGACGAGCTGCAAAAATGAGTATTAATATACAAAAAGCATTGCTGCTAAAGCATTGTTACAAAACTAGAAATTATCTACATTCTTTAGCAACTGATGATTCTTTCAAATTGCTGAAATACTTTTTTTATGTTCGCAATTAATAATTTAACCGTTTGAGTGCCGACGAGCGCCATCGCACGTACACGCACATGAAATCAGTTGCTCTTTAGCGCGCGGTAGGGGAGGTCGCTCGCACTCATCGCTAATTTTTTATCTTTCTACGTGTTACATAAAGTTCAAATTATAATATTATTAGTAATTACAATATAAAAAGAATCCAGAAACAGAAAATTTTTAACCCATAATGTCGGAATACGAACAATAATTCGAGTGAAAATGATCGTTTTTCAAGTTGTGAAGAAAGTGATAGTGGGAGTGACATTGTGGTGCTCTCACAATTTGGTGTATTTTGAGTGATAGTGACGATAACAATTATTTTGCTGATACGGAGGATGTACCGGACTGCGAAAATACGATGTGACCTTGATTTAAGTTTTTGTTATAATTTTTGTTCACAATATATATTTCCATAATTTTCTTTGTATTTTATTATCCCTGTACAAGTTTTTATTAAGAAAACACAGAAAAAATTATTAAAATTGGATAATTTTTAGAAGAGATACAGTTTTTTTTCGAGACAAGGGTAAATGACATCAAAAACAAAAGATTTCTTTGGCATTTTTAAGTATATATGAGTAAAAAACCATGGCACTAAAACGGTTAATCAACCTGTCCTAAAGTGCTTTCATGAGTCTATTTGTTTTGCAAGTGAGAATTTATTTGTTTTGCAAGTAAGAGATTAATAATAAAAAAAATATTGAAGTGTATTTTTGTTTTACTTGCATAGTACAAACTTCGAAGTTATTATTGACAGCACTGTCTGTTGGTGTAAAAGTAAACAGTATATTCACACTTAAAATTATATTCGCAGAAAGGTAGAAGGTGTAACAGTTGTAACTGAATAATTACTCGGTGGTGTTGAACATTGAAATATTTGCTATGGCATAGTTTCCGGACACGACCATTTTGTATGTGTAAGAAATTTCTCTATTTCTGACTGTGGTAAAATGGTTTTTTTGGGGTGGCTCACGGGGCTCGGCTACTGTTAACCTTCAAAAATTCGACTACTATTAACCTTTCAAAATTATCATACAGTTTTTTATCACTTACATTCTGGGCAATATTGTCGAACTGGTGGCAGATTGCATCTTACATATCAGGCAACGGTGGTATTTCAACTGTTCTGTCTTTTAGCTGATTTTGAAGGAGTCCACCTATTGCAACTTCCTTTGGAACAGTCTTTTGATGTCAACAGACGCCTCATTGCTGCTAGTTTTATCTGAATTAAGTTCTTGTAGGGAATTTTCACACAGGTTCTGTAAAAAAAATTAAAATGAAGAATATTCGAGTCAGGGCTTCTTGGTCCCAGGAACATTAAAACATAAACAGAAATTAAACTTCAAAATTTTTATTTTCTTTGCATTTTCCAGGTTTCTTTAATAGTTGATGATGAAGAAAGTAAAAAATAAGTTCTTCTATCGCTAGAATTTTCCTAGATGTTGTGGAGCTATTGACGGCAAACATGTACTTATTGAACGTTTGTGTTTAGTGTCATACTATCTCAATTATAAAAAAGTTACCTGCGAGATTATATTTTTTGCTTCGGTTAATGCTGAATACTGCCTTTTGTAAAATTGGCAGTATTTTTACTAAGAGTTAAAAGAAAAGTTTTGTAGAAATGTATTTATTTTGAAAGTAAGTAATTATAATGATAAAAAAAATGATGTGAAGTGCAGTATGTTTGTCGGTGGAAACGGATGACTAAGTGATGTGCAATATTTAGGTCCTCTATTTAATTAGGATATGGAAAACAATACTCTTGGGGTATCTGAGAAGTTTGTAAATTATTAGAGATGATATTCTTTTAAGAACTAACCTTTATCCTTTCCATGAAGAGTAATGGAGAATATCTTTCACAAAATTGTGTGGTGATTCAGAGTATTTGCAAGACTATCAAATTTAAACCGTAAACAACTGAAAAAGTAATCTGGCTGGGTGCAGTCTTCACTACTGGATACGAGAGATCAGTGCAACCACCTATTCACTTCTACAAGCTGTACAAGGAGGATCTCAACACCAGGAATTTCACACCTGGGGATTGGTGGAAAAATGTGAACAGTCTGCAATCTATTAACTGTTTAGACAGCAACAATTATAAATATGCTGCCAAGGAAGTCACATACTCGGAAAGAAGATTCTTTGCCTTGCAGTGGCAGAAAACCGGGATTATGTTAGAAAGCAAAGAACTTTGTTCATTTTAAGCGAAGTATAATTTATCAGTTAAAAAGCTATATAATATTATGTTGTAGCTATTTCTTTAGAGCATGGCTATCAATAAACTGATTTCATTTACTGTTTCTTTTTGGCAAAACTCCACCAAAATAATGGGCTACTTTTAACCGTGCTGATTTCGACGAATGTACTTCCTCACTACAACCACTTTATTTCTTTCTTTCACTTTGTCAAATTCTTGCCAATAAACATCTTTTAAAGTTATTCTAATAAAAAATACAAAAAACGACAAAAAGTAAGGACAACAATGGCATAGAACTGTCTTGTAGACCCATCCAGATTCAATGAAATTTGGTAAACGAAAATTTTCTTTTTAGTTAAAAAACATGTCTTTCAGTTCGGTTTTTTAATATAACTTTTTTGACTTGGTCTTGGACAAACTTGCTGTAATTCTCAGATTGAAAAAAAAATAAAAAACGAAGGTTTTTATAATTGTAGTAACTAACATGTAGTGTTTTTTATTTTAAAAATTAAATTAAGATTTAATGAAAAAAAGAGAACTGTTTTTTAAAAGTACCTACTCTGAAAAAAGTAAATTTTCCAAAAAAATAGACTATATACTATACAAAATAACACACAGATTTAAATAAGTTTGGATTTTTTTCAGATACGGATTTTGCCGCTTGACTATTTGGCCGCTTGACCACAAGTTTTTTAGTTTTATTGTATATTATAACTTTGTAAATTTTAATTATTTGTTAATAAAAGCTGGTATAAAATTAGTTCATTGTATTCGTATTAATAAACCTTCTCACTAAAGCTCAGTTGATTAGTTTTAAAAAAATTTCAGCAAAACAGCCTTCTTTTGGGCTTGTCAAATTATTTTAGGTAAATTTTAATTTCTTTACAATTTAACATTAGTTCTAGCAATAATCATTCAGATTTTACCTAGTCCATGGACATAATTTGTTCTTACTGTTGCTGAAATAGATATCACTACATTTGTTTATATTTCATCTAGAAGACAACAGTAACAGCTGCTCAACACCTAGATCGTGCTATTTACCGGATAGAGGAAATGCTATAAGTGTGAAAATTGTAGCTGTTATTATAATGAATGACTAAGATTTCACTCTATATATTATCCCGTTATATAACATACACTTTGATGTTTACGATAATCACATTCTATTAGTAGACTCTATCTATGTTCCAATTCTATTCAATTGAAATGTACTACTCCATTACAGGCCCAAGCATCTCCTCGTTCCACCCCCAACTCTTCACCCAGATCTGGCAAGAGTCCACCTTTGCCAGGTAGTCAGGTGTCACAGCAGAATGAGAGGTTGGTATAGTCAATATAGCATAATTAAATTTTTTTAATATTAACATTAACACAAATATTGTCATCAAAGGATTTTAGGATATGAACAGTAATCAAATCCATTAACGTGTAGATAATAAGAGAATGATTTAAAATTATTTTCTTCTCGAAAATTGAAAAGTTATAAATCTGATTCTTTTTTAATAAAAGTTAGGATAGCAAAATTAAAATACACATGTATTTTCGTTCAAGAAATTAAACATATAACTTGGAAATAATTTGCAAATGGCTGAATGTTTTGCGTGCACCTTACTACTGCTCAATTAATTACGGCTTGTTAAAGTTTGGAAAAAACATGTTTTGTAAGTGTCTTAGAAGCTTTGAACTTTTCGACAAAAAAAAGACATTCAGTATTGAATCGCAGCTAAGATAATTTACTACAAAAATAGTTTAAAAAGCTTTTTTGTAGAAGGCACTGTTCACTAGATTTCATCAGAATATCAAAAGTTTACCTTGCATTTGACAGAATGTCCAGTGATTCATTTCCTCCTATATAATTCTTTACCAGCTAATCCCCTCTTCATGAATGTTTCATTATTTTACATATTCACATTATAGACTAATCCATCAGCTGCGTCACCAATATCTCCATTATAAGCATTTAGATATGGTTATCATTCCATAAGTTCATCTACTGATTTTATTTTGTACGTGCTAATCATATTTTCTTCCGGATGAAGATTTTGTAAAAGTTTCTTCCTGTTATTTTTTTTTAAATAAATCTAGTCGAGTATGAATATTTCACCATCTATAAATAATTCAAGTTATAGTATACTTTAATATATAAATGTCTAGTACAGTATGTTATATATTATGTATTGAGTATTGTATGCTGTTAATATATATTGTGAACAAAAATTATAACAAAAACTGAAATCAAGGTCACATTGTATTTTCGCAGTCCAGTACATCCTCCGTATCAGCAAAATAATTGTTATCATCACTATTATCACCATCACTCAAAATTTGCATTACGCCAAATTGTGAGCGCACCACGATGTCACTCCCCTATCACTTTCTTCATTAGTGATGTGTGCGAGCGACCTCCCCTACCGCTCGCTAAACACCAACTGATTTTGCGAGCGCCGTCGCGCTCGTGGCAAATTTAGTTAGTATGCGCACGACCGCGATGGCACTCGTCGGCACTCTAACGGTTTGCACTCTAACTGCTGTAAAATACGATTTAACCTTGATTTCAGTTTTTTTTATAATTTTTGTTCACATTGTAAAATACAAATAAAATTATGGAAATATATATTATATTTCCATAATTTTATTTGTATTTTATTGTCCTTGTAGAAGTTTTTATTTAGAAAACACTGAAAAATTTATTAAAAATGGGATTATTTTTGGAAGAGATACAGTTTTTTCTTGAGACAAGTTTTTTTGAATTGTTTACGAAGCCTCGAGAACAAATGTTACTTTGCTTAAATTTTCTATTTTGTATATAATTCTGGTATACGACTATTAGTAATTTTTATTAAACTGGACAAATGCACATTTAACTCAGTAAAAAAATTGAGGGTAAAAAGTTGTCGATCGTGGCATGAAACAAATGGGCAAAATCACTGGACGTTTGAACAGAAAAATATGCTTAAATATTTGGCCATTTGATTTGAATGTGCCGATATTTTTTTCTGTAAATACTGTAAGGTTTTGAAAAATATGTTTAATAAAATCTCTAAGTATATTAAAATTTGTTGACTGTTATAACACCTGAAATAGCTAACTCCGAACAGTCAGGTTATACACCTGACTGTGAGGGGTCATCAATAAATACAAGTCCAACTTCATATGTACATTAATAAATACAAGTCCAACACCTCCGTGATGATATAATACCATTATTTATCTACAACTAGTCAACCAATTAAATAATCTACACAAACATAACGAAAAATAAGTTAGATTCTGATTTAGCAAAAATGTGAATTTTCCAGGTTTTTTGGTTCAAGAATATATATAAAAAAAGGACATATTTAAATTAGGGTCTGGACTGGATTAATTCATTACAAAAAATTGATTTGAGTATGCACTTCAGTTGGTTGTCAAACATACATTTTATAACCTCACTTTGCGCTTTCTTTTTTGTAAATTTCAATATTTCTTCAATTTTTGGGTTTATTTTTTTATCTTTACCAATTTTTATTTGCAAATTCAGTGTTTTATATTACTAAGAAGTAATTCGGTCAGACAATTTGTAACTTATATTTTCTTGAAATCATTTTTTTTTTTCAAAATATTCGTGACTGGTTATTGTAAACACTTCGCCTTTTACTTGTACTCTTTCATTCATCAAACCAAAAAAACAGAAATTTCACATTTTTGCTAAACCAAACTTGTCCCAAAAAAAGAATAAAAAAAATTAAATCATTAAAAAATAAATAATCTAACTGTAGGAATCACAAATAAACAATCACAGAATGGAAACAGACTTGATTTTCAGAAAGTTTCATTAAATACTCAAATTTTCTAACAAACTAAACCTTTTTTTAACATTAATATACAAGGTAACAAGAATATCAACAAAAACTTGTATATTTCCATATTTCGCTTAGTTTACGAGTCAACATAATAGTATTATTTGTAAAAATAACTTTATTAAACCTGCTAATGTAAGTAAAAAACTTAATCTATACTACTTTACACTTTTTATACTTTTTAGGAAATTTAACAAAAAACTAACCACTTCGATGTATTTGAATAATGCACTATCACATAACTAAATGGCGAATGTCAAAATATACGTTAACTAACAAATATCTGTCATTTTTCTATGGTACAAACTATCTACGAAGAATAAAACAAAGACGACTGACTGATGGATCAAGATTTGCAACCTACCGATTTAAATCTTTTAAAATCGATACATTTTTGACAGATCGATTCTTTCGGATTGAATGAGATCAAAATGAAAGAGACTTTAAGGTCAATCAATCTAGTACATTTACTATCCCATTCAGTCTTGTCAAAATCATTAAATACCTTCTCGTTCTTGTGCGGGAATAGATTTGTGAAGTTAATTACGGACTGATTTAATTCCCATATATATTTAAATGCATGTTATCAATGTTCTGTATATGTACGAGGGGGCGTTTTTAGGTTCACGGAATGGAAAGATAGGCCATTAGTAAACGTGATTAACGGAATGATAGCTAGTTAAGTAACTCATTATTAGTATAAATACAAAGTTTTATCATAATCGGATCATTCGTTTTTGAACTATCGTCGAACAAACAACTCAATCTGGAAGAAAGTCTGAACTATGGAAAAAATCGAGTACCGCGCCGTTACAAAGTTCCTTACCAAGCAAGGAAAGTCGGTTCAAACTATACTGAAAGAGATGGCATCCGTTTATGGGGACTCTTGCCCGGGTAAAACCATGGTTTACAAGTGGCATAGTCTATTTAAACAGGGTAGAGACTCACTTGAAGACGACCCATGCCCCGGTCGGCCGATCGAAATGACTACTCCGGAAATTATTGAAAAACTTGAAAAATTAGTATTGGAAGATGCCAGACTAAAGAATAAACAGCTTGCAAAGATGGGTGGAGTATAGGATACAACAATTTTTAAAATTCTCAATGATCATCTTGGCATGACAAAGGTAAGATGGGTGCCGAGAATGCTCACACCGCCTCAAAAACAACGCAGTGTGGAGTGTTTTCGCGCATTTTTGGACCTCTGTAGTGAAGACAAGGATGGACTATTGAGTCGAATTGTTACTGGAGACAAAACTTGGGTTCATTATTATGAACCTGAGTCCAAACAAGACTCAATGCAGTGGCACAAAAAAGGTACACCACCACCCAAGGAGTTTAAGGTGCTCACAGTCGTTTGGAAAAATCATGGCGACAATCTTTTGGGATTCAGAAGGGATCCTGCTGATGGATTATAGAGATAAAGGTGTTTCCATAACCGGAGAATACTATGCGTCAATTTTAGAGAGGTTGAAAGAAGCAATCAAAGAAAAAAGAAAGGGAAAATTGACCAAAGGTGTCCTGCTTTTGCACGACAACGTGCCCGTTCACAAGAGCCGCGTTGTGCTGGCCGCCCTGCACAAGGTGGGCTTTGATATTTTGGAACACCCACCCTACAGTCCTGACCTGGCTCCCAGTGATTATTATTTGTTCCCAAAACTTAAAAAAGAACTTCATAGAAAGAAGTTTTCAAGCGACGAAGTGAAAGACGCAGTTTCAGCTTATTTTTCAGGCAAAGACGAAACATTTTTTATGAAGGTATACATAAGCTAATTGAAAGATCTGAAAAATGTATTAGGGTAGCAGGTGAATATATTGAAAAAGAAAAATAATTTTGTATTTTTATTCTCACTCCTTATCCTCCATTCCGCGAACTTAAAACCGCCCCCTCGTATCATAATACGTAAACGTCAAGTTGGTGTATTGGATATGGGGCATGTGAGGACAGAATTTTAATTTATTGTGATTTTTGCTTAAGTGAACTAAAGAATAATATAATTTTAATTTTTGGACTGATAGTTGCCTAAGTGGTTGAAATTCGACTGTGATTCATCATATTTTTAACTTTGAATGTTATTCGTTTATCTGAAACTCATTCAGTCAATCCAATATTTTAAAATACTTTAACGACAATCTCTACACTGTGTGACTGTTTGACAACAGACTATTACGTGTTAGATATTGACGTATGAATGTAAACAATGAGTCTTTTATTGTCGAATATAAACAATGAATCTTTTAATGTATTTGTAATATATTTGTAATACATATTATATATAAATTTTAGCTTTCTGCACTCCTCCATACAAATTTTAGCTATGCCAAATCTTACACCCCTCCGTGCGTGCAATATGCTTAAAAAGGTGTACATAGTTTTCTCTTCACATATTAATATATCTGTTTACAATTATCCTGGTTGATGCTACATTGTTAGGTTGAATCAATGTCTATTAAAGAAGAGTTAACCCACAAAATACGTCATTGACAGGGACCGCGGAGGGCCTGGTGGTGGGCAGCAGCTGCTGACGACAGGTGTGCGCAGCGCCCCACAGACACCTTCTTTGGGTGAGCGTGATCGCCTTGACATGTCTTGTATGACACAGAGTCTTGGTATGCTTTGCTTACTTTTATTTTTATAAATAATTTTGTAACCCTGATGAAATTTGTCTAAGATGTGTTAAGGTTCCGAAATTTATAATCACAAAATAAAGTTATGCACCTTTTATAATCAAAACGGTGTACTGAAAAGAGACCAGCAGAAAATGTAAGAACATAATAACTTGTTGGAAATGGTTACAAAAAATAAATCATCAATAGAGCTGGCTTTTTTAATTTGTAGTCATTGCCTACATTAATTAAAAATGGATCGTTAACTGACATTGACAACTCTTATGTTTTGTCGTTAAAATAATTGTATTTTTGTTGTTTTAAAATTTTAAACGCTTTATTTCGACACACCTGTCAGACCTATGAGTTTATGGATCAGTATATTACATCTGTGTATAGAAGATACAACAAGCTACAATCTGTATTTTGTTTCATATTGCTGGTTTGAAAGTTTTCATGGGAATAGTATTTATAAACTGTTATGAAAAATAACCTGACTCTTCATAAAAAATGCATGACTTTTAAGGTGCTTATTTTTTCTTTTTTTTTGTATTTAAGAGTGTCACTTCTTATAATACTGGGGTCAAACACTATATGGACTTTTGCCTGTCTCGTTTATAACAAAAAAATAAAATTTTTTATATATTGAATGTACCTTTGTCCATATACAAAATATTAGATTGCGTCTTATGGAATGTTATAGGAACTTCTTGAATATCTTTGGTAGAATATATAAAAAGCACACTAGGGCTACTTCTTACGTTAACTATAGAAAAATTGAAAAGTCTCATTGAAACGAATCCCACATTAAGTTTGTACTTCATACTTTGGCGAAGAAGTGGAAATATTATGTTTGCCCACCGCCTACCTTCTGATGAACTGAGATTGCAAGTTTCTTAGTTGCTACTTAAGACAAAATGATAATTACATAAAATTATGTTGTTATTATTTACAAAAATTAATAAGTGGTGAATAATGGACTGCTGGCGGTTGTGTGAACTAGAAAATACTGAGAGCTTTTTCGATATGGTTGACGGTTGTTTTGATGAATTTCACTGTAACATTCCTACTTTCATTTGATCATAATACAATAACATACTGTGGTATGTTCAAAGGAAAATTAAACACTACCTAATTCATTTACGCAATAAACTGCTATTAAACTTCTGTGGTTTTACTGCTTTTGCTCTGCTTGTGTATAACTGTCTATTATTGCTTCGATGCAATATTTTCGTGTTGTATTTTACTACCTTAGGAGAAAGGAATGGAGGTGGAAGGGCTGATGGATTGTTATTAGTGGTCATTTGATCACATTTACAAAAACAGACATTTCACAGATACAACTTTTAATGTGTAGTGTTATTTGTTTTTTGTGATAAAATTGAGTATATTAGACTTGGCATTCCAAAAATGTGACCGACAAGGATAATCCTATTGTTAATTTCCATTGTAATATTGAATAAATTAAATTGGATTTGTTTTCATATGAAGTAATAATACTGTTATGCGATAATTATTTTATTTTAATAAACTCTTTTTTTGTATGAAGGTGGTTTGAGAAGTAACTTATTTAATATGAAAGCAAACTATTTGAGTTTTATAACATTCTTTATTTTTCGACGTAGTTTCCTCCAAGTTTAATATATTTGCCTCAATGTTTCTTCAGGTTTGCTCAAAAACAACCCATCCCAGTTAAAAATGTTTTTACTGGAATGAGTTTCTTGGAAACCTCCAAATCACTCATTTACTCCCTGTATGATACCTTCATTTGACTATAAATATGCATCCAATTGAGTTTTGAAGTCCAAGCGGGCTAGACCTAGTGAGCAGCCTAGATGCAGAAGCTGTGTAAATCACAATTCTGCCAATTTTTGGTCATTGACATGACTTGGATGCGCTAGTGCATTGTCATGGTGAAACAACATTTTTTTGGACATTCCTGGTTGTTTCTGCACAATTTTTGATTTCATTATTTCCAAAAGTGATGCAATGTACTCTTTGGGTAATAGGTTTCCCTTTTTCCTGGTAGTCAATTAAAAGAATTTCTTTTACTCAAAAAAGCTGACATCAAAATCTTTCCAGCAGATGGAATGCACTTTGCTTTTTTGTTTCACCATTCATTGTCTCGACTGCCTTTTTGTTTCTGGTATATAGTAGTGTTATGCGATATACTCCACGTTTTGTTCATTGTCACGAAAGGACTTAAAAACTTCACCCGATTAATTCCCAATTATTCGTTGATGTTCACTAGTTCACCTTTCCTCTGTGGCAGGTAGACACTGCCCTTGGGGCTTCCGATACTTGTTTTACCACGATTTAATTTATTTACCTAAAGTCCAATAATTACTAGGTGTTTTCTCTTTTAGCAAAAAGAATTGAATCGCGCCACAAATTCCAATATTATCTATTTTTCATCGTTACTCGAAACACTTCTGTTTAAACTGTCAAATAACAAATTACTGTCAGTATAACTGGTAGGTGCAGATCATAGACTTAATATACTATGAATAGATGAACAAAGCGTGCGATCGAGAATATATTCTTTATGACATTACTGTGAGTGGAAAAGAGATGACAATTCGTGAACAAATAAAACTATTTTGACAGATAAAAGTGTCTAATAGTTTCTTGCTTCAATAGCGTCTCGCTGTATTTTTATATATATGCGTGTATTTTCAAATAATATTATTTTAGAATAAGCAGCGGTGTCTCGTTCAGTATTGGATTGTGAAGTGACATATATGAATAATCCAAGTAAAGAGACACTATGTGCGGTAAAAATTCGTAATAAATATTACCTTTATGACCTTTTACGATTGTTTACACAAAAACAAAAGGATTATCTGGAGGATAACCGGAAAACTAAACAAAGAAAGTTATTTGAAAATCCTTCAGGACTCAAACATACCCTGTGGACTGAATCTTATCGGTTCTGAATTCACTTTTCAACAAGTCAACGACCCCAAACATTCTTCTAAACTGTGCCAGAACTTTTTAAAGAAAAAAAAGATGAAAAGATTTAAAAAATCATGCAATGGCCATCAGTCACCGGACCTTTCTCCAATTGTTCTCCTTCCTAATTGTGAAAAATTGTTCTCCTACGAGTTCAGAGCATTTATGGCAACTGTTAGGAAGCGAATGGAACAAGTTAGATGAAGATTATTTTAAGAAATGAATTAACAGAATGCCTAAAATATGCGCGGAGATAATAAAAGCAAAAGGTGGACACTTCGATGGAGTTAAAACTTAATTAATTTTTACATTTAAATTTTTACATAAAAGTAATTGAAAATTGCTTAATTTCGTTTTATTTCATTTTACCTTGCTGCTTCCAAACTTTTGGACGATAGTGTACGTGCTTACTTTTTTATCACTTATTTTCCGCTAAATTATCATTTAACTAGACTTCGTCAAATATACATATTGTAGTAAATGTATTCTATTTTGCATTTTATTATTTGTTCTTATACTTTGTGTATAATTGGGAGACATTGTAACCGTTAAAAATGACATTTTATGAATTGACATATAGGGATTGGCATTATTTTATCGACTAGTCATATAGATATTTTTCTGTAGTGAATATAAACATAGATTGGCTCTTATAATATAAACATAGATTTTTATATTATCGATATAACATCGTTAGTAAAAAGCCATCATTAAAACTCATACACATGTACAATTATGCACACAAGGGTAATTAAATTTGGGTGATGCGAGGCACGTCGAGTGTGTTCGTCTATTCATAGTATATTAAGTCTGCGGTGCAGATATGCTGTACCTACAGATCATTCAAAGAAAGGAAATTTTATAACTACATATGCACAGCCATCTATTAATATACACACCGAGTTACTTATCAAACCATCCTCGTAAATATTGTGTTTCTATATAATTTACCAGCTACTGCACAATAGACTTCTTAACAATGTCCTTTTCACACAGTTATATGAGGGGGCGTTTTTAATTTTGCAGAATGGAGGATAAGGAGTGAGAATAAAAATACAAAATTCTTTTTCTTTTTCAATACATTCACCTGCTACCCTAATACATTCTTCAGATCTTTCAATTACCTTATGTATACCTTCTTAAAAAAATGTTTCGTCTTTGCCCGAAAAATAAGCTTAAACTTCGTTCTACATTTCTTCATCTCTTGAAAACTTCTTTCCACGAAGTTCTTTTTTAAGGTTTGGGAACAAATAATAATCTCTGGGAGCCAGGTCAGGACTGTAGGGTGGGTGTTCCAAAATAACGAAGCCCACCTTGTGCAGGGCGGCCAGCGCAACTCGGCTCGTGGGAACGGGCGCATTGTCGTGCAAAAGCAGGACACCTTTGGTCAATTTTCCCCTTCTTTTTTCTTTGATTGCTTCTTTCAACCTCTCTGGAATTGACACATAGTATTCTCCGATTATGGAAACACCTTTATCTTTATAATCCATCAATAGGATTCCTTCTGAATCCCAAAAAACTGTCGCCATGATTTTTCCAGCCGACTGTGACACCTTAAACTTCTTGAGTGGTGGTGTGCATTTTTGTGCCACTGCATTGAGCCTTGTTTAGACTCAGGTTCATAATGATGAATCCAAGTTCCGTCTCCAGTAACAATTCGACTCAATAGTCCATCCTTGTCTTCACTACAGAGGTCCAAAAACGTGCGAGAACTCCACGCGGCTTTGTTTTTGAGGCGGTGTGAGCATTCTTGGCATCCATCTTGTGTTGACTTTGTCATGCCTAGATGATCTTGGAGAATTTTAAAAATTGTTGTATCCGATACTCCAACCATCTCTGCAAGCTGTTTTTTTTTTAATCTGGCATCTTCCAATACTAATTTTTCAATAATTTCCGGAGTATTTATTTTGATCGGCCGATTGGGGCGTGGGTCGTCTTCAAGTGAGTCTCTACCCTGTTTAAAGAGACTATGCCAGTTGTAAACTATGGTTTTACCCGGGCAAGAGTCCCCATAAACGGATGCCATCTCTTTCAGTATGGTTTGAACCAACTTTCCTTGCTTGGTAAGGTACTTTATAACATCGCGGTACTCGTTTTTTTCCATAGTTCAGACTTTCTTCCAGATTGAGTTGTTTGTTCGACGATAGTTCAATAACTAATGATAGTTCAAAAACTAATGAATATGATAAAAATTGATATTTGTTCTAATAATGAGTCACTTAACTAGCTATCATTCCGTTAATCACCTTTAGCAATGGCCTATATTTCCATTCCGCGAAATTAAAAACGCCCCCTCGTATGATAACAAAATGATGTATTCAATGAAATATTTATTTACCATGTTAAGGTATGGACAGCAGCCCTAATGATATACGACATCCATTCCAAGCCAACCAAAGAGGTAACGGTAAGTATAGCCTTCTTTGGTGTCTTTATTCTTATAATTGGTGCTGGGTGATGGTTATGGAATCCTTTTCCCATCAATTGCATCTCCTTATACTATCATGATTAATTGAATTGTTAAAACTTCATATCAAAGTATTTTATCGACATTGATTAAAATATATATGTGTGTATGTCTAATATAACTATTTAACAATAACTAAAATGTCAGTTTACACCATTTACCACAGCGGTAAGGTGCCACATCGCTCATCCCTGTTATTTCTCACATACAGACCTTCACGATTGTTTGTCATTCTCTTTCAGCAAAATCTGGCGATGATCCAATCATGTCTTGCGGGAACTTTCATCTTTCGTATATCATGTGTCTCACACACTGTTCAGCCATTTCTTTTACATTTTCGTACTCATTTTTGGATTTCCTTTTTTTTATTCTATATTTTTCTTTCGTATCTCATATTCTTATCCTGTTTTAATAATTTTTCACATGTTGTTTCTTAAGGTAGATGTCTACCAGTGGAATTTCTTATCGGATAGGTTTGAAACTTTAGGTCACTTTAGATAAAATCTTTAATTATGGTCTAATAGGTTAGCAGCATACTTGTAACAGATTTGTTCTACATGTGACCGATTTTTATTTGAAAAACATTTCTAGTTAGGAATAGTGTGAATTGTCATAACTAATATCCTGGTAACGGTAGGCGGAGGAGTCACAAATGGCACATCATCTACTCAACAGCTCGGCCCAGGCGGGCGCAGCATTCGCAGTGACCTGCTATTTGCAGCTGACTCGGTTACCAACGCAATGTCCACCCTCGTCAGAGAGCTCAACTCTGGTGAGTGCTGCGTTGCAGCCAGAGATTTATTGTATTGAGTGCAACAATTAATAGGTTTTTTTTATTAAGATTGACAATTAATTAGATTTAGAATTATGAGGATATTTTTATCAAAATTTGAAATTTCTATTAAATATTTTTTGTTTTAAAATATAACGCAGGTGTATATATCTCTAAGCGGGAAGTTGTGCCTTCATATTGGGTGGGCTCTGTGAGTTTTTTTTATATTCTTTCATTGTTCTCTTTTATGGCACAACAGAATGTCCCTTACAGGTTTAACGGTCACTTCATTGCGTTATTGACTAATAACTAGAAATATATATTGGCGGGATGTTTCTAGTTTCAGGTTTTCTAGCTGTCTTTTTATATATTTTGGCAGTAACTGAGAAATTTTAATTTATTATTGTTAAGAATAATAAAGATATTGGTTAACACAAATACTAACAAACTGTTATCTAATAATATAAAAAAATTTATTTATAAAATTTTACTAAACTTTTGTACAGTTTCTCTAGAAAAACTACCACATCGCAAATATTAAGTTGTATTAAATCCGAAGTATTCAATTGTGTATGCAACAATGCACACGTTGCTTTTATTCACATAGATTCTATAAATATTTGTTTTTCTGTTTATAACTGTCACTGATTCTATAATCAATAGATCATATTATTGATCAAGTAAACAATTATGGACATCACAAACAACAATTTATTTTAAATTTATGTACGCTGCATTTAAGTAATTAAAATAAATTGTTGTTTGTGATGTCCAAAATTGTTTACTTGATCAATAATATTATCTATTGATTATAGAATCACTGACAGTTATAAACAGAAAAAGAAATATTTATAGAATCTACGTGAATAAAAGCAAAGTGTGTGCATTGTTGCATACACAATTGAATACTTTGGATTTAATATTATTTTGAAAATGTTGTTAGAGCTAGCTTTCTAACAGTTTTTATTAACGAATTACAATTCTTTTAAAGTCCTACTTATAATTTTTGCTAATACGTATTATATTTTTATTCATTCTTATGAAATGAACAGAAATCGTCTTATTAAATTCTCCATAATGTAACAAACAACTTTTATCATGCGTGTGAAATCGGTTTATCCCATAAATTATATTTGACAAGCAGGATAGCTTTTTATCCCACATTTAATCCGGATGGAATCTCACTGTCAGTGAATTTGAGTATCGTTTGTATGTATTCCATGTCGTAGTCGAGCTGGGTGACAGTCCTTATGTATGATATTATCTTTATGTGTGAATAGCCTTAGCGTAAACTAGACGTGTTGAATAAAAAATTTGTCGACTTTCAGATAGTGTTTTTGGGAGTGTTTTAAAAATATGTAGAGTTTTAGAAATATATCTTGAGTTAGTATGTATTAAAATAGCTGACGTAAATACTGTACATTTACATATATTCACGGAATGCGTAAATTGAATATAGCCTTTATTTAATTAAGTAAATTTTAATGTAACTATTGGTAGTCAGCATAAATGCATGAATTTAATAAATCACCATTTCTGTTGATGGTAAATTAATAGTTTTTACCTGTTTTTTCGTATTGAATTGAAATTATCAAATATTCATTAAACGTTACTGTTGAGAATATTCTTATTTTTTATCTCTGTATTTGGTCAAATATTCATATATCGAAAGCTTATTTTGGGTGTTATAAAAAGTTGCTTAAGGTCTGTTGACTAAAAATTAGTCTATTAATTTTTAGTCAATGCCGCCAATAAGGCAATGATTTTTTTTAATTACGTCAATTCACTCGTAGCAGTTGTGAAGGATATTGTAGGATTGTTTAATATTTTTTCCCATTTATCCCTGCGAGACTAACATAGTTTTATAATAATTGGGTTTTGCTAAACATCTAAGCTTAACTTTTTTTTAAGTATGAAGCAATATTTTTAATAATGTTGATTGGTGTTCAGTCGCCGAGGATGTTTCGATTTAGCAAGGCCCATTTGCAAAATGTAATGATAAATGATGGTTTAAAAATTATATTTACCAAGTGGAATAAGTTGACAGTGTTTGGCTGTAAAAAATAAATTACTTTTGGATGCCATTTTCAATACTATCAATTAATTTCAAAGTAATACGGTGAAATAAAGGTCAAAACTCTAAATGAAAGATTATAAGCTGAAAATTTGCATAGATCTCTATTTTGACATCTTAAAGATGGGTAAAAGTTTCATAAGTTATTTTGTCTGTTATTGGAGGTATAAAAAGTCACGATAATCGGTTGATCATATGAGACGGAGTCTCGAAGATAGTTAATCATATAAAAATATGTCTGTATACAAACTGTAATATTTGTTATAACGTTTAATGACATATGAGGCATAGGAAGTGAGTTATTTTCAAAAAACAGATTTTTGTGACATTTGATATCTTCACTGGCGGATATGATATCTTGTGAGACTTACTTTAGAGTGTCATCAAAGGTCTATACAAGTTTTTAACTTTCTACTTTCATTCCGATGTTTAATCCTTGACTCTACTAAAAGGGTTATTTTTGATGTTTTTAACCTCTATTGTGAAATTCATAATTCTGCATAAAATGCATATGGAAGTAAATACCACTGAGTGTGAAGTGATGTGTTTATTAGTTGACAATTCTTCTATTTTAGATAAAAAAAACAAGAAAATTGCACTGTCAGCTTTGCTTCCACAGTTGACAATGCGAGGTGTCAGTGCAGTGTTTCCATGATTGTTTGTTGTTGTGCCTGTGTTTTATTTATTGTTTTGTTTTTGTTCTCTTACTTTTTCGGTTCCATTTTGTTTGTCCTCCCTTCCTGAGAGCAGAGGGCTCAGACGCAGAGGGCCAGAGCTCGTCAACGGGCGTGCGTCCGCGGAAGCCGCGAGGTAAGTTTGCATGGCATGGCATGCGGCTTTGTTACACATTAGTGTCTATATTACGTATTATTAACATGAGACATCAAATGAATGATGTGTTTAGGTTTAAACTACTTTGAATTAGCTCTAAAATTTTATGTTGTTTTGTGATAAATATGACATTAATACAAAATTAATTTTTTTTATTATTAAGGAATACATTTTTTTACAATGAAATTACGTTGTGCTGAATAAACATTCGTAAGTATAATGTGGATTCACTGCGAATAATTTTATACTGTTTATTACTCTTAATTTAAGTAGTTTTCCAAAAAAAAAGGTAGATCATTTTTTTAAGCATATTTTGACAGTTTAATTTTTGAAATCTGCTAGTTTTGTCACTGGAAGCCTCACATTTTTAGTGACTAAAGTAGCCAATTTTAAAAGTGTTTAACGAGCTGTAGTTTTAAATTTAAAAATTCAAATATATGTCTTTCTCGTTCTATAATCAGAGGTTCATAGTGACACATGTATTAGAGAATCTAATAAGTTGACTCGGGGGTTTTTAAAAAGCTTAATTTTGATCTCATTAAGTTACTTTTAATGTTGAACACTAATTTAACTCTTACTGGTTATTGTTTTAAAGGCAAGCCATAGAGTATTTTATTCTTTGTATTGAAATTTCAATAGAATTTATTTTAACAATGTCAATTTGAATTTATTATTACTTATAGAACTGTACATAAATTTCTGGTAAAAGAATCTTATCTGAGTAGAATATGGCTTCCAAGCTAATGGTTGTATTGTTTTATAATTTACTCCCAATGAAAATATGTTTGAATAGTCCCCAGGCCAACTAAAAGATTGTATCTTAATTTTATGTAATTTCTAAAGTAGTTTATGACAATGTTAACGCTACGTAGATATTGCACGAAGTGAACTAGAATTATTTGCATTGTTATCAGATTTTGAGGAGGACGAAGAGGACGACGATGATCCTATGCCCCGACCTCAGCGTCATTATCAACCACCGCCTGTTGATCAGGTAGGTTCTTCTTGTTTTGTACGGGCTTTTATGCAAAATTTCGGCAAAAGAGATTTATTGAATGTACATTACTATGTTATGCTATTCTATATTACTATAATATTTTTTTAATTTGGATTTGTACTATATTGCAGATTTACAACTAGAAGTTTTATATTAAATTTATGTTTGTGTTATTAATATAGTCTGTATTATTTATGGTAATGACTAATAGAATTAATGTTGAAAATTTATAATCAATGATATTTTTCTGTGGTTCTGCTAGTTTTTAAATTTATTTTTTTGTGGTTAGGTCCTAAATACCCAAACTGAATACTCTGAAATTCAAAATGACAGCCTAGAAATTGGATAATAGAAAAACAACTTTGTCACATTTGTTTATTTTAAGAAATGGCTACAAAGCATTTTTTAGCCATCAGTAAAATTTTTATTCTTTTTATAGGCACTGTAAAAAAACATAGAGGGGAGTAAAAAGACAGAAATAAGAGGTTTTGGTTACATGTTTGTCAATTTGGTGCTGTATTTTATTGACTGAAAATACTACATGTCATTATATGAGACAAATCGGTGATACTGAATCGAGTAAACTCAACTCTCTTCGGCATCGGTTGAGCGAGTACCTGTCTAACATGGAGAAAATCGTTTCAAGAAATCCATTTTGTTTTTGATTATGTTTTGGTTTGAATTTATTAATTACACATCACACTGTACTTAGGCATTGTAAATAAATTTTATTGATTACAATACGTTCGCTATGTAGGGACTTCACACACAAAAATTGACAGTAGTGTAACCAAAAGTTTATTAATTTATCACTAGATAGTACAGATAGCATCTTGCATGGTCGTTGTAGCAATAATTGCTTTCTAGTTAATTGAGAGGACTTTGTTTTAGTAAATTTTTCTCAATTAAAAGGCTGGATAAATTTTTCACGCAAATAGTTCTGTACAGAATGCGTTGCTTTGATGACATATAGAGAAATAAATTTGCCAATTTTTAAATTTTATTTTGCATCTGCAATTTTTAATCTCAATCTGAGAATTTGCATTTCTAGATTAAAAAAATGCTCAAAGTGTAAACTTATTTCCAAAATTTTATTGCATAGTTTCAAAAGTTAGACGGTGATGCATTGCAAACCGCTTTGAATCCAAAAGCAAAAGACACATAAAATGTGAAAAAATTGCAGACCAACAGACGGTAAACATCTAAATGGTTAACTTATTGCAGATGGAAGCTAGTACTTTTAATAAATTTTTTACTTCACGTTTTTTATTCACAGGATTGTTCATTTATTCATGCTTACAACATTTATTCACGCATGGTTTTCAATTTATTCTACTGCAAATAGAGTATGAAATAAATTTTTTGTATTTATATTGCATTCTCATTTGTTTTTTTTCTTAAAATTAGGCATTAGCTCATGCTGTTAAATTGCGGTCTTGATTTTTATGCATCATCTGCTGCAAGTAAAAACTAATGCTTGAGGTTGGTTTTTTAATTTTTTTTTGTTTCTTCTGAATTTACAAAAAAAAATTTTTTTGTTGTACATAAAGGGTGTAAAGTGACAAATATGACAATGCTGTGGGGGTACTTCTCTTTGATATCCTGAAGAAAAGAGTAAAAACTGTTTTTCTTAAAATTTTGAATAAGGATAAAATTGTAGCCGGTTTAGAAATATTAGGTTGGCAACTTATATACACGCAATCTCTGTACTTTTTATATGTAATCAATAAAATCAATCGATAATTATATAAGCGCCACCGGTATCTAACACTTGTTGCCAACGTCTGGACAGAGCTGAAGTTCTGTCCTTGTAGAAATATTTGAACCTTGACTGAAAACCGGTGAACTTCAATTTTGATATGACTTTCGTCTTTAAATTTTCTACTACGTTAATTGTTAGACAGAGAGCGAAACAGATGGTTATTAGATGATGTAAGATCTGGAGAATATGGTGGGTGAAGTAGCATACTTTATCCAAGTGAAAGTAGGGCCGAGCATTGTTATGTAACAAATAAACTTTGCTTAATTTTGAAGGAAGTTTAGCCGTGACTTTGCTCAATTGTTCATAATAAATTTTAACTGTAACTCTACTGTTAGATTGAAAGAGTTAGAATAAACACCATGCACTCAAAAGTATCTTTTATCCAATATTATATTTTGATCTAGGTATACCTTTCTCCCCAACCCCTTGCCACTGGCGTTTACTCTAAATTTAAAAAAAAAAACTTAACGTAAGCCACCCACTTTCACCACCTGAACCAGATACTTTAGCCTCTCGTTGGTACGATGGGAACTCACTAGCTCCAAGTACACATTAGCTCTCCTCTGAAGTTGAAAGGGTGTTAGCTCCTCTAGTAGCCAATAATATATTTCCACTTTTTTTTCAAAGCGTGAACGTGTTTTTCTATTGCAGCGTAAGAGCATGAAAATAGCTCTGCCAAACAACGAGAACTTAATCTGGGATCTGTTACAATAAAGCTTTTAAATTTTTCTAAATCAATAGGAGGTCACTTTGGATGAGGTTTATTGGAAAGGTTCCCTTTGAATCTTTGGAACCAGTGCATGGCATACCTTCACCCATTGTATAAATTTTGCATGATATTTCACCCTGTACAACATTCATGAAGAAAGGGTTCTCTTAGCGTACTTTGAAATACTTCCATTTTTAATTTATTCTTTACTTGCCAATTACCCAATTGCACACTGAATAGAAATTTGAATGCGGCACTGTTTATATATACCCTACAAGAAATATTCTAGATGCTTCTATAACGTTTCTGAAGTCAATCGATAAAAGTGGCGGGTTTATAAGTTGCTAACCTACTTTTTTAGATTTATGAAAGAGTCAAAAACATACATTCTGTTCTAAACCTTCAAATGTGTTAGTTTATAGAAAAAAATTCAGATTTTTTATTAATAACATTTGTTTCTTAAATTATATTTTATGACATGAGAATGACAAATGTAGAAAATATGGTAATACTCATTTTGCAAAAAATTTCAACTTTGAACGTGAATAACCATCACAAATTTCCAAAAACACTTTCCTTTCTTCTCTTTAGGACATTGAAGAGCAGAGTGGATTTGTAGATTGGTGACTGTTTTTCGCAGCTTTGTCGTATTATATTTTACACCTGTACATTTTGCAACAAAATTATTTTTAAATGTTCGTTGTTTTGTTGTGTGAGTAGAATTATTTTCTAATATTGTGATATAAATGTTTATTGAAGTCATTGCTATCACCATTAAAACTTCTGTTCAAAAGTTTAGAGGTGTTAAAAATTTCCAAGTAAAAATAACAATATGATAATTTTAATTAACAACAGAATGATTTATTAACAATAAATTATCGTGTTGTTAAAAATGAAAATTTTGAACAGAACTGCTTGTTCAAATAATATTCTAAATTTTTCAAGATAACTGTCCAATTTTGTATATTTCATTGTAAGTATTTTCAAAATCGCATTGAACTGGACGAGAAATCATTTTGCCAACTTCATTTCATATTAATTCCATTGAGGAGAGATTGAATAATTGCAGTGGCCAGTTCATAAGTTCTATTATCTTATTTTTCATTTAAGTTTGAGAAATTCGTAGCAGAATTCGGAGGAGTGCTTGGGATGAATGTCTTATTAAAGGATTATATTCCATCCAATAAGAGTATAGCATCTTTATGAAGAATTCTTAAATATTGGTTATACTTTCTACTTCTTTCAGAGTATCAATAACTTGTTGCAACTTCTAATGGAACAGTTATTCTGCTTATTGAAAGAATTAGAAAGTATAAGCGAAAAATCTGGTTTGAATGATGGTTGGCGTGTTTTAAAAAGTAAAGTTTTGATGCAAGTAAAGATGTGCGACAAAAAGGTCCTAGTCCGAGAATTATCCTGTGTGATAAGTGATGACGCAGCATTGCAACTGCACGAAGCGCTCAGATAACCCTATATCATCGTGTTCGTGTTCGCAATGAAATAGCATTTATTTAGATATAAAATTTATTTATTAATCAGATGGGTGTAAATTACTAGTATTGACTTACCTGTTTATACCTTCTAACCCAATAGTTACGCCAGGAAAAAATAGACAACCCAACGTTTATTTCACAGGCTTTCGATTGGTACAAAATTTGTTAGTAAAACTAATTAGTGCAATGTTTAGAAGTTTTAATTATATTTTTTAACATACTAAATTTGATATAAAATACTATTCATCCATTAAGTAGATGGGTGAAGGTTGTTTCTAATTAGGATCTTAGACTTAATACTCCTACAGTGAAAGAGTTTATTCGATGGTTTCACAACATCTACTTCACTCATTATTGAAAACTGGAATATTTGGTGTCAAACTCAAAGTTTTTCACAGAACAGTTCACAGTACAAGGAAAACAAGTCATCCTGCCATAATTCTTACTACAAAAACTCTTATTTGTTTTGATCAGTATTTCTGTTTATCATTTTGTTAATTCCAAGCACTCCTCTTGTGTTTAAATGTTTGCTTATTTTAAATTAACATCTCTAGCGCCGCTGTTCAAACATATAAATTTCAGTTAAAATGATATAAACATATAGACAATTGTTTGTCAAAAAAACAAGAATGACGTAACAAATCAAGGTGATACATTTGTTTATGGCATACAGTTATTTTTGCCGCAGTGATTTTCACTATGTAACATAAATTTTTATTAGGATAAGTCATGTTAATAAAATAATGTATAACTCCAAATTTTTTTTATTTACGTTCACGTTTAATTATTGTTTGTACTTTTTTATGGTAATAAAAGGATTGCATTCAATAAAAGCTTTCAAGCTTTTTTCCTTTATTAGCCTTTTTTTATGGAAAGGGGGATTTCTTTCGTATTTTTTATGATTTTTTTGTATTCATAACTACCATACACAAATTACAAATGTTTCGACCAAATAGTAACTACATTTTTTCTCTATATATCTAAAAAATTATGATAAAATCAGTTATACATTACTTTATCAACATGGCGAGCGCTGATGTAACATAAAAGTGGTCAGCGCACACGAGAGTCTCGCTCTACACACTGCATTATATTGGGTAACGCTTTTCAAATACAAAATATGTATGAGAAGTCTTATAAAAGTGAGGAATTTTTGGCAGGTGGTTGATGGTCCCCCACCGCTTCCTGCGCGCAGCAGTGCTCCCCCGCTGGACCCCACTGCCCACCTCACGGTGGAGGAGGCGGCGGCGCGTGCTCGTGAGTGGCCATGGCCCGCATACGCACACAGATAAACATCCTATCGTCCAACGTACGCTCTTGAATCGCATCTTTTGAGCGCAATACCTTGTTAAAACTTATAATTTTGTGCAACTTGCCATTTTAACATTATGTATATATATGTACACGGCACTGGCTATATGTCACACTTTTATTTCCATATGTAAGACATGGATTGATTTATTTTGTAAATAAAGTGTTTTTCATGAAAACTCTGACAACCCTTACCTAGATCTAACATGGCCACATATTTACAGATGTCGGTTGCCTTGTGTTGTTTGAACAAATATTGTTATAATCTTTGTTCAAATGTATTTCAATTAAAGACAGTTATGTGTTTATATTAATAAAGTATTCTGAATTCTATTCTAGTTCAGTTTTTTTATACCAAACTGAGTTGGAGCATATAAATTCAATTATTTTTTGAAATATTCATTTCAAGCACTGGTTAATGTACACACCGATAATTGAGATATTTTTATTCTCTTTCATTGTGAGGGATTTGACTACTACGACTGGGTAGCTGTTCACTTTCGTGTTCAGTTCAAAGTATTCAACTGGAGTATTGAAGCGGGATGTGACTAACATATAGACCAGAAGTAGAGATTCGTAAGCTCTTCTTAAGTTTTATTGGAAAGCAAAGAGTTAAATCGTAAATTTAAAACAATTCACCGAATGAAAACATTTTAACTCGTATAATATATATATATAATATATATTATTGGCCATATATTCTAATAATTTTAAATTATGGCATTAAGTGTTCAAAATGCCTTCTCTCGTTGTCCTTCTAAATGTAAGCATTTTACTCAGATTCCCGTCATTACACTCTTTAAGAAGAGCAACGATTTCTATCATCTTTAATACATCTCTTTCTTTGCTGCTTCCTGTATATAATAGTCGTTGGTGACACACCACTGATTACTTTGTTTCTGAAATGTAATCTTTACTATTCATTCTTGTTTAACATGCATTATGGTTTTTACGCCATGTCACAAATTCTGTGTCATAATGTAAGTGTAGATTCTGTTTAACTTGTGGAAAACGTGGGTTAATCATGCTTTCAATGCTTTCAATCCATTTCCTATTTTCTGTCATAAATCTTTCACGTTGCATCATTATTATATTTTCGAACAACGGGCAGAGCCTTAATAAAATATTTATATATTGTATTAGATTTTGATTTTAAACGAATCGACTTGTATTTTTTTAAATTCCAATTGGTATCTTTTCTATTAATCTATGGATTGTCACATGTACCTTCACACACTACATGAATAGTGACACTCGCAATGGCACCAGTTATCGGTATTGATTACTGTGCTTATGGATGTTGATAGTTATTGTCGTAGTACAAATCTGCGAATTTAGTTTTTTGGCTTATTTAGTTGCCAGTTATAATTTTAAGCAATAAGAGAAAAAGATAGCAATTTCTACAAATTTTGAGATATCAAAAATATTATATTCGGTACTGGTTTTATAGGTCCCGGTTGCTCAATTACGTTGGAAATAGCAAGTGAATGTTGCGTCTATAAGTAAGATCTTACATGCGTTTTTGATTAGGTCAGGTGTGGGCTAAGCCATTAATATAATAGGTTATATGTTTTATCTCATTTTCATTGTTAGAAAGTGGTCAGTACATTGCGAATAGTATGATTAAATTGTATTTTCATATTACCACAATTAGCATGCTTTAACTTTAAAGTAATGTTGAAATTTTATTTGTATGAAGATTGTGGGAGTATAAAAATATTTACTGCAATTAGTTCTCGATAAGTTGACAGTTTTATTAAAATATAAAATGGTAAGGCTATATATAAAAATGATCACTCACTCTTTGAAACTAATGGTAATTAATTATCCTTTGGTTATTTGTACCATATTTGTACATTGATGTAAGTTTTACTAAATTAAATTATTATAATACTTTTAAGAAAATGTAAAATATATCTCGGTGTATTGTCTAGTCTTAGTCGTCATTACGTTTCATTAATCTTACAGTTACTTTAACGTCGACATCATCACATTGTGGCATCACTCAGACAGCGTAAGAAGCGATCAAGTACTATCTTGTTTACAAGATTTTATTGTTACAGTTTCTTGTTCTTCAGCATTATCGACGTTTGCGTTTTGCAAGTTGATGCTCCGCAAGAGAATGTTGAGTCTTTTATTGAGAAATATGTTCACGAGAAAGCGTTTATCATATCAAGAGCGTAAGAAATAATTTGCGCTTCCAACTCGTGTTTTAAATTAACATATCATGCATTGTTGTGTAGAGCTTGGATACATCGAATGTTTCAATTATACACTTTATATTTAAAAATCCTTCCATATACAAAATTTATATATTGAAATTGTTTTATAGTTCAAAGTCTAAACAACATATAGGGAATATTAGCTGTACATTAATGAGGGTTCATTTCAATTTTAAAAGAAAAATATGTCGGTCATTCTAATCAAATCTCATGACAATTAAATTTTTTATGAAACTTATTATACCATAATTAAAAAAATTTATATCCATCCTTTCCGATCTGATCTCTCTTTCCCTGATCTCTCTTTTGGCTCAAATATCGACATTCCCTTCCAGTTTCTGTCTTCCCCCTATCGCTACTTCCATCTGCTCAACGAGCTGTATATTTGTAACATTTATTCAGATTATTATCGACAGTTTTAAATTCACTGCATACAATTTATTCAGCGATTTTGTTCCACATTCATTTATAGAAATAATCTTAAAATTTTAATATCGGTTAAATTAATTATAATATATATTGTGTATTTTATCCACCTGATGCAGAATGATGTTTGGATGCAGTGTCTAGTTGTACAGCAAGACTTGCCGTTTGTTTCATTATCGAGCCATAGTTTTTTTAAAAATAATAATATAATTAAGGGACGGATGTTTGATAATAAACGGCTTAACTTTCCACATAATCAGATTGACTACCTCAACCACTTAGGCGTGTAATCGAGTTTTTTTAATTGTTTTTGTATTCAAAACGTCAATTTTAGCAATCAGTGACTTCCAAATTGTGTTAAGTTGTTCGCGAGGATAAATAGTGGACTTAGGTTAAATTAATTACTATTAAAGCCTTACCTTTACACCTACAGGTAATTGTTACTATATGTAGATATGTAATGCACAAATATAATATACGCGTAGTTTGTACGTTTTAAGAATCGCAACATGTGGGATTTGTGTAAATCGGCAAATTGTTTTATCATAACTTATTCGTTCATATGCATTTGGGTACGCTTAAGAGTAATGTCATTTAGGAACATTCGGTTAGCTTATGATATTACCTAACTCTATGTACATTGTTTTTTTGTAATTTTTCACTTTTACTTTAATTGTCATAGAGTTATTCTGTTTGAAAGTACAAACACAAAGGCGTTCTTAACCTTCAAGCGGTCATGGGGTCATTTGGAATGGTAGCGGTGTTACGCACAGTCACTTCGGCATTTTTGAGTATTAGTTTTAATATAAAATGCAAACGATTAAAATAACTATTTGTTCTTAATATTATATTATGTTTGGATCGGGAAACATTTTGGTGATAAAAACCCAAACAAATCCCCTAAATGCGCTTATGACATTTGCCAGGTTCGAGCAACATAGAGTAATTCGAACAATCTTTGGATCTCGACAGCATAAGTTGTCTTGCGGTCACGAGCTCTGACATATGATGCACCCTTTTATTCTATGAATTTGTTGATATCTTTAACCAAATAAATAATTTTACCACTTTAGGTTTGTAGACAATCGAAAAAAAAAGCGATTGCCAGGTTCTTCTCTGAAATTATTTTATGGTTGATTTCTCACCTTGCTGTAATTAGATTTCCGCCACTTTATCACCTTAGTATGTCTCCTAAAAAATTCAGTTCTCACTAATGGGGGGGGGGGGATAGAAGATTAGAAGTACCTATTATACAAAAGTATGGTTTTATGACAAATTATTTGCAAAGGGCGGTGGACTTGATTCTGTGTGAACGCTTGAGGGTTATATTGTCTATTATATCAATAATAATGATAATCCTTATCTTTTATAAATAATAATCATTTTTCTTTTCAAATCCACTCCGTAGGTAGCTTACAAAAGTAACAATATATGGTTTCTAACATTTAGAATATTTCCGAAGTTACATGTTTTGTATTTCTGACAAAATTTTATGATAATCCATTGCGTCTTATATTCTCGTATAATCCATTGCGTCTTATATTCGTATAGCAACATTTAATGTCATCTTTATATTATATCATTTGATTCTGTTCAGAAGTATCTTTAACCAATTTACAAGTTTAGTGGTGTTATAAAACCTCTAAATGTTATTTCCTTCAAAAATTAATGTTAATATTATCTAATTTACCATAGTTCACAATAAGTTACACTCTGGTCTTAACCACTTGACCATTATAGAAAGTAAATAACAACCATCTAGTTTAAAATGAAAATGATTCCAAGTTTGGTATTTATTTTATCTCTTTGAAATTATAATTCCAAAATTATTAATTTATATAATATTAATTATATTCATAATCAGTTTTAAATGGTTATTCATATTTTATACAATAAATATTATTACCTACAATTTGGTTCTTCGTACGTATTTGTATATATTATTTTAATTGACTGATGACTGAGTGCTTTATTTTTGTAGATAACATTTTTGTCAGATACGAAAAAAAAAAATAAAATCTTCATCAGATAACAAGAGATGTAATTTATATATCAATTTACAAGATGCGATAGCATACCAATAATCTGTAAATTTTGTAATAGACATATGTCATTTGAGAAAATGTATCACATTAGGCTCTACGTTAAAAGTACGTGTTTGCACGTAATATTGTTATAAAGTTACTAGTAATATTATGAAATAATATTGTTAATAATATTAAATAGTCACTAGGTCAGCTTCGTAATGTTTTATTGTAATACTGTGTACGATGTTGTATCTATTGCCATTTTTCACTTTTTCCTATGTCTTTGTACTTATCGTTTGTGTCATTGGTTTTTGCTATGTTATAAAGGAAATAAATACATTCCAATGCTTTGTGTGGTGTTTTATTATACACATATATTTTATTATATTTTTGTGAAAAAATTAGATTCACTTCAATTTGTTTACGCTGAGTTGTATTAACCGTTTTAGTGCCATGGTTTTTTACTCATATATATACTTGAAAATGCTAAAGAAATCTTTTATTTTTGATGTCATTTATCCTTGTCTCGAAACAAAACTGTATATCTTCCAAAAATTATCCAATTTTAATAATTTTTTCGGTGTTTTCTTAATAAAAACTTTGCAAGGATAATAAAATACAAAGAAAATTATGGAAATATATATTGTGAACAAAAATTATAACAAAAACTGAAATCAAGGTCACATCATATTTTCGCAATCCGGTACATCCTCCGTATCAGCGAAATAATTGTTATCGTTACTATTATCACTATCACTCAAAATTTGCATTACGCTCGATTGTGAGCGCACCACAATGTCACTCCCGCTATCACTTTCTTCACAACTTGAAAAACGATCATTTTCACTCGAATTATTTTCATATTTCGACATTATGGGTTAAACATTTTCTTTTCCTGAATCCTTTTTATATTGTAATGACTAATAATATTATAATTTGAACTTTATGTAACACGACCTCCCCTACCGCACGCTATACAGCAACAGATTTCGCGAGCGCCATCGCGCTCGTGGCAAAATTAGTTAATAAGCGCGTAAGCGGAATGGCGCTCGTCTGCACTCAACCGGTTAACTTTTAAGCAAAATTAGATTCATTTTAATTTGTTTACGCTGAGTTGTATTAACCGTTTTAGTGCCATGGTTTTTTACTCATATATACTTAAAAATGCTAAAGAAATCTTTTGTTTTTGATGTATTTGAGCTTTGATAGTAAATGTTGATTGATAATAACAGAAAGAGCAACTGTGTGATAATACTTGATCTCAAGGAGCGTTTATGAGATTTATCACCGGAATTTCAAAATGAAGAATGCATTAACTATTTTAGCTTTATAAAGTCGTACCTATGTGAAAGTTGCTTTTCATCAAAGAAGAAAATTACAATAAAAATGACAGGGCTGAGCCACATTACATTTGCCTTACTCAAAAAACGTGCTTGTGGGAACATTTGCTGTTTATACAGTGGCTTGTAGCAAATCACTCCAGTAGTGTCTTATGTTGCAAAAGAGCCTCAAAAACATTTTACTTTGCTTAAAGGCTGGAGAATTAAGACCAATAAAATTAAACTAAAGCATGTAACATTTACTACAAGACATTAAATGGCGTTCAAATCCCACAGGATATTTTGTAGTTCATATTAATTACTAAGTTTATTTAGACTGATGTCTAATCTGACATAAACACATATTTACAAAACGCGAAACAATCGGTTGATAGCTCATGACTGTGTATTGGCTAATTCGCTGGAAATCTGTACTCTTTTTCAGACAACTACTCCTGTACAAATTTATAACTAAATCGATATGCCCCATAGCTGGGGCTTATGGTGTCCAGCTATGGGGTACAGCATCCGACGCTAACCTAGAAATCCTCTAGCGCTTTTAATCAACAGTGTTACAAACAATAACTGAAGCGCCATGGTACGTGATGAACGCTTGCTCGCATTACAACCCCACCAACATAATTGTAAATCTTGAAACATATAAGACAGAGATAACTGGACACAGGACAGAACATTCAGAAGATTAAAAAGAAAACTGAAAAATATACTTTGCAAGCTTTATCATTACATATTTAGTCCCTTTAGACAGTTTGCAAGTGAGCGAAACAAAAGTGAACAAAATATAAAAATAAAGACATTTGGGCCAAAGATATTTTTACACCGTAATGTCCTTTCATGGTTGTATACTTTGTTGTTAAACAATGGGGATTTTACACAGGCAAATAACAGGCCTTTATCTGAGGTCCATTTGGTAACTTAACCCCTTTCTTTTCGAAGTACCTAAAAGGTACCTTTTCTTTCAAATCGGTTCCTAAAATCCGTTTGATTTTATTTGGAACATAATTATTCAGTATTTAATAGCCCCAGTGAAATTTAAGTGAAGGGCACCTTTCATGCTAATGCAACAAATTGTCACAGCATTTTGTTTTTTACATAAGCACAAATATTCTTATTGTAAATAATGCATTGGGTATTGTAAGTAAAGTTTGTGAATGGGATATTTGACGCTTTTTCTCTATCTCGCACTTGGTAGTCCAAGTAAGAGATAGAGAAAAGAGATCACTTATGCCATTGTATTGACAACCAGAATGTTAATGTTTTTATACAGATTGTTGTGCAATAAAACATTATGTCATGAGGAAGTGTAAGGTGAAAGAAAAGTAGTTCAAATAAAAATGGGTATTTAATTGGTTAATAGGCCAAGAGAAGTTCAGGAACATCACCGTTCTGCTTCTTGTGTCGAGAGTGATATCCTCTTCAACTGAGTTTGCAAAAATTAGATTCCACATGTCATGAGAATGAAGTCTAAGTAGGGAGACTTGGACCGCTTCTTTTACAGAGTTATCTTCTAAACAACAGCAATATTCATGTTACAAAGAAAAATCAATGAAGATGGATTGTAAAATCTCTATAGTCTCGTTACTCATTGAATGGCAGCAGTGACATTGCAGAGATTTTCAGAGATATTTGGAAATACTCTGCTGATAATTTTACTTTGTCTCTATTAAAATCAAGTATCTAATTATTCTGGATCCTATTTCTGGGAGCAAACTACAGATGACGTGAGAAGTTCAGTACTCTGTTATGATGAAACCATGAATGAAGGCAGCAAAAAAGAAATGCAAATTGCACTATGCTATTGGTTGTTGAAAATCATCTGTACACTTTTTTCATGGATCATGCTAAGGCAAAAGACCTGCATCAAAACCTTGTTTCTATAGGAGAGAAATATTGCTTTAAGGAATTTGCTGATGATCAGTTGTGATGAGCCAAATATGAATAAGGCAGTGTTAAAATTAATGACCCAAAGTGTTCCAGCAGTATGCAGCAAATCTTTGAATGACGTTGGAACATAGTGAGAAATGCAATCCCCTGAACATTGTTTCTTAAAACATATGCCATAAGTGTAGGCTTAGCAACCTAAAGGATTTTGGAGCAGTGACATATATGACATAGATATGTTCTGACAGTTTTACCTGCTAAATCTACTTCACTTTCAGAGAAGCTGAAAGAAATAGTCAAGCTTATAAAGCAACCTGACATTAAAGCACTGCATGGTTTTATTACGGAAATCCAACATCTTTTTTTGCTACTTGCAGTTCTTCCAAAAAGAAGTACTTTTAATCCACCTATTGTATGAACATGCAAGTGAGTTTCTAATCAAGTCGAGAAATAAGGTTTGCAAGTCTTACATTGTACGTAACTTCTCTGTTGTGGAAGGATATTTTTTGGCTCTGAATAATATTTTTTGTAGTGACGTCTTCATCAAGGAACTGAAAAATATGAAGGAGAATGAGACTGTTTATTTTGGAATGAAATGTCATTTTATTACATTAAACAACACACCATGACAGTGTGTTGTTTAATGCCAGTTGTTTGAAGGTTGGAGAGGTCAAAAGCATTTCCTCTGCACCAAAAATAGTTTTAGGTAATACTGTACCTTTTGATGTGGATATGGCCATTTTGTTAAAATGAGTGGAAAGTGTTGAAATTTGAGTCAGAAATACCTGACTGTGTTCAGGCAATTGATAAATATTGATCCTATTGATGTGAAACGACTTTCATTTCGGACAGGGGCAAAACCATATGTAACGAAATATGTTATGGTAAGATCGCTTATAACTTTGTAAGTATAGCACCTACTAGCATTATTTTAGTTCCATAATTTAGAGGATAGAAGCCATTACTCTGGAGCATATGTTGTTAGCATAAATGGCACTGCAGTCTCTTGAAACACAACTCGTTCAGAACTAAATTTACCATTGTGCGCTGTGTTACATTAGTGATTAATCAGTAGTAAATCGATTGATTCGAGCGGAAGTGGTCGCGTTTGGTAGAGTTCGCGATATTATAATAGGTGTGATATATAAAACTCATACTTGTGACCATTAGAATATGTAAAATACGGTATGTAATGTACAAAATTGATGTCCAAGGGCTCGGGTAGCAAGAGAGAGAGAGATTCTTGCCCTTGGCGGAACGTGTTCGACTCCACAGGAAATGTGTTAGATCCAGCCAAGCGCAGGAACCACTTTTTGGCACTGAATAATATTTTTTGTAGTGACGTTTTTAAAAAGATATTTTTAAAAGATATTTTAGGTTTTTTAAAAGATATTTTATTTAAAAATGTTCAGTGATTAATAAGATTAATCATCACACTATAACTAACATTCAATTATTTTCTTTCTTAGAATATTTTAGAATTAATAAAAGGAATAACTAGTATATATATATATATATATATATATATATATAATTTCCTCTTTGTCTAAAGTTGGTTATCTACAACACACATAATCAAAGTAAAAGTAATAGCCTCCAGTGGTTAGCTGTTAGCTGTTGAGGAGTTCTGATCTCCATATCCGAAATTCAATATTAAATTTTGCAAAGTAATAACTAAGTAACAACTAACTAATAGCAAATATTTTGAACCACGATGAATTTAGTACTATCCGTTAAGAGTCCCATTATTCATTTTCAGAACTCATCATCAGGACCCTGACCTGGTCGATGGTGCAGTTGTTTTGCTAAGTAAAAACTATCAGAAGTAAATATCTTGAATTATGGTTGATTTACTACCATCCGATAAGGATTTCCATTGTTCATCTCCAGAACACATCATCAGACACTGACCTGGCAAGTGGTGTAGTTATTTTGCAAAGTAACAACTACCCAGAGCATATATCTTGAAGCATAGTTTATTTATTGCCATTTGTTAAAGAGTTCCATTGGTCATTTCTTTACGATATAAAAAGAGTTATCCAAATTGGTCCACCTGGTAAAGAATTATCGCTGAACATACATAAAAAAAAGGTTCCAATGAATTGAGAACCTCGTTTTTTTAAGTTGGTTAATAACGTAATGTAAATGATATTCATACCCCGCCTAAGGGAATATTTGAAAAAGTTATTTTCTTATATTACCTAACTGTAATCTAATATTTTTATTAAGCTTTTTCATTCAATTAACCTCTTTTTTAAAAAAAATTTTATTGTTGTCTCAGATTTCGTTTCTCCCATTGGTCCTTTTTTTCTAAGTTAGTCCCGTAAGTCCCTATTTATTTTTGAATTTTTGCTAAAAGGCCCGAACTAACTTAAAATTTGTCATTTTAGATTTACGATAATTCACCACTCCAATATACTTCAGATTAAGTGTAAACCTCCAGGATTTTTTTATCTTTACACTTCTACAGTGCACAGTGAGCTGAAAAGAAGTCCATTTAACCTTTTCAAACTTATTGCATTGGTCTCATTGCTAAATCTCATTGTGAAGCAATGTTTTGTGATAAGTCTGATAATCAAGCCTTAGCTGTTTACCGTCTATTTAATAATGTTGATATAATGTTTTTAGGACTCGTTGAAAGGACCTCTTTATATACCTCTCAGATGTCCAGGGTCACACTTTGTGGTCTGCATTTAAGGTAACTTAAGCCCTTTTTACATTACTATATAAAGTGTTTAAATTATATTGAATCTGTCAGGCAAACATCAGATATCTTGAGTCATCATGTAGTAATGTATTATTTTATTTTAGTCTTTTACGATATTGAGTGATGCAGCATACGTATGTGTTATTGTGTATCGGATGAAAATGTCTGAAAGAAAATGTGTGTGAACTTCTTGTGAAACTTTTCTAAGTACCTTTGAGCGTTTACTCTCCTTATACTATTTAGCCTCCCTGTAACCTACCATTTTTAAATGGAGTAAGGTTCTATTTTGGTCATCTGTTTATCCTCTGGTGTCTATTTTCAACTTTTCAAGGAGATTTTTTTCTCACCTAAAAATAAATTGGAGCTGTTTGTTTTATAATCCAGTTGATGTACTAACAAAAACATAGTCTGGTTCTCCTTTGCTACATGGTTTAAAGGATCAGGCTGGGGACAATGCTTCCAGATTCTTCTTCTTATAACTAAACTATTAATTAACTAATATTAAGACTAAATAGACATTTCAAATAGAAGATTTCATGTTTTGGCAGCTGTACAAAAGCAATTTCTTAGAATGCTATTGACAATGAATCGACTATCATGAACCGAAATATGCCAAGGTTGGCTATTGTCCTAGTCTCCGTGTGTAAACCAAGTCTCCATTACATGATATCTGGTACTGTACCCCGGTATGTTGGCTATCAGCAAAAATCGCAATGGTTTATCTACTCCAGTCGCATTTATTACAATATGCAATGATACTTTTTTTTGGTGAATTTAAACAAAATTGTTAGCAACTTTAATAAAATTCATTTGAGTATTGTATAAAAGTAGCAGCATAAGTTGAAGCCATGACAACTCGATCATTAAAAATGTCAAATTTTGATTAATTCGAAACTGTATCAAAGATATAAATTATAACATAAAACAAGATAACAAACATTTAAATTATTGGAAAAGTACTCACTCAGCCAATAACATTAATCTTTGATTGTGGAAACACTTGGGAATGGTGGTCAGTAAATTGTGCTGGCGTGTATATTATTCCAAAATATATTTTTTTCATGTTATTTATATTATTTACTACTCATTTACATAAGTAAACCTAAAATCTTTGTTCGGTTATAGGAGTGACCTAAACCTAGCCGAGAACCTGTCAGACAGCCAAATAATGATTGACTGCAAAATTGTTTTCCAGTTATGCATGTAAAAAGAAAATTTAAAGAAATTAACCGTTTTAGTGACATGGTTTTTTACTCGTATACTTAAAAATGCCAAAGAAATCTTTTGTTTTTGATGTCATTTACCCTTGTCTGGAAAAAAAAACTGTATCTCTTCCAAAAATTATCCAATTTTAATAATTTTTTCGGTGTTTTCTTAATAAAAACTTGTAGAAGGATAATAAAATACAAAGAAAACTATGGAAATATATATTGTGAACAAAAATTATAACAAAAACTGTAATCAGGGTCACATAGTATTTTCGCAGTCTGGTACATCCTCCGTATCAGCAAAATAATTGTTAACGTCACTATTGTCACTATCACTCAAAATTTGCATTACCCCAAATTGTGAGCGCACCACAATGTCACTCCCACTATCAGTTTCTTCACAACTTGAAAAACGA
This sequence comes from Druceiella hillmani, assembly GCA_039881145.1. Taxonomy (NCBI): domain Eukaryota; kingdom Metazoa; phylum Arthropoda; class Insecta; order Lepidoptera; family Hepialidae; genus Druceiella; species Druceiella hillmani. The sequence continues at coordinate 16,699,591 of JAYKKI010000006.1, read as the reverse complement.
TCATTTTCACTTGAATTATTTTCGTATTCCGACATTAAGAGTTAAAAATTTTCTTTTCCTGGATTCTTTTTATATTGTAATTACTAATAATATTATAATTTGAACTTTATGTAACACGTAGAAAGATAAAAATTAGCGATGCGTGCGTGCAACCTCCTCTATTGCCCGCTAAAGAGCAACTGATTTCGCGAGCGCCATCGCGCTCGTGGCAAATTTAGTTAGTACGCGCACGGGCGCGATGGCACTCATCGGCACTCAAACGATTAAAGACTTTTTTATATTTTGCAATCTATTAAGATCTTTATATGAAATATATACTTACAAAATTGAATTAACCTAGGTCTATAGCTGCAGAGTAAGTGTCATAGAAATAATTTGGAGATATTTACATTTTATAACATTTTAAATTCTGTAAGAGGGTGATAGACGCACAAGTAAGTATGCAGACTTATGGCTTGATGATTATTTTTGTCTGTGTGGCAACTGAAGTACGCAAACTTTAAATCTGCAGAGAAGTTGGCCGGTGGTCCAACCTGTTTGAAGTTTTACTCATAGCCTACCTCAGCTTGCACGCATAAGGGAGCTCACCGTGAGCCACGAGCTGCTTTTTTGTTTTGGCAGTTGAACGACTCAAACACGTGTTGTATAATTATTTCAAAAGTCAGATTTTCAAACTTACTAACACGAATTCTTAACAGTTTTTATAGAAGTTTTTCTGAATAATCCATGTTTTTGGCTGCAAGTAAAGAATATTAAACCAAAAATATTATCTTTCAGGTGTATCGACTTTATTCGAGCTATTATATAATGTTGAAAGCAATGCATGTATTTGATTCTTTAAAGAAAGAAGTAATCTCTTATGGGCAGCGTTATGGTAGAAAGAACAAAAAATTGCGAGATTGTAAGAGATCAAGTTTAGGTTCTGACCAAGCGTACGTTCTTTATAGTCCTTACAATAAAAACTTAAATTTTTCGAAGGTTAAAATGAACGTAAGGTTAAGTTATAAATTATACTATTGTGTATATACTTATGAAAGAGTTTTTAATTTGAAATTATGTGGTGTGTGATTTTGAGGTATACGCACGAGATCCGGCATGCTGATATGTATTGTTAGTTTATTCTATTATAAAATTGTAAAAATACTGTGTCTGCACATTGAAGATATTTGAGAAAAAACAATCGGGATAAGTTATGAGGACTGTCCTGAACACAAAAATTTTGAAATTTTTATTTATTTTGAAATTTTTGTCTGTTTATTTGTTTTTATGTTTCTACGCGCATCGCACAAAAACGACTGCATAGATTTTTATGTGGATTATATTGTTTGAAAGCTTAAGGGTTAACTTAAAAACTACAGTAGTTTTTATCCTGGAAAGTTAATGGGTTCCCACGGGATAGCGATAAAACTATGTACGTGGGCCATGGGCAAAATACTAGTATTACAATAAAACAAATATTAAATTTAGTTTATGTATTTATAAATTCAAAATTGTTTAATAACATTGGTAGCAGGAGGCAATAGGAGAAGAATTATTCTCAATTATGGAAAAATAATTCTATAGATCCTCCGAGTGTATGTGGTACTGAGGTAAAAACATAATATTATAACATTCTTTCTTGCGAAAAAAAGTGTTGTTGAGGAGTACAAGTTTGTCTTGCATAACCTCTTAAAAAATTATGTAACACACAACACCCCAAACCGTTTGTTTATTATGTACAGTGGTTCTTATAGGTGATCGAAAAATATAAAATGTCCCAGCCAAAATTACAAAAACATTTTCTATAATTATTATTTCAACATTATATTTAATATTATTACATAGTCTATAATTGTATGTTCGTTTACTTGAGGTAGTCAGTGACTGTCTATGGATATGGTTTTAAAAAATCTACCCTTAGAGCAAAAGCCTCTTCCCTAAAAATATATAAGGCAACTCTCCGGAATTCAATTGTAATTTTTTGGGGGTTGGAAAATTAAATGTTTGAAACGAATTTAGTTTTTATAATATACCACCTTCAAAAGTATGACCATTTGTTCCAATATCTACATATATAAATTCACAATATGCATTAGCTATTGCCTTCGAAACAATACTAATAAATACTTTGTAATTAAAGAAATTTGAGCCAGAGTCAACATAAGGCACAATAGCAATATGTTTCTTATCAACAGCTCCTAAGCGGAAATTGCCATGTATGCTGAATCTGGTCAGCCATTACTTTTCATTCTTGTTTTGAACTCACAAACTGTAACAAAAAAAGTCAAATTAATGTGATTCATTGTTTTTCATTACAGGCCAATACCAATATGTCTTCCCGTCATCGGGTCTTCGGGTCATCCACTGCTCTATTGCATTCTTTAATACGTTGTAAGCGACAGGCCAATGATGAAATTATATACACTTTATTGTCAACAGGAAACAAATTAGAAAAGGCAGAAGTTAAATACGATGCTGTCAGTAAAAATATGCTAGCAAAACACCAGAACGTGACCCTAACGAACTACAGCGAAAAAGCTTATCAACAACATTCCCTTTATGGGACATATTGAGAAATTAAGTTTAAATATAATAACACCTGATAGTCTAGAAAGATCAGAAATGCCAAACAGCTTGGTTTGAAATTTGGTTTTAGACTTAATAATAAACTATTACTATCTTTACTAGGCAATTTTTTAAAATTTCATTCATAAAATAAAAAAATAAATGGACATTATATATATATATATATATATATATATATATATATATGTAAATATATATATATATATATGTATATATATATATATATATATATATATATATATATATATATGTGTGTGTGTATATATATATATATGTATAAAAATCTCAGAAATTATCTAGCCCAACGATCATCTTGATATTGCTGATATAGTTGCCAAAAATCATAACGTCAAACTTAAATGTTCATGAAGTGCTATAGGTTTTCTTGTGCAAGTATTCTGTTTGGCTGTAATAGGTCCGGCCTAGTACAAGATTTCTTCGTACAGCAGCTCAGACATTCTTAAATAATTACAAAAATCTTCCTTCTCTTCAAGTAACTTCCTTACTAAATACATATGTGATGAACAGTCTTTATTCAGAAGCCAGTTTTTCACCCACAAACGCCAATTTCATCTTCTTTTTTTGTCATTTAAAATATAATATGATATAATTCCCAGATAACACAAAGCTTGCCCTGTCGAAGACATTGTGACTACTGAGCTAGCTTCAGTGCGTCACCGATGTCGAGCCGTGTAAACTTAAAACCTTAAAACTCCTACATCTATCACCAGCTTTACTTATATACATATCTACAATTATTAATTAATAATAATTATAGATATATAAGTAAACTGAAAAGTTCAAGTAGTATAAGGATTTGTTTAGACCATATTTAAAAGGCAAATCTGTAAAAAGTTTATTAAAATAAAATATTATCCTGAAATATTTCTATTTACATATAATTTTTCAAACGTTTTTATATCAATTTCTATGTAATTAAATACACATTTAAAAAAAAAATTAAAAGAAAATAGTTTTTAAATTTTACACATTTTTCGTTTAAACATTGTAAGTTTATTTTTATAAACGTAAAGTACATAAGTTATCAAGAACATTGGTAGAGATTACATATAATGCAAACATAAGACAATGTTATTAAATATACAATACAAAATTAAATGTGTCATAATATAATACAATGCCTAATGTCAAATTGAGAAAGACGAGATCGAAAATGACTCGAGATTACTACAGAATATGGATTGCTGATGAAACACTACTGAATACAAAATAATGCCAAATGTCCATTTGTTGACTTAATGTTGTAATTTCTAGTAACTAGCATTCATAGGGACATTATTGTTCTAATGAATTGAAATTTAATTGTAGAAATCTTTTTAATTTGTAATTGTCATCTAATGATTAAAATATTATTTTAAAATGATGTTATTTTCATGGTGCATAGTTTAATAATAGATATAATCCTTGCCAGCGGGATCAGCTGCCTCCGAGTAACGTACTGAAGGTATGCTGAGGGTTCGATGTATGATGGGTCTTTCGGTACGGATGTCAGTGTCTTTAAGTAAACATAGTTCCTTGGAGCAGCTCACTCCGTATGCTTCTCCACAGCCCCATTGTGCATGACAGCCGTTGCGCAAGATATATTTTTGGGTGCGATAGCCTGAACGTCTGGTCATTTGATGCCACGCTTCTTCTGTAAAGTATGTACACGTTCAATTAAAATTGTAACTTTTGATGAAAAACTTACTATCGGTTCTCACTATGATCAAGTTCATAATTAACCCAACTTCTTGGATCGATTTCACGTTCTATTAGAGCATTTGAAAATCTATTAGAGCATTTTAAAATCGATTAGTTCTATTAGAGCATCACACTTTTTTATATTTATATTATTTGCTAATTAGAAGCATCGTACGTACGGGTTTATTATTCAGTCTCCATACTGCAAATCACACAGCGAGAGAATTGAAAGATTACAAAATAGGTTCTTGAGTATTCTTTACTATAGAATATTTATCCTACATAAGCAGACTTCAGAGTTTTTATTTGTCTTCACTAGCTATATGGATAAAAAGTGTTGACTCTATTCAGCTTCAACACCCAATTTAGATCCTGTAAATCTTCGACAAGATTATTTGATATCTAACTTTGCAGTAACAATACAAATTTTTGTAACGCTCAATCAAAATTTTAGATAGTTTATTATTGAAGTAGTTTTATAAAGCTCGAATGTGTTGGTAAAACCTAATACTTTTAAACTACAATATTTCATATTGATACTAGTATGGAGTATTGAAATTAGGTTGTGATCACTTAAGTTAAAGTTATCTAAAACAATAATCTGTTAAGTAGGAATGGAACTCACTCCACGAAAGTTCATTACACATTTAGGTGTACATAAAACATAGGTGTACATAAACATTTGAGGGTACATAGTATTTCCATTAAATCACGAGGGTGAATCAAAATGTTCTTAGAAATGTATCTTAAAGAAACTCCTTTGAGGTTAAGTAATTTTTTATTTTCAAGTATCACTATTGCACTATATTTGTTTATGTACTGCCTGGATCAATTTTACCACTCTTTAGTAATTAATTATTTTGCAGTAGTTAAACAAATTAAATTATGGGAAAAAAATTTTTATATGCAAGAACCTGTGTCTGAAAAAATGTCCACCAAGGAAATTTTTTTGGACATCAGTAGAATTGACAGCCTGATGTCTTTATCCCATTCCATGATCGCTTACTGGGTTGCTGAAGTTAAGATGGGCAAATAAAGCTGTGAGTGGGAATCTAGGTCTAGCCGGCTTTCTGAGTACATCACCGACTCAGAAAGCCGGTTAGAAAGAGCAGCCAAAAGAATCGGGATATTAAAAAGATTAACAGCCACAACCTGGGGTGCAAGCCAGGATGTATTGATTACCACCTACAAGACATATATCAGACCCGTCCTTGATTACGGGAGCGAAGTGACCACCACAAGTAACCGTACCACCGTCAGTAAATTGGATACCGTGCAGAACACAGCGCTTAGGATAATAACGGGAGCGCCTAAATCCACACCCATTGCTGCTATGGAGGCACAAACCAAATGTAGTTCAATGGAAAGCCATAGAGAGAAATTAGCCCTCCGTTTTTGGCAGACACAGAAGTGTTTACACGCAATGGACGAACTACAGACAGGCCACTGCCCGACTGAAAACCCAAATATCCCCATTGGCCTCTTATAGAAGCTGGCTACAAAGTATGGAATTGCCCTGGAGGAGCCAGCACCACTTACAAATTACTGCGAGTTTTTCTACAATCTACCGAAGGCTAATTACAGCTTAAAAAACCACAATCAGACGAAATCAGCATCCTTGGACATCGAGCTGAAACAGGCTGCCCTGCAAACAATCAGCGAAGAATACCCACAACCTGATTGGTTACATGTATACACAGACGGGTCATCGATCCCTGAAACAGGGGCAACCGGAGCTGCCTACTACAGTTCTAATTTTGAAGGATTCTTAGCAGTGGGAGCCCCTCAGAGCAACTAACTGGAGAAATAGCAGCTGTACAAGCGGCAGCAGCTGAACTAAACAAAATAGCCCCAACACCTAAAGCAGTCTTCTTCGTCGACTCACAAGCGGCTATCCAAAACCTGTCCCGCAATACGGAAACAGACTGCAGGAGAACGATGGAGACCAGAAAAGCCCTAGAACTTCTGGCAAATAGGGGATGGCACCTCATATTGCAATGGATCCCTAGCCATGTCGACATCTTTGGAAACGAGAGGGCAGACATCTTGGCCAAAAGGGGCGCGTCCATGGCTCAACCTGCCTGTATGCCCTCGCTACAGAGCATGAGGGCCATCATCAACAGGGCTATTGACCGGACAGGCAGGCAAGACCTCACACAGCTTTCCGTAGGGAAAAAATGGAAAAGTCTGGTCACCATCGGACCCATTGACCACAAACTACCACGAGCTGTGAGCGTAGCCAGGTTAAGAATGCAGACTGGCCAAGACTACCTCGCAGCACACCTACACCGCATTGGTGTTCTCCCAACCTCTGAATGTCCCCTGTGCGGACACGATTTAATGAATGTGGATCACCTGCCGGATTGCAGTGGAATCAACTGCCAGGGGGACGATGATGACCCATTCAAAGATGTTCATCTATACTGGTCGGCGCGCCACCAAATGGCTCAACAGCCAAGGGTGGGCGTTGGCTAGTAGTAGTAGTAGTACATCACCGAAGAAAATGCCAAAAAAGTATGGAAATTGTTTTTAGGAAGATAAGAGTCATAATTTAAAATCTAGAAAAATAAATTTGGCAATGTTCAATTTATTTTAGCAGAGATTTTGGAATTCAAAAGATGGGTTTTGCGAACGTTAATTCAAAACAGAATTTCGCAGTCATTCAGCATGATCCCAATACATTTTATCATCGTTTAGTAGCCTCGATGAAATGTAAGTCCTCCATTTTGATTATAAAATGAAGAAACAAAACTTGAAAGTGATCATCTTCTCTGCTTATGAAAAAATTTCAACATGCTCTGACTGTTGTTGTGACTGCTGTAGAGCAGTTTTTAGATACTTAAGAAAATAACTCTTCTAAGGGAATATGACAATTAGAAAACCTATATTCTAAATGCATTATTACACAAGATGAGGAGTATTGTATAAAAAAAGGTTAAGAAATCTGATATGAGAAATCTGATTATAACAATTTTCATTGTTAAGATTAGTGCAATAAACACTCAATTCATTACCAGGTTAATTAAATTTTTTGTTTGTTTACTTTTTTTCTAAATATTCGAAAGTTATTGTCTCCTATTGTGGGGCGACCTGTTTCATACGAGTCCATATATCCATGAGTCCAATAATTACAAGTTAATTTCCAAAAATTTTTTTGAAGTCTCCTTATAGAAATATGTCATCGAATTTTGTAATTGGTTTTATTTGTTAGTCGGTATTGACACTAATATTGAAAATAGTCTTCTACAGTACTAATATAACATAACTGAGTTTAAATCTAAAATATCTGTAGGTGCACCCATGTTTCAGTGGAAAGTCTCATTGGTTGCAACCACAACACATTTTGTGTTTCTTTTGATACACCATATTTTTGATAAATGTCAATTACATTAAGACTGTCTTAAGACATTCTTTTTAATATAGTTCATTTTCACAATGGTATCTTCATACCTGATAAGGAATTTATGTGAAGCTTACCAACTATGATTTTTAGATAATTTTATGATTTAGAAAATAATATGCTATCATGCTATTTTCTATCGAAGGCTTATAATATGTTAAGAAATAGTGCATAACAGAATTTTCAAATTAATCCTGGAACTCGTTTACTGACTTGATATATTATATCATGTTTGTGTCTGTAGCTGAATTAATGATTAAGAATGGTTTTCCTCTTTAGGAAAAGACTCTTCGCTGGGTACAAGTCTATAAAATTTACTTTCCCAGATTAGGATCAATATTATTGTAACCAGTGGTATGTATACATATACAGGGGAGGGAGGCGGTGTGTGCTAAATTTCCAAAAGTAAATAGTACAATAAAATAATTAATTAACTAGTTACTAATGATTTTCTTTTAATAAAAAAACAGTTCTTTTAATAAACAAACAGTTCTTTTATAGTTCTTTTAATAAAAAAACAGTTCTTTTAATAAACAAACAGTTCTTTTATAGTTTTTTTAATAAAAAAACAATTCTTTTAATAAAGAAACAGTTCTTTTATAGTTCTTTTAATAAACAAATTTATTTAGTAACCTATTTTCGGTACAAGTCATGACACATTCGAAAATAATTGTTAAAATACCAGAAGTTAGCATGAAGCACAGCGTTATACAAATAAATAGGCTCCTATATGAATTATTTCTGAATATTTATTTACCGTATGTGAATCATTGATTTTAATAATAATATATATTTAGTACAAACTCAGAAACTAAATATATATTTAGTACAAACTCACTCCAATTTTCATTCGAAGGATGATTCTTGTTAGATGAAATCTCATACAATATTTTATAGGTGTATAATGTTTTTATCAACTTTTAAATTGTAACATCATCAGGCAATCGATGTGATGGAGTTGTTTTTAAATGTTGTTTACTAAAATTATGAAGATATACAATAAAATTTAAAACAAAATTTATAACTTGTTTTGTTTTAATGGAATTAGTTAAATTATTTAAACCGCAGTAACCAGATATATTACAAACATCTTACGTTTCACAAAAGTTGCGATTTAACCAAAATAATGTATTCAAATATGAATATCCCATTAACAAATGAACTTTATATATTGCATGATAAAAACATTTTTCTCACAGATCACAATATTCATAGATTTTTTAGTCATTTTTAATAACAATAGTCCAAAAAACATAAAATAAAGCAACTAAAAAAATACATGTGCATTTATTAGCATCATCCGTTATTCTCAACACAATTAATAACTTTGTATCAGTTTTGATGAAAAAACAGGAGACATTTTGATGTGAAACATCTATAGGCGCAGGTATAAACCGGATCGTTGGAGTGGCGACGCTTGCCGTGGCGACGGGTTGCCACGCTATACTCAGGTATATATATAGTCTATATGTAGTAGAGTGTACGGTATGGCGACGTGTCACCATGCGCAACTGACTACGCGACCCCCTCCTCACTCAGTTCGACGCTGTTGTTTACTACAGTACACATAACCTGTGCTTTATTATTTTTGTATTAATTGTAAATAAATGTTTATTAAATAAAGTCACCATTTTCTGTAAGAAATTCGTAATACTTTATTTTTTCATTATGCTATATTTAGTTCCTGTAATAATCTTGTCTTTTATGCATATTACTTGTACGAACACAATGTTTCACATCTGCCAGGCGTCCCGTGACGGCTCACTGTTTTTTTTACCTGTCACAACTTCATGTTAAAGCCTGGCTTTTGCTTGAAGTTTTGATTTGAATAGATTTTAGTAATTATTTGACATGAAAGTATATATTGTGCAAATCCTAAGTGCGAAATAGCACAAAATATGACAGAGCAAAGCCCTTTCATGTCTTATGCTAGATACAATTAATCTGAAAAACATGTCTCATATCTACTTTAATAAAACTCAATAGTGTGTACAATGTTTACATTCCGAGATTGATTATATTTGTATAAATTATATTTAAGTATAATCAATGTCACACAACTCGGTTCACACAACTGTTTTATCGCATGGATGTTGTGTTTTACAAGATCGCAGATGATTTTTATTGAATGGAACAATATTATACAATACATTATGCTTATATTGTTATACCACATGATGCAGTTCTGTAGTGCCATTGATTTTTAGAACAATCTGTGGATTATTGAATAGTGAGTTTATTGAATAAGTCAGTCTATTTTCCTAACAATTTTTATTGTGTGCTGTGTATGGTCTGTGATTATGACTGAAGAGAGGTTATATGGTAATTATTTATTTTTCTTCAATGTACAAATATATTGTATGAACTTGTCACAGCAAGGGCAATTTCTACTAATCGCACATAAATAAGATATATTTATGGCGGAAATCATTATAAACTTCCGTCCTGCATCCAATCGACTATAATTTTAAAATGGAAGGTTAATAAAATTTCAAAAATATTATTTATAATGGAAATGTTTTTAACTGTTTGCGCGGTAGGGTTTTCGCTCGCACGCATCGGTAATTTTCCATCTTTCTACGTGTTACATAAAGTTCAATTATAATATTATTAGTAATTACAATATAAAAATGATCCAGGAAAAGAAAATTTTTGACCCATAATGTCGGAATACGAAAATAATTCGAGTGAAAATGATCGTTTTTCAAGTTGTGAAGAAAGTGATAGTGGGAGTGACATTGTGGTGCATTCACAATTTGGCGTAATGCAAATTTTGAGAGATAGTGATAATAGTGACGATAACAATTATTTTGCTGATACGGAAGATGTACCGGACGGCGAATATACTATGTGACTATACACATTTATATTATTATATATTTACGACAATATATATTTCCATAATTTTCTTTGTATTTTATTATCCTTGTACATTATTGTTATAAAGAAAACACCGAAAAAATTATTAAAATTGGATAATTTTTGGAAGAGATACAGTTTTTTTTCGAGACAAGGGTAAATGATATCAGAAACAAAAGATTTCTTTGATATTTTTAAGTATATATGAGTAAAAAACCATGGCACTAAAACAGTTAATTACATGAAGAACTATAATTAGAGAAATACTTGTCTATAAGTCCTTTAATTGAGACTAAAATTTTTATGTAAAAACAAGAAAGGGTAAACCCTAAGTCAATTAAATAAAACTAAAAGAAAATGTATAGGAAAGAAATATAAAATTGTCAAAAATAAACAAATTATAAAACTAAAATAAAATTTTATCAAATTTTAACTGTGAAAAATTTATATTTTGTGATCAAAAAGGTTTACTGTGGGCATAAAGGCTTGTGGCGCTTCATACAATAAGGTTTCGTCATCCTACACTTTATAGAGAAGCAAAAGGCATGTGTTTTTTGTTTCGTGTACATATATCTCCTCATCTTCTCTTTGAACAAAACCAAATTTCGTAACTGTCACGTTTAGGATTTGCATAATTGAATCATGGAGATTGTGGTTTCTATAATTATGTTCCAATTAGTTTTGTGAACTCTTTTGGTCTAATTTTCTCAAAAAATTTTGCTAGTTGCATTTCATTTATCCGAGTATTAGATCCAAGATAGGTTCTGTATCCACCATACATTTTGTGGAATATTCCATAGACATAAAAAATTTTATCCCATATCTATTGGGCTTATCAGGAAATAAAATATCCTCCAAAGTCCTACTATAGTTCACAATGTAAAGGTCGCATTCAGGTTTATAATTTTCTCAACATTAAGTTATAGACAGATCTATCCATCTATTGCTATTCTTAGCGAGTAGTTTTCATAAACTATGTAGTTTCACAATTCTCTTTGTGCTCTGGGTTTTTTAGATAATAATTTGGTTATTTCTTTCCCTCAAAATTTCGTTTTTATGATGGCCCTTAATGTATAAATGTTTATGATGGCCCTTTCTGTATAACACACAGTTTTACATTATTTTATACACATTGCCCAGCTGTAGACTTATTCCAGTATACTTCTCATAAACATCAATACATTTGAATTTAAAAATAAATTTGATCTCAGATGCATAGCAGGCTGTACAAGAACTGGGATTTTTCCTCAATTAATTATGTTTTCTTTAAGTTGCGTTTAAATCATAACAAACAAGTGAATTAAAACCTATTGCTTAGAATCTTTTTTAATTTTGTACTAATTGTATACCTGTTTATAGTATATATGTTTGGTTAAATACCGGTTCATGCATTTGTTTTTATCAACTCTAAATAAAGATTAATTGATTTAATTATAGATACCTATATGTAAATTTTCTTTATACTAATCACACCAAATTTTATTAAACGTTAGTCATATTTGCAATTCAAAGTAGTTTGTGTATATGTTTAAATTGTTTATCTCAACAGTTTATATGTGACTGAGTAGGAAACAAAATAAATAAAAAACTAACCCGTAGATCTGTGTATTTTCGCAGAATTTGAAATTATAAACTAAAATTAAAAAACTTACCTAAGTATAATTTTAATTATCATAAGGGAGTCAAACAAAAAATACATAGAAGGATGTATCCTTAACAAATTATTTTTAACTTAATAAATAAAAATAACGACAATATTTTTGAAGAAATTTATTTTTATATATGATAAATCAGTTTGGTGATGAACGGGAGAATTATCATCTCATTTTTTTTGGATAATAAGTAATTTCATTATATTAAGATATTACAATATTGAAAGTGAATTTATTTTTATATGTCCAGTGTAACTATGAAAAGTTTATTACAAATTAAATCTAATGCTTAAATTATCTCCTGAAAATGACGTAGGGCACTTTGAAAATAAAGCATACAAACTCAATATAAACATGCGCACTCATCAAATAGCATTTAGTAGGTAGAAACCATACTCCACTGGCTGGTGGCGTTATTGTCCACCGTAATAGTTAACAAAAATCATCTAAATGTCTAACAATTTACTATAGTTTCATGTCCATAAATAACGAATATCATGGATGCCCACTTAATATTTTTAATGAATTGTTGCTGCTCTATTTGCGTTACGGAGAAAAGTTGGGCTTTGGGTATTTTATTTTCACATCGTACAGAATATACACCCTTCAGTTATTGTAGCTACAGTGGTATAGTTAACATTTCTATCATATTAAAGCGATTAAAAAACGTAAAAATGATAAATTGTTACGCAATCATTTCTCAAAAATAATTAAATTTGCAATAGTTTTAATTTGGGTCAAATTGTTTGCCTATTATAGTACTGTCCTAAATCAATTATTTAGCCATTCAAAAGCCAAATAATCATGTTTAGGGATTCATTAATATTAAGTTTGTATCTTCCTTAGATGTATAATGTTCATTTTTTAATTTATTTAGCTTTTTAGATTGCGAGTTTGAAATTAACAAAATGTAGCACTTACCACTTGTTATGTTTTTAAGAGTCAAGAGAAATCTATTAAGATCTTTTATTGGAATCACCCTGATGTCGTCTAAGGTGGAAAAATCTAGAAACCAATATATTGAAAGATTTTTGTGTCTCAGTTCATATATTTCATCGCTGAATACGAGGACTTCTTGTGCAATGGTTTCTTTTTCCTTCGCCCATTGTGTTAAGTTTACATAGCGGGAACTCGAATGATTAATTCTTGGTAGAGGTAAATTATTTATTTCAGGTAATAGCCAAGTTCCTATGTGTACATTTTTACATGGAAAAACAAAAATTATTATTATTTTTAGGTTTAATTTAGCAAGGTATAAAACTAAATCAATGAGATAATTGATAAACTAATGTCCTAATGGTGTTTTAATTTTATCTTAAAATTACATAAAATATGCGTGTGTAGTACATACGGTTTAATGTATTGAATATGTGAAGAGTATTTAGAATTTCAGGTATAAAGTTTTATTTTTACATAATTTTAATTCTACAAATTATATGAAATTAAAGATAGCAAACAGGTTTTTTGCATTAAAATGTAATGTTTTATTGAATATATACAAATACACTGAAATCTAACGGAAAATTTAAGCATTTTGATTCAATATTAATTTGAGAAGGAAACTCATTTATTTTTGAGAAAAAGAGCCCCACAGTTTTACACTCAAATATTTTTCATACTCAATAACAAACATGGCTTACACTAAAGGCCTTACAGAATAGGCAGAGAGAATGAAGTTTGAAAATTTATTTTTTTCTTATTTAGAGGATTTGTTATCATTATCCAGTGATAAACAATTCAGTACCTGTGTTTTTAGGCATATAACCAGAAGAGGTGAACTTCTGTTTCACAGGTTCACAGTTGTTAGCACATACACTAAAAACTGTAGTTGGTTGATTATGAATATCGTCATTGGTAGTTATAACCAAATCAACTTATTTTTTTTCCGGTGCTCATGTTGTAGTCAATGCAGTTATAAAAAAAAACATATAATAATAGTTTTAATGAATGTATTCTCTTGAAAACACATAATTTATTAGCTGGCTTAGTTTATCAAATGAATTTACTATGGCTTACATAGCACTTTTATGAATAAATTAAACTAAACTAAAACAATTAATAAAAATTCATTAAATAGTAAAGAACTTATAATGTTTTGTTGTAATAATAAATATTCAGTACTAGTTACTGATAATTTACATGCAACTTGACTACAATTTCCCTTAACAACCAGACTTAGTGTAAAAATAAAGGTCTTTTGAATTCATTGTTTGGAGCATGGTAGCCTTCATTAAAGTCGAGGATAGGTCAATACCATTGATGGTAGTTTGCACCTGTCTAACTGCTGTTTTGTTGATGAACTTTGAATTTGCATATAATAAAAAATGTTATTTTAAAAAAAAATTATTTTTAATAGATATTTTGTTGGATATTTCCCACTCAGGGGATTTGTAATACAAAAATTTTTTTGTCCTCAAATTCTATGTATGTACTTCAAATAAAATTTAAAATATTGGTCACTTTTTATATGTATTTGTGTAATTTAACTATGTCTTCCTGTAAAATTTAATTACTATTGGTCTTAAATCAAAAGAGTTATGACGCTGTGACATATGGACAAACAGACAGATAAGAAGAGATCATAAGGGGTCTGTTTTTATTATTTCACTGCAGAACTTTAAAAAATTCATAGATCGCAAGTCAGTTGCAAAATGTGATTTGGATAATTTATATATACTCTCCAGCAATTTTTAATTGTAAGAACTGCTTCACAAAAAGAAATAGGAACTCACCAAGTATTATTATCATCAGACAGAAGAAACGGATTAATTTACATGACAGTTTCATGCCTATAATATTTTTCTAGTACTATAAACAAATTTAATTGAAAATGACTTGAAAATGTTGGACGTTGTACAAAATGTAATATATAGCATTCTTTGATCAAAGTCTTTATGATTTTGTGATAAAATCAACACATTTGTAATACATTGTTTACAGTGTAAAATGGAGTTGCATGTGTTGAGAATATTTAATGCAATATCCACAGTTACGTTAGGCGCATGCCTAAAGGTGAAATTGTTCACGTCTATTAATTATATGCTTATTAACTTTAGGAACCATATTTATAATGTGCATATCAGAGAGCGAACTACCACTACTTAAAATTTCCATCGAACATTTTATAACAATTTCTGCTTCGACAGTAAAGTTATAATATGCAATGTCATAATACTTTTTAAGTAAAAATTAAAATAATAATTTAGGAAAATGTCAAATTTTGATAAACTTAACTTGTGTAACAATGCGAAAAAAAGTTTTTTATCAAAAGAACATATATTTTTGGAAACTGTATGGTGTAAAATACTTTAAAATATTTTCCTTTTAATGATAATAATCATGAAAATATTACGATTGGGAAACATATATAGATATATATATATATATATACATATATATATATATACATATATATACATATATATATATATATATATATATATATATATTTTTTTTTTTTTTTATTTTTCATTTACCGTCAAAAAAAACATTTTTGTCAGTGAAAGAAAATTTTCATTCGAAAAGAATAAATTTCAAATTTAGAACGTTCGTTTTTATCTGCCAGAATACACAATACTTGCCGGTAACAATTACAATTAATACAATCTCTTAATAAATAATATGTTGTTAATAATATGACAAAATCAAAACCGCCAATTTTTTATGCAAGAGTGTGCGTATATATATATATATATATATATATGTATATATATATATATATATATATATTTTTTTTTTTTTATTTTTCATTTACCGTCAAAAAAAACATTTTTGTCAGTGAAAGAAAATTTTCATTCGAAAAGAATAAATTTCAAATTTAGAACGTTCGTTTTTATCTGCCAGAATACACAATACTTGCCGGTAACAATTACAATTAATACAATCTCTTAATAAATAATATGTTGTTAATAATATGACAAAATCAAAACCGCCAATTTTTTATGCAAGAGTGTGCGTATATATATATATATATATATATATATATATATATATATATATATATATATATATATATATATATATATATATATATATGTATGTTTAATTTTCTTAACGAGTTTAATTGCATTGTTGTTGGCATAGTAAACAATTTTAGAAAATATTTTCACTGTACATTATTTGTACATTTAAAGCTCTTCGAATATAAAATTTTTTATTATTTTAAATTTTCCTTCTAAAAATTTGTTGCAAATATTAAATAAATCATGTTAAGTATTCTAACAAAACTTAAAAATTACGTGACTATAGAATGGGTTTGAGAATTAACTTCATGTTAAGTAAAAATAATCAGTTTATTCATTGTGAATAAAGAAAAGCAAGATGCTGCTGTTTTCATTTACTTTTCTGTACCTTATTTCCACATTCTTGACTCACTCACAACGACTGGGACTCTCAAGTGAATTTGATCAAAGTCTAGCACAAATTTTGAATAGAGGTATTTTTTAATAAATTCTATTTTTCAATGTATGAAAAAATATCTGCATAATTTTGTATTGTTATAATTAAAATAAAATTATTTGTGTTTATTGTTTATATGTAATATTTTATAACATAATTTATTATTTTATGTAAACATCAAGCATCAGTGGCGGATTAACACATTTGCCGCCAGTAGGCTGTTCAAATTTTGCCGCCCCTTGTGATCTCTGCATTTCGATACCCTACATGGAGAAAATAAGGTGGAAGAAAATGTCAAATTTTATAATTAAAAAACTAAAAGATGTTGTATATTTTTATTGGACTTACAGTTTAAAACAATATTCTTATTAAATTATGTATCCGCTCTATATCTTTCCCTCTTTCTCCCGAACTCAATGCAGCCGATTGCCGCCACACTTAGTAAAATTCGGCCCCCTGTGACGACCCTCCCGCTCCCTGAGCTCGTGCGCCCGCGACGTCATTTCGGCCAGACACTCAGCGAATGTCATGTCATTCGTTATCGCACCGCAAATACGTAGTATAAAAAAGTATTAGCAGATTGACAAACGTCCAATACCCCACTTTGACAAATTAAGCAGTGAAACCTAATAACATTTAAGTAGGTATTTTTTTATTTCTGTAAGAAAAAAAATTTTTGGGGCCGAATTTGCCGCCCCCTAAAATCCGCCGCCGCCCTAGGCTTCAGCCTACCCAGCCTGCTGGTAAATCCGCCACTGTCAAGCATATATTTTCACAAGTATTGGTTTTGCTATTTAACTTTTAGCTATGAGTTTGGGATTTTCCAAAAAAAATTCTAGGTACTTATATACAAAAGTTTTATTGTAAAATATAAATAGGCCAAAGTGCTCAGAACTAGCCTAAAAGTGCGTAATGGAAAATGATGTCTAATTTTTTGACAGAGTGAGGCCCTTCTGCCAAAACAGTTCATATTAAAGTCTGAATTCATATTAAATTTGACCTTGGTCTCAAAAAGAATATTTTATTATAAGTACTGCATATAAATCAATTTACAATTAAAATATTATACATAAATTTACAATTAAACTATTATAAATCAATTTACAATTAAACTATTATAAATCAATTTACAATTAAACTATTATAAATCAATTTACAATTAAACTATTATAAATCAATTTACAATTAAACTATTATAAATCAATTTACAATTAAACGAATAATATTATTTTCTACAATGTAAAAATATTTCCTAGTACAACTTTAGTAGGCGTAAAAATACCATGATCATGCCATGATCATGGTATTTTTACGCCTATATGAAATTTAGAACCATTTCTATAAATTTTTAATAAACTTTAGGTAAACATCTAGTAATTCGGTTTCTTTTATAATTCTGACCCTAGCAGTTTCCAAGAATTTGTGGGGTCAAATTTCTTTTGAGTATTTTAAACCATATCTCTAGAACTATCTGAAAAAATTCATAAAAAAGTAATTTTTTAATCCTTATATCTTGATGTGAATATTTTTGAACGTCAACTATTTTTAATATAAGTTTCTATATCAAATTATTTCTAAGGAAAATGGATATGATACAAAGACAAATGAATACGTAAGTGTTTTTATAAGGATTCCGTTTTTACCTTCTGAGGTATGCAATACCATTAAAATGTAACAAATTTTAGATGTTCTATTAATGGAGGATTACACATATATTTAATATTTTTTTAGGAAAAGTTTACGTGACAAGAATTAATAAATTACTTTATTTATCTGATTCTGATCCAGTCATTAATATTGGCCGACGAGATAAACAGATACACGGAGATGACTCGGGAAATAAAAACAATATTGATGCAGAAGAGGCACTATTTAACAGTATAGTCTGTCAACCAGGAAGAATATACATATACCCATGCATTCTATGTGTATGCCATCCAATGGGATATTTTAAAGTCAGTGATTGCATTCATGTCTGTCATAATATTTCTACGGCCATCTCGCATCATGCAAAGTGTATTGCAGGGACAATTTTCAAAGTTGATTGTAACTTATGTTATTGTCCTCGAGAAGGCATTATTGACAAGCAATACTGCTCGCGAAAAACTTGTACTTCAACATTTCAATTTCAAACTGAAATCATAAGTAAACCGGTTGTGAAAACATTGCGAAACCAAGAAGAAAAAACTTCTTTTCGATTTCTACATTTTGATAAATTTAAGTTTTTGTCTGAAATGAAATGTAGCGCTTTAACATTCACGAAACCCCTGTGCCAATATTGTATTTGCCATAAAAATGGAAAAATCAATTTTGATGAATGTATTGAGATTGACTGCAAAATTGCATACAAAGGAAAGCCAATGTTCTGCGATACAAATACTTTTACCAGCATCTGTCAGCAATGTTTATGCATGAGAAACGGTACTGTTATTGATGAGTATTGTCATTATTTATGCAATACTAAAAGTAAAGCCTTCATATTAAAAAAACTTGTTTCAAACATAAATACTGAATATTTTCCACCTAAAAGAGATCTTGATGATATCAATACATGTCAACCTGGGTCGCTATATAAATCTGCTAAACAGTACTGTTATTGTCCCAGCTCAGGAATTTTTAATAAAAACTATTGTCTAACTTTAAAGGAAAAAGGCGATACGCAACAAATAAATATAGATGGCAAAAATTTGATGATATCAAAGGAAATTGAACTGGGTAATTCCTGCGTACCAGGTCAATATTTTAAAAGTGCTCACAAGCAGTGCTTTTGCCCAATCAATGGGCAAGTGGATAGCAAATGGTGCACAGACATCGACACCAGCGAAGAAGAACAGGATGAAATGAACTCTACTTGCATACCCGGAAAAATTGTCAATATGGAATGTAATTTATGTATTTGCTCTATTAAAGGCAATGTCATTTATTATGATTGCACCAAAAACAAATGTGACGGTGTGGTTAATGAACAATTGCTAGATGTTACTTCATGCATGAGCGGCATAGTATTTACATTCAGTTGTATCTCTTGTTTGTGTCCATCGGATGGACAAATTAATGTAAATTATTGTCACCAAACAAAACACTGTACAGTGGAGTACGATGACCTTGACGAATGTCGGTCAGGGGAATTATATGTACGTGGCTGTGAAATTTGTGTATGTCCTCGGAATGGTGTGAAATCAGATTCTGTGTGCTACAGTGGCCATTGTCCACCTACACTTGTGGCAAGAAGAGACACTTTTTCATTTGTGAATTGTAATACACTGGAAATACGAAAGAATCTTGATTTTTGTGAAATATGTTTATGTGGCCATTGCAAGATTGTAGAGTGTAAATCAATCTATGACTGTCGGTCTGGAGCTATATTCTATTTAGGACCGAGGATTTGTCGCTGCCAAGCTGTAGATGATCGGTATGTTGTTATTGAGTGTGGAAGTAAAGCTTCCAGGTTTCCACTCATTGGAAGATCGAGCCCTTACGGATATGTAAGTGTAAATAAGAGAATACTTAAAAGTTTATATTTTAGCACTTTATATATTATATTTTAGCACTCTTTGGGCATGAGGTCTGATGTGCTCTAACTACATTTAATAAATTTGTAAGATGATTTTTTTGTAACTATATTTTTTTAAAATTATAATTTTACTATTTAAAATTTTTATAAAACAAATGCTATTTTTATAAAACAAATGGTTTTCACAGGAAAAATTATTTTTAGAAAATAATGGTCGTAATATCATTCTGACAGTGACAGTTTACTATCTCTATATTCAGCTTTCTAAGTAACACGAGAATTTTACAGCGATGGATTTAACATAATTTCAGAAGTAACAAATAACTATTTATGGGGCAAACGTGAAAAACAACAAATTCTGCTGATGGCCATAATATTTTAAAATATGAAAAAGTGTGAAGATATTTATGATAATCAATCAATAAAAGTTTTAATAACACTTTACAGGAGAAACCATCTTGCTTCTACAATGATGAAGAAATCGATGAAGTTTTGAAAAAAAGAGACTGTACGCCTGGCACTATGTACTACCATGGTTGTCAGGAATGTATTTGTGCACAAAATCGTACATTGGGCGATTTCTGCAAAGAGTCTACGAGATTTTGCGAGACGCCACATCCAGGGGGAGCATATTATATTTTACGTGCAGGTACATTCATTCGTATTTCTAAAAAATCAGCCACTTCCATTGTTTAATGGAAAGGGGACTATTTTTTTAATAGGATGTACACATTTTTTTAATTAATTTGTGCAGTAGCTCCAATGCTGGACTCTTTTTTACATAGTCATCACTATAATTATGAGATCGTCGTATTGCCTTTATATTTCTTCTTTTCCTTAAAGGAAGATTGTACATTAAAAGTATATCCTCTTTTAAAAAGGTTTATAAGAGGAAAAAGTAAGTCTACTATTTTGATGTTCAGGTGGTCTCAAGCAGTCTTTAGGTTTTTTAGTTCAATGTTTTTCTTTAGCAAGTTCAGTTCTTAAAAACAGATTTTTTAACATATCGTACAATAATTAAAAAATTACCATACGGGTATTTCACAAATTTCGTAATGATGTTATTACAATCTCTTATGTGTACCAATAAATATGACTTTTTATTTAATAGATATGAAAAATGTATTGATACTAAAAATACAAAAATTCCAAATAAAATATTTCTGTTATAATTGTAGTTCACATTTTAGGAAAAGACAAGTAACACTTTTAACTTCTCAATAAAAACAAAATATCTCTTATAGTTAACATAAACTGCCATTCCACTTTTTGTTACGACAACTATTAATTTATATATAAGTGAGGCTTTCATAAAAATTGATTCAGTCATTCTCAAGTTATTTAGGAGCATAGATATATGCAGATACACAACTTAGAAATATAAATATTGATATGAATTTAAGAGATAATAGATATTGAATGGCTTAATGTGGAGTACTAAGCGATACATAAATATTAATTGGTTATTAACAAAAAATAATTTTTAATTAACAATAGTTATTGTCATTGCTTGACACTCCAAAAAGTCATATTTGAGTGATGTTATAGTTTTCCACTGGACAGTTGAATGATGATCTATTAGTAGATAGATTTATTTCCTGTTTTATGTAGTTTGAATTGGAAATTACATAATGCAATGTTTTGTGTGCATACATTATTAGACAACAGCAACTATGGTAAATTCTCCGTGCAGACGTCAAATTGAAAATTAATATAAATGAAAAAAAAAGACCAAAATCAAAAGCTCAGAACCAATATTAAAATTATAAAATTTGTATTATAATATTTCACTTTAATTTATTCTCAGGTATTAGTCACGAAATAGTACATCAGATAAAAAATGAAGGCACAATTGATAATTGCCTGGAAGGTTTTCTTTACTATGACGGCCAGTGTGAAATTTGCCCGTGTATAAATGGTTTGTTGGATAAAATGGAATGCTACAGAAAAATCTTATGCATTGCGACTATGGAACCACCTAACAATAAAGAATACTTCCCAACGCACGTACATTAAATTGTTTTACAATAAGTAACGTAAGTAATTCATCTGTGTTGTTAAAATAACAAGTTATGTCATTTCGGCATTATGTGAAATACTAAAGTTTTATAGTTAAGCTTTTTTATTGTATGCGGACAGGAGAAACTATTACCTAATAATCATAATTCACAAAATATGATTGAAAATTTCAACATAAAAAATGTGAACTGTCTCTTGAAATCATATCTTTATTAAATAAATTGTTCTATTCAAATGGTTTTAATTGAAAAATTTTTAATACAATTATTAATTCACTTACAATCACGTTAGTTATGCCATCCAATTTCAATAATACAATAAGAACTTGATAAGCTATAACCTATAGGCCGATTATAAAATTTCACTTTAATTGACTTTCGGTGGGTAAGCAGGCTTCACATTCGATGGGATTTGGTCTTTTTTTCAAAACGAGAATGATTTTCAGAATCATTGAATTTGTGTGTTTAACATTTGCTGTAATATTCCTGCTATGGTTATCTTCTTGATAAATATATATTAGCCATTAAATATTTTTTCTCAATTTTTCCAATATTTGCATATAATTATGGACAAACATATAAAAAAATAAATATTTCATAAAGATTGAGATGCATTGAAAAGTATCATAATAAAATTGTTGATATTGAGGAGAATTTTCCCAACATTGTATAATTATCACAGGGATTGATGGAAACAGGTTTTTTACAATGAAAATATTCTGTCCTTATGTTTATTTCAATTGTTATTGACTATTGTTTTCCAATATCATCCAAAGGGACAAAAAAATTGGAGGGGCTCTTATCTCTAGGGACAGGTTCTATCCAAAATCTTACTATTGAATATATTTGGCGTTAATTTTGTAGAAATTCATTATTCACAATTAAATGAAACTATGTGATGTAGTATTATTTCTACTTTCTTTAAGATTTTTTATTATGATTATTAGGTAATAGTTTCTTTGCTAATAGCCCACCTGAAGATATTGTAATACAACGAAACCTAGGTCGTGGTAAAGAATTTAAAGAAAGTAGAAATAATATACTACATCACGTAGTTTCATTTAATTGTACAAAATCTTACAATTACACGTGTCTCTTCCTATATGAGTCAAAGATCAAAGAAACCTTATTATCACGGGAGGGTTTGTCTGATATCTAATTGGATTAACGGTAAGAATGGAATCAGGACCAGAACACTCAGAGGTACTCCGGTTTCGGTTAAAAATGTTTGAAGTTTTGTGAACAAAGATGTTTACGTTTGCAATGGTAGCTAAGTTTTTCTTAGATCAGTAAACATACAGATGGTGTCTGGCCCGGTATATTGAGTTTGTAATGTGACTGATTATTTTGATTTCTTTATATTAAAATAAGTATTCAAAGAAATTGCATGAATCTATTAAAGGTTCTGATACACACAGTGGTCACTAGTGATGAAAAACCCTTGACTTTACATGAAGCTGTAAGATTACATCACCTATTCTATCGCTCCCCCTATAAGAACAATTAGAATTCACAGGAAGAAACTTTGCCACGAAAAACTCATTGAAATTATTGAACAAGGTAATGGTAATCCTGATATTTAAAGTGACTATATTCAGGTCGATTTAACATTACAAATACAATTGTATATTTGCATTTTCAATTCACTGTACTTTGTTGTATGCAAGTAAATAGTTTATTACGTAAATATAACAAACATGTGCTTATGTTATAAATTAAATATTTGTTTGACTCTAAGTTTGCAGACTTTTTCTTATCTCACATATAAATTCGTTCATCCACAGAAAATTTTTTACAAAATTGAACCCCCTCAGATTAAATTTAATATCAGAAAATTTAGAAAAAAATTAAAGCTGCTTTCTCAAAATATTCAAACTAAATATAAGGAAAAATTTTTAAAATATGCATATATCATTAGGAAAATTTAGTAACAATGTATTAGTAATACAAGTTTTTTTTAAAACGATTTTGGTAAATGAGAAAAATCAGTTGTTACTGAGGTAATTGCCACCAAAATTCGAAACTTAAAATTATATTCGATTTTATCTAATAAAATGACTTCAATTTATTTATTACATCAAATCCAGCCAGACTGCAAAAAATATAACTTTAAAAACTATCACTACAATTGTGATTCTGCAAAATGAGCTAAAAAAGATACAAAAAATATTTTTTTATTAAAAAAATCACAATATGCTGAATTATTAATGCTGAAATAATAATGCTATAAAAATATGTAATAATTTTATAATACTTTTGAATGTATTGTATCTCAATTTAATTTTATTACAGTTAATAATTAATTCTAAGAGCATATTCAAATATATTAAATTTTATAAATGAAAATACGTACTACTGTTAAGTCATTTCAAAAATATTTTGTATTAACTTAATTTAGTAATTTATAGTTCTAATTCACTTTTTCGGTCAACAACATATATTTTAAAGCTTGTTTCGATAACAATGCCAATAAAAAAGTAATAAATTGAAGATAAAGTAAATAAATTGTGCGGGTAAAATTAATGTTTTATTGAATGGGATGGGTCGTACATCGTTCTCAGGAGAGTGAAGTATGACCAGGACGAGCTGAGAATCTGAAATGTACATACAAAACATAAATGGTACGTAAAAATGTCAACAAATTTTTCTCAAACCTTAATTACCACCAGGCTACCCGGGTATTCAAAGTATGTTTATATGTTTTATTGAATACCCTCATAATATGTGTGTATCACAAAAGAATATTCAAACAACAAATAAGTATATCTTTCTTGACAGTTCACATGCACATTTTATAGCTTTTATGAATTGGCTTGACCTTGAATAGCATACATAGCCATGCATAGTTTTAATTGCATGTGGCATTGACGTGTCTTCTATTTAATATGTGGCATTGTTATAGTAGCATGTTCATTGTTTAAATTTACAAAATTAAATACCAACAGTAAATAGGTTTTTATACTAATACTTTAACGTTCATTGATATTGTCGATTAATGAATGTTAAATATTAATATAAAAAAAATTTTCTTTAAAAAATGCATTTGTCGACTATATTTTTTTCAGGCTTATATTTGTTTCTAAATATTTATTTACATATTTATTTATATTTCACCCTTCTGCATTCTGTGTTCTTAAATAAAAATACAACAATATACCCATATATTTGGTACCAACAATACTGGGTGTATTTATTGAAATACATTCACCAAATACACCCAGTATTTTTGATAATGAAAAAATTTCAGGATTAACAAATATTTCTGATAATAATTGCATATATTACAATCCTTAAATAGTCAATAGTTCAAACAAATTTTTAAATAACAGAGAAGACTATGAAATTATAGATTGTGTTGACTCAGATGGAAGTTAAAATGGAGAGGAAGAAGAAGACTGAGATACTAAGGATAATATGAAAGAACTGTCAACACCTACTTGAGAAAAAAATAAAAATCAGCCCCAAAATAAAAATCTCTCTCCCAATCATCACGCATAACTTAGTCAAGGAAGTATAGTATAATAGACGAATTAAATGTTATTAACATGAAACACATTAAAATGCATTGCTATACTAAACATTTTTGATATTTCTTTCCATCACGTCAATAAGACAGCCAATAAATTTTTATATAATAGGACTTTTCTACTTCAATACGGTAGTTGAATCATTCTAAATTTTTATATTTTTCATACAATTTTGTGAAATATAAGTTAATTAAAAACCAGTCTTGAAAAAAATTCAAAAATTGATTGAAAAATAAGCCAGTTGTAGGCTTCTAAATTTGAAGATACGGATAGAGTTGGGTATATCTCTGTCTTTTTTCCTCTTGTAGAATACAATGGGCAATATTAAAAATGACCTCACAACACAGTATTGCAGTCCTTGTCTAAAGATTAAATTTAAACTTTTGACTCGGTCAATTTTTAAGATCATTAAACATTTTTTTCATTCTTCATCAGTTTGTACCTTGAAATTATAATTAATGAAATAAAAAAAATTTAGTCAAATACCCAATAATGAGAATACGAGAGTGTAAATAAAGCTTTACTGAAAATGATATTTGCTTGGTGCTTCTCAGAGTCATGGAAGCATATGAGCAATTATTTCTATAAATATAGAAGACACAATTTATGCAGGGCATTCCATCTATGTTTCCCAAATAGGAAATAAAGTTATGGTGGTTAAGTGATGCAGAAAATTATTAATCTCTCATTGAGAAATAAAATAGTGTCTTCCCATCATTGAAGATTAACCAAGAAATTAACAAGAATTGATCAGTAAAATTAGCATTGTAAGTATACTAGATATATTTATGGCTATGACCCTTATTTTCACACCCGTCTAAAAATGAAGGAGAAAGAGTTGCAAATCAGCTTTTCAGCGTGAAAAGCCTGTTTTTGATAAACATTGTATTTCAAAATTGTTCAATGGAAAAGTAATTTTTTAGACTTAAATTTGATCAAATATATTTTGATATATTTGCAATAAAGTTTTAAAAATTATTAAATTGATTATATTCGGGTCTCTCATTGAAAAAAATGTATGGTTACTCGGGTACTCCTGTTAGAAACTAGAGGAATATTTGAGATTAATATATTTTATTTTTATAGTTTATAAATGTGAGCTATTTTTATAGTTTATAAATGTGAGCTTAATCTTAATGCTTAATACATCAACTAATACATAAATCTCTTGTTAATAACCGTAGTAACAGGGTAAATAAAAAAATTTAGTCTTCTTAAAAGAATTATTTTAACTCATAGGCAAAAATAGGTATCTATGTTAAAATATTTATATTATGAGTGTAATAATAATATACTTTTTTATAATGAGTGTAATAATTACCCTTGTGAAGCTGTTCAGTGACACCGAGGAGAATTTGAAGGCAGTGATATATGATGGCTTCTTCGATCTGTCAAAATTGTCACGTTTCTACAATATATTTAAAGCTTTAATTTGCATAACTTATACTCTTAGATATTAACTGAATTCTATCATTTTATAAAGTTTTGACATTACTATTCAATTTTTTAATAAAATTAAATATGTCAAAAGGGTTCTCATCTTAAAGATGAAATTGTTTTTCAAGTGTTAATTGATAAAACTTTGGTCCACAATTGAGTGAAATCAAACATCCTCTTGTTGAATGAACAAAAGAACAAAAAGAAATTAGTGAATAATAGATAATGAATGCAATACAGTTAATTATAAACATACCAAGTAACAAAAAAGTTTAAGTGGTTTTGTTCGCCATGAATTAAACATAGATTAAAAATGGCAAATTATTTTATTCACTTAAATAAATTTTTAGACAAATTTCTTAACAAAGTTTTGTAAAATGTTATATTTTTGAATTTAAAAATCTCTCGAAATACACTCTTTTGCATAAAAACGGGCGGTTTTTATTTTGTCATATTATTAACAAAATATTATTTGTCAAGGGGTTGTATTAATTGTAATTGTTACTGGCAGGTATAGTGTATTCTGGCACATAAAAACGAACGTTCTAAATTTGAAATTTATTTTTTTGAATGAAAATTCTCTTTCACTGACAAAAAGGTATTTTTTGGCGGTAACTTATTTCTTCGGTATTTTATTTCTTTTTCATTTGTTACGTTTTTTATTTTAACGAATAAATTTTAATTAAATTTCTGCTGTTTGCTGTATTAGTTCACTTCTGTTTGCTGTTCTCAGTATGGTTGAAAAAATGATAAGAGCTAGTAAAATTATTGCACTGCTTGAAGAAGGCTGTAGCCAATGTTATGAGTCTCAGCAGTATAATGTGAGCCATTCCACCGTCCAAAGGGCCTGGCAACAATACCAAGAAACAGGCTCCGTCAGTAGAAGGTCCAGTTCTGGAAGAAAACGGTGCACTGAACCATGGGATGACCATTTAATAGTCAATCAAGTGCTACGAAATTGTAAAGTTACATACGTGGATCTCAAACAGAACCTCGAGGACGTCAGAGGTGCACGAATAAGCCTATGGACAGTCAGAAGGAGACTTCAGGCCGTCAATATACGTAGCTATTGCCCAGCTCGGGGCCCTACTTTGCTCCGTGAACGTCGATTTGCCAGATTGAGATTCACTCAAAATTTTTCATCATGGATTCAACAAGACTGGAATAGTGTTTTATTCTCCGATGAAGCTTGTATATCGATTAGTGGAGAGAATCGACGTCGGCGAGTCGTACGAAGACCTGGAGAATGCTTCGCAGAAGTGTGCTTTGAGGAAATCGCCCCTTATGGTGGAGGCTCCGTAATGTTTTGGGCTGGTATTAACTCTTTATTGAAAGTGGCACACTTAATGCGCAAAGGTACATAACAGAGGTTCTTATTCAACCCACATTAACAGCAGTTGGAGGCGAGTCCATTTTTATGGATGACAACGCTTGTGCCCACCGCTCTAAAGACGTTAATGCGTATATGCAGGAGACCGGAATTCGTCGGTTAGACTGGCCAGCTAGAAGTCCCGACCTCAATCCGATAGAACACATATGGGATAATCTCAAATGATGCGTCAGAGCCATAAAACCAGCTCCAGAAAACATTCAGACCCTTAAAAATGTGATCGTCGTTGAATGAGAACATATTCCTCAGGAAATAATAATAAACGTCGTCGAAAGCATGCCTAGTAGATTAAGCGCATTTATTTTTGCTAGAGGAGGCCATACTCATTACTAAATATTCAAATTTTATGTTAAATTAATAAAGAATATTCCAAAATAAACTTTAGCCATTTTTAATGTACCAGTATGGAAACGCTCGTCTGTGGATTTCACATTGTTTTTTTTATTAGGTAAAAACGATATCTCAATAATAAATAACAATATTCTCATCATATCGCCATATGAAATGCATCAAATAATAATAAAATAACTCTGATATGGTTTATTCCTATAAGTGCCCGTTTTAATTCCAAAAGAGTTTATATTTTTTATTATAAAACTGTCTGCATCGCATATAATTCTACAGTTAAGAAAAGGTGACAATTGTTTGAAACAATATTAGGAGAATAAGGAAGGTGTGGTAGAATTCACCTTCCTCGTGTACAAATTTTTGCCATGTGAGTCTTGTAGACCAAAGTCGTATTTTATTTTGCAAGAATAATAGTTTTTTAGATTTATTTACTTGGTAATCAATTCAGCTTTTTGGACTGTCATCACAATGAAGTATTTCATTTGACTAAATCAATATTTTGGCAAGTCTTTTGACATATTTATATTTTGAATTTGTTTCAAAAACGGTTTGTAATTCTTTGTTGTCATTAACAAAAGATCAACTTGTGTATAGTGCGTCTTTAAATTATTTATCTTGAAAAGAAAATTTTAATACCATTTTTCTACAGTTTGTTTTCTTAATAGATTTTTTCAAATTTAACGTGCATTTTGCAATACGATTCAGCAGCTTTTCAGCTGAAAAAATTTCTATTGCACCAAGTGTAATTTGGGCATTTGATAAAGTAGGTATGCCCAAATTATACTTGATGCAATAAATATTTTAAAAGATTAAATAAACACAAATGAAAAGGTCCTATCGCAATAAATGATACAATTTATCTTTATCTTTACCTTTGATTATATAGCATTCGTTCTCTCCAGAGAATGATACAATTTAACTGACACATATCTGCATTTAAAATTTTGTCATGGATTTTAAAACAAATGAAACAATGAGATAGAGTAAAAATATTTAAAAATACATCCATTTATATAATCAAGAGGACCATGTAAATAGAGAAGTCAATAATATGTATCTGATTCCAATAATCAGAAAAACTTCTCATTATATTATCTATGTTTTGGCATTTCTGAGTGAACAGTTTGATCAATACGCAAAACTAATGTTTAAAAACTGAATGCTGAAAATTGTCAAATAATTATATAAAAATATTACCATAAACAACCCTTTCAGATATACATCTATATATATATATATATATATATATATATATATATATACATGTGTGTGTGTGTGTGTGTGTATATATTTATATGTATACACCCATATATATAGCATTATTGTATATTAATACTATTTTCAGTCGGTTCTCAGAATGTATATATACTAAGGGTTATCATAGATATTGTTAAATACAAAATATAAGGCTTTACGTAAAATTGGACATTGTCAGTTGTCTGACTATAACGCCAGTAAAGGTATCTCGTTTGTTTTGAAGACTTTGTTATTTTTTTATAGTTCTGATGTCAGTTTGGTTTTGTTAAGTTTTATTTTAGATTCTCAATATTTATATTCATATGTTCAATATTGTAAAAAAGGTGTTATGTAATACAGAATTACATATACTTTTACTAGAAATATGAATAACCTTTTTTTTAGGATTTCATATAAAATGAGGAAATTTTTATGGGAACTTTATAATACCTATCAGTTTTTCCTGATCTTCTAACTTGTAATCAAAATAATGTGGAAATCTGTGATTTCATATATTGTATAATATAATTGAAAGTGCCATTAGCTTAAAGAACTTCAATATAATATTACATAGAATTTAATATTTGATTGTCTTCTATTTTGAGTCTCTGGCTGGGTACATTTATTACATTTTTGCTTTTTATTTCCTTTGAAAAGAAAAATGTATAAATAAATATTCATCTATTGTGTTAAGCATAAAATAAAAAGTTATATTCACTATCTCTACAAAGTTAAATATTTCATTGACTATTAGAAAATGGTTATTTTAGCTTTAACTGATACAATGGGTCATAATGTAAATTTTTGAAATAATGAATTCATTAGAATTTTCAAACATTTAGACTCAAAAAGAGTAATGTCACAGTTAGATCAAAAGACTGGGTCTAAGTTTATAAGGTTTGCAATTTTTATATTCGAGTTAGAACAGAGACATTTTTAGTTTTGACTGTTAAAAAATGTCTGTTTAAAAAAAAATATGGAAGGATCAGAACTCTTAATGGCCCTTTTTTCTGCAGCTTATCTAAACAAAATAACGAATTTGATAAATGAACCTATATTTAATCTATCTCATTTTTATATCATTTAATAATTATGTAATTCAGATTTCAAATATATTCATGTCAATTATTTCATGTAACTCTACAAAAGTTAGGTTATAATTTTAACTTAACTTTTGTACAGTAAACAGTCAGGAAAACAAATTATATGCAGTAAACTGTTATTTCAGTTCAATTTTCTCACAATAAAATTTTGATGTTAGGTTTATTTCATCAACTGAATATTATATTTTTTCCATTTTAATAAATAGCTTGATATACACACCTGACCATGATGAAGAGTAAAGCCTTCTTGATGTTCATCGGCATGTCATACCATCGGCTATTGTAGACTGCTTGGGACAAACCGGCACTCTAAATGAACAATTTAATTCAATATTTTTCAGTTTGTAGCAATTAACTTATAAGAGGATATAAAATATGGGCCCTCATTTATATCAAAAGTGAAGTGACCAATGTTTCAAACCTAAAAATGTAGCCAATTATAGATATTGAGTAACATGCATGATGTAACAGTTTGGAAATATAATTTAGTATCTCAACTAACTTTCTCTATATTCTTACTTAAATAATCTCTAGTATATTTGATTGGGACAAAAAAAAGAGGAGGACCCGAGCTCCATTGGATGGAATCTGACTTCAACTTCATCAGGGACTAGGTTGGAGAACAAAAGTATAAAAAAAGTCAGTCTTAGAAGATGCCCAAAGGCTGTCGAGCGCCAAAGATTGCCATATGAAATATGATGAGGATTGATATTAATAAATTTTGGGTTAGCAGGTTTTGTTTCCCTGGCCTTATTGAATGTAATTTCTTATTATATTTCATACAATACTCTCAAGGTGTTAATAATTTTATAATGCAAAACGAAGATTATATATGTTTCTTTTTCCGAAGATTATTTATGTTGTTAAAAATGTTAATAATACTGTAATAAAAATTGGCCCATTCGAAATAATGACATGAATTAACTAAGGCATTCTCAGAAAAACAAGCCGAAGAAATTGAATTGTGTGGAAAATTATGGACAATCAGATGACATCATAGTTATTAATGAATTTCAAGTTAATTTAAATGTTATAATATGATTTTTGTACCTTACAACACTTATATCATCAAATACCATTTAAATATACAGTTTATAATAAATAAAACCAAAGTATTTTTAAATATCAAATAATTTAATCTTGGTAATTTAATGTCACGTACAATTAGGTTGGGGAGCTCTTAGAAATCAGAATAACATATTTGAGACTACTCAATAACATATCTCACTCAATATAAAAGTCCACGTGTTTGAACAATGCATCCTGCCAGTCATGTTATATGAAGCAAAGACCTGAACTCTCACCATATCATTCTACTCCAAGTGACTGAATGAGACATTGAACGTTAAATATTAGACATCTGCTTTTGAGACCATGGGTAAAATATAGAGATGGTCATCCACTGCAAGTTTAAAATACAGGAGAGAGAACAGCTAGTGAGACACAAAACTTTTCGAGTAGAGGCTGAAGACTTGAAACTGAAATGAAGGTTCAGGGGAACATTAGGCAGATGGTGTCCAAAAAATGGCAAGTGACAGATGAATGAGAGAAGTATAGGAATTGAGAAGAAAGAAAAAAGGAAAACATATAATTACTTTTATCAAAATCTATAGCCATTTTTGTTCAGGTTTCTAGCTCAAAGATTTGGTCTAGTGGTTAATATTGAGTGTATTCAAACATAATGAAAAGCAAGTGTTGATGCTTTTTTATCTTGTAAATATCTAATATATTAAGTATATTAGAATGGTAAAAATTGATTTGCACTTACATTTTCCATCAGCTTGTCAGCAAACCAACAGATCATAAAGAGCTGAACGAGTGAAGATAGAAGGAACATAATGAATTTCACAAGTTCCTTCATATCCTTAGCCTGTACAGAAATAACACAGTGGTGTTTAAAGTTATTTAAATTATTAGAAATAAATATTTTTGAACCACAGCAAAAAATGTCATAATCAGATCAGGGTGGGAGAAATTACTGGAAGATTATCCAAGTAGCATAGACATTACTGGAAGAAATTATCCAAGTAGCAATAAGTTTGCCGAATATTTGTTTGTATATAATGCAGCTTAAAATAAATAAATAAAATATAAAAAATAATTTAGTTTGATTGTAGAACAATATTTGAACTATTTTAATAATTAACATCACCTTTTTTGTCAATTTATTCGCTTTTTTGCGTTCCTTATCACTTATAGTTTAGCCATATCCATCTGTCTGTAGGTCTGTAAGTCTGTTATCCGTTTCATTCGCAGGTTATTAGTGCTATAAAGCAGAAATTTTTCATGGGTTTACATACACACACACAGACACAGACACACACACACACACATATATATACATATGTATATGTATATATATATATATTTATATATATATATATATCTATATGAATGATATAAATATTTTAGAGAGAGTTATTTGGGGTTCATTCATGGTTTTTTCGCATACCCCTATGTGTAGGGTGTCGTTGAACAGATCTTTCAAAAATATTGAAGATATTTTATGCTTTCGACAAAGGAGTCTCTACGAAATATTAAGCTTTAAAGGAGGTAAAGATACCTCATTATAACTAAAATGATTATTCTTTTTAAAGTTAGGTGCCCCAACATATACATACATAACGAAATTTAAAAAAATTACCACAGCTAAATGGGTTGTACTAATGTATGAGTTGTAGTCGACCAACTTATGCCGTGTAGTTGCATCTGTTCATAGAAACTCCATACAAATTCCTTAAATAAACTGCAAAAACAATAAACAACGGAACCATAACTCAAAATCCGTTTAACTACTTGATATTCTACTCACTTTATCTATTGCCTAGTTCCGTTATTTATCTCAAATAAACATCTCAAATATACTATAATGAACTTTGTAAGCGACTGCACTTTTTAATAAATAAATTAAAAACAATCAATTGAATCAAATTTATACACAATTCTCAAGTAACAAGCAATATCTTAATGAAATATTCACAAAACACTCGAATGGTCAAAAGAAATCGTCATAGTAACGATAATAACGCGATAGCTATTTCCTTTTATACACGCGCGACTTTATATACTCTTGTGGCTAGAACCAGCCCTTAACTTCGAGACGTTTGTAGTAACTGCCATCAGATGGAACCTGACAAAAATCTCAAACATCATTCGCTGCTAATAGAATATTTTATGTTTGTATATTAATTTTTCACAAATTGTTTTGTATGCACACTTCATTAATAATTAATTATGTGTTATGATAAACTGTACAAAAAATGAAAGTAGTCTATACACAGAAGAAAACTGTAGAATTGGACATTGAATATATTTAAGAAAAAATTATTTAGGGGGGACATAAAAAGAACACAAAAATATAGTTTTTGGAATTTTTGTCTGTTTGTTTGAACACGCATCATGGAAAAATTACTGACCAAATTAAGATAAAGTTTTTAAAAAAAACATGAGGGTAGACTTGGAGTAAAATTATTTTTTTATGTCATCGGAATTGTTTTAGCCCATTAGAAGATATATATATATTTCTTTTTCTTTTAACAATCTGCAATCAGCAGTCATACTATAAGCGGATGTTTTGAATGAATCCATTAACAGGTCGAGCGTGACTGCAGCGAGTCATCTACTCCGTAGTCTTTACTGCTCCCCACAGGGCTTTAAGAAGTCTTTTCTTTTTAACCTCTTTGTATAATTTCTAGTTTTTAGCTCTGTAGTCAGCTTGTTAGGATGGTTTTC
Organism: Druceiella hillmani; assembly: GCA_039881145.1. Lineage (NCBI taxonomy): Eukaryota > Metazoa > Arthropoda > Insecta > Lepidoptera > Hepialidae > Druceiella > Druceiella hillmani. The sequence continues at coordinate 16,664,711 of JAYKKI010000006.1, read as the reverse complement.
CAGTCTCTCATGGTATTTTTTGGTCAATTTTTGAATTTCCTCCATGACGATATCCATTTTCAGTTCTTTATGTATTTCAGCGTTCGTGACAAACCAAGGAACACCACTAATTGAGCGCAAGATAGCATTCTGCATCCGCTGTATTATCCTTATGTTTGATTTACTAGTGCTACCCCAGAGTTGAATTCCATAAAGCTACACTGGCTTTAGGATAGCTTTGTATATTAAAAGTTTGTTGTCAATACTCAGTTTGCTGTTTCTTCCCACGATCCAGTGTAGGTTCTTATAACGGGTATTAAGTTCATTTCTCTTTGTCTTAATATGTTGTTTCCACGTCAGACGGCGATCAAGATGTAGCCCCAGGTATCTTACAATGTTACATTATGTTGGTGAGGTAGTGTGGTATTCTCAAGATGGACTTCAGGACAGTTACCTTTACGTAGTGTGAACGTAACATGGACAGATTTGCTTGCACTCGCCTGTATCCGCCATCTCCATTCAAATTAAAAGATATATGAATTTATTATTTTTGAAAACGAATTTCTATCACGTCAACAAAGAAGTACCTACCTACTCAACGCATAGTAAATATACAAATGTATAGTGTATTTATGTATGTCAATAGCAAACTCAACCAATCCAGTCCAATTCAACTCAATGTCACTTAATCCAAACCTAAGCAAACTCAACCCAACCCGTCCCAAGAAAGCGCAAAGCAAATTCAATTAAACCCAATCCAGCCCAAAGCTAACCCAACCCAACCCAACCAAATCCTACCCAACCCAAACAAACCCAGCCCACCCTACCTAACCAGGCCCAAACCAAAGCAAACACAACTCTTCTTAAAGCAACCCATAGCAAACCCAGCTCAACGCAACCTAACCCAACTCCATCCCAATCAAACAAATTCAAAACCTCCACCACACCCAAAACAAACCCAACCCCGCCCAAATTTATTAACGGAAATTTATATAATTAAGAAATTTTATACAATTCCTAATAAATTTATGAAATTCCAAACTGATTTAGGAAATGTCTAAGAATTTTTTAACCATTTGACATTACAATCCAAAGTTTTGACTTACTTAAACAATGTTTATTTTCTAATGGATATAACAAAGTTATAATGTTTTCTAAAGATCGACACGCGAATGAAATTTTAGGCACAGTTAATAATTAATAATAACACAAATAGTTCTTCACTAATGTTACGTAAAGAAATTTGCAAGTCAGTTTTTTATAAGCTTAAATCGTTATTGGATCCGATAGTAATTTAAGTATGTCAAACACATGCCATATAATATAATTTAATAATACAGACATTCATCTCTGTAAATCTATTTTACATTGTCTTTTTCTATATATCTGGATACCATCTCTGTTGAGGTAAAAGAATTAGGTTTTTTGATGCAACCCATATCCAGGTTAAAGAAGCTCCACCAAATACTTGGAGACACGTTTATTGCACTTTACTCCAGGAATACACAAAAGGAACACAGTTTGGACATTTCTTGGTAATAATAGAATATGCATATGTGTAAATTTAATTAGTGTATTTAGAAACAATGTAAGTACTTACAAGTCTCAAACTTTTGGCCAGCAGTATATAAATTATATATAGTTTCTTGTATAAGCTAATGGCAAGTTAGAGTTTAAATTAATGGGAAAAATAAAGTATTAACTATGAAAACTTTTTTACTTATCTATTTCTCTGTTCATTTTCAATAAATTTACAAACATCTTTAAAGAAATTAAAACGAAAATACGATATTTTTAAAAGAAAATTTATAATACTTACTGTTGCCTCAAATCCAACAAGGCATATTATAACTGAGCTTGCAAGGAAGTTAATGAGAATGCTCAGGTTAAATACTTGCTCTATGTCTTGAGCAGCACTGCAAACATAATAATTCCTTTAATAATCAAATATAAGTTTTGTAGGGAACGAAAATGTATTTCGATTGAAAAAAACATTGTTTCTATTTATTTTGTCTACAAGTCTTTCAATTTTTGTCAATAATTTTGAAATTTTCGTCTTTCAAAATTAATCTAAAATTTAGTAGCCAAGAATAATTCCAAAGAACAGAACAGGTATTAAAATAAAAAATTGAATATAACATGTGTAAATAAAATTATATACTGCAATAAACAAAAGTGTAATTCAAAAATACTAACTTATTTCTTTTATGGTTTGCCTGATTCTAAATAAAGTGACAAATGTTTACACACGCTGTGATTAGGAACAGTAGTGAGCACGATTAGCATTCTATTACCACAATACCTAATGTGGCAGATACTTTATACAGAATCCACCAAGTAGCTTAAGCAACCCACAAAACTGCCAAGTAGCAGTTTATTAATAGAGATTTGTACTAGTAATATTTGAATTTGAAACCAATAACATCCAAGAAAAAGTTCAAAGTAGATATTTAAGGAAAATAAGGGTATGTTACCCAGAATTTATTCATACTTCATTACACCTGAGGTAAGAAGATTGTAGCCAGATAATTATTTACTACTATGAAAAGAATATGTGGTAATATGTGGTGTAATATAAATTATAAATACCTAAATATAAAAATAACTTGTCTAAATACTTACATTTTACATTATAAAAAAAATATAAAAATAACTTCTCTAAATACTTACATTTTACAATATAAATAAAAAAATATAAAAATGACTTCTATAAATGCTTACATTTTACATTATAAATAAAAAAATATAAAAATAACTTCTCTAAACACTTACGTTTTACATTATAAATAAAAAATATAAAAATAACTGCTTTAAATAGTTACATTTTACATTATAAATATAAAAATAATTTCTCTAAATACTCATACTTTGAGAATACTCTGCATGAACAATTGCTGTTTATGAAGACTACCTCAAAATTGTAGTTATGTCACACTAGTTCATGGCTTCACATAATCAGATACTAAAGGGTGAGCAACAATTTCATTCATGTCCCTATTTATATAAAAATCAGTAGAATTTATAACTTAACGAAGACATTGCTTTGGATGTCTTATTCAGTTTAAGAAGTTTTTACTCAAAAAGCATTAACTCAATTTCACTTCACTTGTTACACATTTCACTAGTTAGGAGCCAGCTCAATTATCTACCTATACAAAAATGAGCCAATGATTGGATACATATAAAGTATGTTCTTTGTATATTTGTATGCGTGATCAAATTATTATCGTTTTTAACCAATTTTCTCTTGCGAATTCTAGGTACTCATATCATGTAATTGGAGTAAATTATAGCTTTAAAAAATTGATTTTTCTTTATAATTAAATAGTCTATCGTGAATGTTATGTAGTTTACAGTGTTCTAGTAATTTGCAGTGTTCACATGTATCTGCTCAAGCTAGAATGTAATCACATATTGAATTTGTGAACATGAAAATGATTAAAGTGAATTATTTAATTTGTTACGAATGTCTTGTAAAATATGTCAATGTATCCAATTAGTCTGTTTACCGTAATTGAATACAAACTATAGTTGTATGAAAAAAAAATGAAATAAAATGGAAAAATAAACAGAGAAATCAATATAAACCCCACAATTAGCTTTGCTTTGCTTCTACAATATGCCAATAGATAATTTGTAGTAATTTATAGAAAAAGAACTATTATAGATAAAATTCCAAAATTTTATACATATTATCATCAAATATGAAAAAACATGACTACAACAATTTGAGCAATACACAAACTAGGAGTACTAGTAAGTGGAGTACCCAATGAAAAAAATTATAATTTGTATTGTTCACTTCTTAAGAATTAGAAGAAAAAATTACAAACATTTTTTAATGAATTTTTTACAAAATAGTGAAACTAATCTCTCAAAGGGCCGACTACCCAGGAGCTAACTATTTGTAATAGAATGATCAAGTTCAAGTTACTGTAGTACTTGTGATCAAGTTACTTGAACATGCTCAACTTAAAGTTTCTTACCATAGGTGTGATACATCAGAGAGAAGGCTAGCGTAGCCTTCCATTCTGTGGCCTGAATCATTAGGGCTGGCTGGAGGTTAAATTCCTGACTCTAACTAATGTATACCTCTATGTAAATAACCTATGTGCCGTTGGAGTTGGTTACATAGCATATTGAGAGCAGCAAGTTACAAAAAGTATCATATTTAGACAGCAGTGCACACTGCTTATGGTACCAAAAGATATAGGACTTGCTCAATGCGTTTTGGTGGGTCTTGTACTTGCCAACCTCCCGATCATGTAATGTACAGTAAATTTTGTATTGGCACAGAGCAAGGGTATTGACACAGGTCTATTGCATTTTGAGTTTTTAGGAGATGAACCTATTTTTGTTAGAAAGACTCACATTTTAGACATCATCTGCGTACACCGGCACCCTAGATGGACCTCTCTCGATTTTAAAGATTATGTCACCAAAATTTTATTTTCCAATGAACCCGAACAGTGGAATGAGACCTGGCTTAATCTGGTTTAATTTTTACTTTTACACGTTGCAATCCCTGACAGTGCACATAACCTTTCCTTTCCAGGAAGCGAGTTATTAGGACGATCCAGATATTGACTGGAAATAGTTCCAAGCCTGATAAAACCTAGACTTGATAATTACCTATTCAAATATTTTCTAATCAACGTTACATACAACTCCAAATAATGATGAATGACCTCTCTTACTCACATTCCATCACATGTTTAATTATGGAGGCTCATATCCTGCATCAGTATTTTTTTTCTGTTCAATTGATATTATTTTTTCTAATAAAATGTCAAAAATTACATTCCAGTGGTTTTCAAGGCATGCTTAATATAAATTATTTGATAGTCTTTAACATTGACCTGGTACTCCTAGTCCATCAAACTACAAAAAATATTTATAATTTGTAATTGAAACAATTTATTGTATTTATTTTGGAATGAGAATTAGTTTCAGTTGAGTCACAATCACAATCAATAATAATTTTAAAATTTACTTCAGTATCATTGTTTATAAAGTTAAAATTTCTTTATATTACATAAAAACGGGAAAGTGTTCATTTATCATGTGCATAATATTACTGTAATATTTAAACGGGAAAGTGTTAGTTGATATTAAAAACAAACGGGAAAGTGTTAGTTTATATTAAAAACAAACGGGAAAGTGTTAGTTTATTTAAAAACAAACGGGAAAGTGTTAATTTATCGTGTGCATAATATTACTGTAATATTTAAACAGTTCAAAAATTTACCTTATTAATATTTGATGCTTTCGAACGAGAGTACCGAGACGTTCATAAAGCGGCAAGTTAACCTGTTCACTTTGCTGTCTCATATTGCTTGGTTCATCCTGAACAATTGTTCTATCATAAATTGCTTCATTGTGTTCCACCATCAAAGTCTCAATATCATTTTGGAGTACGGAGAATAACATGCATAGATGACTTGTCAATGTAACCAGAACACAATCTGGTCCCACAATTCCACAAGCAGCTCTAAGACCTATATAAATATTATATAGTTATGTTTAAAATTTGACTCATGCAATAAGCAATGGAATAAAAGAATTAGCGGTAAAGAAGAAGAATTCGATACTAGTATCAGTGGTATCAACTATTTCTAAGAGAGGTTCCATCTAATAAATATGAAAAATCATGGTTTCATTTATAGTAACTTATCCTACATTACTTAGCTGAAATGTCTTGGCAAAGTTTAATAGCAGAAAAATATGTGTGCGACTTTCTTTTTCCCAAAAAGTCACCAAATGGATAAAGTCACATGCTTTTAGGACAAGATGGCTATTCTGTGCTTTTGTTATAAGAAAATATGAATATAGTTCATATTGTGTGTATTTATTTTCATTTTCTCACATCGGCCACATAATCTTCGACAAGAGCTTAACCCATAAGGTAATATGGATATTTTTTTATAAAGCAATTTTGAGCTAAAAATAAAAAGATCTATATGAAAATTGAGACATTTCATAATCATAAAAATTATTATCCATGAAATGAATTTAAATAACAAAACATTGTTCTTAGTCATCTTATAGGATATGTGCAAATAAGGGGTTGCTCGACTGAGGATAAGTTGTCATTAGCGTAGCCGTTCGGTTTCCTCTTTTTGTAATATATTGAGCTATTCTGACACTAGACACATATGGATTAAGAGCCAGGACTTAATATTCCTTTATATTAGGTCCTGGCCCCTTAATCAATATTATTTATAGTTTCTCGTTTAAAGTTTCTCTAAAAAATGCCAACAGTAAGAGCATGAACTGCCATGTTTTCATACAACGAAGTGGAATCACATTGATTTATAATTTTTATGTAAAGGAACACATATAACAATTGAGTGTATTTAGCTAAATCATCTTATTAAAAAATTTGCCGTAATATCCAGTTGTAATGATAAGACCATATGTTAAAATCTGGAGTAAATTACTAAATCACGTTTCACTTTGAGGTTATATTACTGGTGAGCTATTACATTAAATGAAAGATATTATGATAACTAGTCCATCATCTTAATATGTCTGTAATGTATAATGGTATTGTGGTCTTGTTGATGAATTGTTAGATGATTGTGTGAATGGCTCTAGAAACTTTTTGCAGTTGATTAATATTGCGAGTTACCTGTTGCCAGATCAGACAAACAATAACAGACTCTATAATTCAACTTATCTAGATAATTTGCTTTTGTCAGTGCTGACTGATGAAAAACATGTTATAAAATTCACTGATGAGAAGCATGAAAATATAAAATTAACCTTGAATAGGAAAATAATAGTACCATATGCCACTGTCATAAATTGGCAGCAAAAAATCATCAAGGAGTAAAATCATTGTCACAGGTGATGTTGACAGTATTATTTTACTAAACCTATTATGCCATACATGAACACTACAACATTCAATGAAAATGGTACCAGAACCTACTGTCTATATGTGATAAAAAATTGATAGAAGATTAGTTCAAGTCAAATTCAAGCCCATAAAACTAATGTTCTGATGCGAAAGCAAACAAATTTTTTTTGCTAATAAGGAATAGTTTTTGTGCAAGCACGTAAATATTTGTCTACTTTATTTACTATTGATTTCTTTTTAATTTGTTTGATGTATATTAGTTTTAATTAAATTAATTTAAGTTTAATTTAAAGCTGTTTTTCTGGAAAATTCATGAAGCTTTGAAGTCCATACTCAGGTTGCAGATTTGATTGAATTTTACTCTTTTGTTTAAAACATATTATCACTATCAGATGCGATAAATTTTTTCAATATAAAAGTAACCCGCCTTAGTGAATAGGTCATTACAGAATTTGAATATATATTTAATAATAGAAATAGGAGATGAAACTCGTTTAGATGACTACTACCATTTTTTTATTTAAAATTTTTCATTTAATTTGTTTTTGTCATTTGCAAATCAGTCATTTTTATTTCTTGCTTTCACAAATTAAAATGTTCTAATCACGTTGATTTGGTTAAAATTAAGCTACTCTAGTAAGGTATTCGCAGTGATTTTTCTTGTTAAGTATGCCAACAAATGTTTAATAATAAACCATTGCATTAAGATATTTTTAAATTTTTACTCACCAGCACATGCATGCACCAAATAAATAAAAGGATATCTGCCAATGGTACGTGGATCGAAGGGATACCAGAGTATGTAGGGGAAAAGCATCCTGACTTCTCGACCCAGCAGGTAGTCAAAGAACATTTCCAATAGTGGAAATAGACTGAATAACCAGATTAATATTCCATACATCCAAGAGAACGCTGTAAATTAATTATTTTCTTTTGCTTTGCATTATTCGTTTACAATACGCATAGCGCTAACTTATTGCTACGTGAGCACTTTCTTTCAATCAAATACAAGAAAATAGTTTATACCTTCAGTTAGAAGAGACTTGGCTAACTTCGCATCTTGCATGTCATTCGTCCAGTTTTGCAACTTTTCAACTCTTTCCAACTTAAGTTAGATCAGTATTGTTTCTTATTTACTGACGCTTACAACTTTACTCATTTATATTGGTTTATTGCATTAAACTATCTTAAAACATTAAAAGCGTTTATTCATGACAGATTGTTAAGAAATATTTCTGTGATAAATTATTTCATAAAAATAAAATAATAAACTTAAATTAACATTTTATTATTAAGAACTATCCGAATATTTGTTTTCTATTTGTTTTCATTTTGTTCAAATAAAAATGTTTGAATATAAAAACATAAATAAATTTAGATGTTGCAAATCTGCCAGACATCCCGAAATGGCTTACAAGTTTTTTTTTTCTTAGGATGTCTTTAGAATGTCATGTAATTAAAACAAGTTCCTATTATCGATATGTAAAAAAACCCTAAATTTAGCATAAAAAGAAAATTATTATTCATAAAAGGAAGAATAATTTTAAGAACGAGAAACTTGAATGGATTTTCTATACTTACACTCAGACCATGAATGAGAAGGTCAGATGGATGCAGGACTGTGAGGATGGGGATTCAAGATCAAAGATCGAGTTAATCCAGAATAAAGAAGTTATAAATGATCATTTAATTGCCTTTGGGTTAAATTGGTCTCTCCAAAATCTTTCAAATAAAATCTTAGTGCATAAAGTGTTTGGTTATTAAAATGAGTTTGAGTAATATATCATTCGCTGTGCTGTATGTCTGTTACAGTCGACAATAATTTTATTATAAACAATTCTGCAAAATATTTTGTGGATACGTACAGTTGACAGCAAAGTGGAGACGGTTTAGGTACAGCTCTTTGATAGCTTGCTGCGGTGGCGGGATGTCCTGGACCGGGTACAATTCTTCCAGACGATGCATAGCAGCGAGAAGGGTGTCACGGTTTGAAGACAGTGTGGTGTACTTTACTACTGCTGTTATAATAAGAATACCTTTATGTAAAATTAATGTCTTCAATAACAAAAACCTTAAGGGTATGCGTTTATTTATATGCGCTTTGAAGGTACGGTATGAGTGACTCATATAGGTCATATGAACAAATTTGTGTTTAATAGTGAAATGTAGGATATACCGCATTTTAATATATTAATAGGAAAAAAGATAATGGGGGAAGTTCAAGTGGGAAATGCAAAAAGAAAAGTCGTTGAAAAAGAAAAAAAAAAGAGAGAGTACGGTGAAAGGAGTCGGCTCCGTTCTCCCAATCCTCCACTCTCTCCCCCAGTCTGGAATGGGACAAAAGAGAGGAAGGGGAAAACGACCCTTTTTCTCACCTTACCCCTTCTTCCTCCAGGAGGGTTTGGATAAGGGTTGAAAAGACAAAAGAGTACTCCTCCTCCCAGTAGAGAAGGTCATCAATCCCATCCCTTGGCATGGGATATCGATAGTTAGCTCAGGGGAGAGGCACATAACTTCTCTAGCCCCCCATCCCGTCGTGCGCCAGAATGAGAGAGAAAAAGGTTCAAAGAGAAGAAAAATAACCCTCCTTTTGATCTTTTTCTCTGAAAGAAAACAAATTTTTTTTTGGAAGTTAGTCTCTCCTCTGACCCCGCAGGAAAACCATATTATTATTATTAGTACAAATAAATGAATGGAAAATATATTTTCCACTTTCCAGATGATTAGAATTTTTAGTAAATCAGATTGTTGTTGCTCTTTTTTAATTCTTTCAAGTCTAAAGGACTTTTAAAAATTATACAAGAAGTTATTTACAAAAACTACAAATGATAATGATCTAGTTTTTACTCACATGGTATCTCCACTTTTCTATATGTAGATCAACATTGAAAACCCATAAAAGTAAATTATTTTTAAGTAATTTAAAAAATATTACTTCTTTGCAAAAAACAATGTTATCTCGTAAACAACAATTTTACAGGAAACCACATTAAATGTTAAAAAAAAATCTTAATTAAAATTTTTTTACGGAGAATCTGCAATTAATTACGTATTTTTAGAAATCAGCTTTCTAAAAATATAACAAAAACCCTTTCATTTGATAGTTTTAGTGTGAATTATCATATTTAAAAAAAGGGGGAATATATGTTTTTGGAGTTTACTCCGGAGTGTCTAGTATTAATTTTTATGAATAGTTAAAATCAGAAGTTCAGAGCGTGAAAAAAAAGTGTAATCAGCTAATTTCTGGCACATCTTTTCGGTTATATATTACTGACGTCTCCTTTTAACTCCTAATATATGTCAAAAACCATGTTTTTGTTTATTTTATGTTACCTCAAATTAAGTAGATTAAACACCTTGGCTATGTAAAACAGAAAAAAATTGCCACACGAATAATTGACATCTGCGGTAAATGACGTACGCGGCATAAGGCGGTTACAGTGTCGTTATCGTTTATATGAGAATCCGTTTGTTCTGTAATTTGAGGAGCATGGGATTGAAAGTGCTGGAATAAGCGGTGTCGATGGAAATATCTCCAAGACGAAAAGATAGAGCTAGATTTGCATATTGCGTCGCAAAATATCTAACACTCGTATGTCGGCGGCGGCCATTTTAGTTGCGACTCCAATACAAGCGGTGCGCGGTGGCATATAATCGAGCGCCCTCGCAACACGGGAGTATATGTTTTCGTTTTATCCATTTTTAACCTGCTGTTTCACTTTTTAAAATTATGAATACCGACTTTAACTAAAATTACTCTTATTTATTTACAAATCAAACGTTATATTGAAATTGGTATTCTGTTAAATTAATATTTTTATCGTTTGATGTAAAGTGACTGTCTTGTAACGGGGTAACCTGGGGGCCGGTTATGCCGCTGCACAACCAACATCCAAGTTACTTATTATTACAAACTAATTTTTTTATCTTAAGATGAAGTCAATCAAAAGAAGGGCGGAGAGGATAATGCTGGTAATAGCTCAGGATAGATAGCTAGCACCGAATTCCTGATTTTCATGGATCATTTCATTAAATATACCAAATCCACACCTTCCGAATCGGTATTTTCACTATTCGATAATCAATCATTACATACATTGATATCAAGGTCGTCAAAAAAGCAAAGTAAAACTGTTATAATGCTTCGATTCCCACCACACTGCTCTCGTCATCTTCAAACGCTAGACGTCGGTATCAAAGATCTGTTCAAGATTTACTGCGCAAAAGCCCACAATAATTTGTTACGGAATAATCCCCGAAAGACAATGACGATCTGTCAAATTCCGGGCATTGTAAAATATGGTTGGCCATTAGCATCTATGCCAACTAACATCTACACCGCATATTGTCCTATGATCCCCATGTGTTTCCTGACAAAGAATTTGCACCATTTTTTGTTACCGACCGCGGCTGCAAACAAAAACAGAGCATACATCGGTAGATTTAAGCAATGATATCAATCCATTACGTATTCAGTAAAGAGACTTACTTCAGAAATCTCAAATTCTAACCAAGCTAAAAGTAAAGAAATAGCTCTAGAAAAAAACTCGGAAAATTTTCAATAGTCCTTTTGTAGACTTCGCAAAACAAAACCTAGCATGAAATAATTCATTCGTAAAGTCCTGAGCATGCTTCTAGACATATTTTTCTGTTGGGATGTTCTCATGATACAACAATATTCTCATCAGAGATTATCAAGCCACTGCCTATAGCACCTCCTCGATTTTTAGCAGTGAACAAACGAGGCACTAGGAAAACAAGTGTTTTTTACCGCCACTCCATAGAAAAGTGCACTTGCCGAAGAACAGGCTAAGAAAAAGACAAAACACAGACACACACACACACACCCACACGTATATATAAATACATATATATATATATATATATATATATATATATATATATATATATATATATATATGTATATATATATATATATATATATAATAAGTACAGCCAGACATTACTTAGTTAACAATTAATCTTCGAACCTATAGTGGACTTATTTTCATTTATTTTAGTTGGCCCTTCAAACTGAATATTCCATAAATTATTTCAATACGGTGACCAGAAAAAATGAAAAATAGGCGACATTATAAGTTAAATTTTCTTTCTGGCACTTTATGTAAATGTTATGATTTTGAAGTTTTTCTGCCATAGTCGTTGTATTGATAATATAAACAAATTAATCAGCTCTAAGTCTTAGCCAGTTATGTTTCGTATATCTAAGACACAGTACAAGCCTATTGTCTGTATCACACTGTAGGAGCAAGAGAGAGCTGTGCGCGCGCACATTTTCTTTCTCTCTTCCTCTCATAGCCAGTGAATGAAATATATATATATATATATATATATATATATATATATATATATATATATATATATATATATATATATATATATATATGTATATATATATATATATATATATATATATATATATATATATATAAATATATACATATATATGCAGTTTGCTAGCGTTATGCGAACGGTGATTTTTTTATTATTTTGTAATTTCATTTCGTTCTTGAACAATTTTATAAATTATTATTTTGTTCAATACATTAAATATTCTACGTTTAAAGTGAATAAAATTGTAAATTCATTTGAAAGTTCATATTTTATGAATTTGAAGTTTTACTTCAGTCGTGTGGTTTAAAGCACACCCGTTATTTTTTTTAAATAAGGTACAGTGGCCTAATAAGGCCTACTTTTTGCAAAATGTTTGTAAAATCAGGGAATTGCGCAATAAATGAGAACTACCATCAGTACGGAAGGCATTGTTTAATTATGGTTTTAAAGTTGGAAAAAATCAACACATTTTGTTGCGTTTTCATATTAATTAGACACTTTTTAAAACCTCGATTGTGTGCCTTGTTAGAAATTTTGCTTCTTAATGGGGCCTATCACGCAACTATGTGTATTCAATAAAATCAAAATTTATAATTATCATCAGCCAAACAATAATTTAAAAATTTTAGTTTAATTCAATTGAATATATTAGGCATTAATTTTGCAGAAATTCATTATTCACAATTAAATGAAACTACGTGATGTAGTATTATTTCTACTTTGTATAAAGCTTTGGATTTTTATTCAGAATTGATAATTGCAAAATTTGGAATCCGAATTAGTTCTTTAAAAGGTTTTTCTTTTTACAGTTAATACTCCAAAACATGCTTACAGATATTCCTGATACCGAAGTGTTTATTCAATTGTCGGAGTAAAGCCCAGGTTTTTAAAAGTAGGCTTTATTAACACATTTCCGCATTACAGCAAACCATCATTAAGAAACAAAAAAGAATAAAAGCATAAAACTTGCTTGGCATTCAATGTTTTGAAATTTAAATAAAAAGGTGTAAAAGAAGAAACATAAAAATCTTGACTGTTTTTACCAAAATAAAAAAAAATTATTGTTGAGGTTATTGCAATATAATTTATCGTTGAGGTTATTGCAATATAATTTATCGTTGAGGTTATTGCAATATAATTTATCGTTGAGGTTATTGCAATATAATTTATCGTTGAGGTTATTGGAATATTATTTATCGTTGAGGTTATTGGAATATTATTTATCGTTGAGGTTATTGCAATATAATTTATCGTTGAGGTTATTGCAATATAATTTATCGTTGAGGTTATTGCAATAAAGGAGTATCGCATTATTCGGTCATTGAAAAATTGACGATTGCCGTCAAAATGGTGGCGCGTTAGGATAGGAGTTGGTTTGCCCTTTTATTCATTAATGTTTTCACATGTGTGCACAAAATTTAAACTTATTTAGACAAGGCAAGTGTGAAGTTTTAAGTGTGGACCTTGTTAGGAGCCAGGCCTTGGTGGGCGTCAGTACCTTTGTTATTTGTTGTAATGTTTGCAGTACACTCTCATCAACTCCTCTCAATGAGTGTCTCGTTACAATATTTGCAACGCATAGAGCCACGAGTGGACTTTTGTTGTATACAAATACGGTTCCTCTCAGCTGGTGTCATTCCGTTATCCTCAATGGACGAGGTTTTAGTTTCCATACGGTTATTACAACTTTTCGTACATATATAGGATATAATCATGTGTGTGTAACCCACAAAATGAAAATTCAGAAAACTAGAAAGTGGAGAATATTCTGGATGAAAGCAATACTTCGAAACAGGACAAATACCTCCCCCACAATATTGTTAAAATATAATAAATACGTGGGAGTGTCCATAGGTTTATATTTTTGTAATTTTACAGAACCTAACAATATTTGAACTTAAAATTTAAATTTCTGGCTAAAATATAGGCTAAGATCTAGTAATATCATCACCGTCCTCATCGCAGTGGGATATTTAATTGATTACAGTCTTACGGCTTTGATGGAGTTGCGCACCGCGTGGTCCCAGGAGCTCGATTGATATTCTGATTGGCTGTAAGAGGTTGGTCTCGTAGCAATAAGTCGGCTATGTGGATCAACTGTATACATTAAAGTTTAAAAATAAATAAACATATACACATTATCCTAATGATCCAGTTTGAGGGTGTGAGAGTGGTACATCGAGATCGAATAGTTGAGCTTAAACTCCAATTTTCCGACTGTCATAAAAGCTAAGATCCAGGTGTTATTATCTTAGTCATCATCAGACCATTGAGTTTGTGCTTGTAAGAACTGTCCAACAAAATTATATATTAGAGGCTAAACGCGAATGTTCTAACTGTACTAATGGCTTAGATCTAGGTGTTGTCATTCTAGCCATAATCAGACCCCAAATTTGTGATGTGAGAACTGCCCGTTAAAACTGAACATTTGAACTCAAACTCCATGTTCCTAGCTTTAACAATGGCTAAGATCCAAGTATTATTATCCTAGTATCGCCAACAAAATTCGTCATCAACATACAAATACATGCATATGTATATACAATATTGATACAATAACAGAATAAAACTGAAGGATACATTCCAGAAAATAAACCTGCGACTACATTCAGGTTTCTTGAATTTTATTCTGCTATCTTTCATCTGAGATATAATCTAGTATTTTGGAGATAACTGTACCAATATGGTTTTATTACGTTAATATCGCACCGATATAGAGGTTTAGCGAGTTCTTTACGATATTTTTGTGAGTTATGTTAAGAAAAAATTGTGCGCTCTGCACACATTTTTTTCTTAATATATCGAAAACTAATCCATATTTTGAAAAACCTCTAATCTAATCGCTGCATATTATTAAAGCCTTTATTTTAGTGTAGATTCAAATGACATAGATATAAAATGGCGCCAAAACTACAAAATATATTTTCAAAATAGAGGTTATTTCAACAATAAACTTTATCGAGAAAAGTTTTACCTATCCTTTTTCCAGCTTTAGATCCTATTCGGTATATAGTCTACTGTTCATGTTATTTTTTTTCAGATAAAATAAATCGATAATTAAGACCCAAAATTTCAAATCGAAAATGTTAAATTTGTGTATAACGGCCTCTTAACAGAATGTTTAACACAATTGAATGAAACTACGTGATGTAGTATCATTTTTACTTTCTTTAAGTTCTTTACCACGACCTGGGTTTCGTTATATTACAACATCTTCAGGTGGGCTATTAGCAAAGATCTTTGCTAGTACTTGAAGATGTTGTAATACAACGAAACCTTGGTCATGGTAAAGAACTTAAAGAAAGTAGAAATAATACTACATCACGTAGTTTCATTTAACTGCGTATAATGAATTTCTATAAAATTAACGCCAAATATATTCAATACAATGTTTAACGTTGCAAATGCAAAAAGGTTCCTTCTGAAGATAATGCGACGGCTGTAGCAATGTCAGCAGCTGACACATCTCTGATGAATGGCAAATTATTTAATAATCTTTTGCCAGCACCTCCTAGGGCATTAAGGGCTATTCTGCCTACACTGTTTCTTATTTATAATAAAATGGCATCAAACACTTTTCTCTTATCGGAGTTCAAAAGGTGTTTGTCATGGAATACGGTTTATAATAACGGGGTATGATCATAAAATGTTTCTCTTGCATATTCAGTATTGATTTCTATCTTAACATTGTTTGGTAGAGAAAGACAAAAGCTATGATGAATTTGTCTGAAAACGAATTAATGGTTTTATTTAATTCAGGCAACGCTTCATCAAAAAACTTGTCAAGTATGAGTGAAACTTGTACTACAAGGGTTCCGTACGCATTAAGCCTTTACAATCATTTAAGCGTACATAGTATTTTTATTAAACTGTTTACAAATATTAATTTTTCACAACTTGTTGTCTATACCCAAATCTACTATATCTTTCACATGTGTAAAACGTAGTGCATTTTTAAATCATTACAAGATCTAGGATGATTAATATTGTTTTCCTGTAATCTCCTAGTTATATTTTAATGACACTGTTTTTCTTTACAATTTTTGGCTAAGTGGATTCGGAAATAAGCCGACTATCTAAATAGGACTATCTTTAAAATTATGCAGTTTTTTGTTTTATTTCTCCTCTTCGTAATAAGCCAGTTCTCTGAAATAATATCCCACATGGTATATAAAATTTAAAAAAGATCTTTATCTATCCCCTCTTTAATTCATATATGAATATTTTTATTAAGCTAGTGCGAAATGTATGGGTTGATAACACGTATTACTTTGAAAAATTGTACATTTCGACCCTGCATTGTTTCTAACAAAACCGGCTGTGAAAATGGAAAAACATAAATGTATCGTAGACGAAAAAATATAGTGCGTATTTATAAAAATTATGACACCCAGAATCATTGCTATAGTTTTCTCTACAGCATTTACGTAGGCTTCTGAAACCTATATTTCTTGCGTAATATCAAGATGTGTATTTTTGGAAATAAAAGTATCTTTTCTAATATATTTTTCAGTATATTTCTGAAGATATAAAATCAAAAATGACCTGCTTGCTGTGTACCGACACCATTAGGGGGCGCGGCCTGTGAAATCACGAACCATGGGAAGCCACCATAAGGAAAAAAACTTTCCGTTGTATTTAGGTGTGCTACATATACTCTGCCGAGGACATGACTTTTTTTAAATATCGGAATGACAATGCAAAAAATTATAGAACTTTCCAGCATTTTCCGGAATTTTTGAATATTTTACCGTACATTTGAGAACATTAAAAAATTTTATAATGACTTCTCTAGACTTTTATAAAACTTTCTCGTTCAATCGAGAACTCTCCATATTTTTATATCGACATTTTTACAATTTTCTATAGTTTTACCTATATTTCATACATTAAAACACGCTGACTTTGTTTTTTTCGCTGGAATTTTTTTGATTAATTCATTTCATGTTTAATATCCGGGAACTTTATCATAGTTCAATTATTGATTCCACTTAACTATCTAATTCAAATGAGTGCATCAAACTGTTGAAGAAAGTATATAACACCCTCTAATAAGTGAAATAGACAATAGTCTATTTCATTTTTCCCGATAATGGTAATGTGACGCTTTTGTGAGGTTACGACCTATGGTATTTTTAGGATATCCATCATCACCTGTGAATGTATAACTTGAAAAAGGCTTAAAATGTTTAGTGCGTTTCCCTTCGTGCAAACATGGCAAATTCGGATTTTCGGGGATGTGTCGCTATGAAATATCGAATAGAATTCGATTCCAGTCTTTGTTTGATAATTCTACAGATATATTACGCTGTCAATTTTATAAGGCACAATATTGTATTGCAGTCACGACAGTAAGTGTACGAGTGGTACACCTCGTTTCCGTTATTATGCTGCCATTACGGTTATTACAACTTTACGTACATTTTGTGGGTTACACACACATGCTATAATCATGTGTGTGTAACCCACAAAATGCGAATTCAGAAAACTAGAAAGCGCAGAAGATTCTGGACGAAAGCAATACTTCGAAACAGGACAAGTACCTCCCGCACAATATTGTTAAAATATAATAAATACGTGCGAGTGCCTATAGGTATTTTTGTAATTTTATAGAACCTAACAATATTTGAATTTAAAATTGAAATTTCTGGCTAAAATATAGGCTAAGATCTAGTAATATCATCACTGTCCTCGTCGCAGTGGTATATTTGATTGATTACAGACTTACGGCTTTGATGGAGTTGCGCACCGCGTGCTCCCAGGAGCTCGATTGATATTCTGATTGGCTACAAGAAGTTGGTCTCATAGCAATAAGTCAGCTATATATATAATCGTGGTAGCGAGGAGACTGCCCTGTATTAATTAGGAATATCAGATTTTGAATGTTGAAATAAAATATCCTGTTCCCTATATCATATTTTTCTTAAGTTCACCGATCATAAATTCTGTCTGTCCCACTCCCACTGAAGATCTCGTAGTCCACCAGTAAACATTGCTAATTGAACAATGGCCTTAATGTTTTATTACCAGATAAGGCACCTTGCAAATGAACCTAATTTTCGGCTCGAAATTTAGTCCGATTATTTCTCACAATTAAATGAAACTACGTGATGTAGTATTATTTCTACTTTCTTTCAATTCTTTACCACGACCTAGGTTTAACAAAGAATCTTTGCTAATAGCCCGCCTGAAGATGTTGTAATACAATGAAACTTAGGTCGCGGTAAAGAACTTAAAGAAAGTAGAAACAATACTACACCACGTAGTTTCATTTAATTCTGAGAAATGAATTTCCACAAAATTAACGCCAAATATATTGAATATCGATTATTTTCTTTATTATTTCTTAGTTTGATTATTTTTTATGCGACGGAGTGCCTGCAGCTGGATCAATTTGAGAAATATTTATTGATAAATCTTTTCCTCGAAATACAATTTTGACCTGTGCAATTCTAATTTTGTTTGTCAAGTAGATTTGTTTATTAAATTGTTGTCCAGAAATAACAGCTGCTTACTTAATGTGTCAGAAGAGCATTGTAATGGCCACGATGTCCGAAAACATGGTAGTTTATTTACTTTTAAGTTTCAGGGTCGTCAGAGTGTCTTGTCTTGTTAATTAGAGTTTCGTAAAGTGGTTGTGATGCTTTTACTAGACGAAATGGAAAATCCTCTAGGAAGACCTCTAGGTAGACGAATGAAAAAGCCTCTGTACTTTAAATGTGGGTACGGGACCACTTTATATAATCTATGTACTCATAAATTATATCATTTGAAAAGTGCTATAGAAAAAGTGATATAGTTTTTATCAATTTAAAATCTATGAACGGTTAAATGTACATACAATAATCATTTAAATGTATATAAAATAAATTCACTGAAAACATTGTACATAGCAACCTGTACAATGTTTTCAGTGAATTTATATACAATTAATTTATTATTATTACATAACTGACACTTTTATAAGAAGAAAAAAATTTCGGAACAAATACAGTTTAGCGCCAACGATATTTTGACAATTTGTTTGACGTGACATGAAATAAAATACCTATAAAAATAAAACGACTTTGACATATTGAATAAAAAGACACTCGTGATTATTAATAATAATAAAAAGATTTTTAAAAAAATTGCTCACGAAAAATGGGTTCAAATATTTTTTGTTCCTAAATCTTTTAGATATCGTGGAACACGACGCATAATTTTTTACGAATATAGAAGAGGGAAAGCCTTGTCATTTAATTTCCCCTTATTAGCATCCGATACTTTTAGATTTATTCTTCCGTTTTAAAGTGGAACAATATAAATAGACAGACAGGGAGACAGAGACACCTACAGAAACTATTGGATAATTTTTATAATATATAGAAGAATCTAATTCATTGCAGCGTAGTCAATCTGTCCACAAATAGATAATAGGTCTTCTAGTATTTCTTCCAATATGTCTTCCAGTATTTCTTCAATTGACATATCTGGTCCTGTTGGCTAGCTGCCGGGTGTGTCGTTCAGTCGAAGTGTAAATTTTCTATTGGGAATTTTGCCCCATGCGAGCTAAAGACAAACAAACGTCACGTTCGACAGACGTCTTTCTTTCTCTTCGTGCTTTAATATTATGAACCTCTTGTTCTACCGAAATCTCTTTTTCTTTGAAATGCCATTCTTTTTCTATTGTTTTACTGAACGATTTTCTTTCTATTCGTCTCTTTAATTTTTGTACGCTAAACGTATTCTTTTAGCATCTGCCATAATACAGTCTATGTTAGAGGTAAATGTTCGCAAAAAATCGTTAAAAAACCTTTTAAATAGGTAAAAAATAATTACAAACGAAATTAAAACAAAAAAGAATTAAAATAATCTAGTTGCCTAATGAGCACGTTAATTATTAGCAGTCGGACCAATGCGGGATGCTTTTTCTCGAACTCAAATCTAAGTGTTCTAGAATATTTTGAAATGTTCCATGTCTACAAAGCAAAAAATTATAGAAATTTTCCGTAATTTTGAATATTTTACCGTAAATTTGAGAAGATTCCAAAGTATCATTGACTTTTCTAGAATTTTATGAAACTTTCTCGTTCAATCGAGAACTCTCCATATTCTGATATCGACATTTTTACAATTTTCTGTAGTTTAACCTATATTTCATATATTAAAACCTTCAGGAATAAATGCCTAACATAAAGGTGAATACAGCACCAAATCCATTCAATTGAACTCAAGTTATAAAAGGATAAAATGTACCTACATTAAAGGAAGAATACTTTACTATAAATTTTAATACGATCAATATTTACAAAGAATTCCACAAAAAGCTCTCTTATGTCCACGAGGGTTTTATATATTTTTAATACTCAAGAAATATTTATTATGGGCTATGTATAACAAATAAAATATATCGCGTAGCGGATTTCTTAAGATCTAAAATCTTCACAATTAAATGAAACTACGTGATGTAGTATTATTTCTACTTTCTTTAATTTCTTTACCACTTTGTGGTAGTGGTAAAGAAATTAAAGAAAGTAGAAATAATACTACATCAGGTAGTTTCATTTAATTGTGAATAATGAATTTCTACATAATTAACGCCAAATATATTCAATATCTAAAATCTTGTCATACGTTATACTTATTTAGGATGTCCATCCACATATTTAATTTTTTTGCAAGCCATTAGTAAAAACGCGTTTTGGGTACCGTTTTTTTTCTAGAAAATTACAGTTACATTGAAATTACAGTCATTTTTATATGCCATTGTATGGTCTTAAATACCAAAACCTTTTGAAATAAACATCCTAAGCGACTATGAAAACCGCATTTTAATTAAATTGTTTTTGTGCTTTTAGCGAACACAGAAAATATATGCGAAAGGACCTTGTTTCATAACATGATTTGATTTGTAACTTGATTCAAAATGAAAGAAAAACAAGTGAAAAAATACAATTGTTTAACGCGTAACCTACCACTTTATGGTAGGTTTTTAAGCAGCGGGTTAAATAAAGAGTGCGGTTTCATGCAGTCAGTACTAACTTGGGTAATTATAACGAAAATAAAGGCAAAAATATTCCCGAAGAAAAAGATTTGTCTTTTTACAGTTTTTGCTATCATCACATCAGGTTAGGTTAGCTAATACTAAAAGAACGATTTTTACTCTCTAATTTCTTAATTTCTAGACCAGAATCATATAGATATCTACATATTGATGATAGAATGTTATAATTGTATCATTGCAATCCACAATGTCCTGGGTATGAAACCCTTGGCGCACGACTTCTATTCACACTTATATTCACAATTTGCCTTTAAATTATTCAATTTAAATGTCTTTCTCTTTTTTCTAGCATTCTTTTTTTCTCTAATCTGACGCTTCAACAAAATTGGTGGGAAAACGTGTTTAAAAGTCTGTCAAGTCAACTTAATAGCGGTTTTTGGATATATCTAACAAGTTTTATTGTATTTTAACCACCATAATTGTTTTAAATTATCCAGAAACATAAAGTAATAGGGAAGAATGAAGCAAAAGTGTGATTATAAAGATGATAATATGGGTTTTGTTATTATTGAGATCAATCTGAAGCGTTTCTTATCTGTTCGATTTTTTTTTAATGTTCAGGGCATGAAAGAAAGTTTTCAGTAAGTAAATAAACGTAGGTAAATAAACGGCGAAATACTTACCCAAAAGTACAAAGCCAATGTACGTCAAGACGCTGGTAACATCCAAGAAGTGTTCAGCATTTCCCAAAGATGTAAGCATATAGGTAATTTCGGAAATGACCACCACGTACAAGTTGAAGGTATAGATGTAGAAGAACCAAAAGCTCTTCACGTTCTGCCATAAGTCTTCCGGTAACGGACCTAGGGGGTTACGGCCCGTCCAACTCAGTATGAGATATGAACGTTGGAAGGTCTTCATGTACTCCGTAGTGGTGCCCTCGTAACTAGATGCCGCTCGCATTTCGAATATCGCTGTTAAAGTAATTTTATGAACTATTTATAAAACTTAAAAAAATGTAATTTGAGCAAAGACATTGATTTCTAGCACTTGACGTAAAACAAGAAAATACAGGAGATATTCGTCAATAACCATTATTATTATTCACAATTAAATGAAACTACGTGATGTAGTATTATTTCTACTTTCTTTAAGTTCTTTACCACGACATAGGTTTCGTTGTATTACAACATCTTCAGGTGGGATATTAGCAAAGATTATTATTAAGCTACTTATTATTAAGCTATTTATAAGTTCAGTTGCTATCAGTATTATGATAATTTATTTAACATCCTCAAGTATAACGTAATAGATTAAAGTACACTTTAACGTAAGACAGATGACTTAAATTGAAATAAATTGCAGAAAGAGAAGGTGTACTAAGAGTTATTGAAAGCGAGACACCGAATTTGTAATAATTTTTAAAAAAATTCAATATCGCTATATTTGAGCTACCCAAACAAGCAATGTTTTAATTTTTGACCTAGAAAATTGAAAGTGAAAGAATGAAAATATATACGCTGAAAAATATTTTACAAAGTAATTTTTACATCAATAAATAAGCAAACTTGTAACTGTCGTTTGAATATTAAATTAATTAACTAAGAAATGAAAATTCGAACACCGGAGGCGCTGTTTATATTTTAATGTACCTTTTTTAATATAACTTAAATATTATTTATACACCCCACCAGTCCAGCCCCGCTCGACTCCAAGTTATGAGGTCCTCTAACCTGGTCTAGAGTCGGCTCTGGCGTGTTGCGTCGATCACAGGTTTAAGGCCTTTGACGTCGCACTAGGGAGTCCCGGGTTCGATTCCCGGCCGCTGTTGATCAAGGACATAGGTCATTAGAGGATCGCATGACTTGGAGTCGAGCGGGGCTGGACTGGTGGGGGATATATATACTATTTAATTTATATTAAAACAGGTACATTAAAATTAAATCAAATTTTTAATTCTCGTGCCACTGAAAATATTTTTTAGCGTAGAATAACAACCGACTTTAAGACTCTACTAAACTAATTTTAGTATTATGAGTGTACACTTTATGTACAAATACTGAGAAATACTTACAAAAATTAAATAAATCTAACTTGGAATTATACTTTTTTAATATTTCTTTTAAATACTTGTATCCAATAAACACCTGTATTCAAGGAAAATGCTGAAAATATGTGAAATGTTAACGAGACCATTTTATTTTATATGATAAAACGAACCAGCAATTTTCTGCGCAGCTATTTGATTATAGGTGTTTTATGGGTGTTCCGGTCAGGGGACACCATCCAATTATTATAATGATAGATTTTACTCGAATACCGGGGCGGGGTTTTTAGAAAGAATCGGCGATGAAAAAGTTTTTCTTTATGCGGTTTTCTTTTAAATTTTTATTGTTCCGCCCTATCCGAATAGTATCCTATTGCTGTTGGTCATTTGTCCGTTCGTTTGTTCGTCTGCCACCGACTAATCATAAATATTATTTGCAATAAAATTTGAGAAATTCTGTAAAATAATAACGATTAACTTTAGAAAACAATAAAAAAATATATTATTTTTCTAACATTTTTAAATTATATTATTGGCGGCGGCGCCAGAAGATATATCTAAATTGAGTATTACTTCTTTGTTCAGAAGTTTATAGAGAACTTCAGGAGGCAGCTTGTGGGACATAAATTTATCACCCTACGTATTGCTATAATCTGTCAGTATAAGTTGTAACACTTTAAAAACAATTCCAATATGTTTTTTAAAACTTAACTGAATATAGTTTTTGAACGAGTTATTGAAGTAAAATTTCTTTACGCACGCTTGACTAATATATATAATATTTGTATATTACTATAGGGACATAGGGAATATATATATATTGGTATATTACTACAATGGGACAAGGGAGAGAGGTGCGAGCACACATTTTTTCTCTCTTTCTCTCATAGCCAGTTATGTTTCGTATATCTAAGACACAGTGCAAGCCTATTGTCTGTATCACACTGTAGGAGCAAGAGAGAGCAGTGCGCGCGCACATTTTCTTTCTCTCTTCCTCTCATAGCCAGTGCATGAAATATATATATGCGAGTTTGCTAGCGTTACGCGAACGGTGATTTTTTGATTATTTTGTAATTTCATTTCGTTCTTGAACAATTTTATAAATTATTATTTTGTTCAATACATTAAATATTCTACGTTTAAAGTGAATAAAATTGTAAATTCATTTTAAAGTTCATATTTTGTGAATTTGAGGTTTTACTTCAGTCGTGTGGTCTAAAGCACACTCGTTTTTTTTTTGTAAATTTATTCTTCGATTTAATAATTTACTTTATTTAATTTTTAGTATTTTTCATGAAAACACAGAGCTGTTTAAAACACAGACATGAAGTAAGTCAAGAAATGTTGTACATAAATTCACTCAACAGAAGCAAAAAAGGTAACAAAATGGAATCTTTTGAAATTATTATTTTAATTTGTTGAAAGTCCAAAAGAATCTGCCAGCATTTCGGAAGTGATTATAGCTGCCCAAATCAGTGACAAAAAAGGCGAATGAATTTTCCCACGACTCTGAAATTAACTACACAAAGTATTCCCAATTAAATGAAACTACGTGATGTAGTCTTATTTCTACTTCCTTTAAGTTCTTTACCACGAACTAGGTTTGTTGTATTACACCTTCAGGTGGGCTATTAGCAAAGAGAAAAAGAATATTGTCGTGAAATTGCAAAGGCACTAGAATAGAAAAGATACTAACTCACAAAAACTATTTGGTTGAATGAACATGTCCTACTAAATAACAAAATACTTTAAGCAAAAGTACGTGCCGCAAAAAAACAAAAAGGTATGACTGTATGTGGATCCATAAGTGATATTTGTATGTATCTGTTTACTAAATATTTATTACAGTAATATTATGTACAGGGGCGGATAAAGGATTTGATTATATGGGAAGGGGGAGTCAATCTTTGCTCATTTGACTCGCTTAATCTTCCAGAAAAGTAATAAATAAAAAAATATAAATTTCACTTTTGGTTTTGTTATCTATTTGTTACAGTACAATCTATTTGTTACAGTAAAATAACTGTCAGTAAAGGTAATATAAATACTAAAAATAATAAAACACAGTATTATTTTTTGTAGTACAATCGCACCAAATAGGTTGGTACTAGTTGGCCCGTTCTTTCATATACGTCTCTCTTTGGTATCGATAGAGATACAACATGTGCAACGGTAAAATGTTGACCTCGAGCTTGCGGCTGGCTTCGCGAACTATTCAAATTTTTGGAAAAAAATCTGATACATCGATAATTTATATTTGGAGGCATGATGGTTCCCTTATGGGTCAAAAAGAAAAAAGACACGAATGTTTATGAGACTCGGATTTCAACCTACTGTCTAGTAGGCATAAGCGAAAGAAACTCGCAGCAAACAACACAACATACATACAAAATTAATTGAACAATGAACGATTGAATAAATCAAAGATTTAAGTCACTTTTTAGTTACCTACAGTAATGTAAAACGCTTGTGCTACTCCACATTCGGAAGCAATATTCATTTTCATTAACATAAATATCACTTATTATACACACTGAGAGAAAAAATTTCTGAAATCTATTAAATATTAATTGGTTCAAAGAAATATTTAATCAAATAAATATTCGTAAGAGTTCCGATTACATTTATTTAATTTATTCGTTGGAATAAAATATACAGTTATTAATTGGAATCAAATATATAGTTATTCATTGGAATCAAATATATAGTTATTAATTGGAATCAAATACAGTCAAACCTGGGTAAGTGAGAACTGGATAAGTGAGAAAACTCTATAAGTGCCAGGACCCGTCATTTTAAGCTCCCAAAACCTCTATTAGCGAAAAACAGAAACCTCTGTAAGAGAGAGTCGTTTTTCCCTCACGGACCTCCGTAAGTGAGACTGCTACTTATCTATACCTCTATAAGCGACAGCCGAGCTTTATTTATTTATATTATTTAGGAGGAACAAATGACAAAACAAATTACAAATTTAACATCTGCTATTTTATGACTCATTCTTAACTTTCGTGGAACTTCCTACCATTGTTTTTGTATTGTTTTCTCGTCAATATTGTACCTATTCTATTTCGTGGAACTAAATAACGTTGTTATTTTATCGCATTCTTTTCGAATGGACACGTGTGCCTGTGTACCGTTCTGTTTGTCGGGCTTACTCAGTTTATAGTTAATCAATTGCGAAGGAAAGTTCTGTTCTGCATCATGTCAAAACGGAAAATTAAAGTACTGTCATTAAGTGATAAACTTAAAATAGTGAAAGCGTTTGAATCCGGAAAATCGCGAAATGAAATTCAGAGGGAGTTTAATTTACCAGAATCCACCTATTATAAAATTATAAAATCAAAAGACTCTATAAAGTCTGAGTGCTCTGATGGACATGGAAATATTAAGAGGACTAGAGTTTCTGAATTTCCCAATATCGAAAAGTGCCTTTTGGAATGGATAAAACAAACTCTCGATAAGAACATTCCCATAGATGGACCTTTGTTGAAAGAAAAATCAAAAGAGTTTGCTACAAAACTGGGAATCCAGAACTTTTCTGCTAGCCACGGCTGGTTAGAGGGTTTTAAAAGGCGTCATGATATAGCTTTCAAAAAAGCAGCTGGGAAAAGTAAATCTGTGGACCAAGGTGTGTGCAACCACTGGACTGAAGATCTGCCAAATCTTTTAGAAGTGTATGAACCAGACAATATTTACAACGCGGATGAAACTGCTTTGTTTTTCAAGTGCCTTCTAGATACAACATTTACGTATAAAGGCGAAAAATGCCATGGAGGAAAACAAAGCAAGGAACGCCGTACACTTCTCCAGTATGTAAACATGAGTGGTACGGACAAACTCCCACTTCTCATCATCGGGAAATCAAAGCGACCTAGATGTTTTAAAGGTGTCTAGACTCTACCCGTTGATTATGCCAGTAATACAAAGGCTTGGATGATCAAGATATTATTTAAAGATTGGTTGAAAAAAGTTGACAAACAAATGAAAAAAAAAACCGAAAAAAAATTCTGCTTTTCGTTGACACCTGTGCTGCCCATACGGACTTACCAACACTTGCAAACGTAAAAGTAATGTTTTTACCTGCTAACACCACTAGTAAACTTCAACCATTAGATCAAGGCATCATTCACACTTTTACGAGTCTGGTAGAAAACAGTAGCCCTGACATTAACGTACTTCTAGCTATGAAATTTGCTAGAAAAGCATGGTACTTAGTTAGTGACGTTACTGTCAAAAACTGCTTCAAGAAAGCTGGGTTTTGGAAAAGTACAGATGAGCAAGACCTGCCACAGGAAAATGATGTTGAAGTTGGACCTAGCAACGAGGGATGGACTAAGCTTGTGTCTCACGAATCCAATATGTTAATGCCGAGCTTCGAAGATTTCGTTCAAGTTGACGACGACGTAACTACCGCTGGAGAACAAACCGACGACGATATCGTTAAGAATTTTGTGAACACCTGTATTGCTGAAAATGACAGTGAAGACGAGGCACAGATTCCGGAAACAGAAATAAAGATCATTCCAATGAAGCTAGCTTTAAATGCGTTGGAGACGGTCCATCAGTACTTTGAATACGCGACGGTTGTTGATCAAGCAATATTCGACAAAATTTATGAGTTAGAGAAAAACATTCAAAATACAAAAACAGAAACAAAAATGAAATTGACGGATTTTTTTAAGTGTAAATAAGTTCTAAACAAAATAAAATGACATAGTGCATGAATGTTTGTTTTGTTTTCGTAAGCATCTTGATATCTACCCTTATAAAGTACTTACATGTCGAAATCTAATGAACGTAACATATACACACTATTAAAAATATATATGTACATAATATATGTTGTGCATATTATGCACATAATTTTATCATATTACAAATTTACTACATTCGTACTTGCTGTGACTTGTTATTGCTGCGTACCTCTATATGAGACAAACGCTACCCATGTACCTGCATTAGCGAGAAACTCGGGTTAGTGAGAAACCTCTATAAGCGAGAACGAGATTGTGCTCCCTTGAAGTCTCGCTTATCCAGGTTTGACTGTATATAGTTATTAAATGGAATCAAATATATAGTTATTCATTGGAATCAAATATATAGTTATTCATTGGAATCAAATATATAGTTATTCATTGGAATCAAATATATAGTTATTCATTGGAATCAAATATATAGTTATTAATTGGAATCTAATATATAGTTATTCATTGGAATCAAATATATAGTTATTCATTGGAATGAAATATATAGTTATTAATTGGAATCAAATATATAGTTATTCATTGGAATCAAATATATGGTTATTCATTGGAATCAAATATATAGTTATTCATTGGAACCAAATATATAGTTATTCATTGGAATCAAATATATAGTTATTAATTGGAATCTAATATATAGTTATTCATTGGAATCAAATATATAGTTATTCATTGGAATCAAATATATAGTTATTAATTGGAATCAAATATATAGTTATTCATTGGAATCAAATGTATAGTTATTCATTGGAATCAAATATATAATTATTCATTGGAATCAAATATATAGTTATTAATTGGAATCTAATATATAGTTATTCATTGGAATCAAATATATAGTTATTAATTGGAATCAAATATATAGTTATTCATTGGAATCAAATATATAGTTATTCATTGGAATCAAATATATAGTTATTCATTGGAATCAAATATATAGTTATTAATTGGAATCAAATATATAGTTATTCATTGGAATCAAATATATAGTTATTCATTGGAATCAAATTTATAGTTGCATCAAAGGAATTTGTAAGAATTACAGAAAATTTTCTTTATAAATGAAATAATATATAATGAAGATTAATAATAAATTCTTTGAATCAATAGATTGAACACTTCCTTTCATAATTATTTAATTGAATTTAAAACTTCATTTGTTTGTTTAAAAAAAAATTAATTTGATTATAATAAATCTCAAATAATGACGATTATATAATGTATTTAATGAATTATATATTTTTACATTTTCATAAATTAATTTCTTACCCTGAGAAACATAATTTGCAATTGTAATGAAAATTTCTTGAATCAAGAAAATATGCATTTAATTTAAATATATATTTGTTTATTATACCCAGTGCAAAAAATGCTTATATTAAACAATTAATTATTTGTTTTCCATATATTTTATGAATAAAATCCAAATCAATTGTTTTAGCGTTCATTTTAATTTTAAGTGTTTAAATTATTATATACTGATGCAGTGTCGAATTTTGTCGAGACTACTTAATGCGTTCAAATACAATTGACAGTATTTGTTGTTAGTAGTTATGTACTAACGCAGTTTTCCGTTTATGGAGAGACTGCTCAATGCGTTCGACTATAACTGACAGTACTTGTGAGTGATTATACTGACAACAGTTTATCGCTGCAGTACAGACTGTGTAATGCGTTCAAATATAACTGAAAGTTATTTTTTGCAATTTTAACAATTGCCTTTCCAATCGTCAAGAATGCTTATGCATTCAAATATAATTAAACGGTATCGTGAAAATTATTATAATCAGTTGTCTCTAGCGGTTACCCATTCAGCTTGTGACCACATATAATGATGCTTAATTTAAGTTAACGCGTGGGAGATGCACTAGCTACGCAGTCAATGACGTGGATACAACAGAGTTTTTATTTTTTGAAAATATAAATTACATCATATAATTAAATGGCATCGTGAAAATTATTATAATCAGTTGTCTCTAGCGGTTACCCATTTTACATTTAAACATGAAAGATGTTTTTCCGTTCACAAGTCGACAAAGTGATAGGTTTATATGCTGCAAGATTTTTTTTTATTCCAATTAACTACTACAATTTATTTGTTATACTCACTACTGGTTTTGTTTCATTTTAATAAGATAACAGACCCGAACGTTCGAAGGATTGTGATAATTTCATATAAACTCTTTTGCAAAAAAAACGGACGCTTATCGGAATAAACCATATCAAAGTTATTTTATTATTATTTGATGCATTTTATATGGCGATATGATGAGATTATTGTTATTTATTATTGAGATATCGTTTTTACCTACTTTAGTAATTAAAAATGCAAATAAATTAAAAAAAACGATGTAAAGTCCACCGACGAGCTTTTTCATACTGGTACATTAAAAATGGCTAAAGTTGATTTTTGAATATTTTTTATTAATTTAACATAAAATTTGAAAATTTAGTAACGAGTATGGCCTCCTCTAGCTAAAATAAATGCGCTTAATCTGCTAGGAATGCTTTCGACGACGTTTTTTATCATTTCCTGAGGAATACGATCCCATTCAGCGACGATCACATGTTTAATGGCCTGAATGTTTTCTGGAGCTGGTTTTACGGCTCTGACGCGTCGTTTGAGATTATCCCATATGTGTTCTATCGGATTGAGGTCGGGACTTCTAGCTGGCCAGTCTAACCGACGAATTCCGGCCTCCTGCATATACGCATCAACGTCTCTAGAGCCGTGGGTGCGAGCGTTATCGTCCATTAAAATGGACTCACCTCCAACTGCTGTTAATGCGGGTTTGAAGAATAAGAACCTTTGTCATGTACCATTGCGCATTAAGTGTGCCATTTTCAATAAAAACTAACTCGGTACGGTCATCTGAGTTAATACCAGCCCAAAGCATTACGGAGCCTCCACCTTAAGGTGTGATTTCATCAAAGAACACTTCTGCGAAGCGTTCTCCAGGTCTTCGTAAGACTCGCCGATGGCGATCGTTACCACTAATCGACATACGAGAATTCATCGGAGAATAGAACACTATTCTATTCTTGTTGAGTCCATGATGAAAAATTTTGAGCGAATCTCAATCTGGCAACTCGATGCTCACGGAGCAATGTAGGGCCCCGAGCTGGGCGATAACTACGTATATTGACGGTCTGAAATCTTCTTCTGATTGTTTATAGGCTTACCGGTGTACCTCTGACATCCTCGAGGTTCTGTTTGAGATCCACGTACGTAACTTGACGATTTCGTAGCGCTTGACTGACTATGAAGCGGTCGTCCACCGTCGTCAGTGCACCGTTTTCTTCCAGAACCGGACCTTCTACTGACGGAGCCCGTTTCTTGGTATCGTTGCCAGATCCTTTGGACGGTGGAACGGCTCACATTATACTGCAGAGACACATAACATTGGCTACAGTATTCTTCAAGCAGCGCAATAATTTTACTAGCTCTTATCTTTGGTGTCACCTTTATTTCTATAGTTTATATAGTTTTGAGATGTACCTACATCTCTGAACTGCATAAAGTGATTCTTTTCGTCACTATGTTAAGCTTCAACGATTATCTTCGAAATTTATTTACGTAAATTTCATGTATCAATGTGTCAAAGTCAAATTGACAAATAAACAATCACAACGATCCACCTCGATACGTGGGTCGTCGCGGTCGTGAACAATGACGGCATCAATGACGTTTTGAATACGACCGCAACAACCGCGATCGCCAAGTGGAACGATGCAATTAGCGTTTTGAGCGTTGCGATCGCCTAGTAGAACGCACTCCTTACCATCAGTGCAATGTCATTCATGTAACTGCAACAGCTTAATAATCTTAAAGTGTAATAAAAGAACACTCGATTTCAACCCGTGAAATTGCAGTTGCAAACTCACAGCTTAGATCTATTATTTCGTGAGGATTGCCATTATACCTCTTTTGTCATTCCGACGTTGCAGTGAAAAAACAGATCTTCCAAAATTTCATTTTCACAAATGCGACTAGAATGCAATAAATCATGCGTCGGAATCAATAGATTGAGTTAGAGAATTTAATCCTCTCACAGCTCACTGTGCTGTGAGCAAATTTTATAGCATCGTTTATGATGTTATTAATAAATATGTGCCAAAAAAATTGAAAACAACGGGAAATATCAAATACAGTACTCTTCCAATATGATCCAAATAATAAAACGGAAAGAAACATTCTGCACAAAACTTTGAAGACTACCTAGAATTCTTTAATTTAAGAAGCCAGTATGAGAAAGTATCTCTTTTCGGTCTAGCAACATTCGTAACACTGAAAATGTCATCAACAATAAAATAAAAGGTTTTGGTCATACAAGTCATTGTTAAAAAATCGGATACTTTTGATAATTACGAAAAAATTACACCTAAACAATATGTCAAATGTTCTCCGATTTTCTTCAATCCATATTCGAACAGAACTTATCTATTAATACGACCGATGTGCGACACAAATTCAATATTACGCATAAACACTAATATTCTTACATTCTACTCTATCATACCATTTCCTTCGAAAGGGATAAGATAATTAGTGCCCTTGAACAGTGGATATAAATAAAGAGGGGGGACTGGATGATATAGAATCCATCTTTACGAAAAATACGCACAAAACTATGTCCATCCCCCATCACAATGTTGTTTAACATTGCAAAGGTATATATATATATATATATATATATATATATATATATATATATATATATATATATATATATATATATATATATATTGCGCGGGCACATCTATCGCGTGCTAGTAAATTATACATGGTATGCCCACAAGTTTGATAATATACTTACAATCTGTAAAAAACTATCAGTTGACATCGCAATACCAGAGCTTTTAAAAAAGTTGGAACTAATCAAAGTCAAAGGAAAGACAATCAGCGAGAATATAAAAAAGTAAGCAACGAGTGAGGTATTGTATTTTCAAGGTTGCTAGTCAGAACACATAGAGTGCTAAACTTGGAATTATGAAGAATCTATGAGTGTAACGAGGGAAGAGGGTGATTCCATTTGTCCTAACAGCGAGTAAGAATTTAGACGGAAAATAATTCGTTGACTTTTGGGATAAAAGATAAACGTCGGTTTTTCCTTAATATATTTTAGTTATTTTTTATAGAAGTTGATAGTCTCAAGGCAAAAGAGCTTATTTAGTTTCTTTGTTAAAAACGTTTGTTTAACTGTTTTTTTTATATTCCGAATAAGACCAACGGCAAATTGTGATTAAAAATGAATGACTGATTCTAATTGAATAGGCAATTTCTTACCTCCTTCTTAGGTAGGCCAACATATATACCTGCACATCGAAACAAATACTTCGAAACCTCTCGCTCTTGTTCCTCATTAAAAATTCGGTTATGTGCTTTATATCCCATGTTTTGATTGTCTTTCTCGCTAAATGCATCTCGCTTACGATTAATTTTAGGAGCGAACAGTGGTTTACTCCGTGCTTCTCTGCCGCTTTTTGTAATGAAATTGACTTGTCGAAGCACAAAGACGCTTATGCGTCTTTGTGCTTCGACAAGTCCATTTGTCCTCTCGAAATCTTTCTTACGCGTGCTTTCGGTGTCAATAAAACAGAAAAAAAAATACATTGTTTCAACCGTTAAATATAATTTAATAAGACAATGAGCTAGCAGGTGAGGAATAGTTTCGCATGTTTATGAGAAGAAACCCCGAACTGTCTCTAAGCGCAGCGCAAGCTACAAGCCTCTCCAGGGCGACTAGCTTTAATAAAAAATAATGTAGGTTCCATCTACGACAATTTGACTATTGTCATGGATCGTCACATGTTTGAGCCTCAAGAATTTATAACGCTGACGAAACAGGTATAACTGCTGTTTAAAAGCCCGACCGAGTGGTGGTTAGGTGTGGTGATCAACAAGTAGTGTCAAGTTCAGTAACTTTAGCTTTCCACTGAAGTTAGTGAACCTACTTGTTGAGTCACAGTTATCTTTGCAGCGAATGCCATCGGAAGTGTAATTCAACCATTATTTGTCTTCCCGTGAGTGTGTTACAAAGATGTCTCCAAACATGTGTCAGACAAATGTGTCTCCGTCACATAACTTTTGCTCGATAATTACTCTTCACAGATCTGTAGAAAAATAGTATCTTACTATTTTTCTCGTCCCACTGCACTCACAGACTCCAGCCGTTTGATCGATCTGCATATGAGCCCTTTGAAGAACGCTCTAAATTTAGCCTGCGATGCATGAATTCGAAACCATCCAGGAAGGACGATGTTCATTTATGATATACGAAGGATTGTAATCTGCTATGCCAGTTGCTCTTAGGCCCTCATATATTCAAGCCGGCTTTCGCAAAACAGGAACTTACGCGTATAAGCGGAATATGTTTACTAAGCTCGATTTTGCTACTGCATTTGTTACGGATAGACTAAATCCCAATAATAGAGCAGAGGCAACAAATTTGCCTGTACCAAATACTAGCCCACCTGAAGACGAAACGCCACCACTATTGCCTTCTGTCTTAAATCCTGAACCATCGGTAGCGATGGTCGTTCAATAAAAGGCTATCAATAGTTCACCAGTCCCAAAAATGAACAGGAATACATAAATAAATGTCCGGAAACTTCTAATTATACCACCCAGATATCACAGCAGCATTAGTATTCAGGAAACTTCCCCAAAACCCAGTACAAGTGCTCAAACAATTTCTTCTATTATCCCCGCTGTATATTCACCGGAAACAATACGATCATTTCCAAAAGCTCTAAGAAGAAAAATAATAATAGAGGGCGAAAAATCAGGAAGTCTATAATTTATACTGATGCACCAGAGAAGGAAGAGTTAAGAAAGGAGGAAGAAACAAGATTGAAATGAACAAGTGGTAAGCAAATTAAGAAGCAATTGGATGGAGGAAAGAAGATGCAATTAGATGGAGGAAAAAGTAAAAGAAATACCACAAAAGAAAAAAGGAAAATGTACAACGGGATTACGACCAGAAGAAAAAGAGTGCTTCTGTCTTGTTTGTAAGTCATCATATTCGAGAGCAGATCTAAAGAAAAGTGGATCCAATGCACCACTTGTAAACTGTGGACTCACGAAGAATGCACAGAAGGTAGTCTTAGCTATGATTGCCATAATAACGACTCTCTTCTGATCTTTATATTTGACTAATGACTGATTTGCTAATGAAAGTCAAAGAGAGTTTTGATTTCGTTTATTTTCAAATTATTTTTGTTTAGTTTGTTATATTTTAAAAAGAAACAGTTGATTTTTGTTTTGTTGTTTGTTAATTTACGTAAATTATATTTCAATGTTAAGTAATCTATAGTTACAGATGCCTGATGACATACGTAGATTTTAACTGGCGTGATCTAAAAACGTTAAAGGCTGGTTAAAAATATTTTTGTAAGTATTTAAAATATTGAAGATTAATTTTTATTGTCAAATAGTTCCTTAATTATTTTAAGAGTTAAAATAAACAATTGATAAAACATGTCATAACATTATATTTTGTATTATTCCATGTGTTTCAATTGACCCCGATCACCCCGATCACGGTTGAAACAGTGATTGGGTTTTTTATTAATTTGATCTACTGTTAAAAATAACACACCTGGAACTAGAATCACATTGCCCGTTGGTAGATAGAAACATGATCTTTTATTTGATATATGTTCTTCATCGCTCGGATTATAAAAAGCAAAACTGGACGATATAAGTAAAATTGTTGTAAAATATTTTTCACCATAGAATATGACATTCCGTCAGTCAAGGGAACAGTCCTTAAGATGATGCAACATGAAATTCATTTCATTAATGGAGAAATCTTCTAAAAAATGGTTTCTTCTTCAATGGCTTGACAGCCCAGGATGGAACCCTGCCTTCGATAGAAAAGGGTTTGCGCTAGTAAAATTATATGTGAAGGGTAATTCAGGTAAATTTGAGACGTATGGGGGAACAAGCTTATTTAAAAATTGGTCTACCCAATTTCCGTGTACGGAAAAACAGACCGAAAGCGTTTTATATTAGATCAGACAATACGAGAGAGAGTAGAAGGAGAAAGGAAGTGACAGAATTTCTTCCAGTCTTCCCTCTTTCTTTAAGGAGAATTCGTTTAGTATGTTTGGCTCTTTCGAAACAAGTGGAATATAGTGGTGGTTAATCTCTTAAGAGGACATTGAGGAAAGTGCGGAATCTCACTCAATCTGCCCTATGTAGGTTGTATTTTTGAAGAGGGGGAATTTTTCAATATTTACATTTAAACGAGGAAAAGAAATCAGAATGGGAAAATGGTCGCTTCCGAAAAAGTCTCACATAGAATATTTCAGGAAGCCAAGGTGCCAAGGATGAGGAGTAAAGAGAGATATCTATTGAGTTCGGGTTTTCAAATGAGACAGGAACTCCTGTTGGAGAGCCATCATTCAGTAAACGCAGGCCAAAGTCAAAAAGGTGATCAAGGTGACCCCTAGGGGGTTGGTCCGGGTGAAACCCCAAGACGGGCGATGAGCATTAAAATCTCTCAGAATAATATACGGGCCAGGAATTGAAGTTAAAATATCCCGTAGTTCTAATGCTACGGGACATGTTGGAATGGGGACATGTAGAGAGGATGGTGATATCTGCCTTCAGTAGATAACGATCATCAGATAACTCTCGAAGCAACAACATTGGATTTACAACTGCGGAAGCCAAGAGAAATCTGGGAGAAGGGAAGCGATTTGTTAAGTAATAAGGCGGGTCTGCCTTTGCCATCTGCTCAATCATCCTGAAGACAGACATAGCTTAAAATGCAATCCTGGCTTTAGTCAAGTCTCCGCTATTGGCAGCCACAGATGAAGAATACTTGAAAAGGAGGTGACTAATATCTGTTTTGTTGGAAATAACATTGCAAATATTCCATTGCAAGACCCTCGTCACTGTTTCACCATTAGAGATAAAAGGTTGAAGAATGAAAATTTCACCATTAGAAATAAAAGATAAAAGGAAAGTAAGAATAGAGGAGGCAACGTTGGACAGTTTTTGATTGGGAAAACTCAGAATTTTGACCAAAGTGGTCAATAGAAATTGAATAATACTCATAGAAGAAGGAGTATTAACTGAAGGTTGTTGAAGCCGTAGCCATTTTTAGGTCAGTTCGGAAATCTGCCCAGGCTTGTTCTACAGCTGAGCAGTCATAGTTCTGGTTGGGATTTATTGAAGAGTGGGATCGAAATTAACTTATACCTAATTTATATAATTAATTTTATACTTTTTCTATTAAAACGCTTACATCTGTCATGGGTTTAATCAAAATTTTAATTTTGCTTTTTATTATTAGTCTTAATAAGTAAGCTTCTAAAAAATCTGGTGGTAGTTTTTCTTAATTATGCAATTCCCTGATTAGATAGTTTGTAAAAAGTGGGCCCTTGTTAGGCGACTGTACCTTATTTCAAAAAAATATTCTATATGCAAGCACAACTTCATTACGGTTTTCTTGTAGGTAAACATATATGTTTTTATTAATAATATAAATCACTGCTGTTTTATTCCATATATAATTTTAAATAAATAATGTAAATGATTTAAATATGTCCAAAAATAACTTACTAAATACACACGTACTTCTTGGTGGATAGCATTTAAAATTGTTTACACAGTGGTCATTTGATTAAAAATGTACTTACATAAGTTTCATACAATACACCAAGTGTGTAAATATATTTTGTTGTAATTGCAGAATTATAGTTCTATACACCTTTTTGAAACTACGGGGTTGACAACAGCTCTCACCCCACTCGGCACGGCACGACGTGTGCTCCATTCCTACCGTTCTACCACGCTTACTTTCATATTTGTTTGGCATCGATGTATCTGCCTCTTAATGCTTTCCGAGAACTACACTGCGACTGACAGACAAAAAGATGCAATTTTAAAAGGGTTCCTTTATTTTATTTCGAGATACGGGTAACATGCAATTACTACTGGAGACAATATCAACAGACATAGATCATATTATAAAAGGTTAGTTCGATGCAAAATCGGATCTATCCAAACTTTTGCGATTTTTTTATTTTTAATCAAATTCTCTAAAGGTATTTAAAAAAAAAGTAAGAAAAAAAGGAAACTTGATTTTATGTATTAATAAAATCATAAAAACATCATCTATATAATTTAACCGTTTTAGTGCCATGGTTTTTTATTCATATATACTTAAAAATGCCAAAGAAATCTTTTGTTTTTGATGTCATTTACTCTTGTATCGAAAAAAACCTGTAATATATTTCTCTTCCAAAAATTATCCAATTTTAATAATTTTTTCCGTGTTTTCATAATAAAAATTTGTACAGGGATAATAAAATACAAAGAAAATTATGGAAATATATATTGTGAACAAAAATTATAACAAAAACTGAAATCAAGGTCACATCGTATTTTCGTAGTCCGGTACATCCTCCGTATCAGCAAAATAATTGTTATCGTCACTATTATCACTATCATTCAAAATTTGCATTACGCCAAATTGTGAGCGCACCACAATGTCACTCCCACCATCACTTTCTTCACAACTTGAAAAACAATCATTTTCACTCGAATTATTTTCGTATTCCGACATTATGGGTTAAAAATTTTCTTATGATTGATTTTTGTTGAAAAATTTACTTACTGAACACGAGAGTGTTATACAGAGCTATAACACAGTAATATTTTGAAACGATGTCAAGTTCACTTGCTGATGGGCATCATGAAATACATAATAAAATTCTTGGTCCAATGAGATTGAAATTTTTGCTTACATAATTGTGTCTGCATGCTTACATACCGTGTTACGTATAATATGTACTTTTATATTTTTTGTGTATTTTAATACTTTATTGGACAAACATTTTAACAAAAATAATTTCACAGATTTCAAATAAGAAGCGCAACAAAAACTATAAAACAATAAAAATTCGCTTACTTAAAAGTTTTCTGTACAGTATCGTTTCCAAATGTAAAAAAATTTACAAAATACTGCTACTGTTGGAAGTTTTTTAATCAAGTCTTAAATCGACGTTTCATTTTCTTTCGTATATACACTTACACAAACAAGTACTATTTCTCAAATTATTTTGCTTATTTTATTATTTCATTTACTCATTACTATTATATTGTCAATGG
Organism: Druceiella hillmani; assembly: GCA_039881145.1. Classification (NCBI taxonomy): domain Eukaryota; kingdom Metazoa; phylum Arthropoda; class Insecta; order Lepidoptera; family Hepialidae; genus Druceiella; species Druceiella hillmani. The sequence continues at coordinate 16,625,594 of JAYKKI010000006.1, read as the reverse complement.
ACTTATCCAAATTCGAGCATGTCACCAATGCTCTTCAGCGTAGAGTAATTCTCTGGTGCACGTTCAATTCCCATATTCAAATTGTAATCAATTTTCATGGAACTGCACAGTATACCGTTCCAAATAAAAAAGAATCTTCCAAATCGTTTATCCGAATCGTTAATCTTCCATAAATATAGGAGATATGAGGTAAAAAATACAAAAAATAAAAAAGTGAAGTGTTACGAGACTCACGACAGAAGCGAAACTTCTTATTCAATCCGAATAAAATAAAATTTTTAATTATTAAGTTGGTATCAATAGAAAAAGAAAATTATTCTAATCTGTGCTTGTAATAAACTTAATTGATTACGTAACTGATCACTAAATCTTAGCCTATTATTTCAGTTTTTATAATTTAGTTCTAAAATCTTTGCAAAGTATATAATCTTAAGGGAATAATATATATCGTATCCTTTGCTCATATAATTTGCTCTATAAAAATAAATATATACCCCTAGTGGAACTGTTAACGTCTCATATTAGAAAATTTCACTCGCAAAAGTAACAATTACCTGCAGTCTCATATCATTACTGTATTTATAGTGCCACTTCGTGTTGATTGGCTGGCGCTTTGTATATCCACACTCGCCTGAAGGCGTCCACACAATTGAATAAATAATGACATACGTCATGATCAGTAGAGCCTTAAAAAGGTTTGTTATAAAATTATTCATATGATGGTACCAGGGATACACTTATGTGCAATCATCCTTTTAGAATAATTTACGAGAATATGTTTTATTGGCATTGAAAAATATTTGTATAATGATTGTTCGTCACTTCAAACAATACTTGGCATAGTTTTACGATCTGTGTCAGCTGTAATAAACTTTTACTGGTAAACTTGGAAAACTCTTATGATTAGATGTTAAGGTGATATTTATAAAGTAGATTTGATAGAATTCGGCATTTTGTTTGCATCAACAATAAAATTATATCTATTTCTGTCGTTAAACTCCGGGTAATCGGTGCAATTGAAATAGCAGAAATATACTTTTACTAAGACAGTTGCCTCGTTACATCTTCATAAGGTTTTAACACATGGCCTAATTCATAGCAAATTTTTTATTGATATTAGTTCAAAGATAATAAATCCATGTCAATAATAACAAGCGTGCTTTTGACTGCTTCTTCTATTTCTGTTATTCTCCTTAACATGGAGTAAATTGAATTTTAGTGCATACTCTATTACATCTAGTACATACTTCTTGCAGCAGTCATTTCGGTGCATTATATACAGACTGTGCCTGTGTTCTTTAAAATTTCTCAATGGCTGTACATATTTTATAATTGCTCAGTATGGCTTTTACTTTTTTTTAATAATTATGACAATGGCCAGTGTTTACTGCGCTATTAAATTGGAGGTGTGAGCATAACATAGAAAATGTCTCCACACAATTTAGTGACATTTTAAGAAGCGATTGAGAATCAACAACTAAATCATAAAATTAAAAAAATGGAAAAAATTATGTTTTTTTTCTTTTTATGATTTAATTGCCAATTCTTAATCGCTCCTTAAAATTCAGTCACTGACCCAAATGTTGATCCTGTATAATATGAAAAAACCAGTATCTAGTGGATATCTAGCAAAGTTAAAAGACAAAACAATTAAAATTAACACAACACAGTTGCTATGCAATACTTCAGTGCGATACATATGCATGCAGTCACATTTAATACTAAAGTAAAACAATACCTAACATGAAGCAGTAACACTTTGCCCAATCAATATTTTATACCCAGTATTTAATATTGAATATGGCATACTGATTGATGTTAGCACTAAATACGGTCTGTAGCAGATATTCTATGTATAAATGATAATATTTTTCGGTACACTGTTGCGAAGGTAACAGAAGTGACGATAATATTTAAGTCACTTCATAATGATCTGTTTAAAGTAACACAGTAACTTGGCATTCATGTACTGGTTAAATATTTAATGACGGTAACCTCAGTATTTTTAACTGTTAAGAGTATTTCAGTTCCACCTATATTGTCATTTGCATCTTAACTTTCGTTAAGGATGCACGGACCAGGTGCGTTGTCACGGATTACATTTTCCTCAGAAATCACTTGACGTATAAAGTTGAAATTTAGCATAGTAATAAAACATATTATCCTGCAAATAAGTAAAATTCAAAAATACTTGTTTAAAAATTTTTGGCGAAGCAAATTTTTTTTCTTTAATTTCAAATATAGTGCGGGGCAGGAGGTGGTCAAAAGGGTATTAGATTGATGACAACATCTCGGTGACAAGTGACATGTCATAAACACAACCTAGTCATACAAACACTTCACAAGTATTGCAGGTCTGGAAATCATATACTAAATATGGAGTCTGTTAATTTACTAGTTAATTTAATACGCAGAAAATATATTAATATATTTTAAATATTTTCACATATTTCATAATTTCGATGTTACATGTTACTTAAATATGGTGTTGTAGCCATTGAATTGTTATATATTTTTGTTTAATACAATCTTTGTTATTAATTGGTGATCAAAATCAAAATGGATTGTATTGTTCTTGGATGTAACTACACTATAAGTTAAAGGCCTGAATTGTCGTTTTTGTCCTTGCCTCGTACCAAAGTGTTGACAAGTGTTGTCCGTTATTGCCTATTAATATTCAAAGAACTATTTTTATTACATTTCACAGTGTTCTACCGTCACTTACAAACTGGTCCTCTCCAGAAAAAATTCTACTCACATTAAAAAGTTTCTTCAGTATTGTCAGTGTCACATTTAAGTGTTTATTCTACTTTTACTATTTACTATGATTATTGTGTCTCTTCCCATCTCTTTTTTACTTTGACCAGATTTCATTTCTTTGCTTTTTTTATGCCATTCTTCTCTTTTCTGCTATTCAGTACCCTCTTCAGGGGTATCAGTAGCATGCTTTTGAACAAAGGCCATCCTTTGTTATTCTTTCAAGGACCAGCTTTTAGAGGTCTTAACATTTTTAATATAATACAAGCTAAGCCTTGTTGTTTAGAGATTTCTCTTCAAAGTCTCCACATATCAGCGTTTGTCACGGATGAAGCATTTTGTTGTAGTGAAGCGCTTGTAATAACTTTTTGTGAACAATTTTGTCTGTCTCTCGATATTTTAAAAAATGTATTTAAAAATTAAGTGGTTATCAGTAGTCGCCATTGATGAAGCATATGATTACTCTAAAGCAGCGTCTGTAATCAGAAGATCTTGCATTCGTTATAATGGAATTTACAAACAAATTGAAGGTAGGGAAGACTCATTCAATTCATCTTCTAAATTTCCTCCCATATATGTATGGTCTTGACGCTATGAACTAATCTTTCTTACCTGCGTGTGGCAATATTAATTGAAAGAAGATGAAAGGGAAACTGATTCAGATGGATCCCATGTAAGTATGGTAAGAAGTGGACTTTAAAAACTTCCCAATGGATGAAAATACTAGCCCCCTTTGGGAAACTTGAGAATGAGTTTAAACTCATACGACATGTTTTTATAAGTACTTTAGTCACAGGTGGTGGCCAGGGTCTGATGATGGAGGTAGAAGATGGTGGGAAAACTTCTAAGTAGTGAGGAGTAGATCCATCGAGTTTGGATTCAATTAACTTATTTTAACAGTTCTTTCTTTTCTTCCAAAATTCTCAATCGTCAGGAATAGATAACTTGAGGTTAGGTTACATTCACTCGTCTTAACGAGTTCTTTGGTTACAAGTAGTGACCAGAATCAGATGATGAAACCGAGAGTTGATCATAGGAACGTCTTTATGGTAAGGACTAGGTTCACCAACTTTGGATTCGTTTGACTTGTCTGATGAGTCCTTTGGTCAGAAGTGATGGTCAGGCTCTGATGATGGAGCCTGAAGGGGATAACAAGAACTCCTTAGTGTTGAGGAGTACATTCATCTTGGACTGGTCTCTATTTAAGTAAGAAAGTAACAAAGTAAATAGGCAGGTGAGTATGTGAACGTAGATAAAAAGGTATGTAACAATTAAGATATTAGTAGGTAAGTAGGTAGATAAGTAATTCTGTATGCACGTGTATGTAACAGTCATGAAGTAATTAATAGGGGGTGGAAATGTAGATAATATTAGGAGGTAGGTAAATATGTACATGTATATACGAAGGCATAAACTAGGATATTAGTAGGCAGGCACATAAGTATAAACAAAGGCATAAAACAATTAGGATAGGAGTAGATAAGTAGGGAAGTGAAACAAAGGTATGGAACACTGACTGCAGTGAAGCCAAAATAGGGAAATATTATAACAACGCAAATGCCTGTTTCGATTTCGATAAATAAGTTATTGTTTAATTCTTAGTGAGTTAGTTATGGAATATCTTTTATAGGTTATAGAATATCATAAGCCCTAAAAATGGGAAAATAAAACATTTTAGCAAAAAAATTTAACCACCTTAAAATATCCATGTAATGAAAAATGTATTGAAACTAAAATACAAGGATTCATGGGGGAGTATGGGGGATGTTCAGCTGGCCAAAAGAAGGAAGGTATATTTGGGTATATGTTTGACAAGTTATACCACCATAGAGCCTAAACATCTGTGTAGATTTTGATATTTGTTGTATAAGCGGTGTGCAAAATTGTTACCAATAATCCCTATATAAGCAGTGTATATATTCAATTCTTATAAACCGTGTATAGCAATGACGTTAAAAATTGCCAACTTATTAACACATCGAGGTGCACAAGAATATTGCCTGAAGAAAAAAACGAATTGGGAAATATAAAAATTAAACAATTATTTAATATCACCCGAAAAAATTTGAAATTTTGCAGATAATTTACATATTAGTACTTTTTGAAATAAAAATAATTTGCTTTATAAGGCAAAACATGCAATAATCGCTGAATTGTATATGGCAATAATTTAGCGTTAATATTCTTTCATTTGTTACAATATGATTAGCGTGCTTTGTTGAAAGTTTTGACCAACTGACAGCGCTCAAACACAACGTTTCTTCAGGCTAACAAATTTGCAAGTCCTTATTCCTTATTTTTAATCAGTTTCATTGTTGCACATTTATTATTTTTTTTAAATATTTCATTTTGTGTATGAATATAAAATAACAATGAGTCTCAAGAGATCGAGAGACCAAACTGGGAGAAAAAGAAAAAGGTATGTACTTATTATTCCTTTACAATAATCGTAATTAAAAACTTTTACATTATGTACGGATTATTTAAATATGTATTTACTATGGTTTCAGGAATTGTTTGACCGTTTCAGTGCCATGGTTTTTTACTCATATATACTTAAAAATTCCAAAGAAATCTTTTGTTTTTGATGTCATTTACCCTTATCTCGAAATAAAACTGTCTCCCTTCCACACTTGTATAAGGATAATAAAATACAAAGAAAAATTTTGGAAATATATATTGTGAACAAAAATTATAATAAAAACTGAAATCAAGGTCACATCATATTTTTCGCAGTCTGGTACATCCTCCGTATCAGCAAAATAATTGTTATCGTCACTATTATCACTATCACTCAACATTTGCATTACGCCAAAATGTGAGTGCACCACAATGTCACTCTCACTATCACTTTCTTTACAACTTGAAAAACGATCATTTTCTCGAATTATTTTCGTATTCCGACATTATGAGTTAAAAATTTTCTTTTCCTAGATCCTTTTTATATTGTAATTACTAATAATCATAATTATAATTTGACCTTTATGTAACATGTAGAATGATAAAAAATTAGCAATGCATGCAAGCGACCTCCCCTACCGCGTGCTAAACAGCAACTGATTTCACGTGCGCCATCACGCTCGTGGCAAATTTAGTTAGTACGCGCACGAGTGTGATGTCGCTCGTCGGCACTCAAACGGTTAATGACTTATTTCACTAGTAAATAGCATACTTTCGAACTTCTAAATTTCTTACATATGATCAATTATGAGAATTAAAATTTTTTTTTCCACCTACATAAACTGTGCTTGTAACTTATAATTTTACATAATATTTTTTATCGGTGTTCTAGTATTGTCTAGTCTATATCTTATGTTCTAATTTTTTTACACATAATTTAAATATCTTATAAGATATTAACTCAATTACTTGTAATATCGTGCCCTCCCAAAAGAAATATTAATACTTAGTCCAATTGATTTCTGAATCACAATTCTGAACAAAATTAATTTAAGGTGTAAAATAACAAAGTGACCACCTCAACATATGTCAAATATAAATAGTTGTTTTAATGAGCTTAATTGATATTATATTTTTTTTCACGGACTGAACAGTAGAACGAAATATACTCTTCATGGGAAAAATTAAGGCGGAACATGAAATGAAAATGAAATATGTGCAGCGGTAGCATGAAGTTATGGAGTAGCAGCATAAGGACCAAATGGATACATTAAATTCAAAATTTTTTTATTTCTTAATCGCTGTGAAATGAAAACATTAAGATTCCAGTTTTCTATCATATATCAACAAATATTTTCTTTTTTCTTCTTTTTTTTAAAATAGCTACTTATAAAGATGTCTTAGCGGCTAAGCTTGTTACAGTATGTTTCATTAAATACACCTGTGGAGAACAGGTGTATTTAATGATTGCACCGTAGTGTCGTTTATAACATCTTGATTTCGAACAACTAACAAATCTTCGCTTATATCTATGGCAATATCTATAATATATTGTGTAAAACTGCCAAAACCACTATTTCAATTTTTACATTTGTTAAGTTATCTGTAAAACCTTATAGCAAACATCTAAATTGTGGCTTCCTTACTCCGAAGTATTGTTCCAACACATTTTGTATTTGTGCATGCTTGTAATTATAAGACTCTACTTTCTGGCTAGAGACGAAAATTGGGCTGTCGTGAGTGCTACGTCTCCAGTGAGTCACAATGTCTGTAATATAGGTGATACACCACACACTACTTAGAACAATAAAATGATAGTAATTTAATTTTTTGAACACATACCTAATTGACTAAATGTGAATGATAGAGGAGTACATTAAATATATTTGTTTATTTCTGCCCCACAAGTGTTAATACTTTATCCAGGACAATTTTAATAACTAACAAAAATTTATTACTGATTGCGATGAAGATCTCGGTAATCATGATTGAAACAAATGCCAAGATTATTAAAGGTAGCGATGTAACAAATATTCACAATAAGTGTACGTATAGCTGTATGCGTGCCACATATTTTTTCCGTCATATAAGAGTCAAGCCATTTATTTTTCATTTACATTTTTAAAAGAGACCAATAGCTTGAGTAACTTAATATCACTTATTTGAATATTAATTGAATTGTACAGGTGGTCCAAAAGTCCGTTAACATTTCATACGAAGATAAAAAAAACTAGTTATATGAAAAAAAAAATGTTTATTTTTTACACATTTTGGGATTTTATTTCATGAAAATCATATCTTCCATATACGATCCTTCATTTTTTTGACACTGTTGCAACCTGGAGCGGAAATTTTCAACGACTGACTGACAAGTGTTTCGGGAAATGTTTTGTATTTCCTCGCGAATATGAGCCTTTAATTCCTCAAAAGTGGCTGGATTGCTGTTAAAGACTTTACTTTCAAGGTCCCATGGATTTTTTTCCCAAAGGAAAAAAATCCATTGGGGTTAAGTCCGGGCTACGAGGTGGCCAGTTAATGTCACCTCTTTTGGATATATCTTTTTGACCGAAAATTTTGTGAACTGCACTTAAAGTGTCGTCAGAAGTATGGCATTTTGCTCCATCTTGCTGAAATCACGATCATTGATTAAAACCATCAAATCGCTGAAGCAAAAAAGTTCTGTAGCATGGCAATTTACCACTCTGTATTCACTGTAACAGCGTTTCCTCTTTAATCTTCTTAAAAATAGGGACCAATAATGCCTCTTGCTGATAAAGCTGCCCATACAGTAACCTTGGCTGAATGCAGGGGATTATATATTTTTGATGCTTCAATTTCGGATTAGTGTCACTTCAATACGTGCAGTTTTGTCTGTTTACATGTTCATTTAGGTGAAAGTGGGCTTCGTCTGAAAAAAAAATGTTGTTAAAGCTGGCAAACCTCTCTAGCATTTCGTTAGCAAACTGCTGTCTGTAAACATAATCTTGAGGCTTTTACTGCTGAACCATTTGGATTTTGCACGGATGCAAATGTAAATCCACGTGTAGAATGCGGTTTAAAGATGTTTTGGATACATTTAAGACACTAGGCCGCTTTCGAGTAGAGAATCCAGGTTGTTCACGAACAGATGCTCTAACACGCTCTATGTTTTTGGGATCCCGTGATGTTCTAGGTCGGCCAGATCGTGGTTTATCTATTGTCGAATTAATTTCTTTAAAGTTCTGGACCCATTTTTTAGTAGATTGAATCGATGGAGCTTTATTTTTATACCGTATATTGTAATGAGCGTAAAGTTTTCGTTGCGCTAGAGTTGAAGAATCGATTTTTGGGAACAATGTGCGTTCTTTCTCGTTGAATGATGCCATGGCACTAAATTGCCATCGGCCGCTCTAACATTCCTTACCTCGCCTGCCGCAGCTGCCAATTCAAATGTTAACATACTTTTGGTCCAACCTGTATATGGCAATAAACCCTTTATGATTCATATAAAATTATGATGATGCACCAGACAATTTCCTTGTTCTTATGTGGGTGCAATCAATCACTCCAATCACACCTTGGAAGCCACATATATGTAAAAACCTTACTATCGCTTCATGTTGCTCTTTGTTTGTTTATGGCATTTTAATAAATAATATGGACCATCTAGCTAACACCGCAACCCTCCAATTGCAACCCTGCAGCTGATATTTGAAATTGATTGTTGACTCAATCTATGAATATCTTGATCATCTAAGAGTCATCTTGAATCTTTAAAAATAATACATTTTATTGTATATGTGACAATTTAGTATAGTTCCATGAATATATTCAATGACGGTGTAAATTCGGATAAAACGGCAATATAATATCAGTAGGTACCCTCATTCTGTGTAAGTACCCTCAATCACAAGGTCCCCACGTGCTTAAAGCGGTATATACTTGCAATTGGAAATTGATAGGTGCACCGAAATGTCGTGATGTGACATTGAAATGCATATTTCAATTTAAACCCTTTTTAACCTAATTTAAAAGAGTTCCTTCTGTTTTTGAACGATTTGGTATGTCTCACTGCACGTGAAAGATTAGTAAATGATTGAATATACACAGTATCTAGGATAGCATATCCATAGTGTCCATGTTGTTAAAGAATTTTAATAATACTAAATAAAAAAAACTAAAAACAATTTAAAAACCACACAACAAAAAATTATTCCTTTGTACACTTGTCAGAATAATACGTCAATACTAATCAGTTGACAACGCAAGCGGCCATTTTATGCTCGTATACACTTCTTAAACAGGGTCCGAGGGGATATAAGCGATTGTATGGATAGTTGTACACTGCTTATACATCGTTTATTAGTAAACATTTATTGAAATCAGTTCTATAAGTCATGTATAATTCTTATACACCGTTTATTAGTAAACTTTTTTTGAAATCACTTCTAGAAGTATGTATAATTCTTATACACTGTTTGTTAATCTTTATTTATGTCTCTGTAATAATATTATGTGCAATTAATTGTGTACATAAATGGGTAGATAGCAAGTTAATGCCCACAGCTATAGGCTAAAAACAAAGATTAAACATTAATTTAAAAAATTCAGATCTTTGCAGTTATTCTCGCGATTAGGTCTTTTATTTTAAGAGCATACTCTTCAAAGCAGAGTATTTGCTATCATGAGCCGAGTTATTTCTCTTCTAAAGTTCGTACCAGCCCTTAAGATTCTTCCGGAGGGCCCTCCTATTTGGACTTACTCTGAGTAGTTTATATCTAAAAAATTCTTATGGCCTTAATGAATAGTTTTTGGTTGAGAAAATGTCGGAAGGCACCGTTAGGTATCATTATAATTTGATCAATAAGAGTAGAGAGCCAGAAATTTTTGAAGTTATACTTCTTTAGGGGCGTTATGAAAAAATGATGAGAGTGAAATTTTAAGATTCGTCACACAAAAGTTACAGTATGAAGTTGCAGCGGTTTCGGTCTCGAAACAAAAGCTATTGGCACCATTGTCACCTCTGTTCACTGTTTTCATATTCATAGTATTTATCCACATGTTTCTAGTGTCTACATTCACACACGTGTTTTAGTTTCATATAAGTGCGATTTATATATGTGCTGATAAATTATATTCAGTAGTGATTTAAATTCAATATTTTGATTAATATATTTACTATTCGTAAATATTAGTGAAAAAATTGTGTTTATAGACTTTTTCAAGTGCTCCAATATAATTGAGGTTATCTATCCGTATGTATTATTTAATGATGCCAAAGAAGTATAACTTCTCACGCGCGTACATAAGTACACGCACCCTTTTTTTCTAGCTGCAACCTTGCACTCTCAGACTTTTGCTTCTTTACAAATTTTTAATTCACTTTTTACTACATAGTACAATTTTGATATTATGTTTTTTTTTATATATTATGAGGATAACTCCTTTTGTTAGTATATTTTCAATACACTACTATAAACATATAGTGACATAGTTTTTGCCGTTACCTTCCACGCCTTCTATAATAAACAAGTGATAACAAATCCACTACAAAGTTGTTTATCATTGTATTGAGTCAGAAAGACACGTTAGTTTTGTTAGTAAATGTAACTCACCAAAATCAATATTATACAGTTATTTTTATAGGAAAATCAGTTATATGCCTTGTGTAGTTATTTTTAAATTAGGCTAGTATTTGTGACATAAAATAATGAAACAAACCTATTTTAAAGCAATTCACTTGATAAATATGTGGGACTTCAGTGTAACAAAGGAAAAACAAGTCATGAATGTACTGTACATTATGTGAATCTACTAAACATTTTATCATTGAGTTTCTAAAAGACAATGTTCATTTTCTATGGGGTAGGCTTACCATTTTCTTTTGCGGCCACTAATGGTCTATAGGCTCGCAAAAAGAGGATATTCAAAGAAATAAATCTTATTATGGACACTTTCCCCTAAACTCAGTCAGGACCGAGTTATAGAGCATCAAAATCAGAGTACAATTGTAACTTTTTCTGCTATTTTTAAAATCTGTGATTTAACATATAATATTTTTACTGCTTATATGGGTATTTCTTAATAAATTAGGTGTTGGAATTAATTCGTAGTGTTTTTTGAGAGATAAATAAAGATTTATTTCAAATGAAAATAAAAAACTACATTAATGAAAAAACTACTCGCTTGCCACTACTTTTTCCCATCTTTCGATTAGGAAATGGATACCCCGTCGAAAGAACGCACTGTCCTTGGAGACAATCCATAAATCGATCCAATTTTTATAATCTTCATAAGAAGTGAAAATTTCCCCTGACAAACCATGAGCCATCAATCGGAACAGATGGTAGTCTCAAGGGACAATTTATTGAGAATATGGCAGGTGGGTTAGGACTTACCATTTCAGTGTTTGTAGATATATTTGCACTGGTTTTGCGACATGTGGTCGAGCATTGTCATGTAGTGAAATAATTTTATCATGCTTTTCGCTCCATTCCAGCCGTTTTTCTTTCATTGCATGACTGAAGCGCATCAATTGTAATCAGTAACAATCCCCAGTGATGGTTTCGTTCGGTTTTAACAGTTCATAATAAACCACACCATGTTGATACCGTCAAATACAAAAAAGGAGTTGATACCGTCAAATACAAAAAAGGAGCTCCATGAATATTACATTTTGCCACTGATGAATTTGATGTAGAAAACTTTTTCTTTTGTGCTGTTGAAGCAGTAAATCACAGGTTAAAAAACGCCTTTCAACTTCCGTTGGTTTTAATTCATATGGGACCTAATTTCTTTCCTCTTGAATCATTCCCAAAGCTTTAAGGCATTTTCCTACATTTGATAAATCAACCCCCAATGATGTAGACAACTCTTTTATTGTTCGAGATGAGTTTTCTTCAAGTAATTCCTCCAATTCTCTATCTTCAAACTTTTTTGGTTGTCCAGGTCATTCTTTGTCTTCCAAGTCAAAATCACCACTCTTAAAATGTGCAAACTACTTCCGACATGTTTGCTCAGCTAAAGTATGTTCACCATAAACTTGCTCCAAAATCTGATGACTTTCCACAGCACTTTTAATCATATTAAAATAATGTAGTAAAACTTCCCACAAAAACACTTTATTTGGCTTAAATTTCGACACATTTAAATAATTGCAACTTGTTGTTATTGACAATTGAAAAATAAGATATGTCAGAAAAATAACACCTGGTTTACGATCAATTTATTTCTGAAGGTAAAACAAAATACTGTAATACCCACGCCATCTCTCATAAAACGCTACGAATTAATTCCAACACCTAATATTTTTATTTGGATGCGTGGTTTTCGACATAGGAATAGAGCCATTCCATATTATTCCGTAGATGTTCTTAAGGCGACTAAGGGCAGTTTTCGGAGGATAGGTAGCAATGTCACCTTGAATGCAATTTCTGTCAACTACAATTACCAATCCACCTGCCAAGAGTAGTTATTATGGTAAATCCTCTTTTAGAGTATTGCAAGAGAGGCTTAGGCCCAAGAGTGAACTATTTAAGGTGATGAAAAATATCAAAAACTACTTGTACTGTACCACCATTTTACAATAAATATTCACAATTACTTTCTTGAGGCACGCAAAAGTAAATAATATTTAATGTTTTCAAATCAATTTATCAATAAAATATTACAAAAGAAGATCGTTCTCATTTATTCATCAGCTTCATTATCCACATTGTCTCTTTTTATTATATTGTCTAGAACAACGGCTGGTGGGGTAAGATTACGTTGATGATGGCCCCATTCCAAGTACCAAAAGATAGATATTATATAGGTGCAAAAGTTGAGTGTTTCCATTCTTATCACACAGTTGCAGTAATGCCCAACAGTAGCTTCTCTGCATAGAGGTTCTCCATTTACACAAAAAATATATATATACAGCTTGTCCGTGACACAACTGAATTCTTTCCTATAGAAGCCACAGATTAGTGACAACAATATCATGCCGTCTTAATTTTCCTTAATTAAGTTCATACTTCTATTACATATGAACCACTTCATTGTGTTCGCCACAATAATTGGTGCTTGTTTTAGTTGGTAAGTACCCAAGGTGTAAATAGTTCATTGATTCTTAGTAAGGATTTAAAAATTCAAACCAATACCGTCGGCTCTGCGAGAGTTCATACTATTTGCGATTATATAAACACTTAGCTGATTTCTTTTACGTGACCGTTGATTTATTTCTTGTAGGATTTCATTTACCAATATGTGGTCAGTAAGCAGGCGCACTGAGAAGTGCTATTGCAATTTTAATTTCATCAAAGAAATGGATCAAAGCTCTTTATTTTTGCCATGTTTCTAAGTATTTTAAATCAATTTTTAAAGCACCTTTAATCGTCTCTAAAAGACCCAACGACACATGATCACCTGTTGAGGTACATTGGCCTCTTGAGTTGCGTGTTGTCGCTTCTGTTTTTTGTTATCTGCATTTTAATATTATATCCCGAAAATTAAACTTATTTACTCCACAGTGTCTCAAAGTCCTTTATCTGTGATAATAACATCATTGGACATAAAGAACCACCATAAGGCCATGCAACTATTTCTTAAAAATCATTTTAATATGATGGTATCTGATGTTGTTGCATTGAAGGGGCCAAAATTATTTATAATGTGTCCATTAAATTGGGCAAACCATTAAGTAAGGTTTGTACAGTTGCCACCATTTATGGATGCTGTATGATGTATGATTTCTTTAAAAATAATAATTACAACTCCTTTTTTACCAAACAATTTTAGGTATAAAAAACTTCTTGATATGACTTCCGTCCTTGATATGTGGTCGTAACTCACATGCTTAGGTACAAACTCTCTCATCATTTAACTTTTCAAGCTTTTTATTTTGCTTTGGAAAGTTGGTTAAGACATATTAAATATTTCGCATAGTTATTTGTTAGGCTCTCCTGTGTACCAATTGCTGATTTATTTCTGTTATTCTGAGAAATGAATTGTGTAAAGTCTAATATTCCATGAAACTATGCCTTAGAAAATCCAAAATAATAGTAGAATAAATGGTCGTTTATGGAATTTACCGTTTCGAAATTAATAAATAATTGTAAATTAATAAACACGTTGTTAGTGTGGTTTAGGCTGTGTTGGCAAGAAATATACAATCTTCTCTCCATCTTGATTGTCACCAATTAAAATAACACTTATCTAAACAAAAGGCAAAATATGAGTCCAAAATCCACGTGAATGTCATCATATATCTGTTATTAAAGTTCGTAAAATATTAGCTTTTGTGTTGTAACAAGTCACAGAATATCAAATAACAGTTTTAACGAATTCCAAAATCTGGAAAACAATTATTATTGTTGTGAAATAGACTTGATGTGAAATAGATCATTCTTGACTTGATGTGAAATAGATAATTCCCTTTGACGTCATTTCCCGAAAAATGCAAACATTTAACAAAATCGCTATTGTCATATCAAACGGTTTAGAATAAAATTCTCATAGACTTGGAAGAAAATATTGGCATTAGGGGAATATTATATCTCTTCCCAGTTATATTTTCTATGCCGTAAAGTTTGATCTCAAATAAAAATAAAACATGAACCATAATTAATATATCCCCAGGTAATAAATGTTTTTTTTTTATTTCAAACATGAGCTAAGGAGAAGAATTCAAAATATGAGCTAAAAAGAAGTGAAACAAATTATGATAAATTTTAAAAACTTATGAAGATCCAATATATAAAATTTAACCTCTATATAAGCAGATCAATGATTATTATTTTATTATACGAGGCAAGTGAAACAGGAAGATATTCCCACTCTGTCTCTGTCATTAAATTTAGAAATTCACAACTCACTTTTAGTACATTTTTTCACTGCTGATTTTAATTAAACTATATTTTTAAGTTTTATTGAAAGTAGCACATACACGAGAAGTCGGCTCTCGAATTACCCTGTCTACCTACAGTTGATATTTATTGAGTTCTTGAAAAGAAAGAAAAGTTGGTTTCTTCCTCGATAAATGTGTGAATTTTGGTGGAAATAAAATTATTGAGAATATTTTCACTTCGAGACGACTTCGCTATATCCACAGAATAGAGTACAGAACGGACACTCCCATACTAATACATAACAAAAAAGTGGTCTACTTTTGTATGGATAATTGGAAGCCGACTCACCAGGTGGCGCTTCAATTATTACCAAGACCAAAAGATGGCGCTGTCTAGATAGAATTATCACCCATAGATGGCATTGTGATAAAACATTGAATTGGAAATTATTAAACAATATATTAAAAAACATTCTTATTTTCATAAATTTTTATTAAAATTTTAGAGTAACTAAAATTTTACAAAACATATATCAGAGATTTTACAATTACAGTATTATAATAGGTAATTATTTCAAAAATATATTTGAATTCTCAAGTGATTTCAAAAAGCACGCTTCAAGGTTTCTCTGACTTTCACGCTCTTCAGGTAGATTATAATCTGAGAAGCTTGCAGTGTTGTGACCATAATAGTTTATGGATGTCCTCTATTGCAGAGCTGAAAGTAGAAAAATATACACGGACAATACATACTTATATGGATATATATAGTGTTTATTTCTTAGCGTGTCTCAATGGAAGAAATTTATTTCCAAATTTCATTAAAGCTTCGAATTCAAGTTGGTATTCTTACAGTATTACAGTGTATATTTTATTAAAAGTATTTCCTCCAGGGTTCGTCAAAATATTTACATTAGAATGTTTGTCGTGAAAGGGTTATTCTTTTAATAAGTTCAAAATTCTTGGTTCAATCAAAATGTTTTGTATTGAAATTGATCTAGATGGAGTTTTTAAAATTTATCCTTGAATATTAGATTTACAAATAATAACTTCAAAACTTAAGCATTTTACATTCATAACTAACCTAATTACTATATTGAAAATTTGAGCTATTACTAATCTCTGTTATTCTTCTTTCTACAGATTGCCTACTGTATGAATTATAATTATTCATGTTAAGTTTATGGTAAAATCAGTAGGTTGTTCTATAACAAACTTAAAGACAATTTGACAGAACTTGAATAGTTAAAATTGTATCCACTCTTCGCCAATAACACATATGTAACTCATCCCCTGCGAACAAAACAAAAATTTCATATTAATTTATGGTTATAAACATAGTTATTCAGGTGTAAATGTTCACGTTGACAGAATTTAAAAATACTTTCTTATATTATTTAATAATAATAAACAAACAAAAATTATGACATAATTTATGGTTATAAACATAGTTATTCAGGTGTAAATGTTCACGTTGACAGAATTTAAAAATACTTTCTTATATTATTTGATAATAATAAACAAACAAAAATTACGACATAATTTGTGGTTATAAACATAGTTATTCAGGTGTAAATGTTCATGTCTACAGAATTTAAAAATACTTTCTTATATTATTTGATAATAATAAACAAACAGAAATTACGACATAATTTGTGGTTATAAACATAGTTATTCAGGTGTAAATGTTCACGTTGACGGAATTTAAAAATACTTTCTTATATTATTTGATAATAATAAACAAACAAAAATTATGACAATTTGTGGTTATAAAAATAATTATACACATGTAAATGACTACGTTCACGGAATTCAAAAAATACTTTCTTATCTTATTTGGTAATACAAAATTAAACTACGAACGATACTTTCAGAGTTTCACATTTTGGAAGCTTGAAAAATAAGAATTATTTGGCAGTTTTTTGAGTGTTATGACAGCCGGTTACAATACACGCCATTACTATGAACAATAATACAATAAAAATAACTTATTGGTAGGTAAATGAATAGGAAAATACTTATGAAAAACACTATTAAATATAAAATTTTTCCGTAGAAAATATATGCGAGAGGCCACCCAAGAATTTTCAATATTGTACTTTTTCAACACGAAGTAATGTCATGCGTGTGTTATACGCTAGACGGCGAGAAAAAGTATGGCACCCAGCCGGAAATCTGCAAGTTGAATACGTCTAAATGCCCTCTGCTGAGGAATCCGACATTAGTGTTTTCTTTCCCGATTGTTCAAAAGATTTTCTGAATAAATAGAGCAGTGAAATTTAAATCATCGAATCATTAACTCTGTGTTTCCATAAGTTTCATAGTGCCTTTAATATTTTTTGGCATCCATATAAATGCATATAAAAAGTATTTCTTACAATTATAATGCCCGATACCTAATGACCATCCTATTGCATTACCGAAACAAAATTTCTCTCTGATACTCATATTCAGAACATGCCATAATTATTACAAAAAAATGTGTACACAAATTTTAATTGATTCAAGAAAAATCTGTAGGACATAGACTCGAAAAATTTATGCAATGATTTGTGATAACAGCATTTGTATTCCAATTAGTTATTCCGTAATTTCGTAGTTTAGTGCCGCTACGCATTGCGATTTTACTAATTAATTATACATGCATTTATTAGGGGAATTTTTAACAAACTTTAATTAAATTGAAATTTTATCACGGGTTTTAATTGTCTGTAAAATTTGTGAGATTGCATTTCATTCATTTTGTAAGTGAAATAACACTAGGCAACTTGTTCGGCTGTAAAATGTCTGTATTACAAATTATCACCACAATTGGAATTTTATTATTGACAGGTAATTTTATATACCGCGGTGTTCAAGTTTTAAAAATTTGTTTAAAATTTGTGTAATTGTTTTATTACAGCGCAACAATGTTATTCTTGCACTTGTAATACCAGACTTATTTCAATCATTAACTATATTTTGAATCTTTCTTTTGAAATGAATGATAGTAGAATATCATAACCACATGAAAGCAAATCTATTAATTTTGTCTTAAGTGAATTCTCGAAATACTTAACGAATAAGTAATTTTAATAAAAACAAAAAATAAATAAACAATATAAATTGATGTCTACTGAAATATGCTTTGAATAGGAAGAAAATGTTTTTATTATTTGAAATTTAAAATGTTTGCATTACGGACGATACTATGGAATTACACATGGCTTGTTTTACGCTAATGTAACTGACATGAAAATCATCTAGAAAGAGAAAATCAAAAATAAGCTTAAAATTTATAGTAAATGCAACAAAATAATCTGTTAATTTTTAATATATTGAAAAAATGTAGTAAAATGTTTTTAATGCTTTTTTAGTTTATAAAAAGTAGTGAAAAATGAGTGCTTTTGGTTGAGGCTTAGAAAGATGGACTTGTGGAGGATATGTGTAGTTGACAAAATGAACGTGATGTTAAAAAGAATTATGAAAATTTTAGGACTCTTACTTGATTTAGATTATTCGTGCCGACAGTTACATGTAGCGTTGAGTTACAAATTCCATATAAAGAAGTTATTTAAGAAAAGTGAAAGCAGTAGAAATTTCATGTTTAAAGATGTTGGATAGAAGGCTGAGTATTTGATTAAAAATAAGGATTTGAACTAAAAGGGATGATATGCAAAAGTGTTGAAAGGTAGCTTAAAATAGTCTGCTTTTTTCCAAATTGTTTTTATAATGAACAACTTGTTAAAAATATATAAACTCCAAAAAATAATTATTATGTCTGATGATATTTTTGGTTAATATTGTGAAATAAATACAGGATTTCATAGTTAATGTAATGTAATTACATTAATATTTAAATTGATAATGTTTTCTAAGTCACAAAAATAATTTTAAAATTTAAAGTGCTGTATTATTTTAAATCACATAGTTATATATTGACAAAAACAACATTTTTTCAGGTGACATGATATCGTCGGCATCCAAAGTTGAAATTATAAACGATATAAATGCACCGTGCGTTCCCAACAAAACTTATAGATTAGATTGTAACATTTGTAGGTGCCTGCCAACAAAGAGTTTGGTTTGTACCAGGATGATTTGTATGGAAAATACCAATTTAAAACAAGATGTTAGTGAGAGACCACACACCAAAATAGATAAAAAATGCAAACCAGGTAAAATTATAAAGAGAAAATGTAACTATTGTTATTGCAACGAAGGTGGTTCATTTGTTTGTACAATGACTGGTTGTTTGGATCCAAAAGTTTGGGCTCCCACTGAGTAATAATAACGAGTAGTTTTTTCCAATGTGTAACTGTGTTTTTCCAAGTTACTAGTTAACGTTTTATAAAATTTAAAAAAGTTCATTAAAAGAGAATTTTAAATATTTTTAAACAAATTTATATTAATTATGTTCCAAATTCACATTAACCAATAAAAAATATCCAGCACAGTAAATTTTTTTAATATCAATTTCATTTCACATCATTCATTTTAACAACATCCAACTGATGAAATTTAAAAATAAGAAATGATAGAAACTAATTTAAACATAAAGACAAAATGAAAACAATGACAGATACCCGAAATATGATTTATTCAGCCTTTTTTCCACATTTGACACTGACAAAGTTTATCTATAGAGTGAATGAAATGCCGTATAATAAAAGATAGAGATAAAGACAAAGTTATGTAACTATTAACATATTAAATATTTTGCTGAGGATTGCCATGGAAACCATCAAACGAAATGGAAAGGTTTTTCTCAACAATAGTTTAGTTTTTGTGTTATTTATATTTAAAATCTATTTTCATTTAATATTTGACCGCAGCTATACTCCATCTATTGTTATAATCAGTGTTGTGTTCGGTAAATTTTTTCTTTTCTTATAATGAATTTATTTATATATCTAATAATGAATTTGCTTCTCCTACCTCCCCTGCTAGTTTTGTTACTGTAACGGACTTTCAATTAAAACAATAAATGAAATATTGTAAAAGAACAAATTGTAAAAAAAATAAGTCTAAAAATATTCCCTCTTTCCATCCGGCTGACTCTTTCTGCACGGAAACAGAGGATACAATCCCTCGTAAGACCCCTCGCACTCCTCTTTCAGAAGCAAATTCGAAATTACTTCCTTCAACCCCGACCTCATCTCCTCCCACCCTCCGAATTCTTTTGAGGGCCATTTATACGTCTCTGGCAATGCTGGACTGTTTATTGTCCACGTTCAAAGTAAAGAAACCCAGCCTAATTCCGGATTCTCATTTCATGCCGTTAAATTTGGTTCAGCTTTAAAAAATTATCATGTTGATGGCATTATTCGAGATGAAGTGAAACAAGTTGGCAGGAACAGAATTTAAATGGAATTTTCATCAGCTGATGCCGCCAACCGCTTCCTTAACCACTCTTCCATTACGGGACAGAACAAATTGTTCATCCCCTCCTTTAACATCAGTCGCATGGGCTTCGTTCGCAATATTCCAGTCAATTAGTCTGATGAGGAGGTTTTACTCAACATAGAAGTCCCAGAAGGGTGCGGTAAGGTTACTAAAGTCCACCGCTTAAACTTTAAAAAAATACTTGATGGCCAGCCTAAATATTTTCCGTGATCATTACCTTTGATGATCATTACCTTTGATGGCCAAGTTCGTCTTCGGTGCATATATATGGCTTACCCATCGCTTCCAGTTTCAAAATATGAATTCCCTACAATAGAGTGCTTCAAATGTTGTAGGTTTGGACATATTGCTGACAAATGCCGATCTTCCAAGCGTTTCTTCCGATGTGGTGAAGGTCACGTTGGGAGAAACTGCCCACTTCCTCTTGATAAAGCAAAATGTATCTTTTGCAGTGGAAATCATGATTCCACTGATAGAATTTGCCCAGAATTCGAAAGGCAAAAAAAATCAAATTTGTAATGTCTGAAAGAGACATTTCCTATGTGGAAGCGTTCAAAATAGTCCCTTCTGCTAAAAAATCATACACCTCAGTTGCAGCTCATCCCCCCCCTAACATTTCTTTCTCCAATTTCTTCCCAAAATTTGTTCTCTCCATTTTGTCCTACCAACTCTTCTCACAAAAAAATTGTTACTCTGAAACCCCGATCCCACTCTTCGACTAATTCCAACCAGGGCTATGACCACTCGGCTCTAGAACAAGCCTGGGCAGACTTTCGAATTCCTTAACCTGAAAATGATTGCGGCTTTAGTCAACAACCTTCAGCTCATACTCCTTCTTCTATGATTATTATTCAATTTCTTTTGACCACCTTGGTCAAAATTCTGTGTTCCCCCAATCAAATACCGTCCAACGTTGCCTCCTCTGTTCTTACTTCCCTTCAATCTCTTCTTTCTAATGGCTTCACCAGTAGTGGCGAGGGTCTTGCAATGGAATAGTTGCAGTGTTATTTCCAACAAAGCAGATCTTCGTTAGCTCCTTGTCATGTATTCTCCATCCGTGGCTGCCATCTCGGAGACTTGGCTGAAGCCTGGATTCCATTTTAAGATCCAAGGCTATGTCTGTCTCCAGGATGATAGAGAGGATGGCAAGGGCGGATCCACCCTATTACTAGACAAATCCCTTCCCTTCTCCCAGATTTCTCTTGGCTCCCGCAGTTGTCAATTGCTACCCCATCTGTCAAAAATTTAGATGAATTACCTATCAGGCATAACTTTACTAGTGCCAATCATTTTGTAGAAGAACATTTCTCCATTAATGAATTGGATTTCATCTTGCATCATCTTAAGGATTCTTCCCCTGGTATAGACCCATAGCCCTTTCTCCTGTTTTAACGAAGATTACGGAACATGTAATTAAGACTCGTTTAGAATGGTTTACAGAACACCATTCCATTTTTCCAAGCAACCAATTTGACTTCAAAAGAGCTAAAAGTACGATGGACAATCTCAGCATCCTGACCATTGACATCAGACTTGCCTTCTCTCGACAAGAGTTCCTCATTGCTGCTTTTTTAGATCTTTCTTCAGCCTATGATAACATAAACCTTCCAGTCCTCCAAATTCTTCATAATTTTGGGACTCCGATCAAGATTATTAATTTTCTCCTCAATTTTCTTTTAGAAAGATCTATTATTCTTAGATCCTCCGGATCCCCCCTTAACAAGAACTATATAGAACTATTTTAGGATTAATCATTCAGTTCAAAAGAAAGAATGACATCAAAGTTTAGAATTTTTCATATTTATATTCTTGTTTATTTTTGTTTTTATGTTTGTTTGTATATTTGTATGTACTTATTTTGTACTCTCTGCATATTATAATCTCATTTTCTTCATTTTGCTTAATTGTAGCCAACTTCTTATTTAATTTTTGTTTTATTGTATAGTCTATTCTTTTGTTAACAAGCAACAATGACAAATATTCGAAATATTACTTAGTCAGTGTTGCTTAGCCTTTTTTTTCAACACTTGACATTGGCAAAGGTTCTCTCTGGGGAGAACGAACGCTTTATAATCAAAGATAAAGATAACATGTTGCTTTTAATTGGTAATGAAAAATATTATGAACATACATAGAAAATAATAGTGGAAGCTATAAACCTTTCAATTTGAAAAGGAAATCTATGTAAAAAAAAACTATTTGAGAGTTCATATATTATAAACTTATTTCTAACATTCAGTTAGTAATTTTATATGGATATATTTAGTATTTGAGAATAAAAAATGTATTTTTTTAGTGTTCATATTTACACTAAATACACACGATTATATATATTTTATATTTAAGAGAAATTCAAATAAGTCAAATGAAGTGTTTCAAATAATTTATATATTTAACTGTTACAAAAAATTTCGATAGAAATACTAGTTTAATGAAACGTTAGTTATATGGAAAATTAAATTATTACAAAATAATCACTAATACTTAATTTCTGAGTAATCATTAAAATAACTTTTATAAAATGTAAAATACGATACACTAATGTATAAAAAAATACAAAATACAATAATATTTCACAGAAAATATACACTGCATACATTATAAGATCACAATCGCGCCTCGACACTTGATTATCACACTTACATCACTGAGAAATGTATGTATCTGAAGTCGCAGAGCTCAATGCCGATTCTCCAACATTCATTATTATTCAAGGTTTTTTCATAGGCAATGAAAATTGTAAAATTCCACTCGTTCCTTATCAGGAATCCGCCATTTTAATTACACAATGAAACACACTTTAAAAATAATACATATTATTATACCACAACGCTATAAAACACATAGTATTGTAAAAACTTAATATAATACAAAATGATGAAATAATTTTATAAAATGTCAAAAATTCAGAGAGTAATGAAGAACGGCAAGTTGAGTTCACGCCTTACAGACTTAACGCCCAGGCTGTCACATTGGCAGACATCGCATTGTCTTCGCTCAACCAAAAGCGCTAAGTTGGTATTTGTGTGCATATAGTTAACGAAAAGAAATAATTGATCACCTAAAACATAGGCATTTTAATGTAAGGAGTGTGATCCGTGTGAACATATAAATAATGAGTATCGCAAATAATCGCACTCGGATTAATTCAGATTTCTTACTTCTACGTACATTCATATAAATCATGTTCAATACAATAATTACGTTTTTGGTTTGTGCAAAACGTATAGAGACAGATGATCATACAGACGCGCAGTTGGATGAAAGCGTGGTTTTAAAAGAATATCATTCACTAAGTCTCAAGGTGTATTGCCCATAAAATGGGCATTGCATTTCTTTTCTTTCTTATATCTATTCAAATGCTTTTCAGATTATTCAAGTAGTATAAAAATTTATATAGACAATTTGAAATAAAAATTTAATTATTTTTTGAAGATTTTGAGACGAAATAAACATTATATTTTCAGCAGCCATTGCATGCAAATATTACTTTTCAAATTTCTCGTAGAAAGTTACAAACATAGATATGTTTTTTTTCAGTGTAATATTTCAACTATTATATTATTTTCCGCTTAGTACACTAAGCCGCTCATAATGAGTTTTATTTTTTGCAAGACATTAAAATGCGTCATAATGAATAACTGCAAATTAAGTACCTATAATATGTATAAATATATCGCGGTTGCGTTTCGGCCCACTCTCAGCATCCGGGGCAATCAGCATATATATATATATATATTAACTGTTAATATATTAACTGTTAACCATATTTTAACTGTTAAATCTGTCTTCTAAAATTGAATGGAGTATATATATATATATATATATATATATATATATATATATATATATATATATATATATATATATATATATATATATATGTATATATATATGTATATATATGTATATATATATATATATATATATATATATATATATATATAAATATTATTATGATTGACAAAATATTAAAGTGAGAACCTCTGTATTAAAAGAAATCTACCACCGCACGTCTTATAACTATGGTTTTATTTTGCATATTAAAGAAACAGGCGATATTTAACAAATGTACATTTGTATTTATAAAATTAGTTAGAACTGGCCAGGATAAGTAGGATAGCAGTAAGCTAAAAAAATATTGTAGGCTGTATTTTGGACTATAGTCCACAGGAAGTTGTTTCATAAATTTTCATCGTGTTGAATGGAAATGTATAATAATAAAATACAAACGAAAAAAAATTAACAAAATTGATGTTGACTTATTTTGTGACGTGAATCCTGTTGATTAATCTGTCACTATTTCTTATCAAGCAATACTCACAGATATTCGGAGTGTGATCTAGTCAGTGCTGCCTAACCAACAAATCTAAACTTGACATTAATATATAATATAAATAAAAGAAAGAAAACAAAATAGCTGTGAACACATTTTTTTTACTTTACGTTATGAAGCCCAAACTTGTTTCCTAGCCAATTATACAGTTTTTTATCAGTCAGTATAGTTATGAAAAAGTGTAATTGTGTAGTAAAAATGAGTTCAATCTTTGTCGCCTAAGTGCTTGAGCTGTAAGGCCCCTGCCTAACAGCTATTGCAAATGCAACTACGATGAATGAGTGTTTGCCGTGGAGAATTTGCTAATCTTGGAGGCTATGGACAAATGCATAAAAAGTGAACATGATGCCAGCCAGGACGTAACCACAATTATTAAGGACGCCAAGCCCAAAGCTAAATTAGTGCTCAAAATAGACTCGTCCTTGAATACGAAACAAAATCTTCAAATTAATTATGGTTGAAATTGGAAAATATGTTCGACAACTCGGGATTTTCGATGAGGATTTTATCTCAAAAGGATTGAAAATGTGCAATTCCATGACGAATTATATCACCCAAATTGTGGAAACAACCAAACTCTCAGTAACACTGGACTTAGTATTAATGATGAATGGATTGGATCCCTACTTTCAGCTGGATTACCAGATCATTTCATACCTATGTCAATAGCTATCTAACATTTTGGCACTCCAATAACAATGGATGTCATTAAATCTTAATTGATTGATATAACGGGGAAATCATTTATAAGTGAACTACATAGAGGTTTTGCATTCGCCATAGAAAATGGCACAAAAACTGCAATGTTGCATACTAGTAGTGGAGCTAGCAGTACCAAATATGGCGAATTGACATTCTCAACAAATTATGATGAAATAAAAAAGTTGAATGCGAAAGTAGTAACCTGTTACAAGTGTGAAAAAAACGACACATTATTGCAATCAGTGTTCATATTAGATAAAAAGTATGATAAAAAGAAAAATACCATTAGTATTTTTATTTGTAATATAGTGTTTTTAGGAAGATATAGTGAATATAACTGGTATATATAGTGAATAAAGATATAGTGAATATAACTGGTATGTTGATTCTGGTGCAATTGCGCATGTGTCGCCGAACAAGAGTTGTATGGTGAATATATTACACTCTAAATTACCAGAGATTACCATTATAAACCAAACCAAAGTAGCGGTTTTTTGCACAGACGATATAAAAATAATCACTAATCAAAATTAAAAATCACAGTGAAGAATGTTTTGTTTATTCCGTATCTCTCGACTAACCTGTTGTCGGTCAATGAATCTATAAAAATGGAAACAACATTATGTTTGAATCAAATCAATGCAGAATTCATAATAAAAACAACAAACTTGTTACTGAAGCGGACTTGATTTACAAATTTCCAAGTTAAAAGCACAAACAAAAAAAGTTAAGAAATTAAAAGTTAGTTTTAATAAAGTTGTTTGTTGATATGTTTGACAACTGTAGATAGGAATATATGGCACAGAAAATTAGGACACATTAATAGCGCTGATATGGCATTGGAATAGAGAGTTTAAACTATCCTGATAATTAGTAACCAAACCAAAGTGTGAAGAGTGCTGTGTGGGGAAACAACCACGGTTACCTTTCAAATGCTGGCCACAGAAGTACTGATACTCTACAACTTATACACTCGGGTATATGCGGCTCTGTGGAATGCAAGTCCTTCGGAGGAGCAAGATATTTTATGTTGTTTATAGATGATTACAGCTGGAAGACATTTATATATTTTCTCAAAGTACATTACTTTAAAAAATTCAAATCACTCGTTGAGAATCGGCTAAATAAGGAAATTAAGGTACTGAGAACGAACGATGGTAGTGATTACTGTGAATTTGAAAAATATTTGAAGAGCGAAGGGATCATTCACCAAAGATCCAACCCATATACACCAGAACAAAATGAACTAAGTTAACGGATCAACAGAACGGTTGTGGAAAGGGCTAACAAAACTTTACATGGAGTTAAATCGGATATAAGTCACCCCCACATCTTCGGTAGTCCAGTAATGGTTCACATTCCAAAAAAAATAAAAGATCTCAAAAGAATATTTTAGTAGGTTTCTCTGAAACTATAAAAGGTATAGAGTTATTGGATATTAATGATAGTTAGAGGATGTTATCATAGCTGAAACTCCTAGAAAGTCAAAGGAAGCAACCATCGTTATTGAAAATATATCTTCATAACGTACCTCAACCTGTAGTGAAGGCAGAGACAGCTGATAATTCTACATGCAGTGGGTTAGACCATACTAACATTGAAATGTTACCAGAGATCGAGAAAAACTTACAGGCGATAGGAGCAGACTCAAATAAAGATTTAGGAAACAGTAAATGGCAGATTAACTATGAGGAAATTACCTCACAGATATTGTTATACGAGTATATGCATTGAAGATATATTTGATGATTGTAATGGCTTATCTCTGGTCATTGAAAGGACCAGAACAAGAGCATTGGTTGAATACTGTGAAACAGAAGATTCAGTGTTTCGAGGTCAATAATGCATGGGAGCTGGTCGATGTGAGGTAATTTTCTCTTAGTTAATCTGCCGTTTAGTGTTTCCTAGTATTGTCCATAAACACACTGAACACATTGTTAATGAAATATCATTTTTGTTAAATAGATAGGAATATATGGCACTTAGGGTTCTTCTTGAATGCGTTGATATTAATTTCAACTTGATACTTCCACGCGTTCCTGAAAAAAGAGACTTGACAGACCTACAGATGAAAACGAAGTGATCCTATAAGGTTTCCTTTTGAGGTACGGAAATCTAAAAAAAAATTATCTCTGCATTTGTTATAATTTACAAATCTATTATTGTTCCAGGATATTTATAATATAGATCAGGAATTTCGAAAGACAATGTGTAAAGGTCATAAGTTAGATCTGGTTGCAGAATAGGTCTAAAAATGTCAACTTTGACGTCCACGAAAACAATTCTTTTACACAAATAGTACCCCCCTAACGCAGGTTTCCAAATGACCATTGTAGGTATTACTGAGGAACTTTCTTAATTAGGTTACTACTTCAGAAAAAGAAGAAGCTATATATAGGGTTTTTGATGCTTATTATATGTATACAATACATACGTCCATGAAAATCATACTCTTAGCAATAGATTCCTTAACAATAGATAAAATAGATGTTCAATATCGCCAACTGTTGAAATGTCGGCAGATTTTTTCACTAAAATTTGAATAATCTCTTAGACATTTGTTCTGCGTTGTAGATTTATGTTTATTTGCTTATTAGTATAGTGGCGGTGTTCATAATTAATATGTAATAAGTGCCATTTACTTTAATTTCTTCTTTTATTTTATTTATATTTTCCTGTATCCTTTTTTATATTGTAATTACTAATAATACTATCATTTGAACTTTATGTAACACGTAGAAAGATGAAAAATTAGCAATGTGTGCAAGTGACCTCCCCTACCGTGCGCTAAACAGCAACTGATTTTGTGAGCGCCATCGCGCTCGTGGCAAATTTAGTTAGTACACGCACGAGCACGATGGCACTCATCGGCACTCAAACAATTAAAATATTAAAATAAGATTTAAGATGAGGGTTTTATTTATTTCATAAACAGGTAAAAATAACACCATTTTCTTACCATCTGTACATTGGGGCTCTTTTATGCAGCATAACATTACTTGTCATATAATATTATAAATCAGCATAACAGACTTGGCATAACATTTGGTTGGCATGTAGACATATTGAACTCATCTCAAAAATCCAATAGTCCAATTTAATAGTTTATTGAACTATATCTGGAGAATCACCAACTGAATTTTCAATGTTTGATACCTTTTCTATACTTTCAATGTCGACCATACTACTTAATTTTGCATCTTCAACTTCGTTTATTGAAAGGACATGGCCAATTTCTGTCTAGTTGTACCAAGTAATCACGAATGTAAAATAGACACGAAAAAACTAAAAATAAATTATCGAATCAACGTAAATTTTTTATATCCTTAAAGTTCTGGAGTATTTATTTATGTGAAATAAAATTTGTTTTGACGATTATGTTTATCCTTCATGTTGCTAGCACGTTATTCTGACGCATAGAAAGTAAGCCGAATAATCTAATGTATATTTTTATATTCAAATGATAGAACTTTTTATCGTGAAGTGTAAAAACAAAATCGTAATCCATGGGATTTGATGGCTTAAATATTAGTGCTCTTAAACTAATAATAGATATCGTGGCTCCGGCCATCGCTGATATTTATAATACCTCTTTGAAAGCTGCGGTCTTCCCTTTGGAATGGAAAAAAGCCTATATTGTGCCCGTACCTAACATTTTATTACCTACGCAACCCAAGGATTTTCGACCCATATCTATCCTACCGCTTCTATCTAGTCTTTGAACGTATTGTTCATGGTCAACTTGTTACTTTCTTCAATGTTCATAAGTCTCTAAATCCACTTCAATCTGGCTTTAAAGCTGGCCACAGTACCTCAACTGCCCTTGTTAAGGTTACTGATGATATACGCTTGGCTATGGATAATACACAAATCACTGTCCTTGTGCTTCTTGATTTCAGCAGTGCGTTCAACTCTGTTGACTTCGATATTCTTCTTGCCCGCTTGAAATATCTTAATATATCCCAACATTCACTTGAGTGGTTTAGTTCATATCTTCATGGACGCAGACAATGTGTTAAGTTGTCTGAGTGGACTGATCTTACAGCTGGTGTACCTCAAAGTGGAGTTCTATCTCCTCTCCTCTTCTCAGTATTTATTAATGATGTTGTTAAAAACATTTCTAGCAATTATCATCAGCTGATGACCTACAAATCTATGCGCACTCGAACCTCCATTCCTTATCAAAAACCATCGACATCCTTAATCGAGATTTCGCTTCAAATTGGTCAGTGGGCTCATGAAATAGGTCTTTTGGTTAACCCAAGTAAGTCACAAGCTATCATCATCGGTAGTCAAAGACTGATTTCTAAAGTAAACCTACCTAGTTTACCGAAATTAGTGCTAAATAGTACAATAATACCATACACGTCAACTGTTAAAAACCTGGGCCTACTGATCAATCAAAATCTTAATTGGCGGCCTCAAGTAAATGATGTTAGTCGTCGTGTTTTCAACATTATATACACTCTTTGAAACGTCTTCAAAATTTTCTACCGACTAAAACGAAAATCTACCTTTGTCAAACACTTTTATTACCATTAATCGATTACGGAGACGAGTGCTATTCTGATCTTATTGCAGAATACTTGTACAAGTTGGAACGTCTTCTTTTTATGCATTCGGTATATCTTCGGCCTCAGAAAATTTGATCACATTTCTGAATACAGGTCACTTCTCAAATGGCTGAAGATCCGTGATCGACGCCAACTTCACATACTTACACTTCTTTTTAACATATTAAGAAACCCTCATAGCCCAAATTATCTTAGTGGCAAATTTAAAGATTTGTCTGCTCACTGCCTTGGGCTGCGATCTGAAAGTCATCCTAATTATTCCTAAACATACCTCCACCACTTACGACAAATCTTTCACTGTCCAAGCAGCAAAAATTTGGAATCACCTGGATCCTGACATCAGGAAAATCACGTCTTTAAATATTTTCAAAGATCGAGTGAAAAAGTCCAGCATCTCCTGAAACCTTTTCCTTTGTGTCCTTGCCCTTTCCTGTCTTTCCCATCCCAAATCATGTCAATATTTTGTTTTCTTTTTTTAATTTACTTTTGTATTTTTTTTGTCTAATGTGCTATGAAGTATTTTCATTGTAAAATCTCTAACAGTCTACCAACTAAATTTCAATACAAATGTTATGGTTGACTGGAAGAGATTGCTCATGTAGCAATAAGTCCGTCATATGTACTGTACATAAAAAAGATAATAATAATAATATAAGAGTAGTGTATATACAATAGTAAGTATAGCTGCACACAGTTAGTTAGTTTGAATATTTTTGTGTGCCGCCTATGTGTTGTATTTACATTCCAGCGGTACTTATAATCAGTTCATTCAGTTTATACTATTTTTGTCTATACAGAATATAAAAGATAGAGGATATATAGAGAGCTGAATTTTTGAGGTAAGGTTCTTTGTGAAAATTTTGCTAATTTGAAGTTACATGAAACAATTTTTTGGCTAATGCATACGTTTATTTACTATTTAGATTAAGTGAGGTCGAAAAAGATGAGTATTTGAAACAGTTATTGGCTGAAGAAGATAATAACAGTTTGCCTTCTGACAGTAAAGACAATAATTGGCTTCCAACAGGTGATTTACTGCACAGTTCTCGTGCTAATGAATATTTCACGGCATCAGATAATGAAACAGAAAATGATCATGAGGAAGAGTTGACTGAGCATGCTAGTGAAAATTAATGCCAGATGCAAGAACTTTTAGATGATGATAGTGAGATGTAATACTCGAGATAACAATCAATGAGAAAGAGTTGTCAAAGAACTTACAATTGGTTTCAAAGGATCTGGTCAAAACATAAGTATGAATAGATTTTTCACGACTTTGCCTTTAGCTAAAACTCTTCTTTCGTGAGTCCTCGCTATTATTGCCACTTTGAAAAAAAAACAAGCCGTACATTCCTCAAGAAATGAAAGTTTCGAATACAAAAGAACCCTTGTCAACTCTTTTTGGCTTTCATGAAAAAGTTACGATGTGTTCATATGTGCCGAAGAATAATAAAGCTGTAATTTTGCTCAGCACGATGCACGACGATGATAAGACGTCTAATGTAGCACATAAGGAACCAGAAATTATTTTGTTTTGTAGTAAACACAATGCCGGTGTTGATACGATGAATCAAATCTACATGAGATACACTATGCAACATCGAAGGTGCAGGTGGTAACTTTCTTTTTTCTACAATATCCTCTAAATCTCCTCTGTTACTGCCTATATTGTTTATTACGAAAATAATAAAATGATACCAAAGAGAACGAACCAAAGAAGAGTTTACACCAGCTTGCTGAATAATGGGCTTTGTTATTGATTGAAGAGCAAGCACAAGGACTACATCTTTGTTGCTGTAAATTTCATTACACAAGGACTACACCTTTGTTGCTGTAAATTTCATTACACAAGGACTACATCTTTGTAAGTTTACTAAAAATTATGTTCAAATTGAAATTGAATTTAATTGAATTATAATTTCTTTCATTTTCTATTATGAATTAAAGGACAAGTAATTAACAACCTTACGAAATCAATTTTAGTTAACAACTATATATATCACAAATGAAACTACGTGATATAGTATTATTTCTACTTTCTTTAAGTTCTTTACCACAACCTAGGTTTCATTATATTACAACATCTTTAGGTGGGCTATTAGTAAAGATCTTTGCTAATAGTTGATGATGTATGTATTACAACATCTTGGATGTATTACAACATCACGAAACCTAGGTTGTGGTAAAAAACTTAAAGAAAGTAGAAATAATACTGAATCACGTAGTTTCATTTAATTTTGAATACTGAATTTCTACAAAATTAACGCCAAATATATTATATATACTATATGTGTATAATTTGTAACACTAATATTTTTATTACAAATTTTAAAGTACCCATAAACGAGAGCTCTCTTTCAAACCCTTTGGCTGTGAGCTGGCTGAGTGTGGCTCTTCATTAATAAAACAGAGTTTTAGGATCGGGAAAATTAAAAATTACATTTGAAACAATAGACATTAAGATCTAAAAAGAGTGTTTTTGAAAAGGCCTGAAATTAAAAATGAATATTGTAATTTTTAATTTTTTTCCCAACGATCTTCTTTAAAAATTCTATTTTAATTTCTTAGGGACCAGTCAATCTTTATTTTGATATAATGTTAAGTAAACAAATTTAAATAAACTCTTTACGACATATTTACAATTGAGAATTATCTTGTGTAATTCAATAATCTAACTTCTTGTCAAATAAACTTCTTGTCAACTAACCAATCAAACATGAAGATTATTGTAAATTTATTAATACATAGAGTGTTATTTTTATAAATATATAATTTGAAAATATAATCCGTTCTTTAAAATAGTACTCAAGAATTTTTGTCAAGTTGCAGTTACTATTGTGTTATGCGACGTTAAAATATAAAATTTACAAAAAATATTTGAAATGTGATCTTGGAGTATTATATAATAAGCAATAATGAATAAAACTTACCAACTTTTGGTTCAAGGCAACAATAAAAACGACTATTCAGGCGTTTTTCTTTTAATACATTTACATTCACAAAAGTACACGCCATTTTGATTTTGATCGCCAATTAATAACATAACAAAGATTCATAAACACTTAATAAAACAAATACATATGTACAACATACAAATGGTAACAACAATATATTTAAGTAACACACAACACCTAAAATATGATGTAAATATGTGAAAATATAAACAAATTATAAATTAAATATGTGAAAACATTTAAAGTATATATTCTCTCCGCAACACGCTTAGTTTGTAGTGACTATCATCTATCACATAGATAATACTGGTAATATACTAAAACCTATCACAGATGGCATTTATTATGTAACTACCAGAGCTGTATAATGGTTAATTTACTGCCAATTCGCTGCCGAGATTCTGTCATCAATTCAATACCTGTTTGTCCATCCCCTGTGACAGACAGTATCGGTTTACGTTAGAATTTCAGTAGCTCCATCGCAGATCATATACTGAAGTCTCCGTTATACTTGCTCGTTGGCGATTTTTATACACGGATTGATTTCATTTAAGGCACGATTCTTTCCATATTGTATACCTAATTATTATTATGTATTTCGGATATTGCATATCTAATTATTTTGCATCAAAAGCAATATAGATATGAGACAAGTACGAAGGTATATTATGTACTCGCTTCCAACTTGTTTACAAACAAGACTCAGACGATTGTAAAATATCTACATAGAAATTGTATTTATAAATTAATTTATTACTTCTGCAAATTATTGTAAGTTTAAATAAATGTAGCAAAATATTTATATCCCTTCTTATAACATGAATTACCTTTAGATAGATTTACTTTTAATCTATATTTTACATTATTAAGTTCACAAGCTAATTAACTGATTAACTGACTAACTAAGCTTACTTAATGAAGATTATGGCATCATACTATTAATGCTGAATATTCGCTTTTAATGTGTTTTTCTTCACGACATACTGTACATAGGGTTAGTGTTTTATAATTAAATGAAACTATGTGATGTAGTATTATTTCTACTTTCTTTAAGTTCTTTACCACAACCTAGGTTTCATTGTATTACAACATCTTCAGGTGGGCTATTAGCAAAGATAATAGCCCACCTGAAGATGTAATACAACGAAACCTAGATCGTGGTAAAGAACTTAAAGAAAGTAGAAATAATACTACATCACGTAGTTTCATTTAATTGTGAACAATGAATTTCTACAAAATTGACGTCAAATATATTCAATATTAGTGTTTCATGTTTATTTACTTATTATTTAACAAAAAAATATTATAATATGTTAACGACAGCATAACAAATACTAAGCTATTTTCCTACGCACTTTGCAGAATAAAATAACTTTCCTATAGCCACATTTGCATGTATAAATATTATGGTTCCAGTTTTAAAATGTGGATAATATTCATATTCTCCGGACAATATGAATAACATCAAATCAAGCAAAATTAATTTTAATATTTCTTTATTTATATATGTAAGTTATTATATGTTCTGGTCACTACTATAATTATGTCATTTAATATAGATTAAACAGAAATAGAAGACTTGGCCTGTGAACTGTCATAGAAAAATAAAAGTAGAGAAATAGAAAAAAAATTGTTATACTTGTACTTTATTATCGCAATAGTATATGTAATATAATAGTTGTTCATTGCAATATTCTCAATAGTATTTACTATTCTACATTTTTCATATTGCCTGAGATTTATTAATAATGCTATATTTGTCACTTAGTTCATAATATAATATTGAGATTGAGATTCGACGATGAACAGAGAAAGAACCTGTAATCCCCATATTGTATATATCTTATATTTATAAAGCCAGCATAATATTAAATACGTATTTTTGTCTGTGATTTGTTAAGAAGATGCCATGTCTGTCATCCCTGTAGGATAAAAATAAACCGGCACGCAAATCAAAACCTATTAACAGAAGAAATGGGACAGTTACCCTTTGAAACTGTCCAAAAGTTTAATATACCATTTATCTTAAGTCCCACATCATCAGTCCCACCTCAACTACCACTAACTCCAAGGGTATACTGCCTTCCCAAAGTAGATCTTCAATAATACTACCTAGTTATGCCCCAGATATATCAGCCTACTGTATATTGTAATAATATTACATATCAGTGCACCACTTTCACACTCTCATCAAAAGGATTTTAACACAACAACACAATTTTTGATTCAGTGGCTGCCTAAAAACATTGCATTGTTTTCTTTCATTTTAATGCACTTCAATTAGAAAATTTAATTAACATTGCTAAGTCAAATTCTGAGATTTTTAATTTTGAAAATATCTCACAAATGCCAAACTCTGTACTAAATACTTTGGGTTGGTGTGTAGATGGCTAATAGAAGTAGTTAATAGTATATTTAAAAGGGATTTTAAAATGTGCAGACAAAGTTATTTAACCGTTAGAATGCCGACGAGCGCCATTGCGCTCGTGCGGATACTAACTAAATTTGCCACGAGCGCGATGGCGCTCACGAAATCAATTGCTGTTTAGCGCACGGTAGGAGAAGTTGCTCGCACGCATCGCTGATTTTTTATTTTTCTACGTAATACATAAAGTTCAAATTATAATATTATTAGTAATTACAATATAAAAAGGATCCAGGAAAAGAAAATTTTTAACCCATAATGTCGGAATACGAAAATAATTAGAGTGAAAATGATCGTTTTTCAAGTTGTGAAAAAAGTGTTGCTGATACGGAGTATGTACTGGACTATGAAAATCCCATGTGACCTTGATTTCAGTTTCTGTCACAATATATATTACCATAATTTTCTTTGTACTTTATTATCCTTGTACAAGTTTTTATTAAGAAGACACCGAAAAAATGATTAAAATTGGATAATTTTTGGAAGAGCTACAGTTTTTTTCGAGACAACAGACAAGAGAACAAGAGATACAGTTTTTTTTTCAGACAGTTCTTTGGCATTTTTAAGTATATATGAGTAAAAAACCATGGCACTAAAACGGTTAATAATCATTGTAATACAACAGTCTATTCTCCGACTCTGAAATAGATACTTGTTCATATTTAAGTGTTTAGTTTTATGTGTGTAATACGGGTGGAAACTAGTTAGTAAAGTCAGTTTACCAGTTTTTAATTGCGGTCTGTGAAAGTCATTTTCTTTAAATTTATTAATAAAGTCAGTACTTTCGAAATACATACTCAATCTTGGTGTTGGATGGGTAATGATAATAATATTTTACAGACATACTAAGGGCTTTTAAGTGTGATATGTTCCTTGTTATGCTTTATACATTTAAGTGACATTTTACTTTTTTTGACTTTTATAGATGATAGACTTTATAGCAAACTAAATATATATAGACTTTTATAGAAAATGCTTTATATAGTTTGCTATAAAGTATATTTACAGACATAATTGCATATATTTTTTAACAGTAGTTCAAAGACAGGCGTAATTAACGTAACATAATTAAATGAAACTACATGATGTAGTATTATTTCTACTTTCGTTAAGTTCTTTACCACGACCTAAGTTTCGTTGTATTACAACATCTTCAGGTGGGATATTAGAATTATAATGAATTTCTACAAAATTAACAACAAATATACTCAATATTTGAAAACAGCCGATTTGTCTACATTGACTATATTGTACCATTGACTCCGAATTAAATTTCGGAAGACGATACAAAGCATTTGGTTTAACATGACATACTAACACATTAGTAAACTGTTCTTATTTAACTGTTTAAGTGCCGATGAGTGCCATCGCACTCATGCGCGTACTAATTTAATTTGCCACGAGAGCGAATGCGCTCGCAAAATCAGTTGATGTTTAGTGCGGGATAGGGGAAGTTGCTCGCACGCATCGCTAATTTTTTAACTTTCTACGTTTTACATAAAGTTCAAATTATAATATTATTAGTAATTACAATTTAAAAAGGATCCAAGAAAAGAAAATTTTTTACCCATAATGTCGGAATACGAAAATAATTTGAATGAAAATTATTGTTTTTCAAATTGTGAAGAAAGTG
The DNA here is from genome assembly GCA_039881145.1 of Druceiella hillmani. NCBI lineage: Eukaryota > Metazoa > Arthropoda > Insecta > Lepidoptera > Hepialidae > Druceiella > Druceiella hillmani. The sequence continues at coordinate 16,588,623 of JAYKKI010000006.1, read as the reverse complement.
ATAGTGTGGCGTTGTGGTGCGCTCACAATTTAGCATAATGCAAATTTTGAATGACAGTGATAATAATCAATGACATAACAATTATTTTGCTGATACGGAGGATGTACCGGACTGCGAAAATATGATGTGACCTTGATTTCAGTTTTTGTTATAATTTTTGTTCACAATATATATTTCCATAATTTTCTTTGTATTTTATTATCCTTGTACAAGTTTTTATTAAGAAAACACTGAAAAAATTATTAAAATTGGATAATTTTTGGAAGAGATACAGTTTTTTTTCGAGACAAGGGTAAATGACATCAAAAACAAAAGATTTCTTTGGCATTTTTAAGTACATATGACTAAAACCATGGCACTAAAACAGTTAATATTTTAATAGTTTTTTAAACCTAAATGTTTGTTTGGCTGTAAGGATGGAGGAGGCCAATTATTAAATACATATTTTGCTTTTATTTATATCTATCAATTGATAAATTTTCTTTATACAGTTAAACTATCTGACAATAGTCATTTTTTTCTTTATTTCGCTCAACACAGCAATCGGTTATGAACATTTAGCTGCTCCCTAGTCTATTTGTATTTGTTGTTTGAGCTGAAAGGGAATGTCCATTGGCCACCCTTACAATTCTTTGGGGAATCAATTAATAAGATTCAGAACAATATTCCTCCTCAGTCTTGTGTATTGGATACTTCCAGTCCCCAATAAGTTGGTAGCCAAAGCATTTATGTGTTTGATTAGTCTCTCCTGGTAGTTTTGGCTATGGATGGCGATTTCTTGCTTTAGAGTTTTAAGCCTCAGATCTTGCATAATGTATTTATTGTGAATGCATTTTGAAATGTTGAAAGTATATGTCCAAACCAGTTTCGTTATAGTTTTGTGAATTGCCATTTTGCTCTGATTGGTTAGTTTAGATTTTCTATCAATTAGTCGGTACATGTTTCGAAGTTTTGCATCTAGGTTTTTTCTTATACTCCAGATATGTTTCTGCCGGGTCAGACTCCTATCCAGTGTGCAGCATTTTTTCATTATCTTGGTTAATGCACTCTACACTATCCTGTGTCTGTAGGTGTCTTGAGACTTCCACATATTATTTTACTATTTGACCACATATTCACAACTTCCTCAATAACTTTTGCAGTGAATTTGTAATGCAATGCAAAAATTTTAAAAAAATGTTTACTAATTCTAAAGCAACTTCAGATGCCTGCTTGGTTTGGCATGGTTTAAGCAGGAGAAATTTATTAGATGATATATATGAGTATAAAACCATTGCACTAAAACGGTTAATATTATTTACACTGTGTAGTGACACAGTTGCTCTTTGCAATACCCAATGCCTTTGCAGCTCTACTGCCAGTGATACTTAGAATTAAATTCTCAAAGGGGTGTACCTATGACATGCCTAATTATATGCCAGCAGCACATTACTCAGCAACTTCGGGGAACACGACGTGAGTTCATCAAGTGGTTAGAGCAAGGCACCAATCATATTTGATTTGATTGCAGCAGAGGTAACAAAATTTTAAATACATAAATTTTATACAATAAATTGCAAATATTTTAATAAGGCTACGCAAACGAAACCATACTGGCACTATGTCTAACTTATTTACTCAAAATAAAAAATATTATATTTTACTCTTTAATGTAATTTTTCTTCTCTTGTATTTTCTAGATGACATTTTTGAAATTTTCCAATTCCAGCGAAATGTAAACCACCACGTTAAATTTTAAAGGATTTGCCTTTACATCTGCTTTACTTTTGTTATATATTTTTTATAAAATTTTGATGCACTTTTTTGATGTTCCTTGATCATTTAGGGTTATCCATAATGATGAGTGTATTATAAAATCAAATGTGTTAGAATAATCAATAAATGTGATATATAATGTTATATCATACTCTGAATATTTTTCCAAAATTTGAGCTAGAGTGAATATATAATCAGTCGTAGAGTATTTTAGATGAGAGCCAGCTTATTCTCTTGGTTGGTTAAATTCTAGTATCGGTGTTATTGTTCTTAATATCATCTATATAAATAATTTGTATTTCATTTAAAGTATGCTAATGGTCTATAATTGCCAATATTTTTTGGGTCACCTTTTTTATATGTCTTACGTTGGAGGTCTCGCAATCTGTTGCAATATTTTCATACAATAAGAGTTTATCAAATATGTCTGTTAGTATAGAAGCAACAGGTTCTGCTAGAGCTTTTAAATTATCATTTGTGATTCTGGATTCATCTGGATTTTTCATCAATTTGAGCTAGTTTATAGCCTTATTTATTTCATTTTCCATGAATAAGGGTACCTCTTCATTATTTCTATAGTTTGGATGATAAAGTTTCTCAATGCTTGTACGCACTGCTATATAATTTGTTGTAAATTTCTAATGCAACAAGCACAAGCTCCTCTCTCTAGGTAGAAGTCCTGCCTGTAAATGTTTTCAATGAGGGGATCTATGTTATAGTGGTTTTTAAGCATCTCTATCCTCTCTACAGAGTTATAATTTTTCAATTCTTCTTCGATAATAGCTAGTTTTTGTTTATTATTTCTTTTTATCTTCTTCTCAATTTTTTAAATATATGGAACAATATTCTCTTCATATATAGTTTTACTTTACTTACTTTTAGTAGCGTTTTTTCTTTTACAAGGGTTGCAGTATCTGGTGTAATATTTAATATTTGTTTTTGTATTGTATATATGCAGATCTATATATATATATATATATATATATATGTATATATATATATATATATATATATAAATATATATATATATATATATATATACGTATATATATATAAATATATATATGTATATATATATATATATGTGTGTGTGTTTGTGTGTGTGTGTGTGTGTGTGTGTGTATGTTCATATGATATTATTTATTTGTGTTCAGCTGAGATTTTATTTCCATGTGTTCATCTAACATATTAATTCTATTTGTTTGGCGCGTGCACAGGCATTTGCAAGTGTGACTGCATGCGTAATGCAAGACAACGACATAACTTACTTACAATAAATCATCACCATATTTTTTCTTAACCAACTTTAAAAAAGGGGGAGATCCCCAATTCAATGCATATGTCCTTTTTTCTATTTCAAAAGCCTTACTCAGAGATATGTTTATTGATTACATGAGTCCACCTTGTTTGAAATTGTTTTGGATAGGTCCCATACAAATATGGTCAGGACTTGCTGGGGCACTCCGTAGATAACCTGAGAAAATCCTCAATGGTTGAAAATATATGCGTCCTTTGAAAAACTTGTGGCAGAGTTTGAAATCATTTCACATGTTTTTATAAGTACTTTAGTTGAAAATGGTGATCAGGAGCTGATGATGTAGCTAGAAGATAGTAGCAGAATGCCTTAATGGCGAGGAATATATTCGTTGAATTTGGCTCATTTAATTCGTCTTAACGAGTCCTTTGCTCACTAACCATGGTCAGGATATGATGATGGGACCGGAAGGTGGTGATAGAAACTTCTAAATGGGGAGGGGCAGATTCATTGTGTTTAGGCTCATTTAATATGTCTTGACGAGTCCTTTGATTAGAAATAGTGGCCAGACCCTGATGATGGAGCTGGAAGGTAGTGGCAGAAATTCCTCAATGGTAAGGAGCAATTCACCAAATTTGGGTTCATTTAATTTGTCTGGACAAGTCCTTTTGTTGCAAGTAAAGATTAAGATTTAATGATGGAGCCAGAATTCAGTGACAGAAATTTCCCAATGGTAAGGAGTAAATTTACCGAGTTTGGGCTCGTTTAACTGATGATTAGGGTTTAATAATAAAGAGTGGGTTCATCGACTTGGCGTTCATTTGACTTGCCCTACAAGTACTTTGGTGATGGTCAAGCTCTGATGATGAAGCTCGATGGAGATGAAAGGCACTCTTCAGTGGTGAGAGTCAAATGAGTTTAGACTCATTTGACTTGTTTTGTTATAAGTAAAAAAGTAAAGTAGATACAAAGGTAGAAACAACTAAGATATCAGTATGTAGATAGGTAGATAAGTACATGTATAAACAAAGTCATGGAACAGCAAAAATATTATAGAAATAAAAAAATAGCTCAACAAAAAAATACACAGATGTACACACAAAACTTTACAGAGTTCACCCGTCAAAAAGAGAGATAAAGAATACATTGTCTAATTTCGGAGAAATTAAAGAAACATCCATTTATTCAGAAATTAAAGAAACATACAAAATTTCCAATGCTATATTTTCGGTTATAATTTTTAAAGTACCCAGGAAGGTTTTAATTAAATTTGAATCCATTTGTAATAGACAAAAACACAGGCAAAACAGGCTGCCTGTACCAGCTATAGAATTAGTCTAATACCACCAAATGTCTGTACTTACATTTGTGAAATAATAAGTAAGAAATATAATAAAAGGAAACTACAATTAATCAACTCGATAAAAGCAGACTTAATCCGACTAAAATTAAAGCAAACTACAATTCGTCAACTCGATAAAGAGCGCATTCGATCCAGTTAAAAGAAAAACAAACTATTAATCAAGAAATCGATAAAGAGCGCACTCAATCCGTTTAAAATAAAAACAAACTACAATTCAACACATGGATTAAAAGTGCACTCGACCCTGTTAAAATAAAAAAGAAACTACGTTAAATCGCATCGACAAAGAGCACACTCATACCGGTTAAAGTAAAAACAAACTGCAATTCATCATCCATAAAGAGCATGCTCAACCCGGTTAAAATAAAAACAAAGAACAATTCAATAACTTGATGAAGATCGTGCACCCAGTTAAAAGAAAAACCAAAATACAATTCATCAACTCGATTTGTAAATTGGCAAGTGCATTTGATCGGATTAAAATAATAACAAAATTATAATTCAACAACTTGGCAAAGAACGCACTCGATAGGAAATTATTATGCACAGGCAAGTAAGGTTAGTAAGTATGTACAGGCATATAAATAAAAATATGTATATATATATATATATATATATATACATATAGTGGATTTCGGATAGAACAACATAGAAGGGACCATGTAATTTCGTCTTTATATCCGGAAATCGTAACAGGCAAAGGTAAAGAAATACAGGCACATATGTTTACAGTTTATTTATACTCATTTATTGCTGAAAGTATTTGCACATGTAGTTAATCATTGGCACATTTAAAATATTGTGTAATATTACTTTGCTTTAATTAATTTTTTGAGCTAGTGTACGCTGTAGCGTGTATTCTATTTCATTACTCGTTCAATGTCTATAATATCCTTTCCATCACCAAATAAACAATATCTTTTGAGCTTAGATACAACACATAACACATCTTTAGCAGTAGGAATCTCATCTTTCTTGCAATCTTCTTCTTCCTCCTCATATTCCTCATCAAGCGTCGTATGTGATGGAATAACAGTTTTAATAATTTCACTACCGGACATACTACTAGCACTGATAAATTGACTGTCAATATCAACATATGTTTCCCAATCCACAATATTCGTTTCGCCTGACGATGTTGTTGTCAACTGTGCTAATGGTATGTTCAATTCATCATCGGAGTCGTCGTCAATTGTTGTGATATCTGAAGATTTACAGAATCCAGTGTGTAGAAAACACTTTTTGATCATATTCGGAGTCACTCGAGCCCATGCTGTAGTTACCATTTCAATGGCATCTAAAAGATTAAATGAAAATGGGCCTGCCGTTTTTTCGATGTCCTCTATCATTTTCTGTACTAAAATCTTCCGATAATGACTTTTGAGGGTTTTAATTATCCCTTGATCACTCGGTTGAATCACTGATGTAGTGTTTGATGGTAAAAATGCCAGTTTTAGGATGAGCTGGGTAATTGTCAATAAATAAAATGATCTTTTTTTTGTTACACCTTAACTGGCCACATCTTAACCCATTTGCGTAGAGCTTTTTCAAAAGTCTCTGAAGTCATCCAGGCCTTTTTATTTGCTTCGTAACCAACTGGCAAAGATTTAACATTTTTGAAACACCTGGGTTTTTTTTGCCTTGCCTATGGTCAATAGTTTTCTTTTGTCCCCTGCCATACTTGATGCAACAAGCACAATGATCTATCTTTGGTAATTTTTCACTTACACATTTTTCCTCTTTCAATTTCAAGGTTTTTTCAGGAGTTAACTTAAAAACAAACCTATCTCGTCGGATTTCCATATTTGGCTATCAGTGTAATTTTCATTCAATTTTGGAAAAACTGTTTTTAGCCAGTTTAATTAATTTTCAAGGATTTTGATTCAAAGCATTCTAACATTTTATCACGTTTTTTTTGGAATTGCAAACTTTGTATTCTTTGCACAAATCAATATTGTTTTCATCATGCCTTTTCTTTAACAGTGAATGAGCATCTAGGAGTCATACTTATTCAAAAGTTTAGTAAACACAGTTGCTACTCAGAATATCACTTTCTAACTGAATCATTTTAACTCCGAAATATACACGCTTACCTACCTACCTAGCTAATGTCTATAAACAAAATGTGAAGGTCACCACAGTTGCTGACCATGCTGTGGATGTAAACAAAAGATAAGAAAGCCCTTTGTGTCTTTGGCGGCCAGGTCCAGTTGTAGGTCCATATATATCTGCATGGGATTTCTAGGAATTTGTTACAAATAACTCACTAAAAACTGTCCCTATACCCCAACTCGGCGTTACATCCGAAGTTACTATAGGCACATGAACTTTATTAAAGTATGCTTTAAATTCAAGGTTGTAATAAATGCAATCTACTGTATTCATATATATATATATATATATATATATTTATATATTTATATATATATATATATATATATATATATATATACACAAATAAAGATAAATTTGCCAAATTTATTTCATTATTCGTTTTGGGCGATGCTAAATATATTAAACGATCCTTTTATTTGATTCCAAATAAAAATCTACAAAGCATATATCATAAGGTTGCGTTAAGGTGACACGTAAATATTCGTAGATAAACTTTAGTAATTCAATTTTTGAACATTAAGGAGAGTAGGTGAATACGGAGATATTTCAATATTATCTTTATATATAAATAAATATATATATATATATATATATATATATGTATATATATATATATATATAAATATATATATATATATATATAAAGGCGTAAAGTAACTAGAAAATTAGAAAGTAGACCGATAAATATGTACAGGTATAAACAAAGATATAAAGCAACTAGCATATTAGTAGGTAGGTTGGTAAGTAAGTATGAAGCACTATAATATAGGGAATAATACTAAAATGTGCTTACTTATTTATGTAGGTGTATATAAACATTCATTAAATGTTTCTTTCATTTTCAGTAAATAAGCTATTATTAAATTTATAATGATTTCGTAATATTATGGGTAATAGAATATTATAACCACTCAATAAGAAACCTTCAGAAAAGTACGAAGTAATGAAAATAGGAGTGTTTAATTTGAAAATATTTTGCAACATAATTTCATATCTGAACAGAAATAAATTTGCAAAATACAGCTACTGATAGAGATCTTGGAGTCGGTGCCAATTCATTTGTGCTTGTGTACAGATTTAGATGAGAGAGAGAGATGTCGACTTGGCATCGATTCCTAAAATCTCTAACATAGCTGTTTCTCACACTTAAATAAAACTACTTGATGTAGTATTATTTCTACATTCTTTAAGTTCTTTACCACAACCTAAGTTTCGTTGTACTACAGCATCTTCAGGTGGTCTATTAGCAAAGATAGTAATAGCCCACCTGAAGATGTTGTAACACAACATAACCTAGGTTTGTACTTAAAGAAAGTAGAAATAATACTAAATCACGTAGTTTCATTTAATTGTGAATAATGAATTTCTACAAAAGTAACACCAAATGTATTCAGTATAACAAAAATTCCAACTAAGTACTTAATTCTTGTTATTTTATATTTTTTTCAGTGCCTTTCTTTTTCGGTGGTTATTCGAAGTTGGTTTAATTTTTTATAAAAAGTTTTATTGCCTTAATATTTCACTGAATTTGAACTTCGTAATGTTTATAAAACCAAGATCACATAACCCTCAGAATAAATCATCACTATATTTATTTCCTACTAACTCAAATGGTGACAGCGAAGGTAATATAAAATGACTAGAATCTAAAATTATTGTAATAAAGTGGCAAGAAGGTTTATGCTGACTATAGTAAATTAAAAAAATTGTCTTATTTTCTAGAAAATCTTGGACGAACAAATAAAAATATCAGTTACAATATCATTACGGATGCCAGCAATAGTAAACGTAAGAGTTTTTATAGACCTTCATTATTTATTCTATTGATAGCAATATTGAACAAATTTACACCTTTTTTAATTTTAATAATATATAATAAATAAAAAAAACCTGAGATTCTTTCCTAAGCTTAATGTAACAAAAACTTAAAATCTCAATTTAATTAATCTAGTTATTTATAAGACGATATTCAAATCAATATTGAAAACCCCATTAATAATTACATGTGTATAATTTTTATGATGCACATATAAATATATAAACAAGTGGACAAAAACGTAAAAGTAGTCTGCCTATATACTTTATTTGGAGTTCTCTAATTTCATTTTTTCCAAAATATTTTAAATACGTAGACTTTACGCAGACAATACGCAGATTATTTTATTATTAATGTCTCCATCAGTTATGTTGTATTAGGGCAAAAAAAATTATTCTACAGAAAATTATGTGTGTGTAATCAGATTCCTTTAGGAAGAAAGCGATGCTTTGTATATATTTACCAATAGTGTCTAAAAATTCTGTTTCGGTTTGGACCAATTTCCACTTAAAATATTAGTTGTAGTTGAAGTTGTGACTTTGGCCAAAAGATGGCTGCGGCCGAAACAGAAACAAAGTTTGTGACATTTTGTCTCTTTGATAGCATTTGTCACAGCGGCATCAACAAAACGACGATGTCGAAGTGAGATGAAACAGTGCACGTCTGACATTGCAGACTGCTAGAGTAAAGAATAGCGGGAAACTTGTATGTTGTAGAGCATGATGAAAAAATACACTACCTCCTTCTAACTGCACTTAAATCTTTTATGATGCTACACTCGATTTGTTGTTCGACAATGCACATACATTTATCATTAACCACTCGCATCATTATTAAATCATGAATTGCGAAGTGGGGATAACAAAGAAGCGATATTTGATAACTATTTTTATACATACAATTGATACATAAAGCGGTCTTATTAATACAATATCACGCTTGACAAATGGCCGGGAATCAAACCTAGGATCCCGCAGTGTGTTACACTGTCAAAGATAGTATGTCTTGTGATCAACACAAACACCACAGCAATGAAATAACGATAAACAAGAAGAACCTGAACATAATGAACATTATAAAGATAATGACAAATATGAAAAAACAACTGCACCCATCCGTGAAGGTACACCTCGCTTGTGTCAAAAGTCATCACTCTCTAACTACTCTACTTCGCTGTATCTAAAATTTGAGATATAAATTTTGTGAACGTTGATATTTCAGTAAAAGAAATAACAAACTTTTTAAAATCACAGAAAAAGGCGAGGATGAAATGGAAAATGTAACCGAACCTATTGAAGAACGGACGACATTAACATCTAATTACCCATCAGCAAAAAAGGGAAGCTGGAATATATACATTTCCATTTGTCAGAGAATAATCTCGTGGCTACTAATGACGAACCAATTGTTAATATATAACCGAATTATTTAATGTGATGCTTTAGATCATTCATTGCAAAGAAACATTGATATCTGAAATTCAACCCATACCTATCCCTTAGAAAAGCACTCGTGATGGAACTTCGGCTCAGACTTATATCTTAGAAAGGTGGTGTTAAATATCATTCAATAATAACATGCCCAACCAGTAGTTATTTAACGCTGCTGGCCAAATTTACTTTGATCGCAGAGGCAAGCTGCGCCAAGGAAACATATATAGTTTACTGTTTTTAGCCTACAACATTAAATATTTAGTTACAATTACTAGTCCTAACCTAAGTAACAAACGTATATTTTATTTTTTCCTGACTGGTTTTTAACAGCATTCATTTTTGTGTCACATTTCTGAGGAAAATTAATTCTTTGTTGTCATTATTTTATTAATATGTAAAGAATTATAGACAAAATCATTCTACTGCATATGCGATACGCAGAAACCGCAAGTTGATTAGATAAGGAATAATAATATAATTTCGTCTTTAGATGAGTGCTCCTTAATAAATCATTTTGCTTTACGATTATTATCACAAAGACTACCGTAATGTTATTCCCACAAAAAAACATTTAGTTAATAGGTTTCTACCACTTATATTAGACGGTACTTATATTAATTGTTTGTCGCTCGCTATTGATTAAGATGGCACTTATAATAATTACATAGTGGTTCATTTTCTTAAAATTTTGGTATTTATTCACAAATCGCAGGTAAGTAAAAAAAACCATCATTTGAAGAATACTTCTTTTTTAACATGATTTAAACAATGAAAGTAGATTTTACAAAAAAAAACTTGTCTGAGCTGAGATAATATACCGATTACAAATTATCATAAACATTGACAATTAAATGAAACTATGTGATGTAGTATTATTTCTATAAGTTCTTTATTACAAGCTAGGTTTCGTTGCATTACAACATCTTCAGGTGGGCTATTAGCAAAGATATCAACAAAGATCTTTGCTAATTATAGATAAGATATTAGCAAAGATCTTTGCTAATAGCCCACCTGAAGATGTTGTAATACATCTTGGTAAAGAATTTAAAGAAAGTAGAAATAATACTACATCACATAGTTTCATTTAATTGTCAATAATGAATTTCTACAAAATTAACGCCAAATATATTCAATATTATCATAAACATGTTACGGTTTTGGTTTCAGCCGAAACTAAAACAGAAAGTGATATTCGATTTTGGTTTCAGTTTCAGCTGTAATACCTTCTATCGGTCAGACACTATTTGTTAAAGAGCTTTGACTCCTGATTTTGGTCTAACAGAAAAAGTGACGAATTAAAATAACAGTGGCGTTGAAAAAAAATAATAACCCAATTTTTTTCATAATTTTAGGTTGAGTAGTTATAAAATAGTCTGAAATAGAGTAGAGGGGGTAAATTATTTTTATTGCATATTGTTCAGTATATCTCCGAACATACATTATGCACGATTATGAAGAAAATATTTTTGAGGTCTCTTTTATTAATCCTTTGAAACGGTAAAATATACTGCAAAACAATAATTTTCATATGACATCCCTAATGAAATTCTTTACAATCATGCTGTCTCCATATCAGTTAAAAACTGGAAGTGTGTGATCTGTTTTCGTTGACTAAGTCCTTGTCCCGATGTTTACCACCTCTAACAATGTAACAGCAGATATCCTGATCAATTATACACAATTTAAAAAATTCATATATTGGCTTTTTTGGAAACAGACTTTGTCAAAATTCCAAAAATAATCTTCTGCACGAGGTGCTGTTTTGCTGATTGAATCCTAGCACTCATCAAAGCCTTTACAGCTTTGGTAGAAATCAACAATGTCAATCCAAGTTAAAATAATATGAATAAATTTGAGAACAAACATTTGATTAATGATAATATTGTTTTACAATAGTTATTTTATTGTGTTTTGAAGGTTAAGTTGAAGTGTCCTTTGGTATTTGCGATAATATTTTTAAATATCTGGGACTTTACAATAAAATATAAGACATTTTCATTTTAATTACGACTCTTCAACATTTGTTTCGATTTTTCAGTAGGATTTGTGTACATTTACAATATATCGCCTAAAACAGAGATCTTATTCCATTTTAAAATGCCACTTATATTTTTCCATTTAGTAGTCAAAATAATGTGAAACTTTAATATAAAACCACATGGCCAAAGTAAAAAAATATTGTAAATACATTAAGAATAAACAAAGATTTTTTTTATAATTTGTACTAAAATATAAAATTTGTACTAAAATATAAAAATTGTACTAAAATATAAAATTTGTACTAAAATATAAAATTTGTACTAAAATATAAAATTTGTATCTTTAAAAATATACACGCTTAAAATATTTCTTTCCAAATCGTTCTGAATTAATGGAGCGGTGATATTGCTGATCATCAAATCATTAACTATGTGTTTCCACAAGTTTTGTAACACCTTTGGTAATTCTTTTTGGCGTATATATAGAAAAGTGTCTTACAATTAAAATTACCGATACTAATACCCCATTCCATTACCAAAACAAAATTTCTCTCCAGTACTAGTATTCAGGACATGTCATATAAAAATATTATTACAATATATGTGTACACAAATTTTAATTGATTCAAGAAAAAACTCTGTCGAATGTAGACCCAGAAACATGAATGACCCAGAAATATGCAATGATTTGTGACAACAACAGCATTCATATTCAAATTAGCTATGTTGCAATTTCGTAGTTTAGTGCCTCTACGCATGGTGATTTTACTAATTAATTAAACATGCATTTATTAGTGGAAATTTTATAAAGCTTTAATTGCAATTTGTATATTGTGCATTTCATTCAATTTGCAAGTGAAATAACGCTAGGCAACTCGTTTGGGCTGTAAAATGTTTGTATTACAAATTATCACCACAATTGGAATTTTATCATTGACAGGTAATTTTATTTACCCCAGTTTTTAAGTTTAAAAAATGTATTTAACATTTGTATAAATATTTTATTACAGCGCTACAATTTTATTTTTACACTTGTAATACCAGACTTATTTAAAATATTAATCATATTTTGAATCATGTTTTCAAAAAAATGGCAGTGAAAATATCATTATTACCAGGAAATAAACACATATCCAAGGAATAAATATTTTTCATAGATGTAAAAAAATAAGCATACAAACTAAATTGTGTTTCGAATAAGAATGAAATGTTTTTAATGTTCAAATTTTATAAATATTTGTATAACATATGATGATTATAATATGAAAACTATAATACATGGCTTGTTTTGCACCATTGTCACTGATATGACAGAATTATATAAAAAGGGAAAATCAAATATATACTTGAAATTTAAACTGAATATAGCTTATTTACTGTAAATGCAACAAAATAATCTGCCAATTTTTAATATACGTTGAAAAAATGTAGTAAAATGTTCTTTTAATGCTATTTAAAATAAAAAAAGAATGCTTTTGATTGAGGGTCGGAAAGATAAACTTATTTAACAGAGGATATTTATAGGTGATAAAATGAACATGATGTTAAAGTGTTATGAAAATTAGAAAGGTTGACATCTTATTTGATTAAGAATACTTTGCTGACCGTTACATATAGTATTGAGTCATGAATTTCATAAAAAAATTATATAAGACAAATGAATGCAATAAAAATTTTTGAAGATGTTTAAAAAGTCTCAGCAAATGGTTTGGAAATAAGGATATGAACTGAAAGGGAGTATTCCAAAAATTCTGAAAGGTATCTAAGATAGTTTGCTTTTATATAAATTGTTTTTATAATGGCTAATAAAAAATATAGAAAAAATATATAACTCTAAAAATAATTATGTTATAATGTTTCAGCTTAATGAATTACATTAATATTTAAATTGATCATATTTTCTAAGTTATATATTATATATAATTTTAAGTTCTATATAATTTTAAATCACAAAAATGTTAACAAAAACAACATTTTTTCAGGTGACATAATATCAAGGGCGGACGAATTTGAAACTACATATGATTTAAATGCACCATGCATTCCCAACAAAACTTACAAATTAGATTGTAACTTTTGTTGGTGCCTGCCGACAAAGAGTTTGGCTTGTACTAGGATGACTTGCTTGGACAATAACTATCTAAAGCAATTTATTATTAATAGATCCATCAAAATAAATAAAGAATGCAAACCAGGAAAAATTATAAAGAAAAAACATACCTATTGTTTTTGCAATAGAGATGGCACATTAGCTTGTTCAAATATTTGAATCCAAAACATTGGAATCTCACTTACTAACAACGACTAAAGATTTTTCTGATGATTTGTAACGGTATTATTCAAGATTGCTAGCTAATATTGCAATATTAAGTTTTATAGAATTTTAGAATCGTAGAAAAAAATTTTAAATATTTTTGAAACAATTTATATTCCACATTCATATGAATCATTAAAAAACACCATGCAACAATATCTGTTTAATTTTATTTCATATCATTATTTTGTACACATTTAATTGGTGAAATTTAAAAATAAGAAATAATGGAAACTAATTTAAATATAAAGACCAAATAGTCTGAAAAAAAGTGTTCATATTTTTTTGTATCTTTATCATTAACTGTTCACATTTTTTTGTGGCACATCATTCTGTATCATTAACTGTTCATATTTTTGTGGCACATAATGTCACAAAAAAATATGGACAGTACAGAAAATAATAATGGAAACAATCTATGAGGTCTTCAATAGAAAAATACTAAATAAAACCACAGAAGTAAAATATAGATATTTATATTTATTTATATATTTACTAGATATTGTTAATTTGGTATAGCAAGCCGGCTTCTATAGGTACTTTGTACAATATAAGATAAAAATATTGAATAAATCTTTTTCAAATGTTAAACCGTCCTCGTAATACACTATTTCAATGTTGCTAAGAGCATTAAGCTACTTATGATGCACGCGCACCAATCGTCATGTAGCATCGTAAAAGTGATATATGATGGGACACACTCAAACTGTGGGTGATGGGACACACTCACTGTATTTGACCTGGAATAGGGAGCAATATGAGTATTATTTTGGAAAAACAAATCATAATTTTTCATTGTCAAAGAAAAATTGTTCATACTGATAATACCGTATCTTTCTTAAGTTTTCTTTACATAGAAACTCTGTTTATGATAAGGATTGTTTAAATGTAATTATGATTGACAAGGTGCTAAAAACAAAAAAAACATTTTGTTATCCAAAATTTCTTAGTAATATGATATATATTATTGAGAAAATATTATAGATAATTTTCACCTTATATTTTCATGAGAAATCTGAAAAAATTCTTGCTATAGCAATTAACCAACATCTGTACATGAAAATTGTCATATCAAGGAGTCTAGAAGGATTTATTAACTTGGAATATATCAATATTTATTCGGTTTGATGATGCGACTGTCAATCAGTTTTGGAGTATATCAAGATTTATTCGGTTTGATGATGCGAACACATGAAGACTGTATCAAAGAGGATAAAGCAGCACCAATCCACGATAAATGGACAGTGTTGAGCCAACAGAGTGTTTGACAGCCGATGAGCTATTTTATCCATTTAGAGGATGAACTAGATTCACCCAGTATATACCATAGAAGCCAGCAAAGTATGGAATAAAAGTACGGTGGATTTGCGACACTGAAAATTCATATCCCTTGCACGGTCAAATTCACACTGGCAAACCGAAAACTGACTGCGAAATGAGTCAAGGTGAAAAAGTAGTAAAACATTGAGTTACACAATACGAAGGGTCCGTAAGTTATTAAAATATTTCCGTGGATAATTTTTTTACTATTCTACCTTTAGTGAAACATTTATTATCATGGAACCTAATAATTGTAGGAACTTTGAAAAAAATAAAAATTGAATTCCAGTGGAAATGTAAGAATCGAAAGATCGTGCAGATTTTTCCACTCTATTTGGATTCCATGAGAAAGTAACAGTGTGCTCTTATGTTGCAAATAAGAAAAAACTGTTATATTGTTAGCTATGATGCACTCAGATTCAGTAGTATACAGCGAAGACGAAAAGAACAAACCAGAAATTATTCAGTATTATAATAAGACGAAAATAGATGTCGATACAATGGATCAGATGTTAGGACGCTACACAACCCACTGGCGGAGTAACCGATGATCTCTTACTTTTTTTTTAATATTTTGGATATCGCTAGTCTTGCAAGATGCATAATTTATTATGAAAATAATTTATTTACGACAATTAAGTGAAGAATTGTGCATGCCAACGATTGAAAATTTATCTCAAAATATTCAAGTAATGCGAAATTTCACCACTAAGATTGCGATGGAAAGTATCTATGGAAAACCCATGAATCCTGCATGCAGAGTGACATCAACTGGTCTACTCCAGGCAGATTCCATCGGTCGAAAAGTTGTAGGATCATGTTATATTTATTACCAGGATGTTTACAAAAAACGAACAAAAATGCGAAAATAGTATAAAGAATGTAGCAAACCAGTTTATGATGAACATTCAGAAGCAATATCAAAATGTAACGATGTTTTCAAGAATAAATTCCATATAAGAATATTTTGTGGATAATTTATAGTAAAATTTATAATAAAACTAATTAAAAGTTAAATATATATGTTTATTTGTATATTAAGTAATATTTTTTACCCCTAGAAGTAACTTTAATTATTTAATACTTTGCATTTTTATAGACTAATTAAGTTTTTACATATTGGTATCCGGGTACCCCTGGTATTGATCAAGTGGGTATTCGACTTTAGCCTTTAACTTTATTTATTTTTTGGATATTTAAGTGTCATAACGAATCGCTGACAATTGACTCAAGCAATGACAATCTGAAAGGATTTGATGATTTTCTGTTAAATACAAAAAATATGTAAGTAAGAACAGGCAAAAGAGTACCCGGGTACCTTTTGCATGAATTGTATTGACATAAGGGTTAATAAATCATATTTTAATTTGAATGTTACATAGCAATATATATATATATATGTATATATATATATATATATATATATATATATTTGAAACTTGGTATATTAAGACATTTAAACAAGTGTTACTTACGAAATAAAGTAACAGTTGTTAAAAAAGTAAGGTTATTTTGAGAACAAACATTTGATTAAGATGTCGCTAGTCCTGTACATATTCACCAAATTGAGATCCTATTTTTTCAAATAATCTAATAATTATTGGGGTGGTACTTAATTGATAGTTACCGCTAAAATTTCTAGTGTAGATGTAGACTTTCTAAACTGCATTTATGACGATGTAATAGACTCGCTAATAACTACTTGTAGAATAGCAAGTAATAGCTACTTGTGGTAGTACCATCTTTAAATTTGATGTACATAAATTAGACAACAAACAAGTTTATTTATTAACTTCATAAATATCAAGACAGTTGATCACAATTTGAATGCATTTGAAATAACATAACAGTTGTTAATAGAAGTTAGGATGTTTCAGAATAGACATTTAATAAAGAAATTACGATTGCATTCAACTCTCCTCAAGACGAGTCTTATGTATGAAACTCATTGTATGTGTACTCATGAAATACAGTCTGCTGTGATAATAATGATGCTCTCTTCTGTTACATAATAAAACCATGGCAATTAAACGTCTGCTTTCCATCGCTAGCTATATACTGTTCAAAATCTACTCTAGAAATGGTCACCTTATTGTCTTATGAATGACTAAGGTGTATGTAGAATATGTCAGACAAGACAATATGTATATATATATATATATATATATATATATATATATATATATATATATATGTATATATATATATATATATATAAAATATATATATATATATATATATAAAGTGGATTTCGGGTATAATGACATTGAAAGGACCATGTAATTTTGTCGTTATATCCGGAAGTCGTAACAGGCAAAGTTAAAGAGATACAGACAAATATATACAGATTATTTATACTCATTTATTGCTGAAAGTATTTGCACATGTAGTTAATCATTGGCACATTTAAAATATTGTGTAATATTACTTCGCTTTAATTAATTTTTTTGAGCTAGTGTACGCTGTAGCTTATATTCTATCTCATTACTTGTTCAATGTCTATAATATCATTTCCATCACCAAATAAACAATATCTTTTGAACTTTGATACAACACATAACACATCTTTAGTTGTAGGAATCTCATCTTCCTTGCAATCTTCTTCTTCCTCCTCATATTCCTCATCAAGCGTAGTATGTGATGGAACAACAGTTTCAATAATTTTACTACCGGACATACTGCTAGCAGTGATAAGTTGACTGTCAATATCGACATATGTTTCCCAATCCACAATATTTGTTTTGCCTGACGATGGTGTTGTCAACTGTGCTAATGGTATGTCCAATTCGTCATTGGAGTCTTCGTCAATTGTTGTGATATCTGAAGATTTACAGAATCCAGCGTGTAGAAAACAATTTTTGATCGTATCCGGAGTCATTCGAGCCCATGCTGTAGTTACCATTTCAATGGCGTCTAAAAGATTAAGGGAAAATGGGCCTGCCGTTTTTTCGATGTGCTCCATCATTTTCTGTACTAAAATCTTCCGATAATGACTTTTGAGGGTTTTAATTATCCCTTGATCAATCGGTTGAATCATTGATGTAGTGTTTGATGGTAAAAATGCCAGTTTTAAGTTGGTCATATTCTAAGTTTTAGGATGAGCTGGGCAATTGTCAATAAATAAAATGATCTTTTTTTGTTACATCTTAACTGGGGGTCCCATTTGCGTAGAGCTTTTTCAAAAATCTCTGAAGTCATCCAGGCCTTTTTATTTGCTTCGTAATCAACTGGCAAAGATTTAACATTTTTGAAACACCAGGGTTTTTTTTGCCTTGCCTATGGTCAATAGTTTTCTTTTTTCCCCTGCCATACTTGATGCAATAAGCACGGTGATTCTAGCTTTGATAATTTTTCACCTACGCACATTTCCCCTTTAAATTTCAAGGTTTTTTCAGTAGTTAACTTAAAAAACAAACCTGTCTCTTCAGAATTCCATATTTAGCTATCAGTGTAATCTTCAGTCAATTTTGGGAAAACTGTTTTTAGCCAATTGTCACAGTCACTTTGTGATACACTAGCGGCTTCTCTACAAACTTTGCTTACTACAATATCGTGTCGTTGATGAAATCGGTATATCCAGCTCTCAGAACACTTAAAATCCATTTTTCCAAACAGTCTGGCAAAATGATTAGCCTTTTCTTGCAGCAGACAACCGCTCAAAAGTACATGGTGGCTTCTTTGAACTTTGAACCACACTGGAAGAGCATTTTCGACAACTTGATGTGTCCGTGTTTCTACTTTTTGTACGGTTTTCCTTAATTTTCAAGGATTTTAATTCAAAGCATTCTAATATTTTATCACGTTTTTTCCACATCATAGATATTGTTGAATGGCAAACTTTGTATTCTTTACACAAATCAATATTGTTTTCATCACGCCTTTTCTTTAACAGTGAATGAGCGTCTAGGAGCCATAGTTATTCAAAAGTTTACTAAACACAGTTGCTACTCAGAATATCACTTTGTAACTGAATCATTTTAACTCCGAAATATACACGTTTACCTACCTATCTAGTTATATCTATAAACAAAATGTGAAGGTCTCCACAGTTGCTGACCATCTGTGTGGATGTAAACAAAAGATAAGAAAGCTCTTTATATCTTTGGCGGCTAAGTCCAGTTGTAATATCTGTATGGGATTTCTAGGAATTTGTTACAAATGACTCATTAAAAACTGTCCCTACCACCGAACTCTGCATTACATCCGAAGTCACTATAGGCACATGAACTGTATTAAAGTATGCTTTAAATTCAAGGACTTAGATTTAATGTCATACAAAGATGAAGATAATAAATATATATGTATATATTATCTTAATATTATATATATATATATATATATATATATATATATATATATATATATATACATATATATTTATACATAAATATATATATATATATATATATATATATATATATATATATATATATATATATATATATATTATTTACTGAAAATGAAAGAAACATTTAATGAATGTTTATATACACCTACATAAATAAGTAAGCACATTTTAGTATTATTGCCTATATTGTAGTCCAATTCTTAACAATGAATCTCTGCATTTAATTCAGATCTTCATAAAAAAATTCTTATGAATACTGCCCTTATGTACTTTTCTAGTTTCATGTTCAGTTTTAGGCTTTCGAATTTTGGTTTGTCTTGCATCACCAGGGTTGGAGTGGAATTACCAGTATTTCACTTTTTATCGGCCGTCAGTAGATTTTGTCAATCGAAATTACCTTTAAATATAAATTATTGTGATTCAAAATAGAGAATTTCGTACTTTTTGGTGATTTATATTAATTGCTTTCTAGTTTGCAAATTTATTTATATTTGAAAACAATATTGTAAAATAAAAATTCCAACTAAGTACTTAATTCTTATTATTTTATATTTTTTTCAGTGCCTCCCTTTTTCGGTGGTTATTCGAAGTTGGTTTATTTTTTTATATTGAAGATCACTTAACCCTCAGAATAAATCATCACTATATTTATTTCCTACTAACTCAAATGGTGACAGCGAAGGTAACATAAAATGACTAAAGTTATTGTACTCAATCAAAAAAATTGTCCCGTTTTCTAGAAAACTCTCGGACAAACAAACAAAAATATCAGTTACAATATCATTACGGATGCCAGCAATAGTGAACAAATTTACACCTTTTTTAATTTTAATAATATATAATAAATAAAAAAAACCTCAGATTCTTTCCTAAGCTTAATGTAACAAAAACTTAAAATCTAGTTATTTATAAGACGATGTTCAAATCAATATTGAAAACCCCATTAATAATTACATGTGTATAATTTTTATGATGCACATATAAATATATAAACAAGTGGACAAAAACGTAAAAGTGGTCTGCTTCTATACTTTATCTGGAGTTCTCTAATTTCATTTTTTCCAAAATATTTTAAATACGTAGACTTTACGCAGACAAT
Organism: Druceiella hillmani; assembly: GCA_039881145.1. NCBI lineage: Eukaryota > Metazoa > Arthropoda > Insecta > Lepidoptera > Hepialidae > Druceiella > Druceiella hillmani. Next base: position 16,567,826 of record JAYKKI010000006.1, on the reverse strand, counting down.
ACGCAGATTATTTTATTATTAATGTCTCCATCAGTTATGTTGTATTAGGGCAAAAAAAATTATTCTACAGAAAATTATGCGTGTGTAATCAGATTCCTTTAGGAAGAAAGCGATGCTTTGTATATATTTACCAATAGTGTCTAAAAATTCTGTTTCGGTTTGGACCAATTTCGACTTAAAATATTAGTTGTCGTTGAAGTTGTGACTTTGGCCAAAAGATGGCTAGAACTGCGGCCGAAACAGAAACTAAGTTTGTGACATTTCGTCTCTTTGATGGCAGTTGTCACATGATGGCAGCGGCATCAGCAAAACGACGATGTCGAAGTGAGATGAAACAGTGCACGTCTGACATTGCAGACTGCTAAAGTAAAGAATAGCGGGAAACTTGTATGTTGTAGAGCATGATAAAAAAATACACTACCTCCTTCTAACTGCACTTAAATCTTTTATGATGCTACACTCGATTTGTTGTTCGACAATGCACATACATTTATCATTAACCACTCGCATCATTATTAAATCATGAATTGCGAAGTGGGGATAACAAAGAAACAATATTTGTTAACTATTTTTATATATACAATTGATACATAGAGCGGTCTTATTAATACAAAAAAAATATCACGCTTGACAAATGGCCGGGAATCAAACCTAGGATCCCGCAGTGTGTTACACTGCCAAAGATAGTATGTCTTGTGATCAACACAAACACCACAGCAATAAAATAACGATAAACGAGAGAAACCTGAAAATAATGAACATTATAAAGATAATGACAAATATGAAAAAACAACTGCACCCATCCGTGAAGGTACACCTCGCTTGTGTCAAAAGTCATCACTCTCTAACTACTCTACTTTGCTGTATCTAAAATTTGAGATATAAATTTTGTGAACGTTGATATTTCAGTAAAAGAAATAACTAACTTTTTAAAATCACAGAAAAAGGCGAGGATGAAATGGAAAATGTAACCGAGCCTATTGAAGAACGGACGACATTAACATCTAATTACCCATCAGCAAAAAAGGGAAGCTGGAATACATACATTTCCATTTGTCAGAGAATAATCTCGTGGCTACTAATGATGAACCAATTGTTAATATATAACCGAATTATTTAATGTGATGCTTTAGATCATTCATTGCAAAGAAACATTGATATTTGAAATTCAACCCATACTTATCCCACAGAAAGGCACTCGCAATGGAACTTCGGCTCACACTTATATCTTAGAAAGGTGGTGTTAAATATCATTCAATAATAACATGCCCAACCAGTAGTTATTTAACGCTGCTGGCCAAATTTACTTTGATCGCAGAGGCAAGCTGCGCCAAGGAAACATATATAGTTTACTGTTTTTAGCCTACAACATTAAATATTTAATTACAATTACTAGTCCTAACCTAAGTAACAAACGTATATTTTATTTTATCCTGACTGGTTTTTAACAGCATTCATTTTTGTGTCACATTTCTGAGGAAAATTAATTCTTTGTTATGTCATCTGGATATATAATAAATAATAATATAATTTCGTCTTTTATATGAGTGCTCCTTAATAAATCATTTTGCTTTACGATTATTATCAAAAAGACTACCGTAATGTGATTTCCACAAACATTTAGTTAATAGGTTTCTTCCACTTATATTAGACTTAACTTATATTAATTGTTTGTCGCTCTTTTTACAAATTTTTGCTTAATTACATAGTGGTTCATTTTCTTAAAATTTTGGTATTTATTCACAAACCGCAGGTAAGTAAAAAAAACCATCATTTGAAGAATACTTCTTTTTTAACATGATTTAAAGAATGAAAGTAGATTTTACAAAAAAAAATCTTGTCTGAGCTGAGATAATATAGCGATTACAAATTATCATAAACATTGACAATTAAATGAAACTAAGTGATGTAGTATGATTTCTATAAGTTCTTTATTATAACCTAGGTTTTGTTGCATTACAACATCTTCAGGTGGGCAATTAGCAAAGATATCAACAAAGATCTTTACTAATTATAGATAAGATATTAGCAAAGATCTTTTCTAATAGCCCACCTGAAGATGTTGTAATACATCTTGGTAAAGAATTTAAAGAAAGTAGAAATAATACTACATCACGTAGTTTCATTTAATTGTCAATAATGAATTTCTACAAAATTAACGCCAAATATATTCAATATTATCATTAACATGTTATGGTTTTGGTTTCAGCCGAAACTAAAACAGAAAGTGATATTCGATTTTGGTTTCAGTTTCAGCTGTAATACCTTCTATCGGTCAGACACTATTTGTTAAAGAGCTTTGACTCCTGATTTTGGTCTCACAGAAAAAGTGGCGAATTAAAATAACAGTGGCGTTGAAAAAAAATAATAACCCAATTTTTTTCATAATTTTAGGTTGAGTAGTTATAAAATAGTCTGAAATAGATTAGAGGGGGTAAATTATTTTTATTGCATATTGTTCAGTATATCTCCGAACATACATTATGCACGATTATGAAAAAAATATTTTTGAGGTCTGTTATTAATCCTTTGAAATGGTAAAACACACTGCAAAATAATTTTCAAATGATATCCCAAATGAAATTCTCTGTAACCATGATGTCTCCATATCAGTTAAAAACTGGAAGTGTGTGATCTGTTTTAGTTGACTAAGTCCTTGTCCCGATGTTTACCACCTCTAACAATGTAACAGCAGATATCCTGATCAATTATACACAATTTAAAAAATTCATATATTGGCTTTTTTGGAAATAGACTTTGTCAAAATTCCAAAAATAATCTTCTGCACGAGGTGCAGTTTTACTGATTGAATCCTAGCACTCATCAAAGCCTTTACAGCTTTGGTAGAAATCAACAATGTCTATCCAAGTTAAAATAATATGAATAAATTTGAGAACAAACATTTGATTAATGATAATATTGTTTTACAATAGTTATTTTATTGTATTTTGAAGGTTAAGTTGAAGTGTCCTTTGGTATTTGCGATAATATTTTTAAATATCTGGGACTTTACAATAAAATATAAGACATTTTCATTTTAATTACGACTCTTCAACATTTGTTTCGATTTTTCAGTAGGATTTGTGTACATTTACAATTTATCGCCTAAAACAGAGATCTTATTCCATTTTAAAATGTCACTTATATTTTTCCATTTAGTAGTCAAAATAATGTGAAACTTTAATATAAAACCACATGGCCAAAGTAAAAAAATATTGTAAATACATTAAGAATAAACAAAGATTTTGTTTAAAAAAGTTTAAAATTTGTACTAAAATATAAAATTTGTACTAAAATATAAAATTTGTACTAAAATATAAAATTTGTACTAAAATATAAAATTTGTACTAAAATATAAAATTTGTATCTTTAAAAATATACACGCTTAAAATATTTCTTTCCAAATCGTTCTGAATTAATGGAGCGGTGATATTGCTGATCATCAAATCATTAACTATGTGTTTCCACAAGTTTTGTAATACCTTTGGTAATTCTTTTTGGCGTACATATAGAAAAGTGTCTTACAATTAAAATTACCGATACTAATACCCCATTCCATTACCAAAACAAAATTTCTCTCCAGTACTCATATTCAGGACATGTCATATAAAAATATTATTACAATATATGTGTACACAAATTTTAATTGATTCAAGAAAAAACTCTGTCGAATGTAGACCCAGAAACATGAATGACCCAGAAATATGCAATGATTTGTGACAACAACAGCATTCATATTCAAATTAGCTATGTTGCAATTTCGTAGTTTAGTGCCTCTACGCATGGTGATTTTACTAATTAATTAAACATGCATTTATTAGTGGAAATTTTATAAAGCTTTAATTGCAATTTGTATATTGTGCATTTCATTCAATTTGCAAGTGAAATAACGCTAGGCAACTCGTTTGGGCTGTAAAATGTTTGTATTACAAATTATCACCACAATTGGAATTTTATCATTGACAGGTAATTTTATTTACCCCAGTTTTTAAGTTTAAAAAATGTATTTAAAATTTGTGTAAATATTTTATTACAGCGCTACAATTTTATTTTTACACTTGTAATACCAGACTTATTTAAAATATTAATCATATTTTGAATCATGTTTTCAAAAAAATGGCAGTGAAAATATCATTATTACCAGGAAATAAACACATATCCAAGGAATAAATATTTTTCATAGATGTAAAAAAATAAGCACACAAACTAAATTGTGTTTCGAATAAGAATGAAATGTTTTTAATGTTCAAATTTTATAAATATTTGTATAACATATGATGATTATAATATGAAAACTATAATACATGGCTTGTTTTGCACCATTGTCACTGATATGACAGAATTATATAAAAAGGGAAAATCAAATATATACTTGAAATTTAAACTGAATATAGCTTATTTACTGTAAATGCAACAAAATAATCTGCCAATTTTTAATATACGTTGAAAAAATGTAGTAAAATGTTCTTTTAATGCTATTTAAAATAAAAAAAGAATGCTTTTGATTGAGGGTCGGAAAGATAAACTTATTTAACAGAGGATATTTATAGGTGATAAAATGAACATGATGTTAAAGTGTCATGAAAATTAGAAAGGTTGACATCTTATTTGATTAAGAATACTTTGCTGACCGTTACGTATAGTATTGAGTCATGAATTTCATAAAAAAATTATATAACACAAATGAATGCAATAACAATTTTTGAAGATGTTTAAAAAGTCTCAGCAAATGGTTTGGAAATAAGGATATGAACTGAAAGGGAGTATTCCAAAAATTCTGAAAGGTATCTAAGATAGTTTGCTTTTATATAAATTGTTTTTATAATGGCTAATAAAAAATATAGAAAAAATATATAACTCTAAAAATAATTATGTTATGATGTTTCAGGTGAATGAATTACATTAATATTTAAATTGATCATGTTTTCTAAGTTATATATTATATATAATTTTAAAAGCTGAAGTTCTATATAATTTTAAATCACGTTGTCACATGTTAACAAAAACAACATTTTTTCAGGTAACATAATATCAAGGGCGGACGAATTTGAAACTATAGATGATATAAATGCACCATGCATTCCCAACAAAACTTACAAATTAGATTGTAACTTTTGTTGGTGCCTGCCGATAAAGAGTTTGGCTTGTACTAGGATGATTTGCTTGGAAAATAACTATCTAAAGCAATTTCTTATTAAAAATAGATCCATCAAAATAAGTAAAAAATGCAAACCAGGACAAATTATAAAGAAAAAACATACCTATTGTTTTTGCAATAGAGATGGAGAATTAGCTTGTTCAAATATTTGAATCCAAAACATTGGGATCTCACTTACTAACAACGACTGAAGATTTTTCTGATGATTTGTAACGGTATTATTCAAGGTTGCTAGCTAATATTGCAATATTAAGTTTTATAGAATTTTAGAATCGTAGAAAAAAATTTGAAATATTTTTGAAACAATTTATATTCCACATTCATATGAATCATTAAAAAACACCATGCAACAATATCTGTTTAATTTTATTTCATATCATTATTTTGTATACATTTAATTGGTGAAATTTAAAAATAAGAAATAATGGAAACTAATTTAAATATAAAGACCATATAGTCTGAAAAAAAGTGTTCATATTTTTTTGTATCTTTATCATTAACTGTTCACATTTTTTTGTGGCACATCATTCTGTATCATTAACTGTTCATATTTTTTGTGGCACATAATGTCACAAAAAAATATGGACAGTTAGTGATACAGAAAATAATAATGGAAACAATCTATGAGGTCTTCAATAGAAAAATACTAAATAAAACCACAGAAGTAAAATATAGATATTTATATTTATTTATATATTTACTAGATATTGTTAATTTGGTATAGCAAGCCGGCTTCTATAGGTTACTTTGTACAATATAAGATGAAAATATTGTATAAATCTTTTTAAAATGTGAAACCATCCTCGTAATACACTATTTCAATGTTGCTAAGAGCATTAAGCTACTTATGGTGCATGCGCTCCAATCGTCATGTAGCATCGTAAAAGTGATATATGATGGGACACACTCAAACTGTGGGTGATGGGACACACTCACTGTATTTGACCTGGAATAGGGAGCAATATGAGTATTATTTTGGAAAAACTTGTAAAAAAAGAAAAAATTGTTCATACTGATAATACCGTATCTTTCTTAAGTTTTCTTTACATAGAAACTCTGTTTATGATAAGGAATGTTTAAATGTAATTATGATTGACAAGGTGCTAAAAACAAAAAAAACATTTTGTTATCCAAAATTTCTTAGTAATATGATATAGATTATTGAGAAAATATTATAGATAATTTTCGCCTTATATTTTCATGAGAAATCTTAAAAAATTCTTGCTATAGCAATTAACCAACATCTGTACATGAAAATTGTCATATCAAGGAGTCTAGAAGGATTTATTAACTTGGAATATATCAATATTTATTCGGTTTGATGATGCGACTGTCAATCAGTTTTGGAGTATATCAAGATTTATTCGGTTTGATGATGCGAACACATGAAGACTGTATCAAAGAGGATAAAGCAGCACCAATCCACGATAAATGGACAGTGTTGAGCCAACAGAGTGTTTGACAGCCGATGAGCTATTTTATCCATTTAGAGGATGAACTAGATTCACCCAGTATATACCATAGAAGCCAGCAAAGTATGGAATAAAAGTACGGTGGATATGCGACACTGAAAATTCATATCCCTTGCACGGTCAAATTCACACTGGCAAACCGAAAACTGACTGCGAAATGAGTCAAGGTGAAAAAGTAGTAAAACATTGAGTTACACAATACGAAGGGTCCGTAAGTTATTAAAATATTTCCGTGGATAATTTTTTTACTATTCTACCTTTAGTGAAACATTTATTATCATGGAACCTAATAATTGTAGGAACTTTGAAAAAAATAAAAATTGAATTCCAGTGGAAATGTAAGAATCGAAAGATCGTGCAGATTTTTCCACTCTATTTGGATTCCATGAGAAAGTAACAGTGTGCTCTTATGTTGCAAATAAGAAAAAACTGTTATATTGTTAGCTATGATGCACTCAGATTCAGTAGTATACAGCGAAGACGAAAAGAACAAACCAGAAATTATTCAGTATTATAATAAGACGAAAATAGATGTCGATACAATGGATCAGATGTTAGGACGCTACACAACCCACTGGCGGAGTAACCGATGATCTCTTACTTTTTTTTTAATATTTTGGATATCGCTAGTCTTGCAAGATGCATAATTTATTATGAAAATAATTTATTTACGACAATTAAGTGAAGAATTGTGCATGCCAACGATTGAAAATTTATCTCAAAATATTCAAGTAATGCGAAATTTCACCACTAAGATTGCGATGGAAAGTATCTATGGAAAACCCATGAATCCTGCATGCAGAGTGACATCAACTGGTCTACTCCAGGCAGATTCCATCGGTCGAAAAGTTGTAGGATCATGTTATATTTATTACCAGGATGTTTACAAAAAACGAACAAAAATGCGAAAATAGTATAAAGAATGTAGCAAACCAGTTTATGATGAACATTCAGAAGCAATATCAAAATGTAACGATGTTTTCAAGAATAAATTCCATATAAGAATATTTTGTGGATAATTTATAGTAAAATTTATAATAAAACTAATTAAAAGTTAAATATATATGTTTATTTGTATATTAAGTAATATTTTTTACCCCTAGAAGTAACTTTAATTATTTAATACTTTGCATTTTTATAGACTAATTAAGTTTTTACATATTGGTATCCGGGTACCCCTGGTATTGATCAAGTGGGTATTCGACTTTAGCCTTTAACTTTATTTATTTTTTGGATATTTAAGTGTCATAACGAATCGCTGACAATTGACTCAAGCAATGACAATCTGAAAGGATTTGATGATTTTCTGTTAAATACAAAAAATATGTAAGTAAGAACAGGCAAAAGAGTACCCGGGTACCTTTTGCATGAATTGTATTGACATAAGGGTTAATAAATCATATTTTAATTTGAATGTTACATAGCAATATATATATATATATATATATATATATATTTATATATTTGAAACTTGGTATATTAAGACATTTAAACAAGTGTTACTTACGAAATAAAGTAACAGTTGTTAAAAAAGTAAGGTTATTTTGAGAACAAACATTTGATTAAGATGTCGCTAGTCCTGTACATATTCACCAAATTGAGATCCTATTTTTTCAAATAATCTAATAATTATTGGGGTGGTACTTAATTGATAGTTACCGCTAAAATTTCTAGTGTAGATGTAGACTTTCTAAACTGCATTTATGACGATGTAATAGACTCGCTAATAACTACTTGTAGAATAGCAAGTAATAGCTACTTGTGGTAGTACCATCTTTAAATTTGATGTACATAAATTAGACAACAAACAAGTTTATTTATTAACTTCATAAATATCAAGATAGTTGATCACAATTTGAATGCATTTGAAATAACATAACAGTTGTTAATAGAAGTTAGGATGTTTCAGAATAGACATTTAATTAAGAAATTACGATTGCATTCAACTCTCCAAGACGTGTCTTATGTATGAAACTCATTGTATGTGTACTCATGAAATACAGTCTGCTGTACTAATGATGCTCTCTTCTGTTACATAATAAAACCATGGCAATTAAACGTCTGCTTTCCATTGCTAGCTATATACTGTTCAAAATCTACTCTAGAAATGGTCACCTTATTGTCTTATGAATGACTAAGGTGTATGTAGAATATGTCAGACAAGATTTTTGTCTGTTTTAGATAAGATACTTATCTAGACAAAACAATGTTTGATAATATTTCAGATGAACATATAAAAAACAAATCTCAAATGAAAACATAAAAATAATATCTCAGACGAATACATAGTAATATCTAAAATCAACATGTAGAAATGAAGTCTCAACTGAACACATAGGAATAATTTCTCCAATGAAATTATAGAAATGATGTCTCAGATGAATACACAGAAATAATACCTCAGTTGAATATATAGATTTTTTTTGTGAATACATAGAAATAACATCTCATATTAAATTATAGAAATCATATGTCAGATGAACATAAACAAATAATAACGTCAGTTGAACACATAGAAACAATAACTCTGATTAATACATAGAAAAATTATATCAAATGAAATCATAGAAAGAATATCTGGCATGAATACATGGAAACAATATCTTAAATGAACACATAATACTTTGTCAGATGAACACATAAAAATAATATTTGAGATGGACACATAAAAATAATATGTCAAATGAACACATAAGAAAATATTTCAGATCGCACATAGAAATGAAATCTCAGATGAATATAGAAAAATCATATTTAAGGTGGACATACTGAAATAATGTCTTAGGTGAAATCGTGGAAATAATAACTCCAATGCACACATAGAAATAAGAACTCAGATGAACACATAAAAACAATGTCTCATATGAACACTTAGAAATCATATCTCAGTTGTATACATAGGAATGAACATGGAAATTGTATATCAGATGAACACATAGAAACAATATTTCGGAGGAACACATAGAAATTATGTCTCAGATTATAGAAATAATATGTCTGATGAAATCATCGAAATTATGTCTCAGGTGAACATATAGAAATAATACCTCAGTTGATGATTCATAGAAACAATAACTCAAATAAATATATAGAAATAACAGCCCAGATTTACACACAGAAACAATGTGTCCAATAAACAAATTTTTAAAAAAGGCTAACGTGAGAACATAGAAAGAGTATTTAGAATACCTGGAAGTAAAATATAATATGAACACACTAAAATTATATCTCAGAGGAATACATAGAAATAACATCTTACAGGAACATGTAGAAGTGATGTATACATATAAATATATATATATATATATATATATATATATATATACACACACACACACACATATATATATATATATATATATATATAAAACAACTAACTTCAGGTATATCTAAGGGAAGATTAAACAACATCGAAGATCTCCACGGTGGAATGAAGTAAAAGCAACACTGAAGAATAAAAAGGATGCCTTTAAAAAGTGGCAGGCTTCAGGACCGGACGCAGATAAAAATGAATATAAAAAAACAATGAAAGTAGCAAAATCCTGTGTAGCATCTGCGAGAGCAAAAAGCAGACTCTCCTTCTATGAGAGCTTTGAAGTGACACAATCAGAAAATGATATATTTTATCTTGCAAAAAACATCAGAATCAGACAAAAGATTTAAAACGCAGCAAGTATACAAAAGATATATCTTGTAAAGTGCTAACCTGGAACGAGGATATAAATAAAAGATGGCAAGAATACTACCAAGAACTACTGAATGAGGAGTTTCCGCATGAACCACTAAACCTAATTCCCCCAAAGTAAGACCCTATTGAAGAAATCACAACATCTGAGGTGAGGAGAACCTTATCCACTATGAAGAATAAAAAGGCAATTGGGCCCGGTGTGGAAAAGGGCTGGGAGCACCAGAGAAACCTGGCTCACAAACCGTTTCAATAAAATCATGACTAATGGGAAAGTCCCGAACATGTGGAGTCAGCAGCATAATCTCTATCTATAGAAACAAAGAGGATATGGCAAATTACAGCAGAGTAGAAACGACAAATGCAATATGCCTTGTATTTATCTACCTAGAGAATGTTTTTGATCATATACCTAGAGATCTGCTTTGGCACACATTAGTCCCGGAACATTACATATCTCTGATTAAACTTCTATACCAAGGAACAGCCACAATGTTTAGTAGCCCCTCAGACCAGACTGACAAATTTGAAGTTAAGGCCACAATTCCCCAAGAATCCGCAAAAAGCCCATTATTGTTCAATCTATTTATGAAATATATTACGGAATATCTACAAAAACCTGCACCTTGGGCACTGCTGTACGCTGATGATATAGTTCTTATCGCCGAAACCCAAATAAAAGTATAGGATTAACTAAATGCATGGCAACAGGCACTAGAGAGATGAAGTCTTATGGTGAACAAAGACAAGACTGAATACATGTGTTGTGACATGTCCGGAAATAACGCCAACAACATCTCATGAGTCATGATCGAAGGAACTTCTCTGTATTTGTAAAATTAAATGAAATTACATTATTTACATGTTTCAAACCTTATCCATCAACAAACTATCTTACACTACACGGTATGTTGGCTTAACCTTAAAATTGGGCGGACAAGATATGGTTTTATGTATAAGCGGTATCAAGGTACAAACACTTTGCGCTTTATTTATTTATCACCTTTTATGCATAGTACATATGGCAAACTTATTGCTAAATGATCAATCTCGCTTTATCATATCTTACATATTAAAAATTCATTCCAGATTAACCATTAGAGTGCCGACGAGCGCCATCGCGCTCGTGTGCGTACTAACTAAATTTACCACGAGCGCGATGGCACGCGAAATCAATTGCTGTTTAGCACGCGGTAGGGGAGGTCACTCGCACGCATTGCTAATTTTTTATCTATCTACGTGTTACATAAAGTTCAAATTATAATATTATTAGTAATTACAATATAAAATGGATCCAGGAAAAGAAAATTTTTAACCCATAATGTCGGAATACGAAAATAATTGTATTTTATATACAATAGTGAAAATTATCGTTTTTCAAGTTGTGAAGATAGTTATAGTGGGAGTGACATTGTGGTGCGCTCATAATTTTGAGTGATAGTGATAATAGTGACGATAACAATTATTTTGCTGATACGGAGGATCTACCAGACTGCGAAAATACAATGTGCCCTTGATTTCAGTTTTTGTTATAATTTTTGTTCACAATATATATTTCCATAATTTTCTTTGTATTTTATTATCCTTGTACAAGTTTTTATTAAGAAAACTGAAACTGAAAAAATTATTAAAATTGGATAATTTTTGAGAGATAGTTTTTTTTGAGACAATGGTTAATGACATCAAAGACAAAAGATTTCTTTGGCATTTTTAAGTGTATGCGAGTAAAAAACCATGGCACTAAAACGGTTAATATCTCATAGAAGTAATCACAGAAATGTAAATGTAGGACCAAAGATTCACAGGTAAAAAGTAATAAAAAAATAATATAATCTGAATAAATATAATATAATAACGTAACAATATAATAATACAATATAATATTATAATACTTATAGCCTGCGCAGTTATAGTTTGTTACATTGGCCAGGGTATAGTTATGCATTGACAACAACTCATATTTTATTAGTTTTCTCAATTGATTGCTTCTTGGTTCTATATAAATGGCCGTTTAATCATTTTTGTGATTATGGCACTTACTGACTTACTGAGAGTCGCTCGCACATTTTTATTTACAAACGTACCCACTTTTTTGTAAATGAAAAAATATATCTTCATGCATAGGTGCGAATTGATATTTAGGGTTAAACTGTCCATGCGCATATAGTGTCCGGCAATAAAGTCGACTTGGGAGCATCACTACACGACCGATATATCTGTCACCGGTGCCTAAGTGTAGGCTTTTATCATGCAACATTTGCAGATCGTTATTTTTCAAAAATGTTCGAAAGGATATTAAGTTTCATTTAACTATATCTGCCCTGGATCAGTTTCATTCATATTTTAGTTAATAAATAAAACAATTGGTTTCGTATAACGTCAACTTAATAATGATGGACATATGATGGATAATAACGTCAACTTAAAAATGATGGACGGAAATATCTGTCAATAGCTTCATGGCCACTTTTTCATATGAAATTAAAAAAAACATGTCAAAGGGTTAGAGTATGGAGCGCTATCTGTTTACAAGTATGGAACATTTCAATTTTTTTTTTGTTAAGTGACTTATGTTCTTTATAAATTATTTCCAAAACTATTACGAATTTTCAAACAATTATTTTCTTTTTTTAACGCTGTTGAATTATACGAAGCAACAGTGTTAAAAACACTGTGAAAATTAAAATGTACAAAATTAAAACATAGTTACTAAAGTGAATTTGAGACCAAAAAATGTAAAATTTTCACGAGTAATCATGAAGAAATAAAGAAAATCCCTATTAACCCGTTATTTACTATTTCATCTTGCATTATTTGATAATGTTAACAATAAACTAGAACATTGTAAGAGTATGTGTCTAAACTTTAACATGTTTGAAAAATACAGTGCTGAATAACAGCCCTACCACAATTATTAAAACTAATTTCCACATATCACATCAATCTAGCAGCAGAAAATAGTACTTTATTACTAATGAGCGGCGTTGGCATCGTCCTAGCGTTGTCGTCTTCTTTAGGAATTTCTTTCAGTTGATAGACACTTATGATCTTGTATTTCTTTTTCTTCATTTTTTTCATCATATTTTCATATGAAGCCGGCTGATCATTTGTCACCACTTCACATTGTATGTCATTATGACACACCATAGTCTCGTGACGGCCCTATTTTTGTGCAACACGTAAAATGAAAAGACTATGGCTGATTATGCATGCATACTTCTTGACATACATTTTACTGTATCTTATAACTAGTAAAATAAAAGAAATTTTGTAAATTGAAATCAAAATTTTATTTTCTTAATAAATTTTCAACAACCAATTTATTTTTACATAAAATAATATGCAAAGTCAGATAACTTTTCAGGTAACCATTAGTCATTTAAACCCACTAAAGTAAGCAATGAAAATGACTTAAGTTAGTTTATTGAAGTTTCTGAATTGTTTCAAATTGCGTGCCTGCTTTACTTCCAATAATTCAGTCACAAATTTTAATATCAGAAATAAGCAATTTTGGCTAAATATCTCTATTAATCTGATTTAAACAATGACTTCGATCCAAGCTATTCTAAAAAAGTGCTAATTCAATGACAATAGATAGAAAAATAACATTTGCACAAAGAGTTCCCAAATTGGTGGTGTGCCTGCTGATTCTCACATTTCACATACGTCCATTACAGGAATGTATTAAAAATTTACAAGACCAAAGATAAAGCTAGAAAATACAAAAGAATTTTGGAGATAATGTAGGGAATCTAAAATGTCTATTGTAACACTGACTAATAACAATAATAACATACATATGCAAACCAAATATTAGAATGATGATAAAATATCCCCTAAATCTTTATTATGCCAATACATCTTGAGAACATATATTATACACACATATTTGTCAAATATGCTAGTCAGGATAAAATAAGATTATACAACATTAAAACAGTTTGTTGTATAAATATGCAAGATTTGCAGTAAATTATAAATATACAGAATTTAACTGAAAATTAATACACAATTAAATGAAACTACGTGATGTAGTATTATTTCTACTTTCTTTAAGTTCTTTACCACGACCTAGGTTTGTTGTATTACAATAGCTTCAGGTGGGCTATTAGCAAAGATTCTTGTGGGTGGGCTATTAGCAAAGATCTTGCCTAATATCCCACCTGAAGTTGTTGTAATACAACGAAATAGGTCGTGGTAAAGAACTTAAAGAAAGTAGAAATAATACTACATCACGTAGCTTCATTTAATTGTGAGTAATGGATTTCTACAAAATTAACGCCAAATATATTCAATATTTGAAAATTAATAATTTGCTCCTATAATGCTAGGCTGGCATACACGTTTGGCACGAAATATGTTATTATTGCACACAGTATTTTCGTCACAATTATTAAAAACAAGCAATATTTGCAACACACACGCTTGTCATAAAGATATTTTTATTTCATTATAAATGTGATAACGATAACGTGAATTTTGATAAAATGGCCAAAAAATGCAAAGTCTATTAAGCACATATAAAAAAAGTATTATTAAAAATATTTGGTAATTCCCAAAAACGAACTGCATAAAATAATATACTAATGAAAATCCATGATTGTGATGAAAAACCCTACTTGTTATTGTCCCAATAAAAGAAAGATGAGTAAAAAAAAATTTAAAATAATTAGAAAAGGGAGAGTGATGGCATGAAGGGTGCGGAGAAGGGGAAAACGCGCCTCATTTGAGCGCACACTCTACGTAGATAGTGTCGATGGTGCGGGGTGGCGGGGCGGCCCACACATCTTCCTCCTCGGGTTCCTGGGGGCCCTCCATAGGAGCTCCCAGGACAAAGTGATTCTCCGTGAATGGCCACAGATCTTTCAGCTTCAACCTGTAATCAAGTACGTTCTGTTGAAAGAGGATGGTGTAAAAGAGCACATATATTTTATAAGGGGCTTTAGAAAGAAAAAAATTAATTGTGCACAAATGAAAGTTGTCATTTAAAGCTTAAAATGACTGTAACAATATTTAATAAAAATTTGTTATTTATTAAGCTGCGTGTTTTAAATATTTATAAAAATAGGTCACAGTTACTGGCAAATGTTCTCTATTAGAGCATGAAAGCCATAACATAAAGATAAATATTATGACGATTTAGTGTCACCTAGCACAATGTTTCAACTTCAAGTATTCTGCTTTACCTTTGTATTTGTTAGTTTTACGCTTTCAGAGGTCACTAAGCGACATTTTCTGTGATTCAAACATATATTATTTGAAAGATTAAAGTTATTGTAATTATTTATAATAAACATTTCATTACAAATTTGTAAAATTTTATAAATATTTCCGAAAGTAGATTGCGGTTGTACAAATTTAGCGCCACCTAATAGCAATTTTGGAGTGAGTTCCACTTTATCATTTTATTTTTTATTTTTACGTCAACAGACATCATTGAGCACCGTGTTCCAATAATTCATACACTTTTATCTTGTTTCATTCAGTCATTGTCGATGAGACAAAATAAATTACCTATCATCTCATTCTTCATACACTCGTACGTATAAACAACACCAAGAGACAACATAATGAAACACTCAATTTTGACAGTTAATATATTTAATTTTCAACAACACAATACTCGCATTTACATCTTCTCCACTATACATTAAAAACTACGCTGAAAGTGCTATTCGTATTTAGTTGAGATACCAAATAAAAGTGTCGTATAAACAGCCAAATTGCCTTTTTCCGACTTTCTATTTTGACAATAAACAGTTGATGAATTTTACAGTCATTTGATGTATTTTAACAGTATACAAAATCCTACATCGACAAAAGTTTTCAAGTCAAACTCAATAATGACTGCTTGGCTCTTAGAGATAAAATCAGGGTTTCCACAAGACAGTATATTCTGGATGCAACACTGTACTTAATATACACTGCAGACCTCCCAACATCTGACAACACAATGTCTGCCAATTTTGCAGATTTGTTATCTACTCTCATTAGCCCGGAAAAAGTGGAAAAATATTAATATATGAATAATTTTGTAGAAATTCATTTTTCACAATTAAATGAATTTCATTTAATTGTGAAAAATGTGACGTAGTACATAGTACTACGTAGTACTTTCTTTAAGTTCTTTACCACAACCTAGATTTCATTGTATTACATCTTCAGGTGGGCTATTAGCAAAGATCTTTGCTGATTGCCCACCATCATACAGGACCTGGATTGTCATTTAGAAAATTATCGCTCAATCAAAATTCCTTTCAAATCTTATTATATAATATTACAGTATTAATGCGTTTTGCGGTGGAAACTATACCGGAAAGAATAGTAATTTTTATCAATTTCCAAGCAGTTTCCACTTTTAACTCTGCATGGCAAAGTAACCCTTTGGATGCAGATACAAATTGTATGATTCTTGGGTTATTATTAAAACCACCCCTCGATCATATGACACTAGAGAATGTTTCCAAATGGTCGTGTGATGGTTTATAATAAGATAAAAATTAAAACGGGCCTTTTTGAATGTAGTCTACGTACAACATTTTAGACTTGTTATATTTGTTAAGAACCCAGCTAAATCTAAACGTCTCGTGGAGTTTAAGATAACGGTACCATCCTGAAACTTTAAGTTTCTAAAATATTATATATATATATATATATACATATATATATATATATATATATAAATTTTAAGTTTCCAAAATATGTCTAAATATTTTCTATATTATATATATATTTGATCGATTTTGTCGAATGTTTCTCGTTTGTTAGTTGAGCACAAGGGTTTTTAAAACCCAGAAGAAAGTTCCTGGAATAAAAATATCAAATGTCATTAACGAGGGTAATAAAATAGCACAGTGGCCTCCGAATTCTCAAATTGTGATAAATTAAAAAAATCATGGCAGTACTGAATGGCTGTCGCAACAGACCTTGAAGGTATTGCGCTGCTAGAATCACTTTTATTTTTTGTTTTAAATAATTAATTTTAATATAATTTTGTTCCCCACTTTCAGACCTTCCTTCATTTGAATATTGCGAGATTGCGTAATAAAGATAAATACAATGTTTCTACCATTTTCGTCCATTAAAACTCTTTTGTTACCAAACATATTTCCCACAGTTTTAACAAGTGACACGGATCGAGTAAAATATAACATTTTTTGTCTTTGCATTTGAAATATGGAGTATATGGTTCACGGTTTAATTTTGCGCCATGTAAATTGGACATGTTAAGACTTGAAGCAATTCTATTAAATGTAATTGAAATTACTACACATGCAGTCTCATTAAGTAAATCAAGGTAAATTTCCAATAAACTTGCCTTTTGTGAAGCCCTAAAACTTCTTCCTGGAAAGAAAACAACTGGAAGTTTCCAAAAGCTATTCACAGCCACAATCACAAATACTAGATTTGAACCTACGCCTTTTTCTGTCACATATGTCACTAAGCGCTCTTACATTGTAAGTAATATTATTAATTATTTTCCGTTTCACCGCAAAATTACATAACGGGATCTCTAGTACCGATTGTTTCCTTTATCTAGTGCTCCCTTTAAAAGCAACTTACCACACATCAATGTCGACTACGGTGCGGACAGCTGGCACAGGGAAGCCGTTGAAAGTGGAAGCTATGGGCAGAGTGTAGGCACCCATGTCACGGAACACGAGCCAATCACCAGGCTGCATATCGGGCAATCGAGCCATCGGCACCACGCAGTCTAGCCCGTCACACGAAGGGCCCCATACGCTGCAAGGACGCAGTTTGCCCGTACCCGTCTACCAAATCATACTCGGTATAAAATCATTGTCGCAATAATTACTTTCAATGGTGAGTGGCATTTTCACCTCAGATATGTGAACAATATAAATATCATAAATATACAAAAGCTTTAATTTAGAAGGCAAAACAGGTAGATCACCTTTCCCGTAAATAAAAACATAGGAAGCAATATGGTAGTTGACTTGACTGAGTTAGAATATTTTAATTAACTTATATTTAACAATATTCTAACTCACTTGCTGAGTTAGAATATTGTTAAATATAAGTTAATTAAAAACCAGTCTTGAAAAAAATTTAAAAATTGATCGAAAAATAAGCCAGTTGTAGGTTTAAAAATATAATTTGAAGATACGGATAGAGTTGAGTATATCTCTGTCTCTTTTCCGTAGAATATAATGTGCAATATTAAAAATGACCCCACAACACAGTATTACCGTCCTTCTCTAAAGGTTAAATTTAAACTTTTAGAACTTGTAAATTTTTAAGATTATTAAAAAAAATTTCACTCTTCATCAGCTCGTACCTTGAAATTATGATTAATGAAATAAAAAAAAATTAGTCAAATACCCAATTTCATTTTGTGATCTATGTACCACTTGTTTAGCTAAAGAAATAAAAAGCAAGACTAACGTTTAGTGGTTCCGGGCGTGCTACTTGGTGGTCATAAAGTACACAGTTAAAAGAACCGTACACTCCATCGTTGATGAAATACATGGTGTGTGGCTCTTCTTCGGTCTTCACGAGTCCTTCGTCTACCTTGCTCGATAGCTGTAAATATATATAAATGTTTTTATGTTTATACTTATATATGGTAAATTACCTACACCACACCAGCATGACTTTTACGAAATGTACAAGATGGTTAAAAGTGTAAAAGATGGTTAAATACTTGCAACTGGTAAAAAAAGGTGCTAAAAACGTATCTTATACTATAGTAATCTTAAATCTTAAATATTATCCTATTATCAAAATTATGAAAATATTAATATTTTTTTATTATCAAAATTATAATTTCTGTCCCACAAAGAACAAAACATTAAACACATATTTATTATCTTTAAACACGACAGTTACTAAAGCCTAAACTTCACCTAAATGATACGAGTAGTAGGAACGGTAAGTTTCACGCATGTAACGCTCATTTTACTAATGAAAGTAAAGAGATTAAAATGATGCAGCGGACAATTGACCGGGTCACCACAATGACACACGAAGAATGGTTATGCCATTCTACACAGTTGATACAGAGTTTCCTGGCCAAACATAATGCACCCTAACTTCGTCAAGGCTACTCTCACGACATGGCTCGGTGTAACTTCTGACTTTTTCCTAAGCTGAAAATGCTCTTAAAAGGGGACAGATTTCAGACCATAGAAGACATCAAGCCAAAAGCAATGAACCAGCTGTGCATCGTCTCAAGTGCTTCCGACAGTGGCAGAACTGTTAGAAGCACTGCAAAGTAGTCATCAAGGGGCTGCCCCTTGATGACTACTTTGCAGATTAGCGAATGATTGCTTTACCTGAATACGAGTATTATTTTTCATAGAGGTCGGATATTTTTGAAGACAATGTTCTCTTTAAGTGATGCAACAATATATATAATCTACCAATTTTAATAATGATAATTTGCCATTAAATCAATATAATTCAATTCTTACATTTTGTTTTTCTCAGTTGCAATTTAATGATCAGTAGTACTGCAACTAATAAAACTTATCTGTACTTTATATTCTAAGTAATGTCATACAGAAATACCGTGACGTAATTACCTCCCGCTTTGAGTATACAGCACAGGCAAGGGTGTATGCGGAAGCAGCAAAGAAGCGTCCAGGCTCGGCAATCACCTGTACACTATCATCAGGAAAGTGGGTCTCCAGCGCAGAGTTAATTGCACACGCCATCTGCCAAAACACTTGAGTATAAATATTCTCTATGGTGTTGCATTATCTGTTCTTCATACCTTTGAGGTCAATACAACATTTATCATAAATATTTGTTTTCAACTTAGGCTAAGAATTCATCAGTTACTGTGACGTAAACAGTTACATTTTTTTGCACCAATGCCAAAGGTCTAACCAGATCTCTTGGTATTTATAAGCTTTCTTCCCATTAATACCCAAAAGTAAACAAATAATTAAATTACTAATTTGTCTGCTAATCATTTGCCGTATTCTACAGATTTTGCAGAATGCTAAATAGCTATTTTATTAATAGCTATTCAGACACTTGGTGATAGTTAGCATTAAAACAACCTAAAATTGTTGGGGTAAGTTTAAATTTCTAATGTTCAAGGACATGACAAAAATAGTACGCTGCCTAGA
The DNA here is from genome assembly GCA_039881145.1 of Druceiella hillmani. Lineage (NCBI taxonomy): Eukaryota > Metazoa > Arthropoda > Insecta > Lepidoptera > Hepialidae > Druceiella > Druceiella hillmani. Next base: position 16,547,414 of record JAYKKI010000006.1, on the reverse strand, counting down.
AGCAATATTTCTACTCTCTATAAAGCCCTTAACGGCGCACTCCTATCCAATTTTAAGAGTAAAATCCTTAAACTGCAATATCTGTAAAAGGTGCAGTAGAGCTATTAGGCGGAGAGGTAACCGTAAAATCACTGTTTATTCTGAGAAGATAAAATGGTGACCAAATTCATGCACCAGGCTTACCTTTGGGTATCTTAAGGCAGGCAGTAAGCAAGCAGTGCAGAAGGCGGTGCTTTCTTTCATAGCAAATTCCACATTTCCAAATAATCACTTAGAAGATGAATAAAACCATTGGATTGGTATCAAATGTTTAGAGCACAAACAAGAGTATTTAAGATAGTTATGTAACAAAATCTAAATTTAATAAAAATCTAAATTTAACAAAAATCTAAATTTAATCAAAATCTAAATTTAATCAAAATCTAAATTTAATCAAAATCTAAATTTAACAAAAATCTAAATTTAATCAAAATCTAAATTTAATCAAAATCTAATTTTAGTCAAATATTGTTTTCCAGACACTTATGACCGAGAGAATAAAATTTATACATATTATTTATATTATTTTTCAATAGTAAAGGTAAACTGCTACTATACAGAATAAAATATAAAGTAAACATAACAATATTTTTCAATAGACGTGACCACAAAACATTTTTTCAATAGTAAAAGTAACTGCCACATTACAGAATATTATGTAGAGTAACAAAGACATATTTCAATAGTCATAGACATAAAGATGTTTTTCAATAGTAAAGGTAATTTACTATGATGTGGAAAATATTCTTTAATATTTATAGACGTAATGGCTTTTTCCAATCATAAAGGTAATGTCTATGTACAATTATGTACGGTATCAAATACATTTTACTATAGTCGTAAATGTAAATGTAATTTACAATAGTAAAGCTAACAGCTACGATACAGAATATTATTTAAATATAAAGAACGTGTGTATATATATATATATATATATATATAAAGAACGTATATATATATAATATACGAAATAGAGTATGGACAGTAACATAAAGATGTATTTAACAGATATAGATGTAACATTTTTTTCAATAGTAAATATAACTTCTACAATGTAGATTATTTATATACAATAAATATTAGTTCAATAGAAATTTAAAATAGATTTTTTTTATTACATAGCTTAAATCTTCTCAATTGTTATTAAAATAATTTAAAATCAAATAAAAATTTATTGTAACCTGGCCAAAAAAATCATCCTAAAAAAATTATATTCACCTCATCAATGCTAGTATCAGAGTTGCCAGGGAATCCGCCTCCGATATCGAGAATGCGCATGGCTTTGTGACCGACACACGCTGCCATGTCAAAGAGGGCACGTGCAAAATGGATAGCACGGGTGAACGCTGCCACTTCCTGACAGCCGCTGCCCACGTGGAAAGATACACCAACAACCTGCGTATACCATTTATATTACTATCATGTTACTACTCAATAAACATTTCATACATCTTATAAGGTTGTTTTTAATTTAAATTTTTTTAAATTTCTGCTATGTACAGAACATAGCAGAAATAAAAAAAATGATATGATTAATTTTTTCAATATACAACACCGGATGCCGTGCAGCACCATGGAAGCAATATAACACAATGCAGCCCCGTTGACAAATAAACTCCTTATTGTAATTTGAAAATTCACCCTTTCTACTTTTGTTTGGATTATTTTAGAAAAGAAATATCGATTATACTGAAAATTCTGTGGCTTTCTTGGGTCTTCTGCACAGAGATTCTACATATGTAAAATAAGAAATATTCTTTAATGAATATTAATAAATTATTTCTTTCTCAAAACAAAAAATGTAATAGATTATTTTCATCCATATCAGCAAGAGGAACTTGAAAAAAATGCCGTGCCCATTAATCAACATATGTATAAGAAGACAATGAAATGAAATGTAAAAGTAAGCGAACCTCAAGCCCGTAAACGGCAGCCAGTTTAAGAAGGCGTGGTGCCTCGGTGACGGGATCACAACCGAACTTCATGCCCAGCTGACATTGTGCCTCACGCGCGTCACTGCGAATACGGATCACCAACCTGCCACCGAGTAGATGTATGCTTTGTACTAAACTTTTTATATTATATATGATTTTGCTATACTATAACCAACTAATGCTGGTCTAGGTGAGATAGGAAGTCACACATTGGCATCCATTCAAGCATTTACACTACGCCACAACACTTTTAAGTTTTCTGTAAACTTATTATGATATTGAAAGCAAAAATATAACACTAATAAAATGTTTATAACAATCTTGTGTATTCCTACGATTAATCATCTTCTAATGTTTTATACATATTGCTTCAGACTTAAAAAATTGTAAATGTAAAGAAATAACTTGTAGAATTTATGAAATAATTACGATTAAATAGTATGTTAATAAAAATATATAAAGTAAAATACTAACTTAGCGTGCGGCATGAGACTCTTAACCTTTACGAGCTCCGTCTCGTTGTCAAATGTCATGGTGTTAACGCCGGCAGCGGATGCGTAACGAATATGAGATGCCATCTTAGCTGGATTGGCAAATATTATACGCCTGAATAAACAGAAGCTAATTACAATATTGCTCACAGAGCTGATATATTCATCTGCGAATAACATTAATCATAAGCGGAACTTACTCTGGACGTACTCCAAGTTGTAGTACAGAACTTATCTCCTGCTTTGAAGCACAGTCAAATCCTGTACCGAGGGCAGCCAATGTCCTCAGCATCATAGGACTGTCGTTACACTTCACCGCTGTGCAGAGATTAGTTACATACATAGGACAAACATATAAAAAACGTTTCATCAATATATATCATCTTCACTCAATAAACATATAATAGTGATCCTTTAATACCATGGCCACCCTTATATCGCAGGTAACGCATTCTACATTATATAAAATCGCGTTATATGGGACACGTATTATCAGATGAAATTAAGCAAGTTCAAACCTGTCTCACAGTTGTAACTGTTATTCAAAGTATAATAAGTAAAACTATAATTATTTAGATATACTCGGTAGAATGTGAGCGTATAAATATCTTACCATCAGTAGTCTTACCATCAGTCAAGAGTTGTAGTACATGAAGAGAAAAAAAAGTAGAAAAGAAATAAACAAAATTAAATTTTAGTTTGAACGGAAGAGCAATTGGAAAATTTTCAAAACTGGCCTGGTGATAGCCTCGCATAATGTGATTTGTAAAAGAATACAATAAGAATATGTGACTTGTTTAAAGACAAAGTGCATAAGTTGTGATAAGAATAATTGAGGGCAAGGAACTCTGTGCGTGGAATCGCATGTCAGTGAAACGAATTAATTAATATGTACATAAACATCTTTTGCATTTCCTCTCTTACCTTATAACAAAATTACAAATCCACATAATCCATATATTTTCATAAAACCCAGCAGACCAGTAAACGTTGAAAAAATATAAATTCGAAGAGATAAGATTTATGACGTTGTGGAAAAATTTTTCTATTTTGTCGCACTTTAAAAACGACATTTATCGTAAGTGACCCCGTATACCAGAGGGTATCATTGCCATACCAACAAATTGATTAGGTTGCACGGAGCAAGAATGTAGAAACATGTACTGATTAGAATTGTTTAATAATTGGCATTATTAAGAACAATTTATAAACATTGATTTACTAAATTGTTGTTAAACAGGTTATTTTATAGCCTTATAAAATAAACTCCTTGAAATAAATTAATTTTGTCTTAGCATCTTTGAAGAGTAATACAATACAAAGCCATTTTATTTGGATTTAATGATTATGTTTCAATTTAAGTTAATTACAAATTAATTTTGCCTAAAATATAGAGGAATATACTTGCCACATCAAAACCATGAAATCAACTAACTGAAGACAGAATATACTACACTTAATATTTTCAATAACTTGTGGTAACAAACCGACCACTTGCTAATTTACGAGAACATGAGTATGGCATCTCATACTAGAAGCCTTTTTACCTATTTACTTTGCTTTTAATCTTTTTTTTGTTACATTTGATTATATGAACAAAAAGAAAACAAAAAAAATGAAAACATTCACATCTTAAGAAACTGGTTAGAGATAAGTTAACCAACAAGTTACATATAATATTGCTGAAGTGGAATATAAATTTGTGTGTAACAGAAAATATTACTGAAAATCAACTTACCATAGAAAGGCTCGACCCTAGGCATCACTTCTCTCCATTTTTTGTACTTGGCCACAACATCGCCGAGATCGAGCACGTAGAAGGGATCCTCCTGCACACCCGACTCGACGATCTCGCGTACCACTCCCCACACATCCCAGGCGCCCTCCAAAACACGCGCCCGCTCCCCTTCACCCCCACGGAACTTCATCGCACCAGCACTAGTAGCTAGCTTAAAAACAAACTCACGCAACGTAGCTCTATCGTATGGTATTGCACAAGGTCCGGTTCACGATGCAGGCACTGTCTCTAGTAGTTTTGGGTAGTTCGGTAGATGTACTGTCACTGTCGCGGCGCGTGTGCTAGCGCGCTCGCATTTCCCTCTTGGATGTTCGTTAGACTGCCAAATACAAAAACAGCAGATACAACAAACTATAATTATTACATTCTTAGTGCATAGAATCAGTGAAACACCGCTAAATTAGCAATACTTTCGTTTGAGCACAAAATAATAAAATTCATCTGATTATCCACAATTAAATGAAACTACGTGATGTAGTATCATTTCTACTTTCTTTAAGTTCTTTACCACGACCTAGGTTTCGTTGTAATACAACATCTTCAGGTGGGCAAAGATTCTGCTAATAGCTAATAGCCCACCTGAAGATGTTGTAATACAACGAAACCTACGTCGTGCTAAAGAACTTAAAGAAAGTAGAAATAATACTACATCACGTAGTTTCATTTAATTGTGAAAAATTAATTTTTACAAAATTAACGCCAAATATATTCAAAATCATCAGATAATGTTGAAAAGAGTAGTTGCGGTAAAAAATAGACACCGTTTGCACTTAGTGACACTCCATCAAATTTTTGCAATATTTTATACAAATAAACGAATACTGTCAGATCAGGATTAATCATCACCTATTAAAAAATTCTTATTATGTTATCTTTTCACATGTTTTAGGTAAACCAATGAAGGTGTACTAGGAATACTAGGTTCATCAGTGCACAGCGGGCTTACAGAAGAAGCAATCAGTAATAATTTACGTGTGTACACTTCTGCAGATCAGAAGAGAGGTAAAGTTAGCACAGAGAGGAAAAGACACAGTAAGAGGTATACCAGCAAAAGGATTTTGTATAGAGGAGAAGTGATAAAAAGTATCACTTTCGCTGCCCACTGTGAAAGTTGCTTTGGCTTCTTCATTACAGAGAAGTTTGTAGCTCAATGGGTAAACCTAATACATAATTGATGTCAAAAGTATAAGCAACTTATTGTGATTCTGATGTGGCTTGATTTTAGAAATTCACAAAAGCATCAACAAGTTGAAAAAATATAGGATTTTTATATATGCCTTCATAATAATATATAATCAATTTTCAGAATTATAGGAACCCTCCACATAAACAAAACCTGAGAGATTTTTTCTAACCAGTTGTTATTTCAGGACAAAACCATACCAGAGTTTTTTGTTTCTCCTGTTACATTCACTACGTGAAATTCTTTCTCCTCCATGATTCTGAGGCATTAAAATAACATTAGGCTCGTAGGCTTCCTGCTATGATGACCAAATAGGTAGCCTGGATAAATATCAACATTTTATCTGATAACACTGATACAAGGATGTAAGAACACTAAAAGAACGCAATAAAGTCGATAAAATAAATAAAATTACTATGAATTAAACAAAGTCGACAAAGCACTATGAATTTTTGTCTACACATAATATTTCACCTAATGCAGGGCAGGAATAAGAAACCCTTATATAATTGATACCCTATAAATAAGTACACATTTCAAAACAACATAGGGCCCAGATATCATAAAATCAGAGAAAAGTTCTTTAGTTAAATAGATATAGTATGTAATACATCGTTATACATGTGGACTTGAAAAGTTCGTTATTTAAAGAGATATAAGTATGTAATACATTGTTATATGTGTGGACTTGAAAAGTTCTTTATTTAAATAGATATAGTATGTCATACAACGTTATATGTGTGAACTTGAAAAATTCTTTATTTAAATTGATGCCTGATAACAGCTGAAATTCTACGACAACTACCTAAAAAGGCTTCCATCGCCTTAACACACCTTTTTAACAGTGTTATTAGAACTGGATATGTCCCAATGATATGGAAAATATCAGAAATAATCATGATCCCAAAGCCTGGCAAGCTTCCACATCTTGTATCATCTTACAGGCCAATTAGTTTACTGCCGGTTTTGTCGAAACTTTTTGAGAGGATCATCTTGCGAAGACTGATACGAATACTTAACGAAAACGATCTCATCCCGCAACATCAGTTTGGTTTTCGTATTGGCCATTCAACCATAGAACAGGTTCACCGAGTTGTCAACAGAATTAGAGAAGCTCTCGAGAAGAAGCAGTACTGCTCAGCCGCCTTTCTCGACGTACAACAAGCATTCGATAAGGTTTGGCACTTGGGTCTGCTTTTCAAAATGAAGAAACACCTTCCTCACAACTTCTACCTACTCTTGAAATCGTATTTGGAGGATAGAATATTCAGAGTTAAAATCAACGACACATACTCTGCCTTCCATGTGAAAGCTGGAGTACCGCAGGGTTCCATTTTGGGCCCCATCTTATATCTGATGTACACAGCAGATATCCCCACAACAGATAATGTCCTATCTGCCACATTCGCTGATGACACCGCTGCACTTTGTAACCATGAAAACCCTAGTGTAGCCTCTTTAGTTCTGCAAAGCCACCTACACAAAGTTAACGATTGGATGGAAAAGTGGCGCATTAGGGCCAGCTCCAACAAATCAGTGCATGTCACTTATACTTTGAAAAAGGGCAATTGTCCCCCAATTAAACTTGGAAACGACATTCTACCACATCAAGAATCAGCAAAGTATTTGGGCATGCATCTTGACAGGAAGCAAACATGGAAAACTCATATCCAGAAGAAACGCGATGAATTGAACATACGACTCAGAAACCTTAACTGGCTAATAGGCAGAAGATCACATGTCACCTTGAAAAATAAAATACTCATTTATAAAACTGTAATCAAGCCGGTGTGAACATACGGAAGTGAGCTGTGGGGTTCAGCACAAAAATCTAACGTGGAAATTTTGCAACGAATGCAGAACAAAGCACTCAGAACAATAACTAATGCACCTCTGTTTATCAAAACGAGTGAATTGCATGAGTACACAGAGATGAACACCATTATGGAAGAAGTGGAACATAAAGCAAAAGCTTACCAGAACCGCTTAAAAGCTCATACAAACACCCTAGCTACAGCATTATGTGAACCATTAAATGACAGAAGGCTCAAAAGGCAACACACTTGGGACTTGATTAGATAATCAGCATCATAATAGAATAAGAGACAATTTCCTTACAGGAGGAATAGATCTCTCCTGCCAATAAACTCCTACAACAGATCTGTTAAGGGCTTATGAAGCCGATCGCATGATTGAAAAAAAAAAAAAAAAATTTAATTTGATATAGTATGTAATACATCGTTATATGTGGGGACTTGAAAAGTTCTTTATTTAAATAGATGTAGTAGGTAATACATCGTTATATCTGTGGAATTGAAAAGTTCTTTATTTAAATAGATATAGTATGTAATACGTCGTTATACGTGTGGACTTGAAAAGTTCTTTATTTAAATTGATATAGTATGTAATACATCGTTATATGTGTGGACTTGAAAAGTTCTTTATTTAAATAGATATAGTATGTAATACATCGTTATATGTGTGGACTTGAAAAGTTCTTTATTTAAATAGATATAGTATGTAATACCTCGTTATATGTGTGGACTAAATTCTTGATTTTTTTACAATTCTTATATAAATGTCTATTTTGTCGTTACTTAGGTTGTTGCTCACAATTGTAACTATTTCTTATTCCTAAAAGCAACTGTATAAATTTTCAGCATACAGCAAATACTATGCAGTTTTGGCCAATAATTGTTGAGTTTATCATTAAGACAAATGGGAGGATGACTTAAATTACTACCCTGACTCACACCAGCAAATTTAGTAGTATACTAGTCTGATTATAAACTAGGTGTTGGACAAACTGCTTCAGAGAATATTTTGGCTCTAATGAGTCAGTGGAAGTAGTTGTCAAAGCGATCAAAACATTTTTAAAATCAATGTAGGTTACCTTTACCTGTCGTCCTTGATTATCCAAACGCACTTAAGCATGCTATCGAAAACCATCTTGGCAGTTTGTGATCTGCGGCTGGATTGATTTGTATAAGACACAATGATGTGATTTCTCTAAATAAATATTGCATAAATAACATGGATTTTATTTTTACTGTTTTACCAATTCAACCCTCTATTTTTAATTTTGTACGTATTAGCTGACTAATGGTTAACTAAATACTAGTAAATTCTGAGAGTTAGTGCAATAAGCTACATTCAAAATTGTTACTTTCTGTTTTTACCATATGCAATTGAGAAACATTTTTGAAAATACACTTTAAATATATATAAAGACAAAAAATTATTATATTATTACTAATTAAATATTATAATTTATATTTAAATCGATACACAAATTTTTATGCGTAATATAGTTACACTGAAAAATTTAATGCAGTCATTTCTACAGTCACAAATTAAGTATTATAATCCATTTTCATAAACCAATTTCTATGCTTAAAAAAAGTGTACATTTATTATTGTCGTATAATTTTAAACGTGAGTTTTTAACATAAAAATTAATGAAACAATCATTATTAATTTAGTTTATTGTATTGGTATGTAGTGCAGTCATAAAATAAGAGTATACATACTGGGTGGTGGGGGTGTGCAGTGTCAGCGTGCCCGCGGCTGCGGCCAGGGCGGGTCAACGTTCAGCTCGCAGCGCCAACGGGGCGCGGCGAGGAGAGTGGGCGGCGGGGGCTGTGCTGCGCGCGGCGAGCCCACCTCACCCGGTGCTCCCTGTAATAATACCACACAAAAATTTTACTTATTGTAGCTTTTTAATAAAATTATTTTCATTAAAACTTACTTCATGTTATATTTAACAAAAAGATATATAAAAATTTAATTATAAGGAATTAGAATTTTCAAAAAAAAAAATTTGGAATTTTTTTTATTTCATCAAATATAATTTCAAGATACAACCTGACGAAGAGTGACAAAATTTTTAAATAATCTTAAAAATTGACCGAGTTATAAAAGTTTAAATTTAACCTTTAGATAAGGACGGCAATACTGTGTTGTGAGGTCATTTTTAATATTGCACATTATATTCTACAAGAGGAAAAGAGACAGGAATATATCCAACTCTATCCGTATCTTCAAATTTAGAAGCTTATAACTGGCTTATTTTTCAATCAATTTTTTTATTTTTTTCTTATATTTCATACTTATACTTATATTTCACAATATTGTAGGGAAAATATCAAAATTTAGAATGAGTCAACTACCGTATTAACTTTTCATAATAATCTATTACAGTTTTGAATAAATGTTGAGTTGTTAATACAAAAACATTAATCATATATAGGTTAAATAAAAATATTTCCCGGTCCACATGATATGAAAAACTCAACAGTTAAATTCGTTTAATCATAACATAACTTGAAATCTGTTACTAATTTTTTCTTGAAATTTTAAGCTAATAAATGCTAGCCCTCAATGAATCATCAAGGCTATAATCACGGAGGAGATAAATGGTAATTAATTTTTAATGGCCATAATTATGACTTGGATGTTTGCTGGGGTCCTAAATACCATTTAACTATCAAGCAGCTGGACTTCGACACACAATTCAATATTATTGTAATGTACATTTATACAAAGTTTGTGTGAATGAAAACAAAAATTATTTAAAAAATAACATTTTAATATTTGTATGTCACACCATAACGGCTTACAGACTATACTTTGGAAGTTCCTTATGATAAACAAAATTTTTAATTAACAAAACTGACTATTGAAATTTGCTACCATTGAAGTGATTTCAGTAGAATTGTGAATGAAATAAGAAATAAGACTATTTTTTTTCCAATATAACTAATTCCCTTTGACTTCAATATACTCGTAGACCTCACAATGTGGATAGACCAATAAATCTATAGTCACGCCTGTGTAGAGCCTTCAGTTCATCTAACCAAAAAATTCTTAGAATCACATATATTTATAACAGGTTCTTGTTCGTTTGGTATTGTTATACAGTAGAAATAGGTTATAACAACATTGGTTATAACAACTTAGTGATTGTGAAAATTAGAAGTCCCAACAATTAACTTATCTGAAACACCGCTTATAACAATATTGCTTATAATAACGCATTTAGCGACATCTTTTCGCAAGGGTTTTGGAGAATCATATTAGTAATAACGACTCAATGTCATGTTTTTGTTTTGATTTAGTAGATGAAATACTAAGTCCCATATCGATCGGTTGATAATACTTTCGGCAATGGGTAATTTACAAACAAAAGCATACTTAGGGCCCATTCTAAGAAATATAATAATGCATTTGTTCGAAGCTGCTACACAGTGGAAAGAACTGTATCGATCGCTTTGTTGATAGCTTGAAATGGATTAGTATTTACATAGTTATAACCGATTTCTACTGTATTTCATTTAAAATAAGTATGGTCATGTCATTCTTAATATTTAGTTATTTTTTTGAAACTTCTTGTATCAGGATAAAAGTTATAGATATACTCGAGATTCATGCTCTCAGTCTGAGGGAATTTTTTTATATAAATGCAATACATAAGGAGACAGTGCTCTGCTGCATTTTAGAAGAGAAGTGACATCCACTCTGTTCGCACTTCAACCTCTGTCCTGGACAATTTTGAAAAATTAGAGATAATAGAAAATAGAAGAGTTACGATTAGGCATCTGAAGAAGACCCTAAAGTACTTACGGTAATGTCAAAGCAATATTAATGGACATTTATATCTCAAAAATGTCTTCCAAGTTGGAACAGAAACAAGAAATAGCGTTTGAAGATTTAAAGTATAATCTGGAAATTTTCCAACAACACCCCAAATCTTTCTTATATCGCTGTGGAATAATGGACGAATCATGGTGAATTATTCAGCGTCAAAAACTAAACGACAAAGTGACACCAGGAAATTACCCTCTACTCCCCTAGAGAAAATGTTGTGTTGCTCAGCAGGCAAAGCGATGGCTTCTGTTTATAGGATTCTGTTGGAATTCTTTTGATCGATTTTATATAAGTTACTTCATTTACAGATTCATATGGGCATACTGATCTAAAATGGCCATACAATAAAATATACTAGCTTTGAAATCTACATTAATCCACCATCATACTCGGTAGACTTAGTCCTCGGTATTATTTATTCCCTATATTAGAAGATATTATAGATGAGCTATAAGATTCTATAGATGAGCTATAGAAAAATAATTTTAAGAATGATGAAATTATGGCCGCTTCGTAGGACTTTTTTGCGCAGAGTACACATCCACAGAGTTTTCCAAATAATTTTATTTTTTTTTTAACTATATGTGGGTGAGGATATTTTTTATTTATTCCCCAACAAAATGAACTTAGTCACGCCTTACAATAAACAGTTCGTGGAAAACAATCGACCAATACAGCAATATTTGTCACCATCTTCTAAAAGTAAGGAAAAGATTAAAACGCTCGTTGAAACGTGACGTAAAACTTGTAGCGCCAATAACAACAAACTTCTTAACAAAGTAAACATTTTGAAATTTTAAAACTATGACGACACAAAGCGACATTATGTATTAGTCGTTAATTACGCTACTCTTTTAAATATATTTAACTTCACAAAATGCTGCTGTAGAACATCTTCACTATAGAACATATAGAAAGTTTTATTAAGAAAGCTAAGCTTAATGTCTTAAATATAATGTCGTTGATAATGAGTTTAAGTTATTTTTAAGTTAAAGTCTCATTAGAATGAAAACATCTAGGGAAATAGAAAGGCATTTATCCAAATTTTGGAATTATTACAAGAGAAACTTCCATAAACATTCTTATTAAGTATATAAGTACCTATAGTGAACCTTCACGCTTTTGCTGACTGACGGTTTTAACATTAATTCTACTAGTAAGTAGAAATGTTATTTTTGGCAAAAGATAAGAGATATGGATGAGAAAACAAATCATTAGGTCATCGATTAATATAGAAAATACATAAAATTTGTAAACGGTGACAAAACAACGTAAATAATATTATATAGACAAACATACCACGCGCTAAAACGCCGTGCGATGACTGTACGATCCGACCGTTGCTCACCGCGTCCACCGACAAACTGCGCATTTAAAACGCTGGTTTTGGTGGACGAGGATGATTTCATATCATCGGTCATCGCTGCGTAAGGGCCAATAAGGGGCCACCAATGATGATAAATCAGCAAAAAAAACAACTAAACATTTTCGTCGTAAGGAAATAATTATCTATTAACGAGACGTCGCAACCATATTTACATACAAATTTTTTTACGCTATACTCGTATATCGCGTAATAACAAGTTCTCGGTCTAATAAACTTTTAATAAAACATTAATTTTGGATAATACAATTAATTATAATTGTAAATTTATATCTAAGCAATCGTCAGAGTGACAAGCGACCTTGACTGATTTAATATTAATAAAAAATATGATTTCGAAAACGAAATTGAATCGCGACACTATTCGGACGGTAGTTACTAAAATCGAAGCAGTATATGATGGTACGGAAGCGCGGTTGGATACCCGATATCGACACGAATTTATCAATTATATTGACCTTCGGAAGACCGGTAGTATTTTGACTTGTTTGTTCATTAAATTACTTCAGACAACAAACGTACTTACGAGTTTATTTACATTCGACACGAATATGTAATTGTAATGGAGGAAACATTCTGCGGTTCCGAAATGTAGAAACATGTTTAGCATAAATTAACCAGATTAGATAAAATGTCAAGAAATCATTTTTACCTTTAAATATTAGGTACAGGGGAACAAATGGAAATAAACTATCAAGCGATAATAACGTTAAATTATCGAGAATCAACTTCAATGTGATTGTATAACAACAGAGATGATATAATCTTAATTGATGTCATAATCAATTAAGTTTTATTATTTAACTAGCCTTTACCCGCAGGTTCTGCCCCGTGGTTATAGCTAAAAACTGATAGGGAGAAAATAAAACATGCAGCGCCATCTAGAATTATCAAGGGAAATTAAATACTAAGACTAATCTCGTGACTAAAAATCGCAAATAAATTACGTGTAAATTTGTATTAAATGGAGTGATTCGGTTGCTCCTTTGTTTTGGGTGTATATCGTTTTAAAAAAAATCACGTGGATCCATTGCAACGTGAAATAAGGACAGGTTACTAAAATTTGCTAACCAGCTATATCCCACTCGCATAAAAATTTACATTATATAACCGGATTTTATATACCATATCATACGTACAGATATAATTGGGTATTTGACTAATTTTTTTTTATTTCATTAATCATAATTTCATGGTACAAGCTGATGAAAAGTGAAATTTTTTTTAAATAATCTTAAAAATTGACCGAATTATAAAAGTTTAAATTTAACCTTTAGAGAAGGACGACAATACTGTGTTGTGAGGTCATTTTTAATATTGCACATTATATTCTAAGAGAGGAAAAGAGACAGGGATATACCCAACTCTATCCGTCAAATTCTTCGTATCTTCAAATTTAGAAGCCTACAACTGGCTTATTTTTCAATCAATTTTTGAATTGTTTTCAAGACTGGTTTTTAATTAACTTATATTTCACAATATTGTACGAAAAATTACAAAATTTAGAATGAATCAACTACCGTATTACAATCGGAAACGGTTCAGTTATTTCTCAAGTTTCCTCAAACATGTAGGCATGAACATGTGTTTATCCACTAACTTTTCACAATTACCAAACATAAAAATATTGCATATACCATATATCCAAACACAATTTTAAATAAAAAATAAAGTTTAATTTAAATCGATAACCAATTTTAAATAATACGCTAAGCATGTAATATGATAACTTCCATTGCATGTTAGTATTTCATTTAATATTCTATTTGCCATTTGTATTTAATTTCACTGCCTAATAAAATTGAAACATTGAGGATCATATGCAAAAGGGAAGTTATAGTAACGTTGTCGTCGTAAGACTTCATTTTCGATTCAATTCTGTACGTAAAATATATTCGTATAATTAGGCAGGCACAAAAGTCCCCAAAAACCCTTAACGTATATGTGGAACCCGCCTTATAAGTAGATATTCTATACGATCACGTATATTCCTGATTTTTTCCACATTTTTCATACTGTTGCTTTAAAAGATGTAAGGCAAAGATGTCTACGGTGTTTTTTTTTCATTGTGTTTTATTGAACACAAAAAAAACAATAAAGTTTTTGACATACACATAAATCAATGTTATATTTTTAAATACCGCATTTAACAACTTTCATTTCACATTATGAGGTGGGAAGCAATAAAAAAAATTTATTTTATCACATCACTTCGATTAGCCTGTTTTTTTTTGTTTTAACATTGTTAAATTGCGATATTTATATCGTGCATAGTCCATCGAACTTAGTGCAATCTCGAATCCTCAAATTCTTTAGCCGTGTCTCACAGCAGAAAGAGAGCTCCGTAAGCGCCTCGTCGTGCGGGGTGCAATAGAGCCGAAAGCGGACGGAAGTCCACGCGATGGACCGTCCAGGTAAAATTTCCTGTAGTCGGACCCCCGCACGAGAGCACCACACTAACGGCAACAATCTGTTAATTTGCTTTAACGGTTTCAGGGCATATACGGACGACCGTGGAACTCGTATAAATTGCGATAACGGCAAGAAATATAACATGTTCAAGATAATAAAAAAACTCTCCCTGAGATATGGCGAGACATCGTGAAGCGGTTTACATCAGCCCTCGACAGTACCGCGCGATGAACACGACGGCTCTATCGAGAGCATCACGACACAGATGGAAAAAATTGCGACATTTGTAACAATTCAGCGCTGTAGATCGCGTGGTGGAAATCGAATTACTCCCGAAGTGTTTTCGTTTTTCAAGTGTTGGTACCCAAATATGAAAAAAAAACTGGTAAATATGAGTAATCCTCACACGCCGATCATTCCATAAGTTCCTTAGTTACGTATAACCAATGACGTTGAACTGAATGGTCACGTTATACGCGTGTGAAACGAACAAAATAATGGCTCCAGTTAGGAGCACGCGCGAATTATATTGAAAGAGATGAAGGTCAAATGCAGCAAAAAAGAGATAATTATATTCAAAATGCTATAACTTAGCTGTACGATGATTTCTGAGATCCACTTTTAGATAACTGAGGACACACCACAACATCGTTCAGCTTAAAATGGTCAATTAAGACTAACTTCAAAATAATCTTTCATAAAATTTTATGGTAATTTTCTTCAAAAACGAAGGTATTTGCGGGACATAAGATAACTTTCTTAAAAAATTTAGGTGACCTACGAGTGTATATGGAGGATTTTGAATGACCTTAAATATGTTTGTTTATGTTATATATTCCATTATTTTCAATATATATAAGTTTAACCTTTTCGGGCAGATTGTAACGACCTGGCATAAGTGTTGTTTTTACACTATAGACGTTTTGTAACTTATATGGATCAAGTTGAAGGATCACTTACATATTTTCTAGTTTATTCATAGAAACTACATTAATTATTCATGGAAACCTTTAAGAATTTGTTCATTAAAAATATCGTTAGAATAAAGTTAGCATATTATTTTTACACTATAGACGTTTCGTAACTTATATGGATCAAATTGAAGGATCACTTACATATTTACTAGTTTATTCATAGAAACTACATTAATTATTCATGGAAACCTTTAAGAATTTGTTCATTGAAAATATCGTTAGAATAAAGTTAGCATATTATTTTTACACTATAGATGTTTTGTAACTTATATGGATCAAATTGAAGGATCACTTACATATTTACTAGTTTATTCATAGAAACTACATTAATTATTCATGGAAACCTTTAAGAATTTGTTCATTAAAAATATCGTTAAAATAAAGTTATCATATTATTTTTACACTATAGATGTTTTGTAACTTATACGGATCAAGTTGAAGGATCACTTACATATTTACTAGTTTATTCATAGAAACTACATTAATTTTTCATGGAAACCTTTAAGAATTTATTCATTAAAAATATCGTTAGAATAAAGTTAGCATATTATTTTTACACTATAGACGTTTTGTAACTTATATGGATCAAATTGAAGGATCACTTACATATTTACTAGTTTATTCATAGAAACTACATTAATTATTCATGGAAACCTTTAAGAATTTGTTCATTAAAAATATCGTTAAAATAAAGTTATCATATTATTTTTATACTATAGATGCTTTGTAACTTATATGGATCAAGTTGAAGGATCACTTACATATTTACTAGTTTATTCATAGA
Source organism: Druceiella hillmani (assembly GCA_039881145.1). Classification (NCBI taxonomy): domain Eukaryota; kingdom Metazoa; phylum Arthropoda; class Insecta; order Lepidoptera; family Hepialidae; genus Druceiella; species Druceiella hillmani. The sequence goes on along the minus strand of JAYKKI010000006.1, from coordinate 16,530,769 downwards.
AACTACATTAATTATTCATGGAAACCTTTAAGAATTTGTTCATTAAAAATATCGTTAAAATAAAGTTATCATATTATTTTTACTATTTGAAAAATTAGTATTAGTAAATAATTTAATAGAAATACTACGTAGTACGCTTAAATCTGTACAAGTGCCTAAATATGTACAGAACTCTCATAGCGACAGTCCTATTCGTACTTGACAGTTTTTTTTTTATTATCTTGAACACGTTATATTTCTTGCCGTTATCGCAATTTATACGGGTTCCACGGTCGTCCGTATATGCCCTGAAACCGTTAACGCAAATTAACAGAGATAATTTAATTGATTGTTCTAATCGAACATTAGTACTTGATATGGCCATATTTTACATAAGTTCGGTTGAAAATAAGAGGGAGTGGGCAACACGTTGTACGCCACTTTAAAATTTAATATTTCGTAAAAGGTGATTAAAAAAAAATTTAAAAAAAAAACATTAAATGCAACCTCAATTTCACACTAAATGGTCCGCGCAAAAACGAAATTCACTCCCACTTAAGATTTATGAAGATATATTAAATTTGTTCATTATATCTGATTACCTTCATTGAAATCTTCCTCTGAAATATCTATTCGCACTTTTTAGATAAAATTTGACGTACGCAGCTCTAAAACTACATAAACTGTAAGCCTTCGACAGACGGAGGGACACGACCAAGTTACAATACTGTTTCACTACGCAAATACTGGTGAAAATTCGGATTCCCTGCATAATACATAACCAACTCGCATCCAACTCATTATTTATTGTATAAAATGACAAATGTGACATTTAAAACTTAATAACCATATTTTGTTAAAAAAAACGAAATAAAAGAGTGAAGTCTGGAAAGAGGGACGTAATTGGGTATTTGACTAATTTTTTTAAATTCATTAATCATAATTTCAATATACAAGCTGATGAAGAGTGAAAATTTTTTTTAATAATCTTAAAAATTGATCGAGTTATAAAAGTTTAAATTTAATCTTTAGATAAGGACGGCAATACTGTGTTGTGAGGTCATTTTTAATATTGCACATTATATTCTACAAGAGGAAAAGAGACAGGGATATACCCAAATCTATCCGTAAATTCAAATTTAGAAGCCTATAACTGGCTTATTTTTCAATTAATTTTTGAATTTTTTTCAAGACTGGTTTTTAATTAACTTATATTTCACAATATTGTATGAAAAATATCAAAATTTAGAATGAGTCAACTACCGTATTTCTTGATGAAAATTGAAAATAGTGCTACGCTGAAGTTTTATAAAATTTCTAGGAAGTAGACTACTTATAACTCAATAATGTTCTGAGATTACGCCACTTGATTACACTATCGATACATTTAAACATATTATTTCAATTATTATCTCACCTTTGAGAGCGGAATTCTCACGTCTTTTTGAATCTTGTAAGCAACAACCGCAGGTTGTTGCTAAAATATCCCACCCGGTCCCCAGGAACGTGGCCAAATAGAGCCACGACACGATCTAGAATGAGTTCAAGACGCTGCCGTACGGCGTGACTGTTAAGCAAGTAATTAATTAGCGATAATAACGCCTGACCACACAAACGATCTCGCTAGTTTTTATCACGAGGGGTATTGCGTGATATTATTTATTCGAATCAAAGTGCGAACTCTACGACGATCACGAGCAGACTGACACTTGTAACTTATCTATTAACTTGTAACTTGTAGCGGGCCCCCAAGATGGACGCAACAGTGAGCGTGCGCGTGCGCAGCTGATACAATAATTTATCAGTGTTTATTCTTTCGGTCGCCTTTTGCTGTGTGATAAACGTGTGAACTTGTATACTTTATAATCATAAGTAAGATACGCGTCGGTATCCATGCGTATTTTTTTACTATTTGTTCTACATATGGCAGGGTACGAACATTAAGGCATAATAGATCAAATTTAAAAAAGTTCACCTTTCCATCGGGCAACACTGGCCAAAATAGAATGAAGCAGGACGACATTTTATTAATGGGATATCCGTTTTAGTGCCATGGTTTTTTACTCATATATACTTAAAATGCCAAAGAAATCTTTTGTTTTTGATGTCATTTACCCTTGTCTCGAAAAAAAACTGTATCTCTTTCAAAAATTATCCAATTTTAATAATTTTTTCGTTTTTTCCCGTTTGAGTGCCGACGAGCGCCATCGCGCTCGTGCGCGTACTAACTAAATTTGTCACAAGCGCGATGGCGCTCGCGAAATCAGTTGCTGTTTAGCGCGCGGTAGGCTCTCTCGCTCGCACGCATTGCTAATTCTTTAATCTTTCTACGTGTTACATAAAGTTCAAATTATAATATTAGTAATTACAATATAAAAAGGATCGAGGAAAAGGAAATTTTTAACCCATAATGTTGGAATACGAAAATAATTCGAGTGAAAATGATCGTTTTTCAAGTTGTGAAAAAAGTGATAGTGGGAGTGACATTGCGGTGCGCTCACAATTTGGCGTAATGCAAATCTTGAGCGATAGTGATAATAGTGACGATAACAATTATTTTGCTGATACGGAGGATGTACCGGACTGCGAAAATACGATGCGACCTTGATTTCAGTTTTTGTTCACATATATATTTCCATAATTTTCTTTGTATTTTATTATCCATGTACAAGTTTTTATTAAGAAAACACATAAAAAATTTTTAAAATTGGATAATTTTTGGAAGAGATACAGTTTTTTTTCGAGACAAGGGTAAATGACATTAAAAACAGGGTACGAAAACGTAAGTATTGCGCGTAAAATCGCCTCTCATATCGCTACTCGCCCCATTAAATGTGTTTTCATTACAGCTTGTATGCGTGCGCACTATTCCACATTTTGAAGACGACATTTGGGCGGAAGATAAAAATTATCTAAACGGAACAGGAGATGGAGTCGGTCATATTTACGTGTCACATCTCAAAGTGCACAACAATTAAGAGAATTAATATAATTACAACTTTTTGGATGAATCGTTTTTAGTCATTTTTATATTAACATTTTTCAGTTAGAGAATTTAACCCCGAAAATAGAAACCAACATCTTAAACACGATTAATATTGATTTTTTGAAAGGGAAAAAGTGGGTTTATTTCTCAATATTATTGTACACTCACGAGTCGGTTACAGCGACTGATAACGGCATTCTGATCTACCCATCGATTCTCTACTACATAGATTTAACGCCCATGTGACATTCATTTCTAGAATTAAAAATCTGGTTCTTTAATAGGTTTGGATACGCATACACGTAACAAGAGTTGCAAGTCAGGTGTAGGTTCCACTGGCGTGTCTCTAACGACTAGGCTGTTTTCAAACTAAACACTACGATTTCTTAGGAAACTTGTTTGAATGTGGAGCAATTATCAGAAAGAAATGATGGAGGAAATGAACGGGGAATCCCCGTGACCAGCGTAAAAAAGAGCGCATGCCTCATCGCTGGAATATAAATATATTGCAGCAATGTGTTATTGATATCGAATACAAAATAAAATGCGAATCACTTTTACTTGTTGTCATCGGCAAATATTTCATCAGCATCCGTTAAACCGTTTCTCGGCAATTTGGGAAAACTAACAACGGTTAGTTTTTAGATAGAAAAAACGCGATAATTAAAGCATACAATTTCTATATCGTCTATATTCTACGAAAATTACAGAATAACATAGCTTATCACATTAGTAAACACTTAATTTAAAAAAGTATTTCCTGTTTAACAAACTGATTCTTAAAATTTTTAGTAAAAATGTATTTTAGCCAAGTTCGCATCACACCCTTCAAGAGTCTATTATGTGGAAATGTTGAAATTTCCAGAAATTTATTTTGCAAATCAACCTCGGAATAAAATATAATTACAAAAAAAAGATAATACTTTTTTCCTACGGTTTAGACATGGTCTACTTTGATTAATTTCATCAATAATTCCGTTTTTTATGTGTTTATTACACTTTCACTCGCTAAGTGCTGACGTTACAAAAAAAACGTCACCGAACCACTTTTCAAACAAATAAAAATTTCTAAGTCCCTCCCAATTTCGATGCATTGTGTGGCGCAAAGAAAACCAACGTAGATTTCAATCCGCCGCGCCCTTTCACGTCGTAACTATTATGATTATATAGTTACCCTCTCCTTCGAAAATTAACAGTTTCGACTTTTTTTATTATTTTCGCGTCATTTATGAACACGCTGACCCAAGAGAATTCGCACGCTGGACCGCCGGTCTCGAGCTCAGAGAATACACGGGCCCGCCAGCCACCGGACGCACGCTCGCAGGTGCATCACCGAACATCGTCGCCGGCGGTCGCGTATGACGGACCAAAAAACCACGGTCCCTAGCAGGGTGAGACAAACCTATATAAAAGAAAAATTATATCGTATGTTCCATGATTTTTGTACATTATTTACCAGTTTGGTTTAGATTCTGGAAAAAGTACATATGTTCTTCGCTCTTTTGGTTACTGTTGCAACGTGTAGTGCTGAACATGTCTAGAAATAAAACTATTTTGTAATATTCTTCTTGGCACTAGAGCCTAGATCAGGCCAGGGCCGTCCCAATGAGCTTTTTCCTCTATCGGATGCTCTACATTTCCTGTTGGTAACCTTTAATATTTTTAAGTCATTCTCGACGTCATCAACCCATCTAAGTCCACGTCTCCCCGTTTCCTGGTACCCGCTGGCATAGTAGTTTTCTTGAGGCTCAATACGCCTCAAGAAAACTCCCAACGCTTTTAACTTCTTCAGAAAATATTTTTTAAAATGTAAAAACGTTTTAGATATTCGCAAAAATAATAAAATATTTCTGAAAGATGTTAAGTGCTAGAGGAAATAAACAATATTCAAAATATCACGGGAAGTGTTTTAGATATTACCAAAAAAATATGGGTGAGTGTTACTTTACTCCGTCTTTAAAAGTTAGTATGCGTTCCTTATGAGGCAGAGTACTGCGTCAAAATTATTGCATTAATAGTTCTGATCAATTTTCCACATTCGTCGCAAAAACCATCTAGATCAGTTAGTTTTTCTCCGACTACGCTGATATTATTAATTATATCACAATAATATTTATACATATTTACACACTACATAGCCTGTGGAAATTTGGAAACTATAAGCTATCGTATTATGAAAGTTGTATGTCAATTGGATTGATAGTTGTTGCGTTAATCACTAAAAAGGACAAATATACAATCAAAGAAACATCATTCCGTCTTAATAATGTTGGCAAGATTATAGAGTGAATACTATACTGTGATTATAGAGTGAATACTATATTGTCAGGTTGCCGTTTATCAAATATTTTATTGGATACAACCGTAAAGACAAACACGTTAACAATATTACAACACCGTGATAATTATTTGAACATAGTATTTATAATTTTGTACTAGGTATATGTATATTAGAAAGTGTTTCAGAACAAAAAATTGACATATATACAAGTTAAAGTTAGCTCGATACTATAATACATTTTTAGCTATTTTTTTAGCTTTTTGTTATTGTTTAATACCGACAATGAATTTGTAGCGAACAACATTGATTATCTTAGACACATATTTAGATCAGAGGATAACAACCCGACCAAGCTACTAACTCTCAACAAGCCAGGGGGTACCAGGAAACAGGGAGATCTGGACTCAGATGGGCTCATGACGTCGAGAATGGCTTAAAAATATTAAAGGTTACCAACAGGAAACGTAAAGCATCCGATACTCTCCGATGGAAAAAGCTCGTTGGGACGGCCTAAGCTCGTTGATCTAGGCTCTAGTGCCAAGGTAGAATATTGATCATGGAATGGGAACGTAAAAAAGAGCTTACTTTTTTTATTTATTTTAGAATGTTTTTGAAGTTGTTTTTTAAATCGTATGACATCAGCGGTAACATTTCAACGCGTTGAAATCGTTATGATTTCATAAAGCGTTTGAAAGATTTTATTAACAATTGGTTTAGTAAATAAATTTGCTGCTATTTGGAGAAGCGAACGCCTTAAATTAATTAATCCGGACGATATGTGAAACAGCAACGGGAGTCTTCAATTGACATCAAATTCATCTATCTAATATTCGTTCAGGATCCGTATTTAACCGTTTGAATGGAAATCGGATATCGTACTAACTACCACGAGCGCGATGGCGCTCGCGAAATCAGTTGCTGTTTAGTGCGCGGTAGAGGAGGTCGCTCGCACGCATAATTCGAGTGAAAATGATCGTTTTTCAAGTTGTGAAGAAAGTGATAGTGACATTGTGGTGCGCTCACAATTTAGCGTAATGCAAAATTTTGAGTGATAGTGATAACAGTGACGATAACAATTATTTTTGTTCACAATATATATTTCTATAATTTTCTTTGTATTTTATTATCCTTGTACAAGTTTTTATTAAGAAAACATCGAAAAAATTATTAAAATTGGATAACTTTTCGAAGAGATATAGTTTTTTTGAGACAAGGCTAAATGACATCAAAAACAAAAGATTTCTTTGGCATTTTTAAGTATATATATAAGTAAAAAACGATGGCACTATAACGGTTAAAGTAACGGGTACATACCCGTTACTTTTATATTTTTTTTATTTTATTTCTGGCCGCTAATCCTGACTATATACCGCATTATATGGCTATACCATAGACTCAATATTCTACCGAAGTGTCTATAGGCTATATGGATATCCGACGTATTACTAAAAGCAAGCCCAATTTTTTTTCTAAGACAAAGTTAAATCTTGCACATAAAATAGTGAATAAAAAATTAACATTCCTAAAGGATCAAGATAGTGTTATCTACATTGATATAAAGATGTAGATCGGCCGTATATCCGGCGTATTTCCATTGAAGTAATTACGCGAAACCGGTTTCGAGCCATTGCTCACATCGTTGACTATTATTATAATCTACATAATAATTTTATAAGCAACCCTGATAATATATTTGGGATTCAAAATATTTGAACACACTTAGTGTTCAAAAAATTAAATAATTTCAAACGTGAGAAATTTTTTTTTTATATTCTAATATCAGCTAATTTATAGACCACATACTTTTGTCTCTCAAATGTTTACCAAAGGATGAAAGATAACATTTTTGATAGAAATAACGTGTTTTTATGCATTATTTTTGAAAATTTAAATAAAATAAATCTGTTTTTTATCATCAACGCCATAGCTAATCAAACTCGTAGTTATTATAAGCAATTATTGCAAAAATGATAGTTTTCCATGTCAAATAAATTTCACACTCGCTTGAAACATGTCAAATGTTTTGTGGCAAGGAAAGGAAGGCTTGACAATTTCGGCAACATTCGATAGCTGTTAATAATATAACCGAAGTTCAAAATGTCCCCAGTTTTTATATTCCGTCTTAATGGTAATACTATATACAGTTAAATGTCTATATGCGCCTATATTTCATTCCATTTGAAAAGAGAATGTTTGTAAACAAAGTAAAATGATATTACGAGTATTTTAAACCTTTTTCTTATATTTTGCATTTAGTAATATAATATGGATCTAAATATATTTATCAAAATCTCATTTTTTTATATTCATTTTTTATTACAAGGTGTAATAAATCATTTACAATTAGATAAATAACTTATGAACGTTCAAACAACCGGCCGCAAATTTAACCAGTAACAGTTATGCCGGGCGCTAGCAACTAGAGATGTGTAACTCATGAGTGAGAGATATATCAAAATGTGTCAGTATATCACTAGCTCGGGAGTGATCGGCGCCTTTTTCGTTTCACCAAATCAATCATTTCAGTCACTCGTCGCGTCCTGAAGATAGGCATAAAAGTATATGTTTTGACGTTACATGAACGAGATAGAAAACGATCGAATTGTTAACATGCATCTATAAACGTAGCTATTCGCGATCGAATGTGAACGCTGTGATAAAGTATACTTTAGTTCGCTCAAAATATTTGCGTAAACAAACACTTTTTTTGTTTCATTTCAAAATTCTAATATATAATTGTATAAATACGCCAATCTATTCCAATTTATTTAATTATCATTAAAGTTATTTTATGTATAATTTTAATCTAGGTTGATAGTCCTGAACCTGCAAAGTATTAAGCAAAGCGGATACTCTTGTAGAATTTATTTTTATTTTCAAAAAATAGTGCGTAATGTTCAGTCATTACTATTTATCACCATTGTTCAACGGTTCAAAGTATGCTTAATAAATAATTTCGTTAATAACTCGGAGTACTGAGATACTGAACTACTGAGCTAGAGATATAAATGAGTGATATATATCTTTCCAAGCAAATGATATATATATATCACTATTTTCTTTTCACTGATACATTTTACGCACCTCTACTAGCGACTACGGACTAGTATATAAAATACCGAAGTTCCTATTGGCTGGGTGCGCGACGACAGCGCCGCCAAGCGTCAACTTTACGTCAGCTTACAGGCGCTTCAATTTTATTAGTACGCTTCCCATTAACGGCTTTAGAAAATGTTTACGTGAATAATATAAAAATTATGAGAAATATCTAAATAAATGCTTTTATTCACGAATAATAACAAGATTTTTGTCCTCCGTACTCGTAATATATAATATCCCTTTGTCTTAAGCTCAACAAAACGACTAAAATAATAAATATATTACCCATATCATAACATTTCAACCACAGACAATATCAGACGGAATGCATTTTACACCAACGATTCATTTATTTTTTTTATCTAATTTCTAATTCCATATTGGAAATCTGTCAAATTAAGATTTGTTATTTCTAGAAGTATTTTTGGGTGAATCTCCAAAACAGCAGAAAAATCAGGTTCTTGGACTGCTATTTGAGCCGCAATCACTAATAATATTTAAAACTATGGTAAAAGTCGATAAAAAGGTCTTCTCAAAAGTTGCAGCTTAAATTGTCAAAATAAGTGTATTTATGTTCATTTTATGATATAAAAATTTAGTGATTCGTCATTGCCTTCCACGTTCATACCATATATGTACTTAATGGAACACACATGTTTAAAAAACGGAACATAAATATTTGATATAATTGGAATATTTTTTACAACAGTAATAGTTGCTCTGGATTAACGTGTAGGATTATTTTATTCTAACAAATGTACCTTGATATTCAGATGATTAAAAAAATGTTGACCAAATATCGTCATTAGCCGAAACAGGAATAAAAATCAGTGAAAAGTAACACTAATTACGCTTATCGCGCCGAGTGAGCATTCCCCCCACTTCATCCACGTCCCAACCCCAGTCGCCATTAATCCGTCTTACTGCGCGCACGTGTATACTTGCAAAAAGTGTCAAAAGTTGTTTGTCGCCCGTTATTGTCGCAAAATATCATCATTGCCAGAATCCTGGGTTGCCGAGTATGTATCACTGTCTTAATACACCTTTTACTACTCTAAATTACGCGAAATAACATAGTTTAGATTGGCTTAAATGTGACTTTTAATAACATGAATTGAACATGTCGCTAGATGTTTTTCTTCAAATTCGTCATTGCCAGCAACATCATTGCCGGGTAATTTTATGTTGATGGTAATGACGAATGATGCAAGGTAATGACATTCTTGTGTAGGGTAATGAAATGTGTAGAGTGTAATGATATTTCCTAGTAACGGGTAAATTGCAGAGCGCCTTTAGCCTAACGGAGAATGTCAGTAGGTAGGTAATATCACTTGAATCTAAGATACAATACATCCATTTTGAAAATTGTTAATGTACTCTCGGAGAAATACAACTTTTTCAAAAAATATTTCAAAATGAGATAAGTCACTTACAAATGAGTAAGAAACTTTAAAAGTGGCCAAAATGTCGATCTTACAGCACAAATATAGGAAAAAATATAATAACTGGTTTGTTTAAGCACTTTTTCAAGAAAACTACTTTAATTACGAATATATCAAAACCTATAATGGTAACTTCTAAATAAGCTAAAAACTCATCATTTGACTTGAGTTTAGATCGTTCAGCCCAAACGCTGGGAAAAATCTAGAAATTGGCTAATGTACCATGGAAACAGACAAATTTTCGTGAAAAAAGTAAAAATAGTTCGTTCCCTGAAATGGTGGCAGATACCATATTATGTTGATTTCTTTGCTGTAGCCTAATTGGTTGACATAAAATAGTTCACAAGTTTTGCAGTTAGTTTTGTTAAATAAATTATATTCTTTGTTGTAGGTATTATGGCAAAAATAAAAAAATGTAAAGAAGACCGCCTAGCTCAACAAAGGCTCTGCAAAAGGCGGCGCTATACGGAAATTAAAAGTGATCCTGAATTATATATTATAGAAAAAGAAAAGCAAAGAATGAGATATTTAAAAAGGAAAGCTTCGAAAAAGATCATTAGTATTACAGAAAAAAAACAAAACACTACAGAAAACACAAAGAATGAAATGGAAGAAAAATTCTAAATAATACAGGCAGAGGAAGACTGAAGAAAATAAACAAAAATTACCAGATCCCATAAGAGTAGAAGCAGTACCAGAAAACAAAGGAGACAATGAGCAAGAACAGCTGTTAAGTGGTCCATTGAAAGGCGCTGGAAATCGTATATACACATCCCATGAAGTTTCACTGATCGTCAGAAAAATACGTTAAAAAGAACAGAAAAAGCAAAAAAATGATTGATATTATTAAAAAACCTAAATAACAAAATGCCATGTACTGAATGAGAGAACATAGACGTCAAGAGTTGCGGAAAAAATTATCAATGACGATGGTGATTTCCAATTGATGGCGAGTAACAAAAAAATTAATAAAAAACACAAAAATTGATAAAAAAGCACAGAAACATTAAAAAGAATGAACAAAAAGTGCTACAGACTGCAAAGACTGACGTCGTTGAATCTATTCATTGCTTTTATAACGATGTAGTAATAGTGTCATCAGAGCTGGAAAAAAGAATACATTACGAAAAATAAAGTCAAGCACCAAAAGCGTTTTTTGACTGCACCTTTGAAAGAGCTCTACAAGAAATATATCAAGGAAAAAAATATTCACGTCTCCTACTCATTTTTCTGCAAAAAAAACCCCTTTTGGGTATTATTCTCAGTGCAGCAAGACAAAAATAGCACATGTCTATGCATGCTACATACCAATATGGATCTGCTAATAGAAGCATTATACAAGGCGCGTATTCTTAAAGAAAAGAATTCTAATGAATTATTGGAAACTCTGTGTTGCGACATTTGGAACCCAGAATGCTTAGAAAGAACCTGTGCTGCTTGTGAAAGAAAAGTTCCTGCATATAAGGAATTTCGTGATGATTTACCAGTAACATATTACGAATGGAAAAGGGTGGCTAAAGAAATCACGACGAGCAAAGGTATAAAGAAAAAACAACAATTGACGTCCAAAGAGAAAGAAGAAAACCCTAAAAAATTGATTCAAAAATTGGAAACAGTTCTTCCAAAATTCTTTACGCATTCTTACAACATAGTAATACAATATAATGCAATGAAACATTTCAGAGAAAATTCACGTTTTGATGAAGCCATGTTATTTTTCCGAAAAGTATGCTCAAGAAGTTCAGAGCTTCCATTTTGGTGGCAGTCGCTCTCAAGTGGCCTTGCTTACAGCAGTGATTTATACCCAAGATTTTAGCAATCAACCTTTTAAAAAGAAGAAGAAATAAGTACTAACTAATACGAAATGATAATTAAAATGTGATTTTAAAATGAAAGAACTAACATGGAAGTCAAATTTACCGAATTTTAATTTTAAGATAGCAAGGTGTTTTGTAGACCTTTCAGAGATTTTCTTATAAATGTCGAAAGAACATTTTTTGTTGATTATTTCAAACTGATTTATAAAAATTCTTACAAGATGATTCCTACAAAGATGCGAATAAAAATGTGATTTTAGGACTATTTTAAATCGAAAGACTATTAAGGAAGACTAATTACTTTAGTTAAGTTTTAAGATGGAATGGCGTTTTTTGATTTTTTAGAGACCTGTTTAAAAATGTCAAAACGACGTGCGAGACATTTAATTGCAATTTGAAGTGTGAATTTTTATAAGGATTATGATTGTTCGTTTCTTTTTTTTTTACTGTTGATTATTTGAGACTGATTTATGAGAGTTCGTACAAGTTTAGTTATTTTATAATAAATTAACAATGCAAATAAAAATATTTTATTATTTCGTCATTCCTACCAACAAAAAATCATTGCCAGTAACAAAAAAATCATTACCAGGTAATACATGTCATTACCGTCCTCATCCATTTTCAAACATGTTTTGCACTAATTGTAACCCAGAAATCTAAATGCCTTTGCCACATAGCATCACTGCTTCGGCTATAGATTGATATTCAAGATAGAATTAAATTAAAAAAAGTTTTTATAACAATTACGAAAACTTGTTGAAATAATTGAAAACTTGGAGATCCACTCTTTTACAATTTAATACAAAATAACTATCGTGTCACGTTTAGAAAATTTGCTTTTAATGCATAAAAAATTAGATATGAGTTAGTATAGCAAAAATACTTATTTTAGTTAATTTTTAAGTTAACAGATGTACATAAAAAATACGACTCATTATTGCAAAAACAGATTTTAAAAAAAATTACAATAGATGTCTCTATTATGTTATTGCTGAAATATTTTTCACTTTAAATTTATAATTATATTACACTACACACTCAACAAACATCTAAACAGAAATTTTAATAATAACAATTTACAAAGTATTAAAAAGGTAAAAAATTATGTTTCATGGATCCCCTTTACTTACTTTAAATATCTTGTTTTTTGGGTCGATTAACACTGAAATTCTCATTGTTGCAAAAATGCATTTGTTCCCCATTATTAATTTATAATTAAAAAAATCATAAACAAAAGATTTAATAAAAAATTGTTAAGTTTGACAGAATTTAATGTTTTTATTAATACTAAGTGAAATAGACGTCATCTTTTTAAAATGTTGTGAATTGTTATTAATCTCTTATTTAATTTTTTCTCTTATTATCATCATTCATAATTATGTTTATTAAATATGTAATATGTAATTATAAATTTAAATAATTATAAATTTAAAGTGAAAATAGTAAAAAAAAATTTGCAATACAAGAAATGGATGTATTTTAGTAATTTTTATCCAATCAAGTTTTCATAACAAAATAATTACTACCAAGACCTATTTTTTAAATACATTGTTCTAGAATATACATAATATTCTTTCATTAAGACTTCAGTAAAATTCGCATTTTTGCTAAACCGTACTGGTTCCAGAAGTAAACATGACAATATACGTAAGTAAATTTTATTATCTATGACAAATTTAAAAGGCGCCTTTAAATATTTCCATTTCTGCCACAGCGAGCGCTGCGGTCGATTTCGTTACCCCCACTTCGTGATTCACACCTGGCTAATAAATAATGCCGACGTGGACATTCAAGTTTTATGTTATGTTACTTTTTTAAATTAATATATCCAATTGAAAATATACAGCCAAGTAAGAGTAAAAACTTAGCTATTATAAAAAAAACACTGCCATACAAAGTGTATAAAACTTCACTGCAAATATACTAAAACTTTTAAAAATAAAATGACATGTCACCATGTTTTTTTCACTATTCTTACAGTAAATAACTGATAATTTATTTATCATATGCCACATTTACACCTTCTGTCCCCTTTAAGTATCATGCTAGTAAGACAATCAAATATAATCCATTTCAAATTGAAATTGATCAATTCTCTACTATTATCCCTTTAAGGCTAGCGCACCCAAGGGAGATGAGATCCCGCAATGAGACTAGACGAACTGTAAATTTTTGAAGTTTTGAACCTCAAAAGGAAAAAATATAACACTTATAAAACCACTAATGTGTCTGCCGTTTGTGACAGCCATTTTTCTGACAAAACGTTTAATACAAAAACTTTGAAAAAGTTCAGAAAAAATCTATTCGGACCTGCCTCACTCTACCTCCAAAACTGCTAAAAACACAATTATTCAAAAAACATTGTCACTTTCAGTAAATAGCAGTAGTTTTTTTCATCACTTATGATTATATTTTTATGCCCGTGAAAGCTCTTTTCAAAAACGTACTACATATTGCTCACTTATCACTTGCGTAAACAGAATAAAAAACAATATAAAATAAATATGACCTATGAACACACAGCTGGCTGCCTAAAAACTCAATATCTTTCCCAATGAAATGCTTCACGCTGGTAGGTATTTGTCAAAGTAATATTACAAACAAAAGCACATAATGTTGAAGTAATATTTCAAACGAAAGCACATAATGTTGTCAATTTTCTAATTACTTGCAAAAAAAATCACATTAGTTTTTAAAATGAAATTGGGTATTTGACTAAAATTTTTTTATTTCATTAATCACAATTTCAAGGTACAAGCTGACGAAGAGTGAAAAATTTTTTTTAATAATCATAAAAATTGGCCGAGTTATAAAAGTATAAATTTAACCTTTAGAGAAGGACGGCAATACTGTGTTGTGAGATCATTTTTAATACTGCACATTATATTCTACGAGAGGAAAAAAGACAGGAATATACCCAACTCTATCCTTATCTTCAAATTTAGAAGTCTACACTACTGCTGCCTGGCTTATTTTTCAATCAATTTTTGAATTTTTTCAAGACTGGTTTTTAATTAACTTATATTCCACAATATTGTATGAAAAATATCAAAATTTTGAATGAGTCAACTACCGTATTGCCATCACTGTTATAAAATGTTTTGAGTATCGAGATGATTACTGATGTATTTAAAGAAATATATATGAAGTAATATAAAACATCATAGTGAGTTTAAAAAAGAAATGTCAGCACCATCCTTGTTGAATAAATGTACTGACCTACTGATGTGATCCTAACAGCTCTAGTTCTTTATTTAATATCTTCTCACCTACTGATGTGAACCTAACAGCTCTAGTTCTTTATTTAATATCTTCTAACCTACTGATGTGAACCTAACAGCTCTAGTTCTTTATTTAATATCTTCTAACCTACTGATGTGAGCCTAACAGCTCTAGTTCTTTATTTAATATCTTCTCACCTACTGATGTGAACCTAACAGCTCTAGTTCTTTATTTAATATCTTCTAACCTACTGATGTGAGCCTAACAGCTCTAGTTCTTCATTTAATATCTTCTAAAACCACAGGTCTTGTTACAATAGATGTATCGGTCTATAGAGACCTACACATATATCAAAATTGATAGTTAAACTAAGATAAATTTTATTTTCATTTCTAGCTAACAATTTCCCAATTTCATTGCCATCCTAAACAATATGTGTGTACCAAACTTCTAGCTCTTCTGAAAGGGCCCTATAGACTTTGAAGATTGTCAGTGAGCTACAGAATTAATGACATTTTATTTCAAATATAAAAATTTTTTTTTAATTTGTAACACATTATAAGCAAGAATTTGTGTTTCCATATGCTATAAGTAAACTTTCAATATTTGCTGGAGTCGAGTTGTGTGGATGTCTAAATAGCTGTAAAGCGTTTCGGGTGAGGGGTACAATGTCCAGTAGTACGGCTGGCTAAATGTTACATTATGTGCTAACTTTCATAGTATCTTGCTGCCAGCCTTTTTTAAAATACCCTCCAGTGTTTTGCTATTTTGTTATTGGACACAGTCTATTTGTCATCTGCGCCTCGCATATATTACAAGTGAATATAAATGTAAACTTTTCCAATTATAATTAATTGTAAAAGAATTGAAATGAACTAAAAGTGTTAAATTAATGTCGATTTTTAATGCCTACTACAAAGGACAGTTTTAAATAAATTAAGGTATGGATGAAAGTAATGCTTTGTAGGTTTAGTCCATAGTCCATAACTATATGGGTGAAATATTTTAATAGCAGATAAATTTAGTTCAGCTTGGTTTGAATATAAAAAATCAGCCACTGAAACGGGTCGCAAAAAGATATTACTCCACTGACGTTATGGTTTTTTTATTTCAGAATAATGAAGTGGAGACAAAATGTATTGACAAATAATTCATTTATCGAAGTAAGGAAATTTAAACAGGAAATTTAAATTGTAGATACATGCCAACACCTAATTAGAATTAAACGTTTCGCTATACTAATATTAGATATTAGAATTATATTTAAATTAATCTTCACATGACTATTATCTAGTTACTTAAAGTGAAATAAAAAAAATAAATTTTCAATTAAGCATAAGCCACAAATTTTATTATAAAATATAATTCATACATCGATGTCTTGTACAATGCGATGCATCGATGTCTTGTACAATACAAATATATATGTCTTGTAATGATATTAATGTAAATGATATTATAGTATATAAAAAATTAATATGAAAAACATTTATATATAAACGTTTATATTAAATGTAAATGATATTATAGTAAATAAAAAATTAATATAAAAATCATTTATATATAAACATCGCAAAAGTCTTTAATAATGACTAAAATCATACTAAATTACTGTGCCAAAAAATATAGAAAATTGTTCATTTAAACTATGCAGGATAATGCAATCAGGCGAAATAGGTTTTTTCCCAGATCAGTCTTTGACATCTGTTATGTATAATTATTTTATGTTAATATCTTAATTAGTTGTTGAGATAGCTCATTTCTCTAGATTGAAAAGTGGTTGTTCTTTTTAAGATGGCACATTTAGTTGAGTAAAAATTTTGTATTAAATTTTGTATGCAGAATTATATATTTGCTACCAATATCTTTAAAGGATTAAAAAAGAGTTCCGGTGACCAGTATATTAAGAGCAATCATTTTTGAGTGGTATAAAATGTTCAAAGATGACAAAGAACAAGTGAAGACGTTGTCGACGCACAACGGTTGAAGACCTTGTTGTTAGAAATTCAATCCATTTTAAAGATTATTAATTTCCAAACTATTTTAAAGATTGTTAACAAGTCTGCGTGTCTCATTTGTTTTGGTTCCAAAAATGCAAAATTTTTTTTAGAAGCATTATTGTTAAATCAAAGATTTAACAATAACGCTTCAGCAATTACGCTAAGAAAAATCATTGCAGGAGATGTTTGAATAACAACCCGGAAAGAACCGATCAATTTAGTAATATCATGCAAAAGGTGAAACAAGACCAAAATATTCACGCCACCTTTGCTCAAAAATCAATGTCTTGTTAACAGATTTTTTCTATTACACTAATGTAGCACACCATGAATTTCTTCCTACCTATGCAATTTTTTCACAGAAAACGGTCCAAATAATTTACTGCAAATAGTTTGGGACAAAAACAATTGGTTCTTCCATCACTCTAATGCACAGACGCAAATTTCACCGCTCATTCCAGATTTTTTGGCCAAACATACAACTCTTATCATTCCACATCTACTGTATTCACCCAATTAGCATCGTGTAAATTCTTTCTATACCCTCGATTCCAAGAACTACTCTAGGGACCCTGTTTCAAATGCATAGAACAAATTGAAGGGATGCAAGAGTAATTGCTGGGCACTTGGACACCATACCGAAAGCCAGCTATTTAAATAGTTACAAAATTGATTTAGAAGAAAAAATAAAGATTTTTCATTTTATTAAACCAGTCTCTATACAGAGTACATGATGTCATAGTGACAAACAACTTGATGGTAAATACATTTATAATTCCCACATTATATAGTAAAATTATATTAATTAATATTAAAATTAATTTATGTCCAAGTCAATTAATTTTGTCTAAAATTTGACAATCTGCTCTGATAAGCCAATAATATTAAATGATATGTAAAAATCAGACATGATAAAGAGGTTAAAAAATACTTTGCCAACTAGGTTTTCAACCACAACTTCATCTGCGTAGGTTTCAGATACACACATTCACTCTTATGCAGAGGTATCTCTATAGACAGCTTCAATAGTATTGATATTTTTATTTCTCTATAGATAAAGAATGGGAAAATAATAAAGCAGAGCAGAGGAGTAACTAAGGGAAAAAATTAATAGATCAATAGGGTTTCCTTCTCTTATTAATTAGGTATTCCAGACTTTTTCTAGGTTTACGTGAATTCAGACGAATTTTCCTCTATTTTGAACAGCTATAATTTAGATATAGTACAATAACATAGTGGTCTCTACATACTTGTTAATTACTCTTTAAGGGTGTTAGATGGATAATAGGCATGACGAAAGATTTTGAAATCCTCTTCCGTAATGGGGGTATATGTTTACTATTTATGAAAAAAACCATATTTCGGTAATTAACTAGAGTTTAACGAAGTATAAAGCCATTTTTCTAATATTTTTTCGATGGCGCGCGAAAAAACACGCAGGTGTCATGGCGTCCGCTCTGACGTCACGTTTAGGTAAACAACATGTCAGTGTCTATGCGCATAGTGAAAAAGTAAACAAAATTCGTGATAAAAATGAATTCCAAAGTGTATAAGTGGTGTGCAGTACCTCAGTGTAAAAACACATCGATAGCTACACCCAACAAGGTGTTTGTACATGTTCCAAACAAGAAAATAATAAGAGATAAGTGGTTAAAGCTCGCACGGCGAAACCCGAACGACATATTCACGAATTCGCCACTTTATTTCTGTGAAGACCACTTTGATGTGAGTATGTATTATATATTGATAGATTTAAAATGTTTGTTTGACGTGATACAGTTAAAATATTGAGGCTATGAAATAACTAATTTATGGAGGTTATGTTTGTTTTGATCTGGGTGATGATCACTTACATGCTATTAAAGAGCTAACCTCAAAAGTAAACAATGAAAGTATACTTATTATAGAAACAACATATGAAAGTAAAATAAAAAAACTCCAATGAGTTCAAAACTATTTTAATTTTAGCTAAGTTGGTTGTATCTAGTGCCAAATATCTATAAACATAAACAAAATGTACTTACAAGGAAGTTTTGACGTTTCTAAATTCAGACGAGCAAAATTCTTTATTAGTTGCGAGGAAATCTCCCAACATCAATACATCAATCCTGGGCAAATTTGAGCTGTTTGTCTTGACAAAGCCTGATTCCATTGTGTTAGAGTCAAGTGAAGTCGATTTAATACACATAAACTATTAAAAAATCAATCCAAATGCGTAAGCGGTAGTACGGTCACAACAAAACACAGTGAAGTTTGTTTGTTTACCTACACGTTACGTCATGCGCTGTGATTCGTGTTTCAGTCAAAATGGCCGATTGCAGTATTTTAATCTTTTTATTTATTGAAAATCTTATTAAACTGAAAATTTTAAATTAAACTAAATCCGTCTTCTAAATTCTTTTAATATGTATTTTCCCATAAAATCATTAAATTTTTGATTATTTGATACTGTCGTCATGCCTATTGTTCAAAGGATAATTTTTTAAATAAATAAATATAGACTCTCAAAGTTTTGATTGCATTTTGATTCTAAATAAATTCATTTGGACAATCCTTGCTTTCTTTTGCCAATACCTTTCAAGTGTACAATTTTACTCGTCATTATCACTCCTTCAACCTAATAACTATATAAAAACAAAAGCAGTTATAAAAATTATACATTAGAAAATATTTTTCTGCTTTGAATTTGAACCCACTCCATTACCAAGTTATTTGACGAAATAGTTTTCATACCAGTAGAATACATTGTTAATGCATAAATACACTCTTTTGCATAAAAAACGGGCGGTTTTGATTTTGTCATATTATTAACAAAATATTATTTATTAAGAGGTTGTATTAATTGTAATTGTTACTGGCAGGTATAGTGTATTCTGGCACATAAAAACGAACATTCTAAATTTAAAATTTATTCTTTTTGAATGAAAATTCTCTTTCACTGAAAGAAACATATTTTTTGGCGATAAATGAAATGCAACTCTTATTAAGTTCTTTTTCATTTGTTATGTTTTTTATTTTAACGAATAAATTTTAATTAAATTCCTGCTATTTGCTGTATTAGTTCACTTCTGTTTGTTGTTCTCAATATGGTTGAAAAAACGATAAGAGCTAGTAAAATTATTGCGCTGCTTGAAGAAGGCTGTAGCCAATATTATGTGTCTCAGCAGTATAATGTGAGCCGTTCCACCGTCCAAAGGACCTGGCAACGAAATCAAGAAACGGGTTCCGTCAGTAGAAGGCCCGGTTCTGGAAGAAAAGGGTGCACTGAGCCACGGGACGACCGCTTCATAGTCAGTCAGGCGCTACGAAATCGTCAAGTTACGTACGTGGATCTCAAACAGAACCTCGAGGACGTCAGAGCTACAAGAGTAAGCCTATGGACAGTCAGAAGGAGACTTTAGGCCGTCAATATAAGTAGCTATCGCCCAGCTCGGGGCCCTACATTGCTCTGTGAGCATCGAGTTGCCAGATTGAGATTCGCTCAAAATTTTTCGTCATGGACACAACAAGAATGGAATAGTGTTTTACTCTCCGGTGAAACTCGTATATCGATTAGTGGTGAGGATCGACACCGGCGAGTCTTACGAAGACCTGGAGAACGCTTCACAGAAGTGTGCTTTGAGGAAATCACCCCTTACGGTGGAGGCTCTGTAATGTTTTGGGCTGGTATTAACTCAGATGACCGTACCGAGTTAGTTTTTATTGAAAATGGCACATTAATGCGCAAAGGTACATAACAGAGGTTCTCATTCCTCATGCCCAACCCGCATTAACAGCAGTTGGAGGCAAGTCCATTTTTATGGACGACAACGCTCAGCATGCCTAACTAATGCCGAACAACAGAAAACATGCCTAGCAGATTAAGCGCATTTATTTTAGCTAGAGGAGGCCATACTCGTTACAAAATTTTCAAATTTATGTTAAATTAATAAAAAATATTCAAAAATAAACTTTAGCCATTTTAAATGTACCAGTATGAAAACGCTCGTCTGTGGACTTCACATTGTTTTTTTTTTATTTATTTGCATTTTTAATGACTGAAGTAGGTAAAAACGATATCTCAATAATAAATAACAATCTTCTCATCATATCGCCATATGAAATGCATCAAATAATAATAAAATAACTCTGATATGGTTTATTCCTATAAGTGCCCGTTTTTTTGCAAGAGTTTATTATTAATTTTCATATTAAATCATTTTTAATATGAAAATCACTTAAGATTTATAAGACTCCATTTTTTAAAAACCTAGCTTGCATTGTTATTTGGCAGTTGAAAAGTGAAACAATGTTTACTCAAGTGGACTTCAACACAAACACAGACTAATACGTTGGTTAGAAAACATTTACATTTCTTTTAAAAAAAGTATAGTCGTATTAAGCAGTAATTGAAATAGTGGTATGGAATATTACCACCGAAAGCATCATTATTTCAACAAGCACTTAATTTATAATAAAAATTAAAAATAATTGTAGTAGTATTATAAAGACAAACTTTTTTAAAAATGCTAATATAAGATGGATTGGGTCTATTTTGAATTTTGAATTTTATCAAGTAACAGTTCCAGCCGGCCAGTCATAACAGGCTGACCACGTTTTGTTTTGCGATTTAATTTTTTGAAATTCTCAGTCTTCTTATATTTATATTTCTCAAGAGCCGCCTTCTTTTCTTCTTTTGCTATTGCATTTTTTTTAATCATATTCAATTTATCTGCCTGTATTTTTCGGAACTCCTGTTTGGCTTTCCAGAAAGCATTATTCTTTGCTTTATTTTTATTTGCCAATGTCTTATCCAGTTGGTTTGACATTTTCATTAAACTGGGATGTTTGACAAATTTTCCTACTTCACCATCTACGTCATCCATGTTTTCTTCTTTATTAATATCATCTTGCATCTTATTTTCGGCCTTTTCTTCTTTAACATTTTCATCTAATAAGAAGGGTTTAAATGTGCCTGGGGGTGAATCATCAGCTATTTCTTTATAAAATTTTCGAAGAATTTTCTGTTTTCTATTATTTTCCCATTGCTGAATTTTGTATTTATTGCTATACTTCTTTAATCTATATTTCTTTTTATCAAATGGCACCTTTTCTTTGTCAACTTTGACCTTATCAACATTATCAGTCGTCATGCCATTTCCTGACTTTAACAGAATTGCATTATCCCTCCCCTTTACTTTACTTATGTCTGCCATGGTATAGTAGTTTATAAGTCTCGAGTTTCTTCGACCTATAATGAAAAAGTTATCTCTAATAAAATAAATAAAAATATTTCATCTCACAATTGTAAGACTAGACTTAGCCTCTGAGGGAATTATCAAAATGAGAACTAGATTAGTTTATTACTTGGCAGTAAAAAAACCAATATACAATTTATAGCTAGTGAAAAACAAAAAAACCACATCATTACCATAAAAATTGGTCAAGCATGTATCAGTAAACGCATACAATAGGCATCCATAGTAGTTTATATCACTTGAAATTGTTGATAAAAGTTGTAAAATATTTTACTTCAATTCTAACCAAATATCCAGAATTTTTTATGACGTTTCTATGGTTTAAAAATGAGACGTAAGGACAAACTGCACATCACTTTTAAGCTTAATATACCACAAAAGGGATTTGAAAATAAAAATATTGTGTATGTGTTAATAAATTATTTTGCATATACAGGCTGTCGATTAATTGGTAGAATCATTTTTTTAAGTTTCCCTGGAACCAGAAGACTCTGCTTGGCATGAATTTCTTAATGCCAAAGACATTTTCATATAAGACCGCAGCGATCAGAAGTAGAATGATTGACTCCAAAATAACTGTGCACTCATCAATGCAATTTATCAACCATATGAAGATAACGTTTGTGCTGTACAGTTTACTAATATATTATATGACGTTTGTGCTGTATAGTTTACTAATATAATAAAATATAAATAGAGAAAATGAGTTGGCACAATATATCATAGCAAATAATCTGAACAAGCAAAGAGTTGCCATATGTGCCACTACAAGCAAACAATCCCGAGTTTGGAGACTTTCCACAGTTCACATAGGAGAATTTAATTTTATTTGCTTTGTAAACATACCATTAAAACTGGCAAGGTCATATTACACACATGCAACCAAATGGTGATTATTTGATAGAATTATATTGCCACCGACAATTGGTACTATATAAAATATTAATTACAGGCCGAATCCAGTCCCGTCATATATGTATAAAACAGTATTAAACGTATATTTGATAAATCCGGCACTGCATGGAAGAAGTCTAGAAGATTATTATTACTGTTCCTGTATTGACAGTCTCCACACAGTCGGAAGTTCACGCGCACATCGCCAGTGTAATTTATTTTTTACTCTAGTTAGATATCAGAAAGCATTTCACAAACCTGCAGGCCATTTAGATGAATTACCCATAGGTTTAGATCAAATCGAATAAAATTAGATAGAAATAAGTTATAATTCTCACTTGTTGTCCCGTCTATCTTTTTGATTTGTAGACACGGTTGTAAAATTTGCTAATATAAAAGACATATCGTATTCATTTTTTTTTTAATTCTAATCCTGATTTTCTTAATATTCCCACAACCCACAAAAATTGCGACCCTTACCATTATAATCTAGAGGTAAATACCTATTGATCTGAATCTGTTTTATTTTTGTTTGCAGTGGGTCATGGTTTCATAGTAAAATGCCCAAAATTCTTTCAAACTAAAATAGCATTCCACAATAATACTAATGTCTTTATAGTTGAAATACTAAATGTTTGAAAGAAGAACCCACTTTAATAGGAAATAAATACTAATTATACTAATACGAATTATAGTTTAGTTTACAATTAGAATTAGAAGCTTTAATTCACATATTGCCAAATATAAATATGCAATAGTGTCTTTTAACCGTTTAAGTGCCGATGAGCGCCATCGCGCTCGTGCGCCTACTAACTAAATTTGCCACGAGCACAATGGCACTCGCGAAATCAGTTGCTGTTTAGCGCGCGGTAGTGGAGGTCGCTCGCACATATCGCTAATTATTTATCTTTCTACGTGTTACATAAAGTTCAAATTATAATATTATTAGTAATTACAATATAAAAAGGATCCAGAAAAAGAAAATTTTTAACCCATAATGTCGGAATACGAAAATAATTCGAGTGAAAATGATCCGTTTTTCCAGTTGTGAAGAAAGTGATAGTGGGAGTGACATTGTGGTGCGCTCACAATTTGGCGTAATGCAAATTTTGAGTGATAGTGATAATAGTGATGATAACAATTATTTTGCTGATACGGAGGATGTACCGAACTGCGAAAATACGATGTGACTTTGATTTCAGTTTTTGTTATAATTTTTGTTCACAACGTATATTTCCATAATTTTCTTTGTATTTTATTATCCTTGTACAAGTTTTTATTAAGAAAACACCGAAAAAATTATTAAAATTATATAATTTTTGGAAGAGATACATATTTTTTTCGAGACAAAGGTAAATGACATCAAAAACAAAAGATTTCTTTGGCATTTTTAAGTATACACGATTAAAAAACCATGGCACTAAAACAGTTAATGCAGGCTATTTAAAATCTTTTGTGCATAAATTTATTTCATTATAAACGCTAGTCGAAATAAAGAACTTAGAAATATTTTATAACTCTTAACACTAGAAATTTCGAAGGAATAAAAAAAATGAAGCCCGTATCAAAGGACTCTTACTATGTCAAAGGCTGTTAGAAACCGGATATGAATGACAGCATATACGACGAAGCGAAAAGAATTTCTGAAAGAATTAATACTGACCTCTAATCAGTGGCATTATCTAAAGCGCAATTGCCCATAGGCAAAAGTTGATAACATCTTTTTGGTTTGCTGAAGTGTTCAAGAACCATGTAAATACCAAGTGCACTTCATTAGCTAAAAACATTTAACGCAGGAATGATTTCAAAAACCATGTACCACCAATAGGATGAAATGCAAAAAGCAATCAATACACTCTACTCAGAAGCTAGCAACACTGTTACATATCAACAGTGAGGAGTGCAGTTTATTAAATGATAATGAATTTTCTTTTCAAGGGTCACACCATATAGCTAGTACACTGATGGCATTGTAAAACTTAAGTGTCCATCATCTAGCTTCGTTTTGCAAAATTAATTTCAGTGGTTTTATCAAATATAAGATCAGCTTCGTCTCACTGGCCAATATGTCTACCCTTTGCGGTCTGAACTGCTACTAAGAAATTGAAATACGAATTTATTGCGAAAGATAAATTATAGAAAGGTAACATGGATCACATTTACTAAAATGTTATCAAGACTGTATGCTTCCAGAATTGGTCAATCCTGAAATTAATGAAATTAAGAGATCATTCATTAAATACCATTAGAACCTAAATTTTGAAAGCGAGAAACTAAAGACGATCAGAATAGAAGTTTATCAGCCGTTTCTTCTTACAACATATATTTGCAAAATGAAAAAAAAAACTATTAATGATAGCTTCGTTAACTAAAGTGAGTACTAAATAAAAACATGTTATTGTAAAGATCAAACCCAAATATAAAACAAAGTTTTTTTGAAAGCAATGTTTGCATAGATATATTTAATTTTGGTTAGAATATTTTGCACATCTTCAGGCACGTCATTGTGAAGAATTTATACAATCTCTATTCATTTGGAAGTTGAATGTTACATTGCACATGTATTGGTCTAAAAGCGAAATGAGTCACGAGGAAATGTGATATATCTACGAATTAGTATCTTTCATAATTTTAATAATTAGTAATACCAAATTTTTTTTCAGGCATTCATATTTTTTTTTTTAATTTGTCTGACATATGATTAAAATGTGTTTTTATAGTGGTGAAGAGAAGGAACGAATTGAATTGTCTGTATTTTCCTTAGGACTAAAGGTAAAAAGATTTAAATACTACTTCTAGATTCTAAGAATATTTCCTCTTAAATATTTTCTCTTTTAATACTACTACTAGATTCTAAAAATATTTCCCTTTGATTATCCTATTCTTTCATCTTTTATGTTGTTGGTGGTTGAAGACGATCACGCCATCAATTCAAAGTTGCTACTGCTTCTAGAAAGCTACATGTGCAAGATAAAATCATTCATCGTACACAGCCATTCTCGTTAGTTAGCCTGATAAATAAATGAAACTCGAATTAAAAATGGAATAATACTGGTATATTTGTTAATGTTGCATCGACATAATTTCGTAACAAAATAAGTGATTCCCAAACATATATTTTCATTTTAATTACAATGTAAGCTATCAAGATAATGCGCATAGGCTTTAAATTCGTTGCACACCTACAAACAGCATCGCTACACGTGCATATTAGTGATTTTATGACTAGTAAATATATGTTCTCGAGCGAGATTTTATAAATACAGCCTTAAATGATACATGTATGCATAGAAATTATAACGAGATATAATATGCAATTTGTTTCATCATAATATTGTCATTTTTATTTTTGTAACACCTGCGCCCAACATTATGTGAACTTTTGCCCGTCCCCTTTAAACAACTACAAACGTTCCTATTGTGAAAACATACTCATTTCTATCTCCGAATAATACAAGATCAAATATTGCACATCAGTTCATTCAAATATTTTTTTTTTAGATAAATGTCTATTTAATTGTCTGATCTAAATGTGAGTTACAGTGAAAATACTCTATATTGTTACGTGGCTGGCATATATGGTTAACTTAATAACCACTTTTTGTCAGTCATCATTTTATAGTTTGACATTAGTTTAGATAAAATTCCATATTCAAACGTTGATGACGCATACTTTACAGATACTCTGACAGAAAATTAAGTGCACCGTTTGGAGACTTTTGATATATTTCAAGATCTAATGATAATTATACTTAACATTTTATAGTGATGTCATTGTGATTGTTATTATATTCCATAGTTGACAGAATCTTATTCAAGTGTTAATCCATCATATTTTAAAAGTGTTATTCAGTTTATAACTGCAAAGTTGACATTCCCCAATTGAATTCTCTCAATGGCACATAATAAAGCAAAAAATTAAGTCATAGTACGTAACACAATATAATTCTGAAGTTCACTCGACTCTCGACTAAAGTATAGTACCAAAATAAATTTCTGGTAATCACATCTCAAATAATATACTACAATTTTAATAAGTTTATATCAGTGATATCCTCTTACATTAAATTATAATGTAAGAGGATGTCACTGATACATTAAATTAGGTCTAAAATGTAGAGATGAATTCCTTATATTTAAAAAAAACCGAATGTGCTTTAGACCACACGACTGAAGTAAAACTTCAAATTCACAAAATGTGAACTTTAAAATAAATTTACAATTTTATTCACTTTAAATGTAGAATATTTAATGTATTGAACAAAATAATAATTTGTAAAATTGTTCAAGAACGAAATGAAATTACAAAATAATCAAAAAATCACCGTTCGCGTATTGCTAGCAAACTCGCATATATATATTTCATGCACTGGCTATGAGAGGAAGAGAGAAAGAAAATGTGCACGCGCATTGCTCTCTCTTACTCCTACAGTGTGATACAGACAATAAGCTTGCACTGCGTCTTAGATATACGAAACATAACTGGCTATGAGAGAAAGAGAGAAAGAAAATGTGTGCTCGCACCTCTCTCTCTTGTCCCTACAGTAATATACGAAACGTAACTCTCTTTCTGTCTTCACTAACTTATATCTCCCTCTCAACTTCCGTTCGCCTCACACTTTTCGTAACGCTCTTATCACGCATTCACCAGCTTACTCCCCAAGTCAAGCGTGCGTAAAGAAGTTTTACTTCAATAAACAATAATACGCACAGCTTTCTTGTTGTTTTTAGTAGTATAATATAAGTTATTAATAAATTTAATTAATTTATTTTAATCTATTTACTTTAACTTTTGTAACTAGTTGCTATGTCAAGAGACTATTTCTGAACCATCCTTGATCTCATTATTATTATCAAAGCTAATTACCTTCTTTATGTCATTCAAAAATAGGAGCAGTAATCTGAACATCCACAAATTTAAAGTCTAAACGGAAAGGAAAGTTTTATTTTATTTACTAACATACAAAAAGCATACGATATTGTTTACATGATGAAATAACTCTATAGAAGCAAGATGAAAGAGAGACCCTTCGATGAAAACATCCACACCCGAATAAAGTGCTGGTTGCACTAAGGTATCGGATATCTTATTCAGCAATCAAACCGTGACCATTTAAGCTTGTCAGAATAGCTATAGCTTTGTCCGCCTGCCTAAAAATTTTAAAAACATGACATGAATTGAAATAGAATACAAATTAATTTTATATTTCTCCAAACCATCACTTGTGTGCTCTAGATATTTTGATACCTCTGCAAAAATTTACCTTTATGATTTAGTCTGGAACTTCTAACGGTTACTTTTGCAATCTATGAAATATTGTACAATATTTTTTTTAAATTTTTGTCTAAATCTTCCAATACTGTACTTTGATCCACGAACTCATTTTTATAATTTTCCATACATTATTCTGAATTGTAATATTCGGATATATTTATTATTTATTTTAGCTCGTTGAAACATAATTATAACACTAAGAAACAAATAGGATCAAAAAAAACGAAATAAAATAATAGGTATTAAATTTTGACAAGATTTTATTTTTATAAATATTACAATACAATAAATACCATGTTATCAGTATAACACTATAAAGAGGTAAACCAAAAGAGTTTATGTAATGGGTTAAAATTATGGATGAATTAAGAACAGAGAAAAACGTATGAAATAAAGTAATCAATTCCAAATATAATAAAAAATCCATCTAATCTACAGTTTAACGCTGATATGAAAAGAGATGAGGGTTGCCGCCGTTATCTGAGGGTCATAGTCTATAATTTCAACATTATGAAGTACAAAACTTGAACAAGGTCTATTTATGGTTATCCTTATACTCGAGCATATACTACCTACAAAATTTATTTTGAAGAACAATTTGAGAATGTTTTAAATTAAACCACATCAAACGATTATCAATCAAAATATGGAATACACCACTCGTATTAAATACTGCGATCAAATAAATTCATGGCGTATCGTATTACAAATGCCTTTGTCTTGTTAAATCACACTTCATTATGTACTATAAACGTTAATTTAACATAAACTTTGCTATGGACCACCACATTATAATTGTGATGTTCCAAAATTGTAATCATTTTCAAATACGTACAAAATTATGAAACATGTTGAAATTACTCACCAGAACAAGCCACCCACTGGGTAGGCTTTGGTTTATCGACGGAATCTTGGATGTTTAAATACACTTGCAACGAAAAAACGTTACCGAGTGAGTTTTAGATAAATTAAAACACAATTTGACAGATAGATCTATACCGACCATGCCCTGGATAACTTTACTAAGAGGAGAACGCGCGGAAAAGAATGCAAATACACACAATTTTCGCCACACACCTGCCCGCAGACAAATGTTATTTTGTTTGCTACTAAATTTGACAGCTTTTCAGGAGAGGATTATATTGTGGCCAGTATATATTTAATTACGTTATTATCTTGAAAAATAATTTTAAAAATATTCACATTTACGTCTGTTAGAAGTATATTAGTGAATATTAGTAAACTTATGTAATAATATAAAAATATTAATAAACCAAAATAAACTTGTTTATTAAATATCATGACATAAGTACTAATTAAAGGTCAATTTTTTTTATATTAGAAAATGATTTAACAAATATTAAAAATTCTAGAGTGTTGTGATTCCATATTGAAGGGAAAATATTTTTTAAATGTAAAATATCATATTTATTCAGTACAGTAATCAAAGTTTTGTTACAAATATGAATATGCACAGAGCATATAAATAAAGATGGTAAGTAGGTGTGGCACGCACGCCGCGTATATGATCCTTGTATCATATATTATTCTATGCACAATGACGTGTACTTGAGTTATAGTTTTAGTATATGATCTGTGGTTACAGTCTGACTGCGATAAGTGATAGTCCTCCGTCGTTAATTGTTCATTAGGGTAAAAAATTTTGTGCCATTATTACACGTAAAAATAAAAGCTAGCAACAGTATGTAACTAATTGCGTATTTTCTGTAATTGAAAAGTTAATTTGAATACATTTTGTTGGATTTTAAATATTGATCTAAATGTCAGGATACGGTCAAGAATATTAAACTAAACAGACATTATAATACCAATTCATTTGCGCCATCTATTGCAATTAAATGAAACTATGTTGTCAGTCACATGTTCGTCTGTAGGCAATAGCACTAAAGGTGGGTCGTGTCGTGATTGTCACGAAACGGAACGAAACTTGCGACGTGGAACGCGTCACCTGTTTTGAAACTAGTGATTTTATTAACTAGTTTTCTTTTGGAAATTCTGCTACTGTGATTATCTAGGTTATTATATTCTACCAACTATACGGTTACACACGAAACGAAAACAAATTAAATCACAAGCTAAGTTTTTGTAGCTGTACAGTTACATCAATAATGTAATACTAACAAATTAACTTTCCTTCATACTTTATTCAGGTTTTAGGACTGACTTAATTATATGTACTTATTAAATTTGTTTGTTTAATAATTATAATCCATTAGTAATTACTAAAAAAATATGATTATTATAAAATTATCAATTCCGGCATATTTAAAAGTTAATTTGTTTATACAATGATTGAAATATCTCCGATAAAACATTAGAATTACATCGCAACATGATTTTTTTACAAGTTCTTTTTCACAAGTTATTTTGTTGTTGTTGTCGTGTCCACGTGAGATGAAAAAGACCTCATATGGAAAAATTGTTGCCAGAGCCTCGAAAGGTTGAACTTCTCCAGTCCCGCTTGATGAGCGGTGCGCCACATACTCAACGGCCGTATGTCTTGCGATCAACCCAACACACCATGGTGACGACACAAGTTATTTTATTAGATATATATTATTTACACTTTATTTACACGATCTGCACTATTTACACTTATATTATTTGTTGTCACCAAAATTACATAAGAAAGTTACTTTTTCTTGTTTAGAAGTACGTACGTATCTAATCATTGCAAAATTAATTATATATTGTTATTAATCAACGAATTAAAACAGACAATTTGCGAGTGACGCTTCCCGAAATCCAGGGCCGTCCCACAGGTTGAGATTATTAAAAAAAACACAGATCTGTACTCTCTGAGTACTCTCTGAGTCTACAACATTACGTATAAAAATTAAACGTATTACAATAACTCTTGCGCTGTTTTGTTTTTGGTAGTAGTCGGTCGGATTGATTCGTGTCACCCGCTCTTGCTCACTCGGGAACTCTCGGCTCGCTCGGCCGGTCGGTAGCCTGCATTACGCGAGTGCGAAAGAAGCAACATGCGTTGTGCACTCGGCTACTCGCTCCCATAGAATCACAGTTGACAGGTAGTTACCAGTTGTATGAAAATAACAATCATTAGTTGTAGTTAGATTTGGAAATAGATATTCGGTTACATGTCGCGTAGCTCACCCACAGAATCACAGTTGACAGGTAGTTACTAGTTGTACGAAAATAGCAAAATTACTAGTTGTCGTTAGATTTGGAAATAGTTATTCGGTTACATGTCGCGTAGCTCACCCACAGAATCACAGTTGAAAGGCAGTTACCAGTTGTACGAAAATAACAAAATCACTAGTTGTTGTTAGATTTGGAACTAGTTATTGTACTCTTAGAATATAGAGTAATCCAGAAGGCGCATACGCACAAATCTCTTCGTGGTCGCGGTGAAGCCAAAAATCGGTGGAGGGGTCACCGCACTCCGCCTACTAGCGCCCTGCCTCAACGCGCATGGTGTTACCAGCAGAATAAATTTACCCACCAATTTCAGGAAATCGACGCATATAAATATATTTGCTTGCGGCAGTACGATTCACATTTGCATCAATTTATATGGTCATGGCTTGGCTTATATGAAGTATTATTAAGGTGTTAAATTTCTGAAATGTTTATTCTGACCACAACCAATAGCCAAAGTATTTAGATTAAAATTATTTGAAAACTTTGTCACGTCTTACCATTTTATTCATCACTTAACACTTTTAATACAAAAAGAAAACAATTATTTTAGTGTCTTAAAGTAAAAAGAGATGTTAAAAAGCCCATAATAAAAATTTGAAAATATTCGATCTCATACTAAAGAAATTCAAACTAAGACGAAACAATAATTTATATTAATTAGCATTCAATATCGTGATAAAATTTCTTTATATTTTAAACAATATCGGTTCGCATTTTTCAAGAAATTAAAGAAGACGGCGGAAATGAATGATTAAAATGTTTTAATTTGGGTAAACAATTTTTTAAGAGGTGACAACACCAATAAACATGGCGCGCTTCTGTTAATAATAATAATATACTTCGATATTTTAAAATTGCATAGTTAATTGAAAATGAAATGAAGTAATAGTTTTTACGTATGAAAAGTAATCCCCGTTTGTTTCTTTTGCAGTCCAGTGATATTTTTGCAGGGGAATAACACAAGCCGGCATTTTAAGCTATATTGTTAGGTAACCTTTCAGAGCTGTGTCTTAAATTGCACTGACAGCCGCGTTTTGATACTACGCATTATATGCGTATTAAATTAATTTGAATTACGTTATGCTTTCATGTTTTATTCACTTATTCCACTGTTTTAAAAGTTAATCAAATATTTGACAAAATAAATTTAAATTGGTTTTAGAGAATAATAAGACAATATTGAGATGTTTGCAAATATTTCAAATAATTATTATCCGAAAGAAACGAATTAACTATCTAGAAGATTTGTTGATTCTGTTGTCTAACAAAAAGCAGCGGTTTGAAAAATTAGCCATATTAACGCTCTGCGAGTATATACACGCACGCACGCACTTTATTCATTAGTAGATTTTCAAAAAGCAAAGGAAAGAAAAATGGCTATTTAAAAAAAATAATGTGTGAAGACACATCCTTACACGGCCACAACGTTTAAATTTTTATAGTTACTGAAAATATAACTTTTTTTCAATAAATAAAGAAACATATGCATTAAAAGCTTTTATTAACCGATGGAGCGCATATCCACTTTTTTAAATTCTCCAACTGTAATTTAAATTAATATTTACTACGCAATCAAGTATTTTTTGACAGTTTTCAGGTTAGAATATAGAGTGATCCAGAATGCGCATACACACAAATTTCTTCGCGGTCGCCTGAAAGCAAAAATCGGTGGAGGGGGCACCGCACTCTGCCTCACAGAATAGATACGATACAGAACGGACACGATCCATACTAGCCCATATAAAAAAAGAGTAACACTTTTTCATACATGGCGAAACGCTGTCAAAGTAACTCCCCTTTCCCCTCGCCTCACTTCTCCTGACCAAAGACTTGTGTAATTATTATTAATGCCCATAGATGGCGTAATTTCTTACTTTCTGTTGATCACAGATGGCGCTATCAAAAAAAAAAGTAATTTTAATCCATAAATTTAATAAAATTATAAAAATATTTCACAAGACAAATGTGAAAATAACATTACTATGAGAATAAAATTCAAAAAACTTTAAATAAAATAGAAAATACAATTGTAATAGTACCAGGCGTCTCCAGGTAGCACTCTGGAATCAACTAGGTGGTAATTGCATAAATGGAAAGTGGGCAACTCCTCAACAACTGAAAACAAGCAAAAACATACATGATTATAGCGATATCTGTTAGTGCTTGGAGTATATTTTCAAACTTTTGTCAAAACTCCACGCTTGGCCAATAAATAATTATAAATAAAAAATTTTTCAATTCATGTTCAAATAAAATATATGATTCTTTTGATAAAATTAGTTTTAACATTTGTTTTATTTTACTAATTTGTATACTTTCCATATTACTTACTACGCCGCATAGGTTTTCGCAATCTTCTTAACTTCCGTCTGAGCTGCTGAATCGTCTTGTTCTGTTGACGAATCTTCCTTACAAGTCTGGACCTCTTCAGCTTTCCGCCTTTTTCGCTTTTCAACAATCTAGACCCCAAAGACGCTGCCTCTAAGTGTACGTCTTCCTTTAAATATAATAACAGTTGTATTTATGACATGTGTTATTTCAAAATTATACATGATGTTTATATGACATATTCAGTTGTGCAAGCAAAAAATGAGTGCATAAGGACATTTTGGTATTATCACTTAAATAACCTTAGACATTCTCCTAAAGAAGCCCCTAAGGTCTTGCTGATAGTTTCCTGTCGAAACTGTGCCTGAGCGCTGTGCTTGGTTGTTCGACTGCTGCTCTGTTGGTGTTGGCAAATACTGACTCGGTGTAGCATTGCTATATAATAATTTCCTAGGCTGAAAAGTTTTAAAGTTCTCATTAGTAAAGTGTCGTCCGCAGATTCTGTTTACGTCTGAGGTCATTCCAAGTAACTGCCCAATTCTCCCTGCCACACAATTTCAGCCACGCTTTTGCCCTGCAAAAAAACAAAACATTAAGTTAGGTATAATAATTTCAATCAATTCGCCTTTTCCTCTCTTTCAATTGGAAGAAAACTTACAACAAACAACGTTTGATTAAATATAAATGCTGCTCATAACATTATTTAGTAAAAAATTATATTTGGAAAACCAATTTACTACCGGCGAATACACCCAATTGTGTGTCAGAAGTAATTTCTCGGAGTTTTCTGACAAGAAAAAACTTTGTCACAAAATTGTAATTTGTGTGGTAATATTTTTAAAATCCATTTTTTTTTTATATAAATATCGTCGATAACTAACTAAAACATCTTTTAGTTTCTTTTAAGTTAAGTTTTCTTTTAAACAAAACAGTAAAAATTCGTTTTAACCATACTTTGCAACTCTTCGAATTAAATTTTGACAAACAACTGCAACGTCGCAATTGCTTTGCGCCGTTAGTGTATAAAATTTATATTAATTTTGAAATGTTGTATAATAAGCAATAATGGATAACACTTACCGGTTTTCATTATGATGCAGGGAAAAAAATGACCATTTTGTCCATTGTCTTATGTTGGAATTACACCCCGGTTCAATACACGCCATTACAAAATAAAACGAAGATCTTAATATATAATAAAACAAAATAACAAAGATCTGAACACATAACAAAACAATAGCTACAACACCTTTTTTACTTAATTAATATACAAAACTTATAATATTAAATGCGTGTAATATGTTTTTGCGCAGTAAATATCTGTCACTCGTTTCAAGCAGACTCAGTGTTGAGCGGTTTCTGTCTGTGTTTTCTAGAGTGTTCGTAGCGTCTCTTACATGGTGACATATAGCCGTCGCTAGAGGTCGCTGTACACAATTAAAATTTGCCGCCATCTTCCTTAAGAGATGTTGTCACCAAATCGAGTACCTACTTGACCACCCCCTGCTCTGCCTATTAGTGCCCTCCCCCAACGCGCACGGTGTTACCAGCAGAATAAATTTACGCACCAACTTCAGGAAATCGACGCATATAAATATATTTGCTTGCGGCAGTACCATGTTAAATTTCTAAAATGTTTATTCCGACCACAACCAATGGCCAAAGTATTTAGATTAAAATTATTTAAAAAGTTTGTCACATTTAACCATATCATTCATCACTAAAATAGGACGAAACAATTATTTATATTAATTAGCATTCAATATCGTGATAACATTTCTTCGTATTTGAAACAATATCGGTTCGGATTTTTTAAGAAATTAAAGAAGACGGCGGAAATGAATAGATTATTTTAAAAATATTCTAAAATTGAATATGATAACGGAAATTTAAACGTTACACCAAATTCTCCAACGACATTTTCCAAATCCCGATTTTTTTACAAATAAAATTTTACATGTTTCAGTATCAACCAATTAAGATGTTTTAATTTGGGAAAACATTTTTTTAAAAGGTGACAACACCAATAAAAATGGCGCGCTTCTGTTAATAATAATCTACTTCGATATTTTCAAATTGCATACTTAATTGAAAATGAAATTAAGTAATAGTTTTTACGTATGAAAAGTAATCCCCATTTGTTTCTTTTGCAGTCCAGTGATATCTTTGCAGGTGGGAATAGCACAAGCCGGCATTTTAAGCTATATTGTCACGTAACTTTTCAGAGCTGTGAGCTGTTTTAATACTACGCATTTTATGCGTAGTTTTTTCGGACACACTATCGCGCGTGTTCTCGCCTTCTGGAGTACTCATTATTCTAAGGTTTTCAGGATTAACATACTTATGAGAATCAAGATGTCAACTAATTTTGCTATTTAACATCGTTTTTAGTGGGACATTTTTCGATTACTTTGGGCCTATTCTTACAAAGTAATATAAGTCGATGATTTTAAATAAAAATGTTATTGACGACGTCGCTGGATCAGTACCCGTTACTAGTGCAGACACTTGATGTCATTATCGCATAAATATCGATAACGTGAATATGTTTGGAGACCGTCATTTAATGAAGTAAAATTTTCACACATTAAAGCATTTTAATTTATAGGATGATTCTACAGTATAATAATGATATGAAAATAAACGACTGATATGTTTTTCACTAATTTCAAGAGATAGATTAAAAAAAAATGATAAAATTAATAATTATAAATGTCTAAGATATATGTTGTTTGAATAACATGTTCGAGTAATGAAAAACGAAAAAAATATATAATCTAAGCTTTAAGGGAATTTGATTGCATTGTTTTCTATCAGTATGAAGATTTTTCTTTAAACGATCTTGTAATCGATCTGACGAAAGTCGTAATTGTGAAGTGCATTAATATTCTTTTATATTATTTAACAAAACATCTTAATAACAAATTGATAAAACATCAATAATCTATCAAAAAATCCTACGAATCCTAATTCCTTGGTCTATTATAAGGTACAAGAGGCATATAATGCCCACTTAATTTGAAAGTTAAATATTCGGTCTAACTAATAATAAAAACGCATGTAATTATGTCTTACGAATGATTTATTTATGATAGAAATTCAAACTTAAATCAATTTCTATAAGAGATCAATGATAAAATAAATATTACAGTTTTTAACAACGTCTAAAATAACACAGTATTATAAGACCTGAAAAAAAGAATCATTTTTTCTGAAAATAATCAACAGAATCTATTTCTGGAAATATATTTAACATAAAACAATCAACAAAAATATTTTCTAAAGTAATCCTCATAGAAAAACTATTTTGGGCCTTATTGCCCTCCTGGCTTTATAAAGACATAGCAATTGTAAATAGTCATACTCTTTTCAAACATAACTAAATATAATAAAATAAAATCAGTCTTCATTCTCATAAGCTATATAAAAACAATAATTATCAGCAAGTATTACAATAGTTGTTTAGAATTTTTGGAGTACTTTAAAAGAATATAAACTTATTTGCAGTCTACGCAATAAAAAAAATTCCTATCTTCTTTTGTCAGCCCCATGTATTCTTCGTGGTATCATCTTTTACACTGTGCACACTGCCGTATGTCAGAAATACGTTCTTCTCCACAAGCGCAGTAAAACCAATTTCCTTCTTCTAATAGTTTCTTTTTTCCCCTTTACTGATCCCAGTCTTCTTTTGATATTTTTGTACTTTTTAAGTTTCTTTCATTTTTTTTCTGGATTGTCTTATTTTCTTTTCCTTTTTCCTTTTTCATTTTTTTGTAATTTATTGCTTTTCTCTTTGGTTTAAACTTTACGGTAGCGTAGTTGGGAGTCGGCAGTAGCTCTTGAAAAGGAGACGTGTGTGCCTTATTCTTAAACCTAGCTAAAGTTATATGATCATATGGATCAGAAACATGTCCTTTCTCTTCGGACAAATAAACATTTGTCTTACTCAGTGAATCGTTTCCAAACTTACTCAAAAGCAGCTATTATTGTTCACTATTCATCTCAGGACCTGTCTCTGAAATGGAACTGTAAATAATGTGTCAAAAATATCGAAATTCAGTGTTTCTTGAAGAAGTTGCAAGTTTTCAAGATTTTATTGGGGTAACTAGATCTATTTGTGGTGTTTCTTTGCCTAAGGAATTAGTAGGGATTTTATAGTCAACAACCTGTTCAGAAATTGGAGTAGGTGTAACGTCTATCTGAGATTCTAACTGGTCCTGAGATGCGCACTAACAGCTTTCTTTTAAAATTAGTGATGACACAGCAATATTTTGTGGCTGAAATTGTGTTCGTCGACTAGTATTTTCATCTTCCGAATTATCGGTATCTGACATATCAGTAATAAAGGGCTGTTCTTGAGATCTGCAGTGCGGTTTATCTTCGTAGCTTTGAGCAGCTGTAGGTAGTTCAGGAGGTGACCTTTCAGTTAAAACGGATGGCGCAAATGCTTCCTCCGGTAGTACTTCCGGATTGAAAGTGAATAAGCCTGTAGCCCGGAAGCCATTTACAGTATTTTCACGACTTATACATTTTAACCAGACTTTGGAAAAAAATGGCATTAAAACTGGTTTTCGTGATGCATCTCCCAGGATTTTGATTCGTGTAACTTAAGATTTCCTGATCCTAATATTGTTCAAACGGCTTGTTTATGGACTTATCGAGAGGTTGAAGTTCGTGAGTAGTGTTGCTTGGCAGGCAGTAAAGGATGATTTCGTGTTTCTCAGCCTCTTCAACAATCTCGTAATCCAAGTGTGACGATGTTCCAACGAAAATCAATTACGATTTTCCTCGTGATTTGTGTTTAGATAAGTGTTTTATAAATTCAATAAATAAATCCGTGGTGATACTGCCCTTCAGAGCCATTTTTACCAAACATCCGGCTGGCAGGTTGTCGCTATATTCAGGCTTTTTTCTATTTCCTTTGAATATTAACATCGGCGGTATAGCAATTCCGATAGCGTTCACGCACATCGCAATTGTGACATTCTCGGCATGTTCAGGTGCAATCAAATGAACACGTCGAGTTCCTTTTTGTGCCAGTACAGTTTGACGATGGTGAACTGTCAACAATATTATAGAGACGTATAGAATATTATAGAACTCATCAATATTATAGAGACGCTCTGGGTGATTAGCAATGTCTAATTCTTCGTATAACTTTTTCACCTCTTCAAAGTGCTGTTGGACAATCGATCTATTTAATTTTTGAGCACGTGCAGGATTCATAAATTGCGCCTTCCTTTTAACAATGTCTGGGTTCCTTTTGGAGAACATTTTTAACCAGTCTTTGCCGGCGCGACCAGAATCTTTATTAAAGTTGTGTTTTAAATTATATGTTTCACAAAGAATAAAAGCTTGCCTGCGTATGGTTTTCTGGTGTAGCGGCATCACGATATTTGCAAGCTTATAATCCTCCTCTTGAGGTCTTCTTCCCGTTCTTTGGTCATGTCTGAAGAACGTCCCAAACGTTTCACAGTGCTGCCCGAATGCAAGTGGTTTCTTAGTGTTCGTCGTGGTATATTATGACGATCTGCAGCAGCGCGGTGCGTTAATTAACCTCGTACTACAGCTGTCATAGTTGCACATAACTTTTTTCCAACCACTTAGTTAAGTAAAAAAAATAAATTGCACCAATAACATCATTTTTCTATAATCAAACCAAGCAAAGCCTATACTATGTTACTAGTCAATGGATTACCTAACATAAATGCCACAGGTTCAAATTCCTCATAATACGATATTTCTAATGATACAAGTATCAAGTTAACAACAACAAGTCAACAGATTTGACTAAATGTTATAAAATAAAATAATTGGAACATGCCCTATCTAAATTAGCTTGGTAGGGTAATACGGTCCAGAGTCAGTTCTCATGGGCCTTATTACCCACGTAACCTAATTTCAGAAAATTTCTAATAATTAATTTAAAAATCGTCCAAGAAGGAACTAAATTACAAAATATTTAAAAATAATAATATGTTCCAACATTTTACTAATTAATTTAAACACAAAACCATAATTAAACAAAAAAATTATCGTTCTAAATCACTAAAAATTATAAACCCATGTAAACGCACTCCTTCGCTCCTCTTCGTGAGATTTGGCTCGTTACTGTTAAGATGGCGGTGTCAGCGACGGCAGCACCACGCGGACCTGTTTATGTCAAGTGTATCTACGTGTAAGTAAACTTATATGCCGTTTAAAATCATTTAGGCGCAAGTTTTCTATTGTAGGCCTTATTACACCGCGGGCCTTATTAGCCGCAAGTACCTTAAACAAAGTGAAATTAAGATATTTTAGAAATTCTAAATTTGATCATCCTTTTTGGAACAAAGAAAATATTTGGCAGCACCTTATAAATGAAACAATGAAATCTGAAATTTAAGATATCGAACCAGTTATTTATTCAACTTATAAAGTCTTCAGTAGCTTCATTGGCTTGGAATTCCTGAAGGCTTAAATCTACACCACGAAATTTTAGCAACTAAAACTAAAATATATTCGATCAATACAAACCATAACTTATTCTGCGAACGTGGATCGCCTTGGAAACTTAAAACCCTTTGATGTTATATTTAATTAAATCCTGTTTTTTTATTTCAATTTTACTCCATCGTCTTCTATTATTTATTTCAATTTTCGAAATTATAACCACTTGTATGATTATTATTTTCTTGTGTTAAATGCGAATAATAAATATTCTTGTGCCTATAAACGTTATAATTTTATAGAATTTAATTTTCTTAATAAAAAATAAATTTAAAAATATTCTCTAATCTATTATGCTGCTTTAGGTCGACATTGTGGTGAACGGTTGACAAATGTGCGGACTACAGAACACCAGTGTCTTACGTAGTAATATTTAATATTCTTTGCCCGTGTAAAGATTTTGAGTGGAGATCTAATTGTGCACCGCAATATTATTAGCATTTCAAAGAACAGAGTTCGAAATTGGTGACATGTGTTGGCATACAGTTCCGGGTGCTATACCTTTCTATGTTATTTTATACTGACAAAATACAAGTTTTTTGCATTATTTACAATCCGAATCCGAATAGTAAAAAATATTTTTTATAGTTTCTTTTGCATAGTTTTTATGTTCTGGTTAAATAATTTAAATGTAGCAAGTATTAATGACGAAATAAAACAGAAAACTTTTGAATTTCCAAAAAAATATTTTATTTATTAAAATGTATTCTTTGAGCATATGAAATTTTATGTATATTATTAACTCCTTTTTTCGAACTATATATATATTCAGAAAGATTTTGACTGTGTAATAGTGATGCGTGCGCATATTATCGCTAAACTTAAAAATACCATTAACTAAGATATTTCTTTATTTAATAGATTTCACGAACAAACAATAAACGTGTGCAAAAATGTGTCGAAAACGGAGGGCGACATATTGAAAATGCTTATGTCATTTCATTTTCATTAATTTCTGATTTTGCAACGTATTTTTACTTCAATTGATTAAAAATCAGTGCTATCATAATTTGATCTATGTGCGCGTGCACGCCCGTGGCAATCATAGGTGAGTGATTACTGATTTTATTCTTACGTAACTACAAAATATGTACATACCTGTAAGCGGCGAGCACTCATACACAGATTACCACTGTAAATAGATTAATCCTATTATATTACAAAATACTCCTATTAAATATAATGTGATGTATACTGCAGTATTTAAAATCACCAAGCGCTCTTAATTACGAAATCATAGCAATTAAATATTTCGTTACAAGCATAACCCATATATACCATATGCAATTATCAAACTCATATACATAATACCCAATTTAGGCGTTCGCCTCGCCATTCCTTTGATCTTGTTCAAAAAACCGTCATCGATGTGAGCGTCATGAGTGCTGAGGCGAGTCACGCGGCGCGAGCGTTAAAACCTTAAGCTATGTTCATAATGGACTTTCTATTATTTGTTAAAAATCTAATATGTCAATATTTTTCTGAAATATATGCTGTTTTGTAACTTCCTAGTAGAGCACAAGTCAATGTTTTTTTTCGGGTAGGGGTCGCAGGAACACTATATACACACGGTGTCTGGGAATAAATATCGGACAAAGAAAGACGTTATTCGTTGATTGAAAAATAAACGTTCTTTTCAGAAAATTCAAAAGAATATTCATAATTATTTGTCATCTTTTTCGTACACACGATACTTGCGCACATCGTTCCGCACCGTTCGGCGGAGTGATCCGTGAATCTGCGGGGCGAGACTTTGCATATTATGACGAGTATTTCGTTTAATTAATTGGTTAAATAACATGAAATATAATTATTAAAATGTTAATAAATAAGTAGTTCTGCGAAACCACTCAATTCATGACGTTTGTAAAGTATTACACAGAAAAGTCACTTTAGTAATAATTATTTCACAAACAATTTGATTAATTTAATGTTCATATAATATTATTTCAATTATTTATTTAAGACGTCTTAAAGGAGATGTTCAAAACGGTTTCCATTTTGTTCTACACACAATCGCACTCTCTTTATAATTGAATTAGTAACATTATCCACCATTTGAGTATTTCTCTTAATTTTATTAAAACTGTTGGTAATCCTTTCTCGTAAAATTTGATCGTCCGGGCATTCAATTGAGTATACATTTGACATTTGACGCTTCTCCATCAACTGAGCGTACTTTATCAAATGAGGGTATTACTTGACCGGTACTATGAACCCGCTAGTCAACCTTGTAATGATCCGTTCATTTGGCTTTCTTGCGCCATATACCTTATACTCCAATATTATTATCCTTATAAGCCGAATACCTTATACTATTCCGGCGAGCATTGCAATCACATGCACGTAAACACATCTGTACGTTATAACTTTCCAAATTGAAAGAGAGTATAGTGGACATTATAACAGTTATCAAAACAATAATTAACAAATACAAACGCTAATACTCCATAAAATCGAAATACGTTGAATGTAAATTTAAAAACGACGCGATACTTTCAAAGCGCGGCGTTTGACTGACTATTGTTCACAAATGCAGGGAATAAACTAATATAATCTGCCCAGAGGGAGTTGAAATGTGTCCAAAACATAATAATTGCATACAAAACA
Organism: Druceiella hillmani; assembly: GCA_039881145.1. Classification (NCBI taxonomy): domain Eukaryota; kingdom Metazoa; phylum Arthropoda; class Insecta; order Lepidoptera; family Hepialidae; genus Druceiella; species Druceiella hillmani. The sequence continues at coordinate 16,487,921 of JAYKKI010000006.1, read as the reverse complement.
TTAGTTTATTAAAATTTTTATCAATTATTTTTATGAAGTGTTACAAAATTTAATACTAACTGGTAATAACGACATGAAAAAAATTAATTTGTAGTTTAATAATTAAGCCTTTAAAACGATTAACATTTAATTAATTGAAATATTATTTTAATTGTATAGTATAACAAAGAGGTCGCAAGGCTTTTTAGTTAACTTTTTGCTTTTTTTTCGTGGCTGACGACATAAAAATGGCTAGGGAATAATAACTGAACTAGAACTTTGTTTTTTCGAAATATATTCAGCTGTTATTTCTTATGTTAATTATAGAATATTCATTGCATTTACTTTTAATTTAATTATTTATTTATAAAAAAATATTATGTCACTGCAGTTAGCAAGTACAACTTTATATCTTTTCTTGAAATCAACGAGACGCTTCCATAATTTTACGAAATAAAAGTTGCACAGTACGAAAACAGCTTCTTACAATTGTTTTATGTAATGTTCAAGACTACATTCCGTACAGGTACTAACAAAACTTATTAAAGAATTATCTTTTCCAAATCTTTTCTTTTTAGGATTCCTTCCGAATCTGGCATAATCATTGAAATCTATTAATCTATGTATCTTTTGCATACATGTTTAGTGAATATATCCAATCTAAGGTATCTCTACACAATATTCAAAATGGGAAGAGTAATCTCTTATACAGTACTATTGATAAAAAAAATAAATAATGTAACGCAACTTTGTAGCATCTGGGTATTTCATTTTGTGTACATGTCTGTTCTGTGGTTTTGCCTTTTAAAATAAGGAATCATTTATAATTGGTTGGTATATCGTAAGAGATATACGTTAGCCAATCCAATCTAGTCCACGTGGAGTATTAGCGAATAGAAAGCGTTGCCAGTATTATCATGCCCCGCCCCCTTCCATCATGCCATATTTTTTAAGGTAACCTTCTCTCTGCAAAGATATAAGACATTGCTGAAAACGCATGTGTGGTTCTCATGTTTGAAGTATAAAAACCTTTTAATTAGTAAAATAAACTATGTAACTAAAATGTAGAAATTTAATATCTTTGTCTATTATACTATTTAAATGAATTTGAAATAATTTTTTTATCAATATTGTAGTGAATAAAATTTAACTGAAATATTTTTTTGGTGCGATATTTTACAAACTATTTAAGTATTTTGTTTCTTTTTCATTAATCATGCTTGTATTTCTGGAATAATTACAAAACAAAGAACGTTTTCTACACACAATTTTACCCTCTGTTGGCTTTTCAAAAGTCTCCCAAATTATAGACTTTTTCCTCAGGCCCAACATTGTAATTTAAAATATATAAATTAAATATTTAACAGACTTAAATAAAACTTTTCTAATAAAATAACTAAGTAATTTACTCGTAGATTAAAATAATAAAATACATTTGAACAAGCTATTAAATTATATGGCAGGAACTGGATATGTTCGTTTTGATTCGAACACTCATTCAGTTCGAGTATGCGAGCAATACTAATGTGATATATAGTTCATAATATAGGGAGAAATAATAGTGGAACCTTTAGACAAACTGTTTTCCTAATTTGAGATGATTATGTTTAATTTCTAGCGTGACTTAGTTGTACTGGATTTGTTTTAAAAAATAACAAATTACTACATAAGTTAATTATTTATTTAGCATAACAAATTTTTGTTTACAATTTATATGCACTCATACCTCGTGTGTGTATCAATATCCATAACTGCATTTGTGGATCAACTCACACAATGTTAAAAAGAGCATCAAAAAATTTATGAAGTAAAACTTCTTTACGCACGCTTGACTTGGGTGGTGAATGCGTAACGAGAGTGTTACAAAAAGTTTGATCGGGCGAGGCGAACGAAAGTTGAGAGGGAGATATAAGTTAGTGAAGACAGAAAGAGAGAGAGTTACGTTTCGTATATTACTGTAGGGACAAGAGAGAGAGGTGCGAGCACACATTTTCTTTCTCTCTTTCTCTCATAGCCAGTCCACGAAATATATATATATATTTATATATATATATATATATATATATATATATATATATATATATATATATATATATACATGCGAGTTTGCTAGCGTTACGCAAACTGTGATTTTTTTATTATTTTGTAATTTCATTTCGTTCTTGAACAATTTTATAAATTATTGTTTTGTTCAATACATTAAATATTCTATGTTTAAAGTGAATAAAATTGTAAATTCATTTTAAAGTTCATATTTTGTGAATTTGAAGTTTTACTTCAGTCGTGTGGTCTAAAGCACACTCGTTTTTTTTTAAGATTTAATGTAGTTTTTCTTCAAATTATCGCATACTGATAATTTTGATACTCGTGTATTCCTTGAAATAACAAGAAAATGTTTCTTAACATTAAAATAATGTCTATTTACAGTACAATTGGTTGATTTTACAAATCATCGTGTGAGTATTAATTTTGCAAATGTTCCAAGTTTCTTGGCATGTTCAAAAATCTCACAGTTATTTTAATATAATCCGAAAATATGTATTATGTATGTACAATGTAATATTTTAAAAACTATATTAGTTAGCATTCTTATTAAAAAACATATAAACTAAACCCTGCATATTAATATTATTTTTATTAAAGTGGTACGAAATGAATACTACAAATAAATAATTTTAGAGATCTTAATTGAAAATACATTTGAATATAAATTTAGAACTAAAATCATGATTAGAATTTCTTTTTAAAGTAATCATAGCACCAATATTGTCATTTTTAAATTAGTTATTCTATAGGAAACTTTATCCAACCTTACAAAGGAATAACGAAACTAAACTAGATGGATTTAAGCCTTGTTTCGAAATAATTAGCCTCACTTTCTTAAACCTTTTTAATTCTCAACAATGTACTTATTACTTTTATTTGAATTTGAAAATTAAATGTTAAAACTTACAGTATACAATTTTTTTTCTATTTCTTTCTATTATCTTGGATTAGTTCTTATTATTTCTCAAAATTGAAGTCATCAATATTGTTTATAAAGTCAGGTAAGGCCTTAATTAAGAAAATTATAAAAATGTTTGCAGGCTTATACTACGAGCTTCAGGATTTCTTTCAAATTTTTAAGTTTAGCCACCGATAATTTTTTGCCTTCTAGCAAAAGAAAAGGTAGAAAGAGTTTTGTAAAACTGTAGTTTTTTTGTTCTTTCATCTTTTTTGGTTCATCAATTAGTTTCTACGTAGATTATGTTTAGTGTTTCGTCAGTTCAATTTCAAATGTCTAAAATAAGTCTTGTAATAATTTTTTTACTTCATAATTGTTTTTTGAAAAGTCTGTGGTAACTTTTATATAATAAATGAAGATCTATGTATGGCCTGCCATCATATTTTAGAGCATATTCTATATTTCAAAATTCTAAATCATTGGGCCAAAATGTTGGGACCTGGCTGAAGAAATCTTATTGTTCTTGTTTTTGAGGAATCATGATTTAACAATGTGTGTAAAAACATTAATATGTTCATTGCCAAGGCTAAGAATGAGGAATTAAACTTGTCGGGCAGAGAAGTCCAGATCTGAATTATTAAACACTCTGGTGACTTCTTGGTCTCTCAAATACATTTTTGTTTGTACACAAATAGTTCTATTAGTATGAAACGTATAACAAACAATTTGAAATAAACTGACTGGTACAATGACAATAAGTACACTGAGCAGCTTTAATAATAACTAATGTTCCAATACCACCCCACTTGTTTTAAGCTTGTACCTTGCTTAAGTGGCCAATGGCAAAAGCTACAATTGAGCGCACACAATACACAAGTCTCTAAAATTGGCTTAAACTCACTAAGAGATGTTGGGTAGTTGGCTATTTATTTAAAGTTCTGGGCCACTCGATGTCACATATTGACAATGATCATGTTAAAATTATTTTAGAGCTGTGATTCTGGCTACAGCAAGAATTTACCTATAGAATCAATTCTTTCTTGTTGGCTTTAGATATAAATTTTCTATTACCCGACTTACCTCTTGTCCGTGTTACCTCTTTCAATTTCATGTTTCATAATAGTATTTTCACAAGAAATGCCTAGATTATATAAATTAAACTTTTGTTATAATATGTAACTTTTGGTAATTTTGGAATACTATGGATTTATTTCAAGTCAAGTGCCTATGGTTTACACGTGCACTATGCTCGTTCTAATCTGTTTCCATCCTTAAAAAATTAAATATTTTAAACGAGCTTCATGTTTAAAAATCTACATCTTTTATAATATTACCATTAGTATTCTGTCTCACTGACTGAAGTAAAGTAATTTCTGAAGAATTGGTTGAAATAAACTCACACCTTTAACTAAATGAAGACTTTAAAATTTTCGTAATCTTACCGGTAAGAGTCTCCTAACAATGCATTTGTTTACTGGTCACCTTGTTTTTGTACTGACTTGGTTCTTTGAATTTGAGCTTCAAAACGAGTTTTCAAACACGCCTCTATACAAATATTGCTTAGAGAAATTTCGTAGTGGGACTGCAGTCCTATCGGCAATGCAAAATGCTACTCAGAATTTACAAGTTGTACTCAAAACGAAAATTAAGAAATTAATGCTATTCTTGATCTGAGCCATAATATTGCTTAACTCAAATTACTGGGATTTTCCTCTAATGTAGGTAATATAAAATATAATTATCTTTCTTAATAATTATATTATTTCAGTATTATAAAATGTGATTATCTGTGTATTTTCAGTGAATACTTGCTAAAAGATAGAGAGAAAACTTATTGTTATTTGAGATATCTATTTTAGCCAACTATAATAGCAGAAAATAGAAATAATTGTAAAAGAAATAAAGTTGTCAAAAGAAATAACTGAATTATTTAAATGATATATTTATTTCTTTATCAATCAGAAAAAACAAATAATAGCAAGGCATTAAAAAAGAAAAATTTCTTTTAAAAATTCAATATATACGTTTATAATTAATTCGAGATATCAAAATCTGAATTATTCAATTATTTAAGAACAAACACAGTGACGGTGTAGTAATGAAATTCAGCACAAAATACAGTAATAAATTATAATAAGCATAAAGGTTTTATTAATAATTACTAATATATAGTGGCCGAGTATGATGATTACACAAGATTTTAAATTTTTTTATGTACTTACTCCTTATTTAATGCAAGATCTATTTAAAAATTGGTTTCAAGAAATTAAATCCACTCATCACTCTATCAATTGGTGTTCTTAAAATTTGTCACTAACTTGGGTTATTAATGAAATTACAGAAAATAAAAATATAAAATAGACTCTCATCGATGCTTTTCCTACGACATTATATTTTTAACCAAATCTCTCCTTTTGGTAGAAAATTAAACTTTTGTCATCTTTTTCCGTTCTACCTTTCTTTTTAATTATATTATTAATTAAAAACATATATAAACCTCAGTAGCTAGTCTAAGATTTTCAAATAAGACAAGCCAATATGAAAATGCATGCCCATATTTTCAAATGGATTTCTTTTGTATTGAACTATAACAATATAAGTAAATGGAAAATTATCCGCCCTGATATTTAAAGAACTTTATACAAAAAGGAAAATGGTGTCTTTTGACTCAGCTGCTACAACTAAACTTGATTATTACTAAATATATTTTGAAAGATGTAAACTGTCAAATTGCATATATTGTTCTGATTTTATGCCCATTACATAGTATACGTATAATTTTTCAAGATTAATGATTCATATATATTTATACCTGAATATACATACCATGTACCGTATACATAGATGAGCTATCAATTACCTACTTGACTGCCTGTGTAACATTCAATACCATACCTTTCTGCATCCAGCTCCGTAGTCTGTCTGTATCCTATTACTTATAACAATGTATATTTATTTTTATAAAAAAAACATTGTTTATTACAGTTTTATTGCCTTTTTTATAGATTATCTATCTTATAATTACATTTGCCTTTCAATGTTTTTGCAACTTTCCTTCATTTCATGGTAATAAGGAAATCAAGGATATGACAGCACTAGCTACAGACTGAAATAATGTTAATTCTGTTCTCTTATGTTCTCTAATTGTCCATTCTCCTATATTCATGCCTTCCTAAATTACACAAATTCCTATAATACACATTCCTAAATTACACGTAAGAATACTTCTTTTATGTCTTACGAATGAATGTTATATACATTACATAGTTTTATTATTCCTATATATTCACTACATTGAATTTGCTTATCCATAGATCAAAAACCAATGATTCAATCTCAACTTAAGTTTTATCAATGGCAAATTCAGGATGTTGTTAAAACTATTTATATAAATTATATAATATTACCCTTAATAATAAGGCATTAAAATAAACTGAGTTAGGGAAGAATAAGAATATTTATTATAGTAGATTTAAGATGATATTAAAACCATTAATTAAGTTTACCTGTTCTTCAATAAAAGTAGTGTCATAGATTATCTATTCTGGATATATGAGACAAAAAGTATATTCTATATCACGAATATTCAATATCGGATAGAGTATTCTATTATGTTACCCTCAACATCTGTGTTAAGCATGCATATTAAAAATACAGACAAGTATCTTCACTAAAATCTGCTTCAACATTTCAATTTTGAAGTAGGTTATAAATTAAATACTTCCCAGCAACAGAAAACTTCACCGATCTTGACAGAACTATCTATCATGTATTTGTTAACTCATTCATTGCCAATGTAACGGTATACGGAAGCTTGGTGCCAGTCGGACCAAAAGGTCCTGTGCGACTACATCCTTTCGATAGAATTAATTATACGAGTCACGCAGTGACAGTGGGTGTTTTGTGGTTGATATTACATACAAGGTTTTAATGATTTAATTTGCGATGTTGGTTTTTAGTTCCATGTGTTTTTTATTCATAATAATGAGCGAAATCCCGCGTTCCTCTTATTCAAAAAGAAGATGTATAGAGCATAGAAGGGGTTCTTTAAAATCAAGAATTTAGTGATTCGGAAATCAAATTAGAACTGAATTATGAAAACAATGATTTAAAGCATGCTATTTATAGTTCAGAGTATGGCGAATCTGATGAAGAGTTGTGTCTGCCGCAAATCATACACTCTGTGTTGTGACTTCCACTGCAAAATGTCATTCAAAATGAACAGCAATAACATATATCACCAGAGTATTTTATATAAGAATTGAGAAATCAGTGCCTAATCCTGTTCAGATTCAATGAACCAACATTTGTGCTTCTAGGGTACTCCACAATCACTTGCACAACCTTCTGATGAAATGACTCTTGATTATGTCAATTTTTTGGTTAGTTGAGGATAGTAGTGGGAGAAATAAACTGCTAAAGTTTTTCGTTAACCCGGTACTAATAAAAATATGAAGAATTACAAAATGGAAAAATTTGTCCATAGAAGACTTGTGAATTTTCTTAGGTCGCTTATTTGTATTCTACTCAACTGATTGACAGACTACTGGAAGATAGAAAGATTATTCAATTTACATTTATTTAGAGGTCTGTTATATGTTAAAAATTGATTTGGACTTGTTGTTAGGTGTTTCTGCATGTGTTCTAGTATTATGATTCTGACAGGTTGGTGAATCTGTTGATTACTGTCTTTGATTACTTCAATAACAAAGTGAAAATGATATATAGCTCAGGAAGCAGCTTCCATTGTATGAAATATGGTCCTGTGGTTTATTTTTCGGCAGCATAAGCAAACACCACAAGTGTGGTGTAAAATCGTACTTGCTCTCTGAGTTCGAAGGCTATCTATAATTTGTGATTTATTCTAGAGTACAAGATAGCACTTCAAGGGTAGGGCACAGAGTAAAATTATATTAAAGCTGCATGTAGATAGGCTCAACCGGTTCAAAAAACTTCTGTAATAAATTCAGGTTGAGCGTCGATCTATAAGACCAAATATTGGCCTATTACCCATTAAATAAGAAACCCTAAGGTGATATAAAAATCTCATTGCATCTACAATGCATTTTTCTTTAATAGATTCGCACACTCTACACAAAAAGATTTTCAAAAAATCCAATACAGGCTGTGTCAACAAACGGGAAAGCAAAAAGACACTTTTGGCTGTGAAGGTCAATCAGGACTATGTGTTGTTTTAAAGCTTTCCATTAAAGTAATTATGTAATAAAAACATAAACACATTCAAAAAGTAGCTTGGACCCAATTGGTCCAACTGGATCTAGCATCAAAAATTTGCCAAACCCAATGGAACCAATTGGTCTCATTATAATTATTTTACCCATCCAAAGTTATAAATCTAAAAATTTTTGTTTTTGTTCAAAATTGTAAGAATATATTTAAAAAAAAATGTGTCGGTCCAGAGGTGACCTGCAGACCAATATTACGGCTGTGGATGTGTTAATTTTGTTGGAGGTGCTAAACATATGTCACTAACATAAGGCTTGAAGTATAAATAGAATTGTAGAGTATAATTTCACTATGCTGTCATTAGTTGACGAGCTGTAGGTGTATGCTTGCTCTTTTGTAACTTATTGAAGATGTATACATACACATTACAAAAAACAGACAGAAAACATAAACACAATCTGTCTTTTCATCCTATAATACTATTGCAATCAGCAATTGGTTTCTTTGTGATATCATATTAGCCAAGTTGAAAATAGTCATTTCGAGAAAAAACGATTGAAGTTTTAAATAAAATTTTACCTTATAATTTTTTATACTTACATCCTCTATGCCAGGTCCAGATGAAGATTAGCCCTTATTATTTGTCATTGGGCTCTGCGATATTTTTAGACCAGCTATCGGTTCTTTGTAGGGAACTGCTTGTATGGTTCATTGGTACAGAGAGCTTATTGTTACGTTCTGTGAAATATTGATGTAGACTAGGACCTATTTTGTTTTGCAGTTTTTATAATGATCGATATAGGCAGCCCTGTGTACCTTCATTGAAGATTACCGTAGATTTAGGCGTTGTTAAGATTAGACATAGATTTCATTGCCCAGCGAAATAATTGAAGCATTCATTATTATGTTGGGTAAAGTTGTCTACTTACCTTTACAATAATCCAGATTTGGAAAGGTTTTATATTTAGGGATAATAGCTTTAATAATATATTTAGGTATGGCGGTCAAAACATGCTGAAATCTGCAGTAGGACCTTAAGCGAATAAATAGTGCAAAGGATTTAATAGTGTCGAAATGTTGTGGTATAATTTCACGTAAACAGCATCGTACATATTGTAGATATTATTAGGATATTTAGAAAAATAATCACAAATAACAACTTTCTAGCGCACAGAAAAAAATCACTAAAAACTATTTTCTTAAGACTAAATATGTGTTCTCCCTATTCTATCGGCTAAATACAAATTTTACTAATATAAATAAAATTAATTTGCAGAAGGATGGAGTCTTGAATTCCCGGATTACAATAGATACTTGGTCAGACCGTTCTACCCATGTGCCCTATCCCAGTAGCTCCACCTGCTCCTACATATGACTGGTTTGAGTTCAAGTATGGTTCATACCTACCTCAGTGATGACCTGTTTGTTGAAAAAAGAGACATCCCTCAACAGGGACAATTGAAGATAATATCTATGCTGTATGGATCATGATAAAGAGTATACAAGAGTGTAACCTATCAGCAGATTCAAGTAAGTTTAGATATTGATAGGAGTCAAGTTCAGAAAAATCTACATGAATATTTAGGGGGCAGCAAGCTTTGTTAGGGGATATCTCATGATTTCAATCAGAGGTCAAATGCGATTTCTATTTATTTCTAAGGATAAAAAATAAACCGCAAGGAATATGATTCCCGGACGCCGAGAAAACAGTGACTATCTTCGAAAAAGCCGTGGAAATATTTCCAAGCAAGAGTGGGCCAATTATTTCTCTTAATGGTTCCATCGATTGAAATGATACTAGTGCAAAGGATACTATTTTGAAGACCAATAAATCAAGTACAAGCTTGCTAGTTGGTTCTATTTTTGATATTCTAAAAACTTCTCATCCTTTATATTTAAACCTTTCTAAACCTATTTAAACCTTTATATTTTTGAAAATGGATATTTTAATTATTTGAAATAAAAATCTATTTTTAATCAGTTAAAGTTACTATCTCCATTATATTGGTCTATGTTTCATAACTCCTCAACTAAGAAATAAACTGTATGGTTCTGTGAGAGAGTATGAAATGTGGTACTATTTAATATTGCGGAGGCAAGCAATTAATTCATTGTTTAAAATTAGAAAAATGATATTACTAAAATATTGAATACTGAAAACATAATTTGAACCGTATATTAATTAGTGTTCCGAAGCCAAATAGTAAAAACAGAACTTTTGTAACCTCATCATTTCGTCTTTCTGTGTGCATGTGATAGTACTATAGCTCCTTTATTTGAGACCAATTATAATGAAATTTCATAGGGAGAATAGTTGAATTACCTAAATACATAGAAATAAAAGAAAACATACTAAATGTAAATAAATTTAATGGTATAGAACAGGAGTTCCCAACCAGGGGGGCGCGCCTCCCAAGGGGGGCATAGAGAGATGTCAAGGGGGGCGGAAAGCCTTTGCATTTTAGAAAGTAAAAACAAAAAAATATGCAAACAACATTAACAAATAACATTACAATGTAATGTTTAATTTACATGCATAAAATTAATGAAATTAAATATCACATTCACTATATTACCACAAACTTGCGAAAAATTTGGCGTTTTGGTGTACATTTTTTGTTGAGAAATCAGTTTGACTGTGTAAAATTATTGTGTCTCACTGTTAAAAGGTAAGTTTGTGTATTTACAAACTTCAGTTACCATTTTTATTTAATTTACTAAATCAAAGGGGGGGGGGGTATGAAAAAGTAAAGGGGAGGGGGCATGAAAATATAATTTATAGTCCAGGGAGCCTCAACCTGGTATAGAACATATTGTTATGTTCACATCACTATTTTTATTATAGTATTTGCAGTTCTCAATGGAAAGGTTAATTCTGGGATAAATCGAAAATGACATCTAAGGAAATTACAGAAAATACAAATACATAAATAACAATAACTAAAGCTTTAGTATTTTCTCTGAATGATAAGTTTTTACTTTGTGATATGCTTTTCACAGATAATTTTCGATTTGCTAGACTCTATCGAAGGATTTGAAATGAGATTTTGTTTTATGTTTATTTTATTACTTTGTATTTTTTTTAACTTTTTGAAATATATTTTTTCGTGTCCTTACATTATAAGTATTAATCGAAATTAATTATACTAATATCTGCAAACAAAAATACACAGACAATTAAAAATAAATTTACTCTAATTTTGTGTTAACATACAATAAAAAAGTGAAATCATAAACCTAATTTAGCTGTGTAATTTAGACACAGTTGGAAATGAAATAAAGACATGAAAACCACATCATACATTAAGCAACTCTACAAATTTTAGTGAATTACCCACGTCTACTAGAAACAACTAAAAGAATCATACTTGTCGTACTCCATTGTCTCCTTGTTTAATAACGTTTCATATTTTTTATGACTTATGTGCAGATATGCTTTAAATACATATTCTACCTTGTTAATTTCCAAATTTTACTGGTAACATACAATGTTATATAATTTGGAATTAAACAATAATTATGGTTTTTTATTTATTATAATTTGTTTTGCAAAATGCATTCATTACATCTAAACTTAGATATAAAAATGTATACAACTATTATAAGCAGCCATAGTTTCAAATGTTATGTGAATTGTCTAATTCATTACAATTTTATAAATTACTGAACTTACTGGAGGGGAAACGATACCGATAACGATATGCTAGAAAGAAACGAATACACACATACATACAAAAACACACAACCACACATTTATGTGTGTGTGTGTATATATGTATATATATATATATATATATATATATATATATAACCAGGGAATGTACACATATATGTATATGAATTATGTGGCTATTTTATTAATAGATTTTATTTTCGGGAAATGCGTCAATCAAAAACAATTGTATAAATGATTTTTAAACTTTTTTTTTTAAATTTCTATCACTTAATACTAAATGTAGAGGAACAAATTCCAATTTATGTTTGTAAGATTAATGAAAATCATGTTAATAATATCACGTACAAAAATATTATATTTTTCACATTTAAAGCATGGAGCGGTATACTTTTTGTCTATTTGCTAGTACAAACTCCCAATGTTTCAGAGCTCAGGTCATAACTAGGTTACCTATTGCTACAATGAAATATTTTGTTCCAATAATCGAGCATAATGTGAACATTACAATAAAAAATTTGTATTAACTTGTTTTGCATTAAAACATTTAATGCCTGTGTTTTTTCTAAAAATGTTCAGTACTACAAAAATTACACATTTATTGTTAAAACATCAAGGATACATAAAGTGTTTACATTACTGACCAAAAAGTGCAAAGTTACACATGTTCGGATTAATATCTCTAGCCGGACTTTTTAAATGAAACTAAATTCGAACTTTATTTATAAATAAAAAGTTCAATTCATCTGTAGCATGAGAAATTAATTCCTTGCCTTGGCTAATATAATATTCACTAATTGAATATTATGGTTCAGTTGAATGATTTAAATTATCAGCCGCCAATGCAACGTCGTCATTAATGGGCTTTTAGACGCAGAGATTCAAGGTACAGAACATGCTTTTGCCATGAGCAGAACAAGTGCAGTCGTTGCAATCCTTCCTAAACTGATCACCAGGTGTGCATCGGAAGTTGGGATCGTCCACTGAAATGAAAAGTCATCAAATTTATAAACAAATTTAATTTCAGTAATATTTTGTAAGACTATACATTGAACTGTATGTCATCTACGCAAATTGTAAATTTTTGCCGATTAGATCTTTTGTATAATAAAAATTTAGAATATTTCTGATTATGAAGATAACGATAGATGACAAAGCATGCTATTAAATTCAAATATGTGGTTATTTGAAGTAAACAACACAAGTTTTATAAAAATTTAATGACATCTGACAATAATATGTCATAAAATTATATTAAAAATGTTTACAGCACATATTATAATTGTGTTATTTTAAATTTATTACGGACATATGTTACATGGCGGCCACTATTTGTATAAATTTGAATTTTTGGTGGTTTTGACTATTAGAATCTTATTTTTCCTAAGAAAAGTTAAATTATAGCATTTATTATATTTTAAAATAAATTTCAATAATTTATATTTTTCCAACAAAATTTATGGGATTTTGATAGAATAGTAATTCATAAAAGGTAAACTTTTTATAAGTTAAGAAAATAATAAATAAAATGGATTAAAGTTTATTTTGTATAGCGATATTCTAAGGATTTTCATTTTCTTGACTTTATTGCATTCGACTAATATCTACTGTCCTTTTTTTATTTGAGAACCTCACATAATGTCATTTTTAAGCAATTGTAATTTTGACATCCAAATATGGTTAAAATGAAATAAAATAAATTTTTAAAAAAAATAGATTTTTTATTATGTATACGAGTTAATTTTTATTTTGGTGGTTTAATTTCTATCGGAAAATATTATTTTCATGTTTATCGGTAAAGTGGTAAAATTTCTAAACATATTTCGCCACGTATACTAGTATTTAGGTAAAAATTGGTGTGTTAATTAAATTTAAAATAACATTAACAAATGTTAAACAAACAATTAAAAAAGAAAGCCTGAATTCTCTTTACATAGTGAACAAATTGAGAGATGTTATAGAAATGATGTAATAAGTATTGAATTAAAGAACAGCAGCTGATTGGAAGAGTTTCTACTATGGCATATTGCATTGTTTTATAAACTGAAAAAAATGTCCCAGTTGAGACTGACGAAAGAGACATCCTTGTTCTGACTCGTATATTACAAATAAAAAAACAATTTGACTTATGTAGTGGCCTTTCGTAAAAAAATTTCAAACCATCCATGTTGAATAGTGCACCAGATGGCACTATGAGCTAGAATAACCAAATCGACGATTACAGAATTAATTTCGGAATAATGAAAAAAATTTAAGACTGCTTCTTCGCAGGACAATTTTGACAATGTTGGACAATCATACTGCTAAGGAAAATGTCCAAAAATCTTTTTCCACTTTCCGGTAAAGATTCTAAAATTTAGACATTCAAGTTGGTGATAGAGCTTCAAATTAATCCCAAAATAAAAAGTTATTTTAAAATTTTTTTTAAAAATGATATTTCTGGTAAATATGAAATGACTGCTAATTAAGTTTACAGCAAAATTGTAAAAAAAATATTTTATAGGAAAACTATTACCTAATAATAAAAATTATGAAAATAATATAAACAGCTTACAAAAGAATCCAAATATTTTATTTTTTTAGACTTAGCAAATGTAGCGAAAAAAGTATAGCCCTTTCTTTAAATTGAGGAAACATTCAGAAGACAAGCAAACTCCCTACTCTATTCCAAGTAATATAATAAAAAGTGTTACGTGGGTTAATTTTAATTCGTTCTGGTTTGATTCTTCAAATGTATAATTTCATTTTACAGCCTGTTTCCAGTTCATAGTCTGTACTATTATGGCTGTAGCATTGTTTAACGAATCTGGACAACACTGTCAGAAATTCCTCATTTGTGAAAGTGCAGTTTGTAATATTAAGGACCGTTTAAATTTTTTTGTGAAAGTACGATTTGTAATGTTAAGGACGGTTTCAATTATTTTATTTATAATTTACACATTATATTAAAAAAATTGTTTGTTGTGACAGTGTAGAAATTATGTTTTGTTTTCTTCTCATATTCATTAAACATTTCTTCTTGCATCTTAAAAAAATATTAATCAATAATAAAAATAAAATATATGGTATTTAAGTTTTATCTCGGGTTTTCTTAGGTAGTGTAATAAACTCAACAATTTTCAGGAACAACAGATTATTGCGATTCATTTTCAAGGATTGATTATTTGAACTTCTCGGATACCTGCTAGTTCTTGTTGCGGTGGCAAACAGCCTTTTTTCGTGCAGCTAATATCTTTTCCATTTTCACCACAAGTGCATGTATTGCAGTCTTGTTTGAAGGTTGTACCAGGTTCACATGTCCTCTCTTCAGTTTTATTTGTATTGCTTTCGGTTTCTGTTAAAATCAATGTTACAGTGTGAATATTAGCATGGTATACTTACTTAGTTTCAAACATGTTTATGATATAGAGAAGCTTTCTTAACTGTTCGAGTGCCGACGAGCGCCATCGCGCTCGTGCGTGTACTAACTAAATTTGCCATGAACAAGATGGTGCTTGCGAAATCAGTTGCTGTTTAGCGCGTGGTAGGGGTGATCGCTCGCGCGCATTGCTAATTTTTTATCTTTCTACGTGTTACATAAAGTTCAAATTATAATATTATTAGTAATTATAAAAAGGATCTAGGAAAAGAAAATTTTTAACCCATGTTGGAATACGAAAATAATTTGAGTGAAAATGATCATTTTTCAATTTGTGAAGAAAGTGATAGTGGGAGTAACATTGTGGTGCGCTCACAATTTGACGTAATGCAAATTTTGAGTGATAGTGATAATAGTAACAATAGCAATTATTTTGCTGATACGGAGGATGTACCGAACTGCAAAAATACGATGTGACCTTGATTTCAGTTTTTGTTATAATTGTTGTTCACAACATATATTTCCATTATTTTCTTTGTATTTTATTATCCTTGTATAAGTTTTTATTAAGAAAACATCGAAAAAATTATTAAAATTTAATAATTTTTGAAAGAGATACAGTTTCTTTTTGAGACAAGGGTAAATGACATAAAAAAAAAAGATTTCTTTGGCATTTTTAAGTATATATGAGTAAAAAACCATGGCACTGAAACGGTTAATAAAGATAAAAGTAATCTCGATCTAATAATCTCGTAAATCTCTTTCTCTGATTCGAACCTAACTGATTTATTTGCTAACTTAAATATAATAAAATAAACTGAATTTAATAGGTTAAAAATGGTTTAGGAATCATTTTGATTAACCAGAATGCATTGTCATGTGTGAATTACCGTTTGAGTGGAAACAACGAAAGGTTAGTAGCTCTCTATCACACCTTTTCAAATGCTTTTATGTGTAAATATTATGTTGCTTTTTTAGGGAAGAAATAGAAATATTGTAGTGTTTCTAGAAAACCAATAATGACGTATTAATACATTTAAGTCTCATTACAATGGACTTCCCAATAGTATTTAATAGGATGAACTGCCTAGTATAATCTGTAAAATTTAGACTAGTAATTTTTGTTGAAAGTATTTTGATAAAAACATTAAGAATGTGATAAGTGAATACCTCTTTTGAAAATATCATGTTTTGAATTTCTATCATGAGAACATTCCATCCGAGTACAGTCGATACTGCCATCTGGTGAACAGAAACATGTATTGCATCCATCTCTAAGTTTGAAAGATTCCCCTGGTGTGCACGAGAAATCATTTGCTTCTGAAATAAAATACAGATATTTGTTCAATTATTAGGTATATGAATTTCAATGAGTAAAAGTAACGCATATTCTTAGTTTAAGTTTTTTTCTTATGTACCAACATCCAGAAAGATTATATTTGTTCAGATAAACAATATTAACCAGTCCACAGTCAGTATAAAAAATGGAAAAGCTTTCAAAAAGCAATACACAATACTGTCCCAAAAACAAATAAAAAAAATTCAGAAACCTTGAATAAACCTTGCATATTATTACCTCTTTTTGTAATTTGTTGCGTGCAATCAAAGCGGGTACATGCATAATCTCGCCCCTCATCGTTGCACAAACATGTATTACAGTCAAGCCGGAATGTTTCTTTTGGATCACACGATTTGATGTATTCTCCTTGTGCCGACTGTAAAAATTGAAGTTAAAAATTTATGAATAGCTGTGAACAAAGTTTAAGAAAAAGGTCACTTTTAAATTTAATAAACAATTTTTTTGAGCAAGAAGCCAAAAAAATTTCATCACATATGATGAGAGTAGATTTTTGAAGAAACTTTTTAAGGGTTCTGTGTTCTCTAGTGATCCAACTCTTGCTCTAGGATCTTTTTAACATATATGGTATCAATTTGGATAATGTTACTTAACAATAGATAATCTTACAGTTGCCACGCTTTATCTACCATGAATGGTACTTAAACAATTTTGATTTACAAATAAAAACATAAACAAAAGTAGAGCTATTTTTATAATTTTATCAATTACAATAAAATATTAAATACTGAAATAATGTTACAATAATACTTTTATCTTTAATAATAATTTAATCTAATATTTAATATATTTTTAATAATACTTTAATCAATAATTGGTGGCATTATTCACTGACTATTATTAGAATATTTTTTAGGATCTCTTCCGAATTTAAATATATATAAAAAGTTCATATTGAAGTGCAAAAACATTTTCAGAACATAATGGGAAACCGTTGTAAAGGGCTCAGTAAAAGAACACAGAACTCTTATCATCTGAATCTGCGTGTGAATCTTATTTATATTTACGTTATCCTATTTTATAACTTTGTGATTTAAATCCCCACCGGCATGTGAATGCCTGTTCGATTGTATGTCTGGGCCCACCATATGCTGGTAATCCCATATGTTAGAATACTGTTGAATTTAAGACTGTTTAAGAATTCTGCACAATCAAAAATTTAAAAAGATTACATGTAGTTTTAATTTTCTTATAAGCATAATGACTCTGAAGTACTTTTTTTTTTTACATTACAATGTGCCTTAAAAGGGAAGTAAAGTGAACCAGTTGATGAGAAAAAGGTATTTGAATAAATTATTGCTAGCTCGCTGTCTGCTACAAGCAAGCATACAAAAGCGAAATCACAAGCACGTAAAAGTACAGTTCATAAATACGTCGCACACTCAGCCCATCGGGAATGGGTTTGGTAAATATTTATTTACAAGCATTTTAATATTACAACGATTGCGAAAAAATCTAATTTTGTAATGGTATTATTTGTAATTTCATAAGTAATATTAAAAAAATACAAACATATAATACTAGATATAGATCATATGAGATACCTTATAATAAATTTTTAAGATATTAGAACCATATGAAGTGCCAAATTTTCATACCAAAAACAGCAACGTTTCTTCCCTCCGCCCTAAAACTTCCCCGATTTTAAGATTGGAGGGAAACGTTGCTGTTTTTGGTATGAAAATTTGGCACTTCATATGGTTTTAATATCTTAAAAATATTACAGGATATTGATGTAACTTTTTTTTATTCATAATTTCAAGGTAAAGGCTGATGAGAAAATAAAATAGTGTGGCTGAGTTATACAGGTTTAAAATTAACATTTAGATAATTGTATATCTGAATTGGGAAGTCATTTTTAGTAATGCTATTAAATTTTTTTTACGAGAGTTAATAAGACAGGTAGATATCCCTACTCTACCTGTGTAACGACAATGTTAGAAGCTCATGAGTTGCTTTTTTTGTAAAACAATTTTTATAAATTTTTCAATAATGCTTTTTAAGTATATTTTAAACAAAAAAATAACAAATTTAGGACCCTCAACTACCGAATTATGCAATGGTAAATTTTTTTCTATTCAAAACTCAGAACATTTGTCATTAAACAGCAATGTGAATGCTTTGAAAAAGAAGCTCTGGAAATATTTGAAAGTCAAAAGGAAGAAGAGGAAAAGTATCTTCAATAAAGAAGTGAAGGGAAGAAATTTTTGAGAAGTAGAGGTTTGATGGAAGCAGTGTGAAAATATCAGTAAATGGAGAAATGTGATTGATGTTGTCTGTTAGGAAATTACTCCATTAGTTATATTTTAGAATACAGTACATGTTTAACCATTTGAGTGCCGACGAGCGCCATCGCGTTCGTGCGCGTACTAACTAAATTTGCCACGAGCATGATGGCGCTCGCGAAATCAGTTGCTGTTTAGTGCGCGTTAGGGGAGGTTGCTCGCATGCATCGCTAATTTTTTATCTTTCTACGTGTTACATAAAGTTCAAATTATAATATTATTAGTAATTACAATATAAAAAGGATCCATGAAAAGAAAATTTTTAACCCATAATGTCGGAATACGAAAACAATTTGAGTGAAAATGATTGTTTTGCAAGTGCTCACAATTTGGCGTAATGCACATTTTGAGTGATAGTGATAATAGAGACGATAACAATTATTTTGTGATACAGAGGTGTACCGGCCTGCGAAAATATGATATGACCTTGATTTCAGTTTTTGTTATAATTTTTGTTCACAATATATATTTCCATAATTTTCTTTGTATTTTATTATCCTTGTATAAGTTTTTGTTAAGAAAACACCGAAAAAAATTATTAAAATTGGATAATTTTTGGAAGAGATACGGTTTTTTTTTCGAGACAAGGGTAAATGACATCAAAAACAAGATTTCTTTGGAATTTCGAAGTATATATGAGTAAAAAACCATGACACTAAAATGGTTAAATGAATACTTTTATCAATGTCCACTGTAATCGAAACACCAACCTATTGTAGTTGTAAAAAATAGAATCTTAAAATTTTCTTTTGTTATAGTGGAAATAGGTAATAATATATTAATAACACTGTCATTACAGGAATATGTTTTACGGTGATCGAAGAAGAAGTAGGTACAAAAATAAATGAACTTTTATATGCAGATATTCAGTGTACATTAAAATTAAGCTAGTTATAATTTCTCCTCTTACATAAAAAATAGTTCCTTCTGTATGATGCAAACATAGTTAAAGCTATGAGGCACAAGGAAAAGCAAACATTTACGAATCAAATATATTATGATATTTGATCTATTCAGGTTATATTTATCATTATTCCATAATAGTTTCTATTATCTTTCGTATGAAAATAGTTTTTAATATCCTTTCTATAAAGATATTTGCAGAAAAAGAGTCGGTATAGTTACTTAAATATTGATTAGCAAACTGACCTGAGAGGATGACACATCTCGGATTTTTCGTGGAGATTCTTCTACGATTTCCTCTGGGTATTCACTCTGTAAAAATATAACAAGAATTTAATTTTAATATGAAATCAATATATACAGTTTGGAATGATATTTATTAAAATTTATGTTTTAATAAACTTAAAATTGATTACTACATATTCCTCTTTTTTATTTCATCAATTATTCCTGCCTGTATCTGTTTTAAGCTGAAATCATGTTTTTATCAATTCGGCAATAAGAGGTTCGGCTTAAAACATCCATAATAAACAGCCATTATATATAGTTTTATCCCTTTATAGGATAAGCCTTACGCCTATTTAGTAGTTTCTCAAATGAAACGAACGCACCTGCTCTGCGTGGTTGTGGAACTACCAATGCTACAGGGTGTGGGAAATCTTCATGCCAAAGCACCGTCTCTAAGTAGGCAGGTAGGATAACCAATATATACTTTAACCAAAGAGGAAAGAAGTAGTGAGTGATGTTGTCTATCTAGAAGTAGGTTTTTTCAAAATGGAGTCTAATTTTGCTTTCGGTTTGGATAATTTTTTTCGGTGAACATGCTTTTCTCAAAGTATTTCAATTTTACCTTCGCACTGACTAATGGTTGTTGCTCTTTTTATTCGGTTATGGCACACCAATCGGGAGGGTATTGTATATATCAGAATGTGTACTATATCCAGATGTTAATTTTGAGCTAAAATGGATAATTCGATTCGGACAAATGAGATAAATAGATCTTAACTTTCCGAGATCGTCTTAAGGGAGATCTCCTTAGATTAATCTCAACATTCCGAGTGTTCTTAGGTAGGTGACGTCACACTTCATGCAATATGGTTTCTGAAAATTACTATTTTGCCCGAAGTGAAAAAAATATAAATTTGGAAGGGCCATCGGGATGTCTCGATGATTCGAAAATATATATTATATTGTACAAATGAAAACAATATTAAAAAAGATTTAATCTTTCGTCTAGTTCCAAGAAAGCCAAGAAAAAGAGTTTACATTGAGCAAATAAAAGTCAGTCGGAAAGAGAAGATTGGCAACGTTTGGCATCTTAAACGGCTCGTGAAGCTGTGACAAAATCTTATCAAAATAGTGAAGAACAAGAATCACGTTTTGCCTCTCAGGGTTTTAGCAAACCAATTTAAAAACCTCTGACAGCAGCGGTGCATTAGGTTCTACTTGGCTGCATTATGTGAACTTGAGAGTTTCAGCAAATTCATAAGGGTGCAGGTCTCGACCTAGTCCTTAGAAAGCTCGCCAAGCTACGGCTAGAGCTACAGGGACTAATGAAAAACGCAAAAGCCTGTCAGCATTAGACCAAAAACATCATGTACCCTTACTCATTTACATGTACCCTCACTAGAAGCTGGAGAACTGTACGAATTACATTTACAAGTATTTAAAGAAGGATACAGCACTACACGAGAGCAAACAGAAATCAAGTAAAAAAGAATAGAATAGTTTCACCAAGCGGAGAGCGATCAACTGATGACCAACTCAGACGCACTTTAATGGAGATGTCTATTCCAAACGACAAGGAGTCTACTGTTTGTAAGCCGAGGATGATATGATCATGGATTGGAAAATTGTTAACCTACATTCTTTCTATCCTACACAAACATATGGCAGTTTTTTAAATAGAATATAGAACCTAAAAATTTGTGTTGTTACATAGGGAAATGAAGTCAGAACTCACATACAAACGACTGGAACTCTATATATCTAATCTATATATTAATATGTGAACATTAAACACTGTCTTACGTCTTTTTAGTATTTATAATAAAAGGAGGGGAATGAAAATTATATCAATTGAAAGGTACTGCGGCACAGAAGTGCACAAAAAACAGACAGGTAAAATAAAGTGAACATATACATATGATTTCCCCACATTAAACACTTTAACCAATTAAATTAAAGAATTTTGATCATATTCATGGCTGTATGAACTTAGTATTTCTGTATCTCTTGGCATTCCTTGTACGGGAAAATAGTACAAAAAAAATTATGCAAACAAATATACAGCCTTCTTTCCACTTTTTTCTTTATCTTTATTAGAAAAAGACTTATCAATGAATATTATTTTTATTAGTATATTTGGTAGAATAACATAACATAAGAAATAGTTATGTTATTCTACTGTTTAATAGTATGATGGTGCATCTACTGAATTAGACAATGACAGAACAGAGGGGACTCAAGAAGTTCAGATTGATGAAATGGGATATTTTGTTGGATGGTTATTATATCACATCAACTGAAGCAGTATGGGGTGTTCATGAATTTCCAATGCATTTTCACGCACTATCATTATGCTTGACATTCTTTTACCATAAAGAAAGAAAGTTTAGTTTAGAGTGGGACAAGAATGGGATGTGAATAATTGTGTTGGTCTCGGAAAAGACTTGTATATTTGTAATTTTCGGGAATAATTAATTGAATATGATTTATTTTTCAGTAATCAATCGTGTATTCCTTCTACTGTATCTTATTAAAAACTACTGTATCATTTTAAAATATGCCCCTATTCATGAAACTGGTTGAGTTTTTACAAACTTTTGCATTTGCCATATAGGTTGTATTGAATATAAGAAAAAAGTATCCTACGAGAAAATAATGCGGCATATCAACAAATAGATTTTCCAAGTGTTCCTGTCAAAACAAGTTAAAAACCTGTAATCAAGATCGTACAAAAATTAAGAAAGTTTATATATGGTGCAGAAGACATTTATATTCTTAGGTTCAAATTATTTCCAATAATGGATGGTTTCATGAAAAAATTATAGAATAAGTAGTAAACATGGAGATAATTTAAAAAAAAAACACTCAAGTAAATGGTCAATTATATATAATTATACTAATAAAGATTACCTACTAGAGTTTGTGTTTTTTTTTAATTATATTTTTTTTAATATATATTTATTTAATTAGAAAATGTGTCTATATTGCTATGGCCCAGCTCCTTCAGTATTAATATGATCCTTTATACGGTCACAAATTCCTTGGCTAGGTTGGTGGTGGTGTTTCATTATATCTTTAAAATTACATAGTATTCCACTTCCGACCTCCACTTATTTGGGATAATTTCTTTAGTATTAATATTTTATTCAGAGATAAAACCGTGCAGCGTATAAGATATTGGCAATAACACACGCAACTCATTGTAAAGGAAATAGACAGTAAATATAAGTTAATTGATTGTGGAAAGCTTTAAATTATTTGGTACTAAATACCCGAAATTTGATCATTAAAATTCTTGAAGTATTTTGTACAAATCTCCTTAAACGAATAAGGTAAGAATTGTAAATATTTTTGGGTAAATAAATCCATAAATCTATTTGCAAAACACTCCAAAGTAAAGAACCTTCACCATATTCCGCTCCTCTGTAGTGTACGAATAAATTTCATCACAATACTCGTCCATTTAAAAAGCTCAATACCTAAATCCATAAATTTCTCCAGAAATGTCTAAGAAGGGAAGAATTAAAGGAAAACATACAAAAATAGAAAGACGCAAAACATATTTTTATTGGTCCATAAAGTGGTTAAAGTCAGTGTGCGGAAGAAAGTAAGAAGAATGAATATTGTGCCTTTAATATATATGTCTTCGATATTAAACAAAATGCCTCTGTAATACTTTTTAATGCCGTACATCAAGATTAAATCCATTTTAACCGAAACGCTAACTCAAGTCAATCTATGTATTCATACCACTGCATTCATCCATATCGGGTCCAGTTACATAACGTAAGTTTAAAAAAAAAGAATCTTAGGGAAAATCCATATCGTAACCTGTTATTTTAGTCATCATGATACCTCATTCCATTCGCCCATACCTTACGATTCAATTAAAGTTTTGCATGCTAATGCAACAAATATTCGAGAAACTCATTCAAACTCAAACGATACATTGCAGCATGGTCCAGCAAACAAACCAATCAGAAAAAAAGATATGACATTACAATCCTGTATTTATATTGATATGTATTAAGCATCTTTGTTACTTCACATACTTCTAATGAAAGATTATTTCAATTGTGTTAATTTATTAACCGTTCACTGAGATTTTCGCATGTATTGTTCAACTTCACATACACACTTGAAGAATAAATTTTGAAATTATTAACTTACGAACTCTAATCAAGATTTCAACAGAATTAATCTAGTTTCTGTTACTAGAAATGTCAGTATAACTTCTAATTTTAATCGTGACGATCGCATTTCTCATTCGAGTATCAGGTATACGAATTTTTGAACTAACCATTAGAAGAAGGTATTTTAAAATTATTGGGAGTCAGCCTCAAACATAATTTGAACTCTTTCATTTTCTTCATACAGTTTCATTCAAAAGGAGTGCCAAAGTTTCGTACATATCTTTCTCTTTAATTCACTTCCTTATCCACACTCTTCTCTCTTAATTACGGCGGTTGATGATCATTGTTGCAATGTGAATCATATACTGTTGTAGTGTGAATAATTTACTGATTGATGTTAATTATTGTAATGTGAATTATATACTGTTTACTGCTCTATTTTCAATTTTGTGTGCAAATAGAGCCATATAGTAAACAGTATATGTTTGGTTACTCTATCAAAAACAATGCAGAGGGGAATTTGATATAGGTCGGTAAGGCCAACTACCTTAATTGTTACAGCTATAGGAAAACGGTCTCAGAAGACTATTCATGAATTTTAAAGATATTTCAATTGGTATTCACAGATTTTGAAAAAAATGGTGCAGTCAGCAAGATAAAAGGCAATTTTCACAAATGTTTTTGTCATGTCATTCGATCCTGTTTCTTATAAGGATCTCTTTCAAGGAAGGTCTCTTAAAAGTTTCTATGGGACCAATTGAGTTAAGAGTATTAGAAATGTCAGATATTGCAAAAAAATACGGCATATTTCGTAGGGTCATTTAGTAATCGGTCGTTTTAGGTAAATACAGAAAAGGAGATTAACAAGGTTATAACGTATTATGTTTTTAAAAATAAAAACAATAATAAAAATAAAAAAGAAATATATCTATAATACTAAGTACTTAAATTATTTGCCGCCATGACGGATGTATTTTTTCGCTCTTTTCTGCAATGAGCAGATGGAAGCGGCTGAAGTTTTATTTGTATTGATTTCATTGAAATTTGTTGTGAACGCGTCTTTCAATTCTTGAACGTTCTTGTATCTTTCTTTATAAACATCAGTTTTATCATAGTCCCAAATAAAAAAAACAAAAGGTATCAGAGCAGAACAGTGAGATGGACATCTGGTAGGACCATATGTTCCAATCCATTTGTTTCCAAATCGTTGGTTTAAATTTAAATGCGTTCGGCGGCTATTGCGTGACGGAGCACCATCTTGTTGGAAAAACACTTTTCTCAAGACAGAAAGCGGTAATACGTTCAAATGACTTTGAAGGTTTTCTAAAATTGCGTAATTATAAGTGTCGGAATTCAGGGTATCTTCATAAAATTTCACCATTATTATTCGGTTTGTCATAAGACCGCATCAGCAATACAAAGAGAAAGGAATCTGAATATGGCTTTCGGTAAATCTGAGCGGCTTTTTCTTTACGAATAATAATGATTTCGCCTATTGTACACACCATTTGAAAAATTACTGTTATCAAACCATAAAACGTAATTTAGAAAATGATAATCTCGGATTATTTTTTCCTCTAAGCCAGCTACAAAAAAAAGTTCTGCGATATTATCTCCATCATGTGATGCTTGATCAATTTGACCTTTACGATAACATTTGTATCCGTATTTATACCATATTTTCAATAGTCATGTGTGCAAAATACCAACATCGTTGGCTACTTCTCTTGATGATATGTCTGAAAAAGCGTCTACGAGTATCAAAACTGCAATCTCCATATATCTATCAAGAACACGAGGTTGTTGCAGGTACAATTTTTTTTCTTAAAGTAGCCACGTTCTTCAAGATTCTTTAAAAGGTTTATAATAACCTTTCTGTTTGACAGTATTCGCAAAGAATGTTTGACCCTTTATCACTCTAAAGCAGATGAACAGTTTTTATCATTTAAAAAAATAACCTTCTTACAAATCTAAGCGTTCTAGATTTGAGAATATTTTGATTTCAAATTGTGCTATAAGCAACAACTGTACTGAATATTCTCCCTAACAAACAAAACGAAGGTTTTCGAAATTAAAAAATATATATAAATTCAAAACTTTCTAATAAACATTTCTAATAAAAGTATTTATTTTGTATTAAAATGTGCTTTAACATTTTTTGGGATTTTTGAGATTTAGTAGTTTTGTAGACTCTTACCCTCTATTGATCCTTAGAGATTTTGCTCTTTATAAGAAACAAAACCAAATGGCACGAAATAAGTTTTTATATTAATTTTGATATTCTAGAACCATATAAAATAAAATTATGAAAAACATAGTTTTAGAATATTTATAACTTGCTCTTTCAATAGAAATCCCACACGAAATAAAAAAAAAATCAAGTACATTATTTGCCCCCTCTAAAATGTTCATATGAATATTTTTCATTCTTTACTAGTGACATGTATACGGGTTAATATATTGAACACTATACCAAATTTCAAGTTTTCAAATGTGCACTATTTTTACTATACAAGATTTGAACATATTGGTTATCAATAATTTGTGGGAAATCTTGAAAATTACTTATCAAAATTTGTATAGATTATTAATCTTTAGAGGATATTAACTATATTTTTATACAGCTAGACATCACAAATATTCCGAACATGTTAAAACCATAAATTACTTCAGCCATTCATCACTTGAAAGAACAAAAGCTATATAAATTTAATAAAATGACAATTTTAAATAAAACAAAATATTAATATGTTACGTTGAAAAAAAATTATTTCTTATGCAACTAACTAATTTATATATAATTTTTTTATTGAATTTAATATTTTCAAATGAGAAACTAATAAACGTAAATAGCCTTAATAACTTTGCTCCGCAATAATAAATATAATATTATCTTGGTTATTAAAAAAAACACTGTCACGCCTGATGTTCGTAATCTTGATCAATCTTCTGAATTAAATCATACTGGCCCATAAGAATAGTATTTTCTCCACTAAATTCTCTTTCGATATACAACCATTAAGACACGTTGACTATATTTGCAAACTTGACAGGAACATTTTGACTGCAGTTTCAATGAAAAACATCAATTTGGTTAATTTCCTTCTTCAAATATTTTTTAAAAAACACAGTCGACATTGGATGTCTTGTTTGATTTGTTATTTTTCGTAAATTGTTCAATGTATGCTGTTGTTTTTACTGCACCGATACTAAATTAGTTACAGTACTGCAATCTTGAAAACACTTATTCATAAAATACAATTTTGACGGCAAAACGTCTATTCGCTCGTTAAGTACACGACAGCCGGTCGAAATTTCTTGTGTTACCAAAATACCACCTGGTTTCAGTCGCTAATAACTACGATACTAATAATGCATTAACAGTGGTTGAGCCACAATGGATAGAGCAAGCCTGTGTTTGTCGTGTAATATTTGTTTTGCCTGTGACGTCATCGGACTAATGTAGGTGCATGCGTGGTTGTTGAGAATTAGTGTTGTGAAAGTTAGTGCAGCGTGAAAACATGTTTAGCTTATATATTGATTTGGGTATCATTGTGAAGAGCTTGCGGAGCACTACTAGGACCCAAAGTGAGACAATAAAAATATTCGACGGAACATAATTAAAATAGGTATTAAACAAAATGCTCGAAAAATGCTCTATATTATTATAGATGCTAGATCTACGACAGCGTCGAAAGAAAATGAAAAAAAATGATGCAAAGAGATTAAGTTGCTGGTTCATCGGGCATATAACATCCAGTGACAGTCTCCATTATACTACTATGTTTAACCATCGTATTAAAGATATTGGTAATTAAATTACATCTTAATACGAAACATTTGTCATGATTTAAACCTGGTGTTTTCACGAAAAATCGACCGAAAATCACCGTAGACCCAAATTGCGCCCCCTTTTCAATAAAACACACACATACATACATACATATATATATATATATATATATATATATATATATATATATATATATATATATACACACACACACACACACACATATATATATATATATGTATACATACGGTGTCCGGGAATAAATGTCGCACAAAGAAAGATGTTATTCGTTGATTGAAAAATAGTCGTAATAGTCGTACAATAGTAAATAAGATTATTGTAAATAAAATTGAAACGATGACTTTTTTCAGAAAATTCAAAATTATATTTATATCACAGGTCTGCAAATATCAACTTTTATTTTCCCTTTTTGTATTTGATAGTTGACCTTAGGGTGTTTTGGTGCGTTAATTGCGAATATGTGCTTAGATTTTCCCCATCACCCTCAGTTTTTTTTGGAAAAGCCCTATGTATGAAATCGTAAAAAAACAAACAAGTAAAATATTAATTACAATAAAAAATAATTACATGACTTTAAAATATTATAAATACACTTAAGTGACGTTAATAAATAAATTAGAAAGTACTTTCGTGGTATCTTGTTTTTTTGTTCTCCGAAGCTTCGATTGTGAGATTTTCGCTTATAAGTTGGACTTGGATCACCTCGCTTTAGCAACCAACAACAGCCTGCCATCATCCTTTTATTTCACTTTCGCTGATAGCGACGTTCTGGTTCTTTCAAATCCTGATAAAATCTTTCGCCTTACTCTTCACTTACAGCGCCCCAGTTTTCAGGAAAGTTGTCCAAGTGTGAATTAAGGAAGTGAAGTTTAATGCCCATTGAAGATCTCAGTTTTCTGAAAATTTCAATCATTTTCTTAACAATTTCCTCACAATTTGGACTTTCATGATTTCCTAGGAAATGTTTGACTACTTCTTTAAAAGATTTCTAGGATTCTAATTCAATTTCACTTAATTTTTCATGGAAAGTTGTGTCTTTCATCAATTTTCTTATGTCCGAGCCAACGAAAATACCTTCTTTCACTTTAGCTTCAGATAGAGATGGAAAATTTTGGTGTAGATATTTAAAACCTTCTCTTTCTTTATTCAGCACCTTCAAAAATTGTTTGATCATTCCCAGTTTTATGTGTAAAGGGGATAGCAAAACTTTTACCCGGGGGACTAAATTTTCTCCCACAATATTTTTGGTCCCAGGAACTAGTTCCGTTTTCGGTGGCCACTCTGTCTTCGTTCGATGTTGTCCTCTGTTTCGGCTATTCCACTCGCAGAAAAAGCAAGGGTACTTTGTGTAGCCACCTTGTTGTCCGAGCATACTTATAACTTTCAGATCTCCACAAACCATCCAACCGTGTTGTACCTACTTTATTTTATCCAACACATTTTTCAAATTGTTGTAGCATTCTTTCAAATGTAGTTGACTGGCAGTAACGCTTACTTATTGCCATTATGCAAAAAGACTGCTTTCAGATTTCACTTTGATGAGTCTATGACAATATCCATTTGTTCCCGTCGTATTTGATGTTAAACATTTTCACTAAGCCACGAATATTTTCACAATACAGTAGATCACGATCTTCAGCAAAATGTGGTACAAAGTCTTTTTCTCTGATGCGATACCAAGAAAATGAGGTGCCAGGAACAAGCATATTATTTTTTGATAGTCTTAATCCGAGGAGTTCAGCCGCATCTTTTGTAAGGCTTAAATATTTCGTTAAGTTGTTCCATTATGACTATGAAAATGTGTTCCACTTGTACTTGGCTCAAATTGAGCTTCAGGTTGAGATACCTCTTCGACATCACTGCTCATGTCTTTAACTTGCATTGATTCCAAATATGGAGGTGATGGTGGTGCAATATTAAAATGCACCGCTTGCGTTATCGATTACACGGTTGGATATACCAACTCTTTTTTTGTTTTAGAATTGTAGCCTGAAGTCTTGCAACAGCAAAAATAACATGTATGTATGGTGTGATTTTGAGATTCATTTTTACCAACTTTATATTTTTTTTAAATCAAAGAGATATTTCCATAATTTTACGAAATAAATGTTACACAGTATGAAGACAGGCTTTTACAATTGTTTTGTGTAACATCCAAAGCTACATTCCGAATAGATAATAACAAAACGCATTAAAGAATTATGTTTTAAAAAACTTTTCTTTGTAGGATTCCTTCTGAATAATCATTGATATCTATAAGAATCCTATATGCATACATGCTTAGTGAATGTATCCAATCTAAAGTATATCTACACAATATTCAAAATGCGAAGAAATTATGATACAGTACTATTGATAAAAAAAAATGTAACGCAGATTTGTAGCATCTGGATATTTTGTCTTGCGTACGTGTCTGTCCTGTAGTTTGTGTTTTAAAACTATAAATCATTTCTAATTGGTTGGTATATCGTAAAAGATATATGTTAGCCAATCCAATCTAGTCCACGTGGAGTTTTAACTAATAGAAAGCGTTGTCGGTATTATTATGCCCCGTCCCTTTCTATCACGCCATACTTTTTAAAGTAACCTTCTCTCAGTAAAGATGCTGGGCATTGTTGAAAACGCATGTGTGGTTCTCATGTTTGAAGTACGAAAACCATTTAATTAATAAAATAAACTACATAACTAAAATGTAGAAATTTAATACCTTCGTATGTTGCACTATTTAAATTAATTTGAAATTATTTCTTTATCATTGTGTAGTTTACCATGTACAGGCGGGAAGTTAATTGGAGATAAATATTTTTACTCCTTGTATAGTTCAGTTTTCAATTTTATTGTATCCGTCGATCGACCTATGAAGAGACTACGCGAAAGGATTAGAAAAACATTTAATACGATTAACAGAAATACTTAAATTATTGATAAAGTGATTAACTCGATAATTAGGAGAGTGGGATTATGTTTACAATAAGACAGTTAATATTACATACTTAAGGCTAATCAAACATTAAAGTAAAGTAATTTTTCAGTGCACATTAAGAGAATTTAATTGAAATATTTTTTCTGTGAAATATTTTACAATTAGAAAAAGGACGTGTTTTACATTTAATTTCAACGACAATTTATTCCTTTACAGCCAACGAATAGCGTCTTTCTTTGTCCGACATCTATTCCCGGACAGCTGTATATGTATATGACATTCTATATGAAAGAAACAGCGTCAATCATAACCGAAATGTCGTACTACAAATATTTATATGCTAAATAAAATAATATTTTAGAATTTAGTGGCAGACAGAAGTATTCAAAGATCAGTTTGATTTTTACTTTTTCTAATTTCGCTGTGGTTTAGCTCCAAATTCACTAGATTTATTTCTTTGTTTTAATTCTTTTCGTTAACTTTCTTTGAGTCTTGTCCATTTACTTTTACTTTCACCAACTGAAAATATTCAAAAGTTTTAGAAATCATTTGATGTCATTTTTATTTACAGGTACCTGGCCAGTAGCAACTATTTCTAATCTATAGGATACGATTACCGAATGGGATTTTCCACAGTACGCATGATCGTTCTTCAAAATTGTAACATATTGCTAATTGTAACTATGTTAGGTCCTACGTATACCAACGGTCGAACTATGGACAAAATTGAAATTGGTTTTTCACGTAAATGGGATTTTCCTTTTTGCATAGAAATCACATGATTAATGGAAAGTATTCAAAAAACTGGCAGTCTATATTTTAATTAACAAAAAAAAATTAGTTTTATTTGCAGTAGCGGCTGCCGAATATAGTTTTTTAGTGTTGATATAGGATTATACGGAAAAATAGCGATGGAGGTATTTTATCAAAGAGTTATTCTGGAAAAAGATGATTAAATTATAAGCTAAATGTTCTACAAGGTAAGAATATTCCTGGAACATCAGAAGCCATACCTTATGTGTTTAGTGGAGATGAATATTTCCCACTACAGCATATTATGCATCTATAATTTAGGGGATCAAATGCAAAAAAAACGATAAGAAGTTAAATAAAAATGTAA
Organism: Druceiella hillmani; assembly: GCA_039881145.1. NCBI lineage: Eukaryota > Metazoa > Arthropoda > Insecta > Lepidoptera > Hepialidae > Druceiella > Druceiella hillmani. The sequence goes on along the minus strand of JAYKKI010000006.1, from coordinate 16,456,017 downwards.
AGTTATAGAAATAGTCGCGTCAGAAGAACCATCGAAAACACATTCAGAATATTGACACTAAAATTTTCTTTAAACCAAAATACATGAATAAAGTAATTACACCAACAATATTTCTTTAAGGTAGTTGTCATGCAAAACGCATTGTCGACAAAATTTGCTGATTTTTTGATATATTATTTAAATTATAAAAATCGCTCTCAAAAATTGTACAATTAACATTAGAGGAAAAGTGGTTATTTCACCACATTTCATTTTATTAGAAAAAGGCAATAAAAAGTTCAACAATTATTTTTATTACAAAATGTTAAAATTATGTTATATTAACAGTATAGAACCATGCTTCGCATCTCTTTTTGATGGATAGTTGACGACCCAGGTAGAGTGCTAGGTGATGGTTCTGGTTCCTTTTTAGGTGCTGTACGACTAGTAGTCTGGATTATTGACTGATGACACTAATATTCAGCCAGTGGAATATCAGTCAACGCAGAACCCAAGAAGTATAAGTCTGAGAAAACGTCTCAATTAAAAGGCTGAGTATTGAGTTTCTTAGGGTCATATTTAGATTTCGTTTCGTGAAGTTACGGAAAAAGTCTTTTCCGGACATTCGCTTATCTTTGTTGCAGTTTTTTACGCTATTATGAGAAAATGATAAGAGATGCAACAAAAATCGACAGGATGAAGTTGATCACGAAGCGTGCACGAAGCAACAACAATCGACAGAATGAAGTTGCTCATGATGCTTGCATACGATGCGATAAAAATCGACAAGGTGAAGTTGCTCACTGAACATATATTTACATTCGTGCGGTGACTGTTACTATATTCGTGATAGTTATTGAGGTATTTGTAAATGCACAACACGTGTTTTATATTCATACTAATCTAAGTTATATCTGCACTCTTAAATAATATTTTTAGTAATTGAAATTTAAAGTGGACCATATAAAAAAAAACATCATTTATTGTGAATAATCATGAAAAAAAATATCTATAGCATTTTAAAACATATTCATATTCCAAGTGTATTTTTGTAAGTGACGTTAAGTTTTTATTTGCATTGTAAATTATAAATTATTACTTTATCATTTATTAAATACATAAAATTAATAAATTGCAATAAATTGTCGGCACATTCATTTTTTATTTATTAAATAATAATGATTGTAATTCTAAATAAAAATATAAATTTTTACTACTCTGTATGTGAAAATAAATTTTAATTCTTAAAATTAAAATATCATTGAATTTAGATTTTACCAACCGTGTTTACAATCTCCAGTCATTTTATTTTCGTTAATTATTTGCGTGTTAAATAAAGTTATTCTTATATTATGCCAAAGAAGTAAAACTTCTAAGATGCTTGCACAAGTACACACCGATTTTTTTTAAAACTGTGGGGAATTTTCATTTTTTTCAGCCAAATCAAAGGGTCAAAACTTACCTCTTATTAAAGGCATTAGACGGTTATTCAGACTAATAACATGTTCACAGAGTTACTTTTCATAGTTTGGTGGAAATTTTTGGTCATGACGTCCAAATTTTGGCTTGAGAGTAATATAATGACCATGTTTTATAGCTTTGACTCGATCCTGCACGGTACGTGAATATTGGTATCTATCTGCGGCAGCTCTCTTAGAACACTCTCGACCAACAATGCCTTGGATTGCTCTTTTCATATTTTCTTCGTTCTAAACTTCTCGATTTGTAAATCAACCTATGAATTTAGGCATCTTATTACCTATCTGCGACAAACAAATGAATGGAATTTTGTTTAAAGTTCTTATGTCAATCTTTTAAATAGAAATATGCTTCAACATATTCTGGCCTTAACGTTACGACCAAGTGACTAACGTGTCAAATTTAATTCAAGTGACTAACGTGTCAAATTTAATCCAAGTGACTAACGTCTCAAATCATGACCGTTAAAATATGTTTAATTGCTAAACGGGTTCTATTAAAAAAATTTCCTCATTGAATTACCTTATGAAATCTTTGCATTTTAAATTCAAGCCGCCGATTCAATGCACACAGCAGCAAATAAATGATACATTTGTTTGGGTGAATCAAATTATTTTGCTTCATTAAAACGTTCATCGTCATTTGAAGCAATATCCGAGCGGGACATGCCTCAGTAAATGTATTGTAATCAATTCCATTATACGTTCTAATATATTCAAATGATTTAGGACTACAACCATGGGAATAATAACAAACGTAAATGAAAAAGCTCTATGTCCTTTGGGGATATTGTATACATGCGTGTAATGAATTTATCACCACCACGTGCTCTCATCTTAGATTTTTTTCATCACCTATCCAAACTTTTATTGAAATTCATTTGCACTATGCAAATGAATTTCAATACAGTGATATAAGTTCGCCGATGGATCGTTTTCATTTATTGCACAGCGTGATAATTTGATTTGTTTAACATTTCTTTTCGTTCAACAAATGTATTTGATTCTTGTCCCACTCTAAAATAAAATTTCTGTCTACATGGTAAAAGAATGTCAAGCATAATGATAGTATGTGATAATTGAAATTCATAGATACGCCTTACCGTTTCAGTTAATGCAACCTAATGGCCATTCAAACAAAATCCACTTAACTTCATGAATCTGAATTTCTTTATTCCCATCTATTCCTTCATTGTCTAATTCTAAATTAGCACTATCATATCCTTTATACACATATTTATAAATGTATTTAATACATCTACTGTATTGCCAACTTCAACATTCAAATGGCAATCAAATTTAGCAAGTAAATGTGGATTCTATGGTACAGCATAACGATTGTCAAGTAATTTTCCTCGGACATCAACGTTAATACCATTGTCACACCGTCTAATCAATGGATATCCATTAACTGATTCTAGTGTGGTTTCATTAAAATCTTTTGGAAATCCCGAGCATTTACTATGCCAAACACAAAGAGAATTTTGAACGAGTGCGCCACATAGTCCATGCACCATATGTTTTACATTATATTCATGTAATTTAGAGTACACTCGAATACTGGAATTTCTACACATATGACTTTATCAATATTTTACCATTTTCCAACAAAGTGATTAAAATGTGAGCATATGAAAAAATAAAGTAGAAATAATACTACATTCATTAGTTTCATTTAGTTTTGAAAAATTAAATTATAATGGATTTCTACAAAATTAACACTAAATATATTAAATATTTCTAAATAAAAACACTGCAATAGAACGCGAATTGTATATTTTTTAAACAAAAATATATATTTTTTAAACAGTTCGAGAGAAATAACGTTACGTATTTGTATGAAAATTCTTAACTCTTACCTTCGCACTATGAGGGAAAGAACGGGAAAAGGCAAGAGGAAGCATGAGGGAATTAAATACGACAATTTAGCAGACATATGAAATTCCTTAGAAGTAAATAATTCGATTAGAAGTAAGTAATATAACAAATAAGTGAAGATAAATGCCTAATTTCATTTAAAAGATATGGAAACAACACTGTGTATTTGTTTGCATAATTTTCTTGTACTATTCTCCCGTGCAGGAAAGGCAGAGATCTAAGGTCATACAACCATGAACGTGATCAAAATTAGTTAATATAATTGGTTAAAGCGTTTTTTATGTGAATCGTATGTGTATGATTACTTTATTTTATCCGCCTTAACAGAAACGTACACACATGATTTGTTTAGGACATCTCTGGTACAATACCATTGGAATGACATAAATTTCATATTTCCCCAGTTATAATAAATACTAAAAAAAGGTACGATAATTTTCCATATTCGAGTGTTTAATGTACAGATGTAAAAAGAAACAAGCACTACCGCAATTTATTATTACTGTAAAAAGAAACAAATAAACACTTACTACCGCAATTTATTATTACTGTAAAAAGAAACAAATAAACACTTACTACCGCAATTTATTATTACTGTAAAAAGAAAATAAACACTACCGAAATTTATTATTACTGTAAAAAGAAACAAACACTTACTACCGCAATTTATTTGGCCATGCATTTTCCTTTCGATGTTAATCACTGTATAGAGTCGAAGAAATGTCATATAGAGACGGTTATTTTTGCACAAGTAAAATTAGTTTCTCTTGGTTCGTTTATAACAAAATTAACATCTGTAGTCGGTTAGCAATTATCTCTCGATTGTTCAGTGCAACCTTTTAGCACGTATGAAAAGGTGAAGGGGGGCTTCCCCTTTCGCATATTGTTCGGTACGTGTATAGATATAAGGGTGCGTACGCAGCTCATCACTTACTTTAACAGGTAAGAACTAATTTCAGGACTTTGTTTAATGATGTTCGAAACGGACGCTTTCTTTTCTGAAAGTTTAACAGTTTCAGCTGCGTTAACACGTAATCGCGTGTTTACACATGCGCAAGATCCTTAAGCATTCTGTTAAATGTACAAAACGTTCATTTTATATGAGTAAGTTGCGAATTGACGCTGAATAGTGCGAGTCATTTATTTAATATTTTCTAGAAACAATGCTGACGTTACTATCTACATCGCATTTATGGCACTGTGTAGGTTTATACATTTTTTTTTAAATTTCTAGCTAAGAATTTTCAGATTTATGGTTTTCCCTTCGCTATTATTAAGAAGAAGCAAACAATTTAGCAAAATAATTCTCACCAGACATTTTTCCTGTGTGCAAACAACGAGTTGTGTCTCAGTACACCAGCATCTATTGCAGTCGAGCATCCAACTGGCACCAGGTGTGCAAGTATTTTCCGCCGAGCTGGCTAACAGACCTGTAATATTATACGAATTATAAAATATTCACTTCTCTTTACAACTTATTCGTCTTATCTCCAGAAAATGTGAAATGGTCTTTAAGGCTTTAATATTGGTGTTAATATTTGTAACTTTTGTATTGGTGTTAGAGCTGTTACAATACTGAATTGATAGCGTATACTACTCACTCATAAAATGCTATGAAATGTTTTTTTTTAAATTGTTCAATTGAATATTTTTATATGATATGATGGAGAGAAGTTATAACTACCTTCCAATATTGATTATGTGTGAAAACACCATAGACCTACATACAATCTGTGATCCATACTATCGCAACGTTTAGTACCTTAGGAGATCAACTAAATAAATATTTTATAAGTCAGGCAATAAAATAATAAAATTTTATTGCGACATGAAAAAAAAAACACACACACACATATATGTATATATATATATATATATATATATATATATATATATATATATATATATATATATAAAGGGTTACATGTTATGACAAAGAGCATGCAACTTTACCACTCATTTTTAATAAACATACGGCAAGTAAGAATAACTCAGAGCGGATATTGTGTTATTATGAAATTTCTTAATTTATTTCTGAGTTAAAAAGTTCTAAAACTCATGTTTAAACTTGTATAACAAAACATCCAAAGCTTTTGAGAACGGGCGCGACGTCTAGTTCAGTGGCAGATATCATTTTCTGGACACAATGTTCGCCGATGGTAGCGTTGTGATTTTCGATAGGACATTGGAGCCATCGACATCCTAAATAACATCGTTAGGATCTCGGTTTCATACGGCCTGAAAATCAATGTCGATAAGACAAAGGTATTCAGAATAGACGGATTGCCTTCCTTCATTCACTTCGACAGTATACGGCTTGAACAAGTCCAGGTCTTCGAGTACCTCAAATTGCTGATCCAGGAGAAGTAAAACATCTACTATTATTTTATCGTTTGGGTTATAATATATTCATATAATACTGATTGTTGTGATGCCACAAACCACAGATTTTTAGGAAAACAAAACAATATGAAGATCGGTACTCATAACTCTACTCGTTACAACCAAACATACAAAGAAAGCATTATTTATTAGACGCCATTGGTAACGTTTTTAAAATAACTTTTATTTATTCACTTAGAAACAATATGTAAGATATCTACATAAATTTAAATGTCGTCAGCTATAATAATAATAAATAAATAAATAAATTTCGTTTTAATATCTAAAAAAATTCTATAAAAGAGTAATCGTTTTAGATACAAATTATTATCTTAACCAATAATTAAAATAAATCATAAAATATTTAAAAATTTTAAGAATTAATATATGATTATAACATCGTTTTGGTGCAAATGTATAAAAAGTGGTTTAGTTATTTCCCAATACGGTTATTTTATTCAATTACGTTTTTAATTTGGTTGTAGAAGATTTACTAAAAATAACCTTAAATAGGGCGTCATTCTGTAGCAAATTTTTTAAATTTCAATCAAGTTAACATTTATGAAGGGGTAGCCTTACATATAATAATTCTTTTTCCGAAAGCAATACGAATTTACAACTGTGACTAATTTTATGCGTCTATCTTAAAAGTTATTCAGTATTTATTAACACATAAGTAATCATACGGGATTTTAAAGTTATTAATGTATAAGAAGTCACACGGAGTTTATTAAAAAATCTCATTTCCCAAATCTGTACTAAAAATAAAGGTTTTAACCTATTACGATAGGTTAAAAATTGTCACGAGTAATTGATGAATACCGACCGAATAGTGCGGTTAGGCTTTCGAAGATCACTCGCAATTAATCGTTTTACATTTTACTTTACGAATATGATTAGAGTTTATACCGACTTATTTTGTTGTATTAAAAATTGTCACGAGTAATTGATGAGTACCGACCGAATAGTGCGGTTAGGCTTTCGAAGATTACTCGCAATTAATCGTTTTACATTTTACTTTACGAATATGATTAGAGTTTATACCGACTTATTTTGTTGTATTAAAAATTGTCACGAGTAATTGATGAATACCGACCGAATAGTGCGGTTAGGCTTTCGAAGATCACTCGCAATTAATCGTTTTACATTTTACTTTACGAATATGATTAGAGTTTATACCGACTTATTTTGTTGTATTAAAAATTGTCACGAGTAATTGATGAATACCGACCGAATAGTGCGGTTAGGCTTTCGAAGATCACTCGCAATTAATCGTTTTACATTTTACTTTACGAATATGATTAGAGTTTATACCGACTTATTTTGTTGTATTAAAAATTGTCACGAGTAATTGATGAGTACCGACCGAATAGTGCGGTTAGGCTTTCGAAGATTACTCGCAATTAATCGTTTTACATTTTACTTTACGAATATGATTAGAGTTTATACCGACTTGTTTTGTTGTATTTATTCTAATCTTAAATGATTAAGTTTGACAAAATTTATAAATTAATGATAATAATGTATCGTATGTTCAACACAAGTACAAGCCTTGAACGTTGTGGAATAATAATTGTTTTAGGAAAAATGTGCATAAAAAAGATTGTATAGTTTTGTAACACCAAAAATTATAATATTTTACAATTCATTAGGTGCTGTCGCATAGGTATCTGATTATCGTAATGCTTATCTGCCAATAACGCTGTGTCTCTAACAAAAAACAGAGTAAAGTAATGAAAACAAATTGAAGTTTATTAAAAACTAACAAGTGTAGTCAAATAGCTGTGTTACAAATGATTGGCTCTTATAAACTATCTTACAAGCTTACTTCCCATAAACTAACTTCTTACAAACTTGTTTTCACACATATATTCATTGAGGGAATCCCACCGGATGCGATCCTTTACATGTTTTGTTGCTTTGATGCAAATGTATAAAAAGTGGTTTAGTTATTTCCCAGTTACGGTTATTTCATTCAATTACGGTTTTAATTTGGTTGTAGAAGATTTACTAAAAATAACCTTAAATACGGCCATCATTTTGTAGTAAAATTTTTAAATTCCAATCAAGTTAACATTTATGAAGGTGTTAAAAGTTATTCAGTATTAATTAACACATAAGTAATCACACGGGGTTTTAAAGTTATTAATGCGGAAGAAGTCACACGAAGTTTATAAAAAAATCTTAATCTCAAATGATCTTATAAACTTATCTTACAAACTTGCTACTTATAAACTAACTTCTTACAAACTTATCTTCACACATATATTCATTGAGGGAATCCCACCGGATGTGATCCTTTACAAACGCCAGTGCGACGTTCGAGCGAACAGACGTGTTCGCGCGCCGCAACATGTCGAAACCTCAATACTGTTTGCCCTCCGACCTTCGCAGACATATCTATTATTAGCGACCAATAATTGAAGTAATTATTGTATGGAATCACGAGACCCAGACGGACTTTGGACCTACAGCTGGTCGCTGCGGCCGCTTGGCTCGGCGTACCGTTTAATATAATTCTTGTTTCGTATCTTTTGTAACTATACATATCGATTGTTGTGAAAGTCTAATTAAAATACTAGATCTAACATTATCTGATATGACCAAACAGTATACGATGGTGAATTAATGAGTAAAACATCCTTGCTGGAGGAAAATTTGAACAGCTACGTAAAAGTTCGTATTAACACTACTATCACAATTCTTCATCATTCATTCGTTCGAATAATCCCGACAGTTTTTCACCAATATCAGATGGAAGAGATTATTAATTATATCTGCATTAACTTAAATTAAATATCTCTAGATATTTTTAGAATAATTTTGAATTAGTATCTATACATGTATTAATTAAATGTAGCCATTAATTAAATATAGCCATTATAAGGCACCAATTGTTCAACTCTAGCTACGAGGATTAATTAAAAAACTATATAAAATATGAAATGGACAAAAGTGTAGCTTGTTTTTATAAAATAAAATGTTGAAACTATTTTTTGAATTTTATATAAAACATTACCGGTTATTCTAAAGCGTCTTCGACATATCATCCCAGCAAAATCTAAAAATTCACTCACGATAAACACTCTTGTTGTGTTTCCATGAATATGGAGATATATGCTATCTGGATCTTATACGAATTCGGTCCCTTAAATAGATTAGAAAAAGTTTAAAATTTGTTCAGGGGGCCACTGAGCTGTTTTCCCTGCCAGCTCAATCTATACATTCTCTTCAACGTACTGAAGTACTAACTTCGAAAGTACTAACTTCGAAAATGATGCGATGTTTTATGAATATTCCTTCACTATTTATGCTGTCAAAATGTGGAATAAAGAAGACCTCGATACGCGGAATACACTGTCAATACGCGCATTCAATACACCGTCAATATGCGCATTCCCCCATCGGTTCCTCTCAGAGTTTTCCTTCGTTTATTTTCCCCCATCGATTCCTCTCTGGGTTTTCCTTCGTTTATTCTGGCCAACGCGTTTTCATTAATTACTTGTTTTTTTTTTATTAGCTATCCACACGATTATATATACAGTCTGTTGCTGTCTTTTACAAAATATTATATTTTTACTAGGTGCATTGGTTGACTGAGAGACAATAATTCCGACTTATGTATATATACATTAAAGATAAGTAAAAAATAAAGAGAATTTTCTTTTATGAATGTTTTTGTACAATACTCGTTTATTTACTATCACTACCCGTCTAAAATTTAATGGGCATTTATATTTTTAGGGAATGTTTGTCGCATGTCTTTTTAGCCTATGTAATTATTGTGACTCATTCTTTGCGTCAAAACGATTTAGAAAACATCCTCAATATTCTTTGGTCCAAATTTCTTAATTTATTTTTTAAGTACATTTTTCGATACTCCTAATTACATTTATTAAGGTTCCAATCATTTTATTTCCTACAGTTATATAATATGTATAATTCTGACTCCTCGTATTTTATAAAAAAAAAACCTGCTGTAATATGAAAATTCATTCAATTACCAATATCTTATTACTACCAAGATAGCGCAATCTGCACTTTTAATTTATGTTTTTTGTTACGTCAAAATCACAACACAATCTACAAACGTAATACATAAAACTTGCACATTTTTATGCGGATACCTCAATTATCATTAACAAGCTTATTCATTCATGCAACTGTCAATGTAGAGGGCGAAACGAGAATGAGATAATTGGGTATTTGAGCAAATTTTTTTTATTTGATTAATCATAATTTCAAGGTACAAGCTGATGAAGAGTGAAATTTTTTTTAATACTCTTAAAAATTGACCGAGTTATAAAAGTTTCAATTTAACCTTTAGAAAACGACGGCAATACTTTGTTGTGAGGTCATTTTTAATATTGCACATTATATTCTACGAGAGGAAAAGAGACAGGGATATACCCACTCTATCCGTATCTTCAAATTTAAAAGCCTACAACTGGCTTATTTTTCAATCAATTTTTGAATTTTTTTCAATCCAAAAATATCAAAATTTAGAATGAGTCAACTATCGTATTTGATCGCTCATCATGCATATAAAAGCCTCATTAGATACATTATAGACAGAGTACTTTGAAAATATACTACGATATATAATTTAACAGTAGAACGAAAAATAACATATAGCATAATATTTCTCGTTACTGTTTAGTTATTTACAATATACTATTCGTCATATTATCGGCAAACTATCCATTTTGATAAATCGACTAAGGTTCACAGTTTCATTCACACAACAATCGATGGATAGTTTAAAAATAGTGTTGTGACGTTAGCGCAGGCAGTCGATAAGACAGAATGTTATTACTAGCGGCTCCAGTGATATCGAATTTTTTTATAGTGAGGTCTGAGCGTCACGAGCTTCACTTCAATGCGATTAAACGCGGAACGATGATATATCCTCTCGTTTCGTCTCCTCTTTTCCTCACAATTATAATTTAGGAATTGGGTATTTGACTAGATTTTTTTTATTGCATTAATCATAATTTCAAGGTACAAGGTGATGAGGTGTGAATTTTTTTTTAATAATCTTAAAAATTGACCGCGTTATGAAAGTTTAAATTTAACCTTTAGAGAAGGACGACAATACTGTGTTGTGAGGTCATTTTTAATATAGCACATTATATTCTACGAGAGGAAAAGAGACAGGGATATACACAACTCTGTCCGTATCGTCAAATTTAGAAGCCTACAACTGGCTAATTTTTAGATCAATTTTTGAATTTCTTTCACGACTGGTTTTTAATTAATTTATATTTCACAAAATTCAACGAAAAATAACAAAATTCAGAATGTGTCAAATACCGTATTGAATTTCCCTGATTGTATTGATTACAGGATAAACGCTGTTTTTTACATTTTTCCAAACTGAGGAAATGAAATGATATAAAATTAGAAACATCAATGCCAAAAAAGAAACAAATAAATAAATGCAAGAAATTAGGAAATCAGCGTACACGAGTATAAAATAGTAATAAAAAAAACAGTTAACTGCCATGCCTCTATAGGTAAAACAAAAAGAGGTTTGGCGCCTATGCGCTAAACGTATTGTCGGGTTATTTTAACGCTTCTATTAATAATAATATACTTCGATATTTTAAAATTGCATAGTTAATAATGAAATTAGCTAATAGTATTTAGGTATGAAAGTAATGCCCATTTGTTTCTTTTGCAGTCCAGATGGCATAAGCCGGTATTTTAAGCGATTTTGTCACATACAAACCACACGACCGCTCCGAGCTGTGTCTTAGATTGCACTGACAGCCGTGTTTTAATACTACGCATTTTATGCGTAGTTTTCGTGGATACACCCGCGCGCGTATTCTTCCCTTCTGGAGTACTCATTATTCTAGGGGTCCTGTTTTAACAATAACTTGCGATTGTGTTTTCTACAGAAAACCATTAGAAAAATGGCAAAATTATTTACTTAAAACACAAATTAAAAATGGCAAAATTATATACTTCACCATTGATTTTTACTGAAACAATACAACAGCGACAACTAAACATAGCGATAATATAACGATAGCAACAACTAAATATGTGCACAGTGCGTAACGATACTCCTAGAGTTAAATTGACAATGAGATATCCAGTGCTTCAATGCTAAACCCCAATCCAATCAAATTTCAATGTACACTCGATGGTCGTCCTCATCGTAATGGATGTGAGGCACCAGAATGTAGGAAATACTTAATAATACAAATATAATATTAAAAGCGTATTGCTGTTGTTTTCTATTTATTATAACTATTTATTATACAATTTTCTACTGATTATATTTACAATTATTTTATTTTATTAACGATATATGACAAATAAATCTAGTTAATGTGTAGAAATCGCGAAAATTTTGCATTGTGTTAATTAATGTCCGTTATTTTTTTATGGTTCTTAAAGAAAGTTAATCCAAATTTTATTTATTGAAAAGAACTTTAACCACAATTAAATGAAACTACGCGATATAGTATTATTTATACTTTCTTTAAGTTCTTTACCACGACCTAGGTTTCGTTGTATTACAACATCTTCAGGCGGGTTATTAGCAAATATCTTTGTTAATAGCCCACCTAGGTCGGGGTAAAGAACTTAAAGAAAGTAGAAATAATACTACATCACGTAGTTTCATTTAATTGTGGAATGTAGACTGCTTACCTAATATACATATGTCCGCATCAACTACCATGTTATCCAACTAGAGGAAGAGCACCAATAAACTAAAGGAAGCATAACAAGTGGGTGCAATGAAAAAGTAATCGATAATACGAAGTAGCCACTGTATCCATGTAGAATAATATATATATATATATATATATATATATATATATATATATATATATATATATATATATATATATATATTTATAATTAGCCAAAACGCGCGGCTAAACTCTAAAAAAATTCTAGATAATATTTTAAAGATCTACTAAATAAGTCAGAAGCTACTTAAATAATTCAATATCAAATTTGGCCCACAGGTTGACCCAGTTACCAATTATTCTATAGGATCATTTTATTTCAGAAATCTAGCAGTCCCTTTAATAGCTAGTGTTATAATAGGTCTAGCTTTCATATTTTTGTATTATCTAGTTTTTTTCGGTATCTAGTTGCACACGCTTCTGCGCATAATCAACGTTCCCTAAAATTATTTTCCCTCTTATTAGTTTTTACATTGCGTGTCTTTCAACTTTTCCAAAGATGCTAAAAAAACAATTAGGATTATTTGTTGTCAAGGCGCACGTAACTCATTCGTAAATCTTTCGAACTCATTGATTTAGGTAATCATGCAATCTTTATGTTCTAAAGCCATGTGAATTGGATGAAGTTCAACTGAAAAATCTACATTCAGAGTGAATTTTGAAAATTTAAGGAATAAAGCTCTTCCATTTTTAATTCTTACTTTCGTTAGTCACCGAAAAACGAATAATATTTTAGAATACATATGCAAAAATTATAATAATCTTCGTTTGTAGTTTTTTGGATTAGAGTTTGTAGTTTTTTGGAATTAACTTTTCTAGATTTATGGAATCTAGAATATCAACTAAAATACATTGTTTAGAGAAGACAAATAATTTGAACCGCAAAATGGGTCTCGCTTAATTCAATACATTTCATTAAGTAATGAAATTTATTTGTACTTAAATGAAACTACGTGATGTAGTATTATTTCTACTTTCTTTAAGTTCTTCGCCACGACCTAGGTTTCGTTGTATTACAACATCTTCAGGTGGGCTACTAGCAAAGATGATGGGCTATTAGCAAGATCTTTGCTAATAGCCCACCTGAAGATGTAATACAACGAAACCTAGGTTGTGGTAAAGAACTTAAAGTAAGTAGAAATAATACTACATCACGTAGTTTCATTTAATTGTGAATAATGAATTTCTACAAAATTAACGCCAAATATATTCAATATTCGAAATTTATTTGATTAAGTTTGGGCGGTCTATTTTGGTTCGCTCCGTTGTATTTTTAAGTTGGGTATTTTTTGAACATTTTTGCTACTAGATTGTTTTTCATGTCTTTTACATCCTAATGGATGTAAAAGACATGAAAAACAATATATTCGCAATATGTTCTCTGTTTTATCATAAATAGGTATTAAATTGATATTCTAAGGCATATATGAGAAAAGTGATGCAGGATTTTAAGGCTCCAAACACCAATCCATTTAAATTTTTATTTTTTTATCAAAAGTGGTTCAACTTACAGGGAAATGACCAAAATGACATGTGTTAGGTCTGTTACGAAATATTTTTGATGGATTTGACCAAAATAACTTTGTTGTTTCCTGTGGTAAGCAATAGACTGTGCTGTATTCTGTTTGCTATTAATTTCTGACTGTAAACGAGTGGGAGAATACAAGTATATATTTTTAAAATTAAGAAGTCATAATTTATGATAATTTGTCTCTGTACTACAGTTCTGCAGTTCAATGCTCGTGTCGTAGAGACTACAAAGAGTACTTGAACCCAATATACCAGAACACATATCATTAAAGTTTTGCGCAAATGCCGTTAAAGTTTTGTTTTCCCTTGAAACACGTTAAATTTTTTCTTTATCTAACTCTACTATCCAACCATTCAACGCGGGATAAGGATCTATTTGAGATATTAATAAATATTGAATATATTTGGCGTTAATTTTGTAGAAATTAATTATTCACAATTAAATGAAACTATGTGATGTAGTATTATTTCTACTTACTTTGAGTTCTTTACCACGACCTAGGTTTCGTTGTATTATAACGTCTTCAGGTGGGTTGTTAGATCGTTGCTAATATCCCACCTGAAGATGTTGTAATACAACGAACCCTAGGTCGGGGTAAAGAACTTAACGAAAGTAGAAACAATACTACATCACGTAGTTTCATTTAATTGTGAATATTAATAAATAATGAAATAAAGTATAAATCAATGCCAAATTCATCCCGGTCCCAAAAGATTAAATAAAAAAACACGTAGACACAATATGACTAAAAGGACAAAAGTCGAACAGCGTTAAAGTTAAAATGTATTCTCAAATACACTATGGGAAGAAAACTATTTACATGGTCCATATGTCGGCACAGTGGAGTGCTCCGAGGTACATTAGTTCGAGACGGAACTGTGGCGATTTTGGTCTCAACGATCTATGAAACCTTTGAACAAAAACGCGAAATAATAGAAACACCATGAAATCGTTGCGTGTATCGACTTTAAATCAAACGTAAATCGCATTTCACTAAAAATAGCAGAAAGGCAAATTTACTACACCAAGGATAAAAAGTAATCGTACTGTGCCGTACTGTTTGCGTAAAGGAGAAAGTTGCTATAATAAGTAGACAGCAGAGTGGAAAAATATTTTAAGAAATTTTAAAAATTACTCCAGGCAATACTAACTTCATATTGTTATAGGTAATACTAACTTCTATTGCCTCTCTATGTTTTATTGTTTTTACGATTTTGTATCTCAAAAGGAAAAACGGAACCCTTATAAGACCACTCACGTGTTCGTCTGTCACAGCCGTTGACGTGGAAATTTGGAATATTGGCACAGTAATAAATATTAATCCACAAATATCTCAATAGCTAAGAACGAAAAATATTTACACTGAAATTGTAGGGGCCCTCCCCTGGAAGAAGACAAATTAAGTACTCGAAAAATTTGTTTGTATATATAGTGTATACATACACACACACACACACACACACATATATATATATATATATATCAATTTAAATATATCCCTCCCTCTTATTTCCGAAACTACTCAACCTAAAATTATGAAAAATAGTGTTTTTATAAGCCTGTGTCTGGTGAGGAGACACGAAAATAACGTGCATATAACATATATTTGGAAAGTATCTTTAGTTACTGTTCATTATACTGGATAAGCAATTAAATAAAACGTTATTGTAAAGATGTCAGATTGTTAAATATGTGAGTACTTAGAAATGAAAAGAAAATAAAGAGTGGTGGAATGAGTACACAAGGTGTTGGCTATTTTAATTATATTGGAAGCGGTAACCTCCAAACCTCCACAGAGGCAATCATTGCAACTTCTTATAATGATACATCAATAAAAATGTATACTGGGCTCATCCAAAAATTTATGGGTAATTAACTTCGGGAAAAGTTGCTAAGTATCGCTTAGCCATAATATTGCCTTTTACGACTATGTGTTGCCACAGTAATTCTGTAGAAAATATGAAAAATAGGAAATGGGCAAGATATCACTACTATAGCCAGACATATGAAAACAAAACACAAAAAATGTCCATAAAGTAGCAAATAATATCACTTCTTAGTTATACAATACTACAAAATCTTATAATTGTCTTTCTGTGCTCCCAGCGGGAAAATTAAAGCTTACTAAGGATTATTGCAAGAAACAGTCTTTTTAGTTATATTCAGATAACTCTTTATTTATAAACTAACACTTTGGTTATTTAACTTTTACGTTGTCATAATTTCAGTAAAGAAACTAAAATTTAGTTTAAAAAAGTAAGCTTTAAAAAAAAATGCCTATTGTCTCAATACTCCGCCTGTCGGGTAATAAAAGTTCATTTACTTATCAAAAGGTGCTCAATTGCCAAATTGTTGCCAAATGGCTGGCAAATGGCCAAGAACATTTATCACATTTATAGACGTTTGTCGGAAGTACATTTTTTGAGAAGTTTCTATGGTAATGGTGATAAGGGAAAGGTCCTATTGCTGTGAAGAAGCAGTAATTGTCAGCTGTGGGAGATGAAGATTATTAGTATCATTTCTAGTCCGTATAGTGTTAGAGCTGGCTGGATTTTGAGATACCATAGAATGTTTATCAGAAAATATTGTGTAATTTATATGAAAAACTTGGTTTTTTAATTCAAATACTTCCTTGCCCAATGATGCAACTATATTTATGAAGAAACCCGGCCATTTTATAAGGAGTTAGTTTTATCCTAGCTGTATACTGTCTTAACTTTGTCCAAAAAATCACACCATACGTGATGGGACATTCACCGATATTTTTAAAAAGAGAGAGAGAGAAAACAATGATATAAATAAAGTCCCATAATGTTGCCATAGTTTTGTCTTTTTTGTTATACCACTCTCTAGAATAAAATTATATCGGAACTCTACCGCGGTATTTAACTGCTCGATCTCTTGATCGCGTTCGCACCAGAATGTAATTTGTTTACGACGAGTAAAAGTAAATTTGTGGAAATGTGTCATTGCTATCTTTTATAGTTGTTTTATAGTGTTTTTATATTCAAGTTTAATCTATAAGTTTAAATGTTGTTAAGCTATTAATTTATTATCGTTACAAACAAATTACACTGTGATATATCGATAAATGTATGTAAATAAATAAAGAAATATATAATGAAGATAAAAACGTTATTATTTCTTAGCTGGCCCATTTGAATAAATTATAGAATTATAACTAGAAAGTACTAAATTAAAATTGAAAAATTTGTGTTTCTCTTTTCGGGTTATGACATTTCTCGCTAACCACGCTCAAGAATTTCAAATTCATTCAAGAATTTCATTTCTTTTATTAGTTTCTTCCGTTTTACCTATATATGGCATATAGGATCTAGCCCCTAATAACTTTATTAATATAAGATTATCGTCTTTAAATCATCTTTTAAACATGTAATTAAAAATTGTAAGGCTCGTTCTATACGAAATAACTGGAGAAAACTGCCGCAGACCATGAAACTACATATATTGCACTTTTTTTTGTTCTTTCTCAAAATTAACCGGCCAGTGATCATAACAGTGTCACTGGCCGGTTATTTTAATAGAGTTATTAAACCTTAAAAAGAAATCAGTGTTTGGGTGGGACCCGTGGGAATATTTAATTTAGTGTATACCGAGATAGTTCTCATAACTTCTTCTCGCCCTACGGAATATCTGTGAACTCGTTTGATTCACGTTTATCAATTCTATCAACTGTGTAAACCTGCACAACATTTGGCTGTAACACTCAAGTAAATAAGATAAAGTGTCATTTATTTAGACAGAGTTAGATGAGAAGGAATATTAAAATACTCATCGTTTTCCATTGAGGTGTCGGGAGCAGGGGTCATTTTGATCAATGACACTTTATCTTATTTACCTGTAACACTCAGGTAAATAAGATAAAGTGTCATTTATTTAGACAGAGTTAGATGAGAAGGAATATTAAAATACTCATCATTTTCCATTGAGGTGTCGGGAGCAGGGGTCATTTTGATCAATGACACTTTATCTTATTTACCTGTAACACTCAGGTAAATAAGATAAAGTGTCATTTATTTAGACAGAGTTAGATGAGAAGGAATATTAAAATACTCATCATTTTCCATTGAGGTGTCGGGAGCAGGGGTCATTTTGATCAATGACACTTTATCTTATTTACCTGTAACACTCAGGTAAATAAGATAAAGTGTCATTTATTTAGACAGAGTTAGATGAGAAGGAATATTAAAATACTCATCGTTTTCCATTGAGGTGTCGGGAGCAGGGGTCATTTTGATCAATGACACTTTATCTTATTTACCTGTAACACTCAGGTAAATAAGATAAAGTGTAATTTATTTAGACAGAGTTAGATGAGAAGGAATATTAAAATACTCATCATTTTCCATTGAGGTGTCGGGAGCAGGGGTCATTTTGATCAATGACACTTTATCTTATTTACCTGTAACACTCAGGTAAATAAGATAAAGTGTCATTTATTTAGACAGAGTTAGATGAGAAGGAATATTAAAATACTCATCATTTTCCATTGAGGTGTCGGGAGCAGGATTATTTTGTGGTGCTGCTAATAGGAAAAAATTCACAATTAAATGAAACTACGTGATGTAATATTATTTCTACTTTCTTTAAGTTCTTTGCCACGACCTAGGTTTCGTTGTATTACAACATCTTCAGGTGGGCTATTAGCAAAGATCATTTCTAATCATTAGCATCTTTGCTAATAGCCCACCTGAAGATGTTGTAATACAACGAAACCTAGGTCGCGGTAAAGAACTTAAAGAAAGTAGAAATAATACTACATCACGTAGTTTCATTTAATTGTGAATAATGAATTTCTACAAAATTAACGCCAAAGATATTCAATATAGGAAAAAATGCTTTAGTATGTGCTCTAGAGCCAAAGCATCCAGGTGAATCCTGGTTCTTCCTGTAAATAAATTCACAAAAGATACTAGGAATACTGGAGTTGGTTTCTATTGCAATTTTGGAGTTTGTTTCGTTTCTTTCCATATATTAGAATAAATTCGTAATTTGATATCTGGTTTCCACATCCAAATCTGTAGTCAATGAATTCATAATGGGTACAAATGATGCATGAAGAAATGCTCAATTTCCTTTTGCGTCGCTGTCTTTATTACCTTTCCGCAATCACAAAATTTTCCTTCGAAATGTTTGTTACTTGAAGAATTCCGATTTTTCCTTTTGTTTTTTCTCGGTAGGAAGTTTTTTTTAACGAGATCACAAAACGATACTGTTTCCTATAAATCAATGGAAAATGACCATTATTTCAATGTTCTTTCTTACCTACCTCTTAACTAAATAAATCATCCTTGTTTACATTTAATGTGATTTTATTTCAATGAGTGTTACAGCCAAACGTTCTGTAAGTTCGATGAATTGTCACATATTTGTATCTTGTTTGTTAATACGATGGCTCACAATTGATAGAAATGCATCCAACGAGTTTACAGACATTCTGTAGTACGAGAAGAACTTGAGAGAATTACATAAAACATTGAATGAATATTCCCGAAATTAAATGATTTCTTAATACTGGTCCCAACCAAACACTGTACTCCTTTTTGTTTTTTTAGCCGTTAGAGTGCCGACGAGACTAACTAAATTTGCCACGAGCGCGATGGCGCTCGCAAAATCAGTTGCTGTTTAGTGCACGGTAGGGGAGGTCGCTCGCATGCATCCCTAATTTTTTATCTTTCTACATGTTACACAAAGTTCAAATTATAATATTATTAGTAATTACAATATAAAAAGAATCCAGGAAAAGAACATTTTTAACCCTTAATGTCGGAATACGAATATAATTCGAGTGAAAATGATCGTTTTTCAAGTTGTGAAAAAGTGATAGTGGGAGTGATATTGTGGTGCGCTCACAATTTGGCGTAATGCAAATTTTGAGTGATAGTGATAATAGTGACGATAACAATTATTTTGCTGATACGACGTGACCTTGATTTCAGTTTTTGTTATAATTTTTGTTCACATTATATATTTCCATAATTTTCTTTATTATCCTTGTACAAGTTTTTATTAAGAAAACACCGAAAAAGTTATTAAAATTGGATAATTTTTGTAAGAGATACAGTTTTTTTTCGAGACAGATTTCTCTGGCATTTTTAAGTATATATAAGTGGCACTAAAACGGTCAATTATTCGTATCTAAATTGTTTCGTATTTTTATAGTAAAATTATCAGGAAGTTGAATCGTCATTGCTTCAATAAAATTTGTAACATAAAATATATAAAAGTGACGTTAGATCGAAAGACGCAAAAATTCAGATTGTTGCAAGAAAAATAAGAGTTAAATTATTAAGCGATACTTTTATCCTATTATGTTAATCAGTGCGATAAGCTTCCTAGAACTAAGTGCACAAAATCAAAGTAGAGAAACCTTATGGCAATGTAAAAGCAAATTGGGAAAATCAAACGTTAAAAATTCGCAAAAATATCTTGCCGTGAATAGGAATTTCTGAACTTCACTAATCCAGCTTCTAATCAGAATAAGGAACTCGATGAAGAAATTGGCAATCGTAAAGATTTACAGAAAGAGATAATAACTTAGGATGAATATGAAAATGAAAGACTGCTTTTTTTAAGGTGTTTATAGAATTAAATCAAGAGGCTGAGTTAATTACGGAACGGAAATGACCCAACACTTTTAAATATAGAGCCAATAACTTAGAACTTTAATATAACAAAGATAAAAGTGAGATGTAGGTTTTGGCAAAGCGATTAGATTTATAGCGTACAATGAAGAAAAAAAGATGTTAATTAAAATTGTTATAAATATAACAAAGGAAAAACATAAACTGATTGTTTCTATAAGCAGAAATTAAAAATTAAACGAGGAAATTAGTTTGTAGATTGTATAAAATTAAGAAAAAAGTAATTATTAAAACAGAAGACTGTTTTTATTTTTATTGAAAAGGAAATGTATTTGGTACTTTTTTTTCACAGTTCTGAAAATTTTAGAGTCGGTTGTAAATTCTAAACAGTTTTCAATTTATTCGATGTTAAATTCCTTTTATTGTCAGTATATAAGTATTTGGTAGATCAATATTTATCATTAGCACACCATATCATCGGATTAGCTTTTGCGACGAAATAATTCGTTTAACCGCAATTCCTTTCGTGTGATCAAAAATATCGTTTTTTTATACATTAAAAGTAAAAAAAGGTTATTACAAATATAATTCGAAAAGTATAATTTTAAGTCGGAAACTGAAATCGATCTTAACCTAAAGAGATAATTAGTTAAAGATTTATATTTGTACAATAAGAGAATTGTGTCTAAATTGTACCTAATCAATTTACAGGATTTGTCTTATTCACAAAATATCCACTTTTCTTTTGTCATCTAATATTTTTAAACTTCAATATTTCCATGTTTAAAATCATAGTTTGGTTGGCAATAGTGCTTGCGACAATATGTCCCATTTTCAATATTCTATTTTACCATCATCATGATGGTAAAATGTAGCATTCATCTTGGTCTGAAAGAAAAGGGGTGTCGATCGTATGGTTGACAACATAATATGTTTAGCATTTTTAGAATATGTACCATATACGACATGCGTCTATTACGGTTCTGCTCACGGCAATTGGTACAATAAAATATGAGGCAAAATCGTTTTCACGTTATTTACGTTTGTAGTGTAAACAATTTATTATCGGGCCTCTTTGACTCATTTTCACGCCAATTCACCGACATTCGAATGTCAGAATACGATAGTAACTGTTTCTTTCCTTTCTTTCTTTACATAACAATATATTACATACTGCAATATAATATAAGACATTAACTTGTAACTTTTTTTTCGTTACAAAGAATATTAAACTCATCGATTTATACGCTGGACACAATACTTTTCGCTTTGACCATAAGTTCCCGCCTCGCCGCGCCAAATCTATTGTTTTTTTCGTGTAAGCTTTTTACGTATTTAAGATGTAAGCACCAGTTTTAACAAGGTTTAGCTCTGAACTATCGTGAACTTTTATTCACAAGTAATGATCAAGTATAAGAGATAATTATAATAAAATTCAATACTGTTTGTATGTAGATCGCTGTTTTTATTATAACTTTTTTAAAAATCAGATAGAAAATATAAAATAGTTTTTTTTTTAGTTTATATTGATTTTGGTATTACTGACGTAAGATCTCTTTCCCCACTATATTGCGAGTGTGACGTGAATTTTCTTGGGGTAGAAGCACTTTAATGTCTTTGGTCTTTCTAATCCAGAAAATGCCACATACTGTAGAAGATGCATAGTCAAGAGTCCATTCTAAAGGAACGTACTTCTTTGCCGGATCGTCTGCCAGAGACGACTCTTGCTTTTATCATTTTATTGCACTTGCCACAATTAGTATTGTTCCGTTATATTTTTTAAAAGGTTACTACATAAAAATATCGAATTCTTTAAATTTATTTTCTGCAGGAATTCCGTTCTGAACTCAAATGCTCCTCTTAGTTTCCTGTAATAAAGACTGAATGGTATGGTTGTCATTATTTTTAGTTAAAGAAAAACGCCTGAAAATGAATTTGTTCCAAGCTGTCCGACTCTCATCGATCAATTTCTATATCTAAAATAACTCTAAGCTGTGATTTTTATCAAAACGAAAAACGAATACAAATAAGTAAGTACACTTTTAAGTTTAGTTAGGTTGCTTAGGTAAGTATAGCTTTGGGTTGATTAATATGACACGGAAGTTAGGCTTTTTACAATGCATATTTGTAAATAATGTTTTTTACCATTTTAAGTGTGCGTGAGCTTACATGCGAGCGAGTCACTTAAAACTGATCGTGTCTCAAGTCAACTTCTGTAAATTTGAACCCCCTTCCTAATTACACATATGGATATCCCAAATATCATCTCCCATTATAAAGGACCTTTGAGAAAGTGCAGTCTCTTTCAGTATTGGATGTTAGTATTGATCGTCTTAAAGGAATCTTAAAGTCTTGCAAGAAAATTCGAAGACTGCTATCTTCGAATTTTCTTCATATTATGGTTCTCCCAGAGAATATTCTTTCTAGACATCTGGCTATTCATCGGTACCCATCGACTCCACTTTTTCTCCAATTGGAAGTAAAATTGTTTCAGAAATAGTATGCCGGTATCTCGGGATGTAGCAGGATTTTTGCAGACAACTACTTGATATAGTTCGATAAAAAAATAGAAGCATATTTTTCGAAGGATTAGTTATTTTATTGGCGAAATTTATCTATTTGAAATCTTCTTTTGACGGGTTTCTAGACGAAACCCGCTCCTCAACGAATCCGAGAAGCGCTCATCGATCAGAGACCCGATATTCCACCATACCCGCTTCGAACTACTTATATTCTATCCACATTTCCATTTCATATATCCTCACTTCAGCTTTTTTATTCCTTAGAGCGAAAGTAACCTTACCAGACCCTTTATACTTGGAAACATATTTTATAGAGCTACAATATTAAACATTGAAGTGAGCATTAAATATTTTTAAAAAGGCCAAGATTATAAGGAACTAATCAAATGTTATTAAAATCTACTTCATTTATATTTACAATAAAACTAAGATTATATTTACGATAAAACTAAGATTACATTTAAATACGATAAGAGGGGCGCTTCCCATATTGCGAAACGTTTATTAATTTCACTCCTCTATGAATAAAACTTCATTTTACTTCTTAGAGGTTGATTTCCAAAAAAATTGTAATATTTTCGTTTATTTACTTTTTAGAGCACCTTCACGATGTTAATGGGTCCATCTATCATTCTTTCTCCACACCAATTTTAAACCTCCATGACACTTCTTTTTTCACAAGTTTCTATTGGGTTGTGCGTTAATAGATGAGTCAGTCAATCAGAATATTCTTTTATTTATACTGATCATTAAAATATATCTGTTTTTCAGAAATTCTCTTTGTTACGAAATGTAAAAACTTTAACACTACAATATCTTCATATTTTTCTAACTATGGGTGTCAGAATTGGACAGGAATATAGTAGTTTTGTTAATAAGATTATTAATTTATTAACATCAAACCATCTATAACGATTCTGGCGTTAACTAGGTATTAGTTTTAAGATGCTGCATTTTTCTAAGGTGATTTATGGCATCTATTCCTAATATTTTTGTGACTGATTCATGTTACTTAAAAAAACACTATTTGAAATTGGACTAAATCGACCAATAATTGATAATCTTAACTTAGTTCGCAAGTTTGTTACTAATGGGTACGGGTATCAAACAATTGGGTGCCGAACATTTTTTTTAAGTAGAAAAAATGAAAAAAAAACATAAATCTCATCACTTTAATTCACGCTATAATTTATTTTCAATGTTCATGATTTTTTTTTAGATTTTACAAGATCCTGCCGCTCGTGAACGTAGTCGTAGTCGTTACTAGTTCTCAAATCAGTAAAGGTTGATTTACATTTTGTTTAGTTACGTAGCGAGTTAAATTGTGATTCGGGCGAGTAAAGTCCTTATAGTTTTTGGACATAAATTAACCAGTTAACCCAATAAGGACTTAACTCGCCAGAGTCGCTAGTTAACACGCTAACTAAATTAAGTGTAAATCGCCTTAACAGACGCGTAGTGACGCCACTTGTGGAGTGCAACAAATTTATAGCCTATTCGCATTATCTTGATTACTTTTATTATATTTAAAATGAAAATATGTGTTCAATATTTGTTTGGTTTCAATATTTGTTAGTTTTCTTCCTATTGTATTATTAAAATTACGTTGTTGTAGCAATAATAAATATTAGTATCACTTCAATCTTAATTAGAATTTCATCCATTAACCAGGCCAGTTAACTAGAATAGCTATGTACAATGACTTAATTTTTTATATAGGGCTTTATCAAGGTAGCAATAACTCGTGATTATTAATCAATGCCTTTTGATATGCACTTTGGTTGGTCTAGTTGGTCTGATTGGCAGGTAAATTAAAAACACACCGTAAAAATATAACCATTAATGTCATATTTTCCCGTAAATAAGAATTTATATACAAGAAAGTGACTTCTCTGATACTTTCTAAAGCTACTGACACGCTTGCACATTTCGTTCTTTCCAGAATTCGTGTAGTTTAGAAGTAAATAATTTAGGATATATTGATGAATACCAGTGATAAATATGACAATTAAGGGTACAGTGATTTTAACCTGTTGTAAATTAACATGTTCTAGAATATAACTATGTCCTTTTAATGAATCATGACAAACTATCTGAACAAACCGACATTGTATGGGGCGACGAATACGACATTTCTTGCTTTCGTTCATGGATATTACTTTAAAGCCACCTCTCGACTTTTTTTAAATAATAAGGCATCACAAAACGAATGTTGGAAAATATTACTGTACTTTAGTATTTAGCCTTAAAAAATAAAATATTTATATATCTACTATTATTATATACCTACTACTATTTCTTGTTCATACATACTGTTAAAAGAGT
Source organism: Druceiella hillmani (assembly GCA_039881145.1). Lineage (NCBI taxonomy): Eukaryota > Metazoa > Arthropoda > Insecta > Lepidoptera > Hepialidae > Druceiella > Druceiella hillmani. The sequence goes on along the minus strand of JAYKKI010000006.1, from coordinate 16,430,610 downwards.
CACGAATTTTTGAACTTAATGATCTTCCAATAAAATAAAGCAACTAAGACTTTATTTTCTAACTAGCTTTGGCATATTTAGAAAATATTATTATTATAAAAATTATAAAAGTTAACTTTTTTTAAGAAATATCAAATGGCCATATCTAATTTCAGTTGGTTGATTGCGTTAAAACTTAACCTTTAATGTTACCAGAGTGTTATGTGTTGCCAGAGCTAACAGAATCCATCAGTAAAAACGTCATCGAATTTTTTTAGCTGCTGTTGTGTGAACAAATGATCAGGTTCCATTAAAATATTTGCAAATGTTAATTTTTCATAACCTAAATGTATTCAGTAGATTCGGAAATAAAAAAAATATTTGTGTATGCCTCATAAGCAAATAGTACCCATAAGATATATAATTTAAAAATAAATTAAGGTCTCTACCCCGTCTTGAAACGTCATATTTAAAAATTAAAAAAGTTAGTAAGAATATATTGGTCAAAAGACGCATTTTTATGCCAATTTCAAGTTCGACATGGTTTCTGAGAAAATTAGTTGAGAATATATAAAACTATAAGTATATTGCCTACTATACGTTCAATAGGCGTAAAAATACGGCGTATAATTAAAGAATTATGACATCTAGAATCATCGCTATAACTTCCTACAACCTTTGCATGGGATTCTAAAAAGCCTATTTTTAACATTTCTGAACATATCGTATGTAAAATTATTAAAAACAATTTACCCTTATAATTGGTCCTTTCAAAAGTTACCCCACACAATATATGGAGTTTAAAAAAATTGTATTCTTATTACTTTTGAGTGTAAGCTTCTGAAGTATGTGGAGATTAATATGTTTTACTACTATGTCAAATTATAACCTTTTACGTTAACCGGTTTTTGAGAAAACAAGGTTATAACAAACAGACATATATGTGAGTGTTATTATAAGGTTTCCGTTTTTACGTTATCAGTATTATTAATTACATCTAATAGTAATTTTGTTTTACCATGACTAAGAATGGTTAATCCAACTATGATTACACTAATAGTGTAGAAATACATCGCGGATATTTTTATTCAGAGCTGCCACAATACGGTATTACAAAATATAAACCGAAAAAATATTTGTTTGAATAAATCTTTTTTTTCACTTTTGCTATCGCGTCAATTTAAATTGTTTTTATCCAATTAATAGAAGAGGACATGAACATTTTACTGCTTTTTCCGCATTTTAAATTGAAATACAATTACTTGGAATGAATGTTCTCTGAAATGAATGAAGGTTTGATTTTTTTCCTACATCACAATTATTGTACTACGTAGTCCCAGAGTTTAGAGTAAAGTTGGCAAAAATGGTGATTTTTTGTCAAAAATGTAAACGCTCACTTAGCCCGCTCACTGGCTTCTTATGGCCCGAGTGTTGATAATTGCATTCCCTTCGAGAATATTCAATTGAGATAAAACACATCCTAGATTTCAATCTGAAATCCATTTCTGCGAAAGTCCCATTAAAATTCATCGAACAATATTTGTGTATTGCTCTAACGAAAAAAATAGACAAACAGGAGTCTTGAGAAAATTTTGGTTTCTACTCGATCTTTGACACGTTTCAACATAATTTTTTTAGAAATATTCGATGTACAAAGAAACCCGTCTCCTCTTCGCCTCGAAAATATTTAAATACTTCAGCTCAAATGATTAATAAAGCATGCTCGATATGACGACAAGTACCATTCTAAATTTAATTTAAATTTTACATTTTTTAGATTGTTATCGAAAAAAAATCTATTCTTGGGTCTTTAATATCCAAGGTTTTAAACCTCTATACAATGACTTTAAGTTAAATAAACATATCATTAGCACTCTGCAAGTGGCTCGCAAATAATCGCCTTTTCTATAAATAATTAACTAATTAACGTTAAATAATTAACGAATTAACGATTAAAGTTAAACAATTAACGATTAGTTTTAAATTACGACCCATAGTGCATGATTGTTCGATATCAGTGCACGGTTTTATTAAAATAAATATGTTAGGAAGTATTTGAATTGCCAGATTATTACCAGTGTTAAATCTAGGAATAACATTTTATTTGTGATTCCTTGGTTTGTCCCAATGCGCAATGCTCGTAATCGCCACGCTGGGAAACGGCTTGACGATCGCAGCTTCTCGCATCAGTGGCGCTACTACCCATCACTGATCTGTAGCATTTTAGCTATGCGATTAAAATATCACTCCAGCCTCCCTCGATAAGAAGCTGAGAGTGGAATCAACCACCTTGTGATGCGCCGTGCCACCTAAGGTTCTAAGCTTGTGATAAACACAACACAGCACGGCGGCAACTAATTACAGATAAATTATGTTTAATTTTAATTTTTTAAGATGCTTATTTTTCATATATTACAAAATTATTGACACAGTGAAATAGCAACGTTTAGTTATTCCTTGTTACACCGTAGCAATAAATATGATAAGATCAAACAATTATTTGTGGATTAGAACAATGTCGCCCATTTTTATGAGGCAACAGGATAAAATGGGACATCATATAAGTACATAATATTAATGGTTTCTCTACTTCCATAATTTAAAGTAGTTTTATTATTAAACACAACTTTTACCCGCCGCTAGTTGGCGCAGATTACGGACATAGGTTTATGAATTTAATTTTTAAACTTTTTTCGCCTTTTTGTCCGACTGCGGCACCGCAAAGAAAGCATTATCTTTATCGGTCTCTGTATGTATGTGGGTGCTTCCGGATGTTATTCTCTAGGGCAAGAACAATGCATTGTTAGAAGCGAACTAATCTTCCGGGTGCTCTTAAGTAGGTTTTAACATCGCTATCCATACAATATGGCGGTAATAGTCGCCATTATATAATTAATAGTCGTATAATAGGAGTATTAAATTAAAAAGTATTGAGGAGTAATTTTCAAAAATATGATATATTTTGTATAAATAAATACGATATTTAATAAACATATTTGAAAACTCTCCAAGTAACGTTACTAAGAACTCAGTTTTGAAGTCTTCGGTAATGTTGAAATTAAAAATCTGGTTTATCCTTAAGTTGTTAGTTAGCACTCTATGACAAAATCCTGAAAAAATCAAGGAAAAGCAATGTTTATTCTGGCAGTTCCCCCATACACAAAAGACTACTTCAAAATTTTATGTATTGTTTAAAAACGTTGAATAAAAGTGAAAATATTAAGGAACTAATTTACACCGAGCTTTGGGTGCTTATGAATAACACTAATGAAATAAATAATTAGGAAAATACAAACACGACTGATATCTAATTATGTAACAACTAACGTCCGATATAAATATGCTGCAACATCAAACAAGTAAACAGAGCAACATGTGCTGCAACATAAAACAACTAAACAGAGCAACATGTGCTGCAACATAAAACAACTAAACAGAGCAACATGTGCTGCAACATAAAACAACTAAACAGAGCAACATGTGCTGCAACATAAAACAACTAAACAGAGCAACATGTGCTGCAACATAAAACAACTAAACAGAGCAACATGTGCTGCAACATAAAACAACTAAACAGAGCAACATTTGATGTAAGAAATATCGTTATCTTATTCTTTTCTTCTTCACAATCCCTAATCGCATTTTAGGACTTTCAAGTAAATATTAAACTGTTGTATGAATTTGATTTAATTAAATTAATTCTATTTTAAATGGACTTGAAATTAATTATCAGAATTGGTACTTATATTACCAGTCATTTGTTTATGAGGATTATTCTACTACTAATTTCATTATCGATTGGCGCAATATCTTTTTAGCAGATCATTCGATTATGGAAATCATTCATAATCGCCAACCACTACTGGTTGGCATTTCAGGATATTTATATCGCCAGCCACTACTGGTTTATGAGGATTCTTCAATTACTAATTTCATTATCGATTAGCGCAATATCTTTTTAGCAGATCATTCGATTATGGAAATCATTCATAATCACCAATCACTACTGGTTGGTATTGCAGGATATTTATATCGCCAGCCACTACTGGTTTATGAGGATTCTTCAATTACTAATTTCATTATCGATTAGCGCAATATCTTTTTAGCAGATCATTCGATTATGGAAATCATTCATAATCACCAATCACTACTGGTTGGTATTGCAGGATATTTATATCGCCAGCCACTACTGGTTTATGAGGATTCTTCAATTACTAATTTCATTATCGATTAGCGCAATATCTTTTTAGCAGATCATTCGATTATGGAAATCATTCATAATCACCAATCACTACTGGTTGGTATTGCAGGATATTTATATCGCCAGCCACTACCGGTTTATGACGATTCTTCAATTACTAATTTCATTATCGATTAGCGCAATATCTTTTTAGCAGATCATTCGATTATGGCAATCATTCATAATCACCAATCACTACTGGTTGGTACTGCAGAATATTTATATCGCCAGCCACTACTGGTTTATGAGGATTCTTCAATTACTAATTTCATTATCGATTAGCGCAATATCTTTTTAGCAGATCATTCGATTATGGAAATCATTCATAATCACCAATCACTACTGGTTGGTATTGCAGGATATTTATATCGCCAGCCACTACTGGTTTATGAGGATTCTTCAATTACTAATTTCATTATCGATTAGCGCAATATCTTTTTAGCAGATCATTCGATTATGGAAATCATTCATAATCACCAATCACTACTGGTTGGTATTGCAGGATATTTATATCGCCAGCCACTACTGGTTTATGAGGATTCTTCAATTACTAATTTCATTATCGATTAGCGCAATATCTTTTTAGCAGATCATTCGATTATGGAAATCATTCATAATCACCAATCACTACTGGTTGGTATTGCTGGATATTTATATCGCCAGCCACTACTGGTTTATGAGGATTCTTCAATTACTAATTTCATTATCGATTAGCGCAATATCTTTTTAGCAGATCATTCGATTATGGAAATAATTCATAATCACCAATCACTACTGGTTGGTATTGCAGGATATTTATATCGCCAGCCACTACTGGTTTATGACGATTCTTCAATTACTAATTTCATTATCGATTAGCGCAATATCTTTTTAGCAGATCATTCGATTATGGAAATAATTCATAGTCACCAATCACTACTGGTTGGTATTGCAGGATATTTATATCGCCAGCCACTACTGATTTATGAGGATTCTTCAACTACTAATTTCATTATCGATTAGCGCAATATATTTTTAGCAGATCATTCGATTATGGAAATCATTCATAATCGCCAACCCCTACTGGCATATATATAGCTTATTAATTATAAATTATATCAGTCAATAGGGGTTGTTTATGAAGTTGTTTATTTTATGTCTATTGTCCAATTGTAGTAATATGAGGGTAGTACTGAAAGATCTTAGAACTGGTGATTTATAAAAAAAAATCAATTCAAATTTCCAATAAAATTGTGTTGGACCACATCAGGGTAAATTTGACACGAGACAATTTTTGCGCGGTTCGTGATAAAGACTGAGAGTTGAGTATCTCATAAGTAAGGTTAGGTATTGGTACGAGTCAAGTACAGAAAAATCTACGTGAATATTTCGACGTCAAGAAGCTTTCTGCTAGGTGGATAACCCATCATTAGACCGAAATTTAAAAACATCACACAAATGCTGTATTCAACATCCTCACAGATAACGAAAGTTGTATAAACTGCAACGAACTCGAAACTGTTTCCTTTTAGAGAGGTGCTTGCAAAAGTGAAGAAATTACCAAGTTGAGGAAAAAAATGGTCACCTTTTTATCGGGACAAACATTTTATTTGCAACGATTGTTCTAGAAAATAAATGAATATTTATTGCAGATTGACATACCAGCAATGTTTGTCTGTTGTTTTGAAAAAAGTTCAAGATCAACGCTCTCGCAGTAGAATTATTCATTATTATGACACGCTCAGCCAGATAAACGACCAAAATTTAATTACGTTGGATGTAGACGCTGTGGGTTATATGCCATACAGCCCCGACCTCGCACCATTCGCTTTATATTTATTCCCAAGAATAAAAGATAAACTGCGAGGAATGCGATCCCCGAACAGCAAAGAGGTTGTCTTCAAAAATGCCGAGGAAGAGACATCTAAGAAAGTCTAAGAAGTACATAGAGTACCAATTGAAAAACAATAAATCAATCACAAACTTGCTAGTTGGTACTATTTTCTATATACCAAATACTTTCATTGTTACATTTCGTAAAATTATTATGTAAACCAATAAGCGGCACTAGCGCGTTTGTGTTTCCGGAATTAATATTTTTGAAGTAAAACTTCTTTACGCACGCTTGAATTGGGGAGTAAGCTGGTAAATGCGTGACGAGAGCGTTACGAAAAGTGTGATCGAGCGAGGCGAGCGGAAGTTGAGAGGGACAATAAGTTAGTGAAGACAAAAAGAGAGAATTACGTTTCGTATATTACTGTAGGGACAAGAGAGAGAGGTGCGAGTACACATTTTCTTTCTCTCTTTCTCTCATAGCCAGTTATGTTTCATATATCTAAGACCCAGTGCAAGCCTATTGTATGTATCATACTATAGGAGCAAGAGAGAGCAGTGCGCGCGCACATTTTCTTTCTCTCTTCCTCTCATAGCCAGTGCATGAATTATATATATATATATATATATATATATATATATATATATATATATATATATATATATATATATATATATATGCGAGTTTGCTAGCGTTACGCGAACGGTTGTTTTTTTTATTATTTTGTAATTTCATTTCGTTCTTGAACAATTTTATAAATCATTATATTGTTCAATACATTAAATATTCTACGTTTAAAGTGAATAAAATTGTAAATTCATTTTAAAGTTCATATTTTGTGAATTTGAAGTTTTACTTCAGTCGTGTGGTCTAAAGCGCACTCGTTTTTTATTGTTTTTGTATTGCATATATTTTACTTAATCATCCTTATCCATAAGAAGTTTACTACTTTGGTCTCGTTTTGTACTGAATTATATTTAATTTTGCTAATTCATATGTATATTAAATAGAAATAAAATTCACAATTAAATGAAACTACGTGATGTAGTATTATTTCTACTTTCTTTAAGTTCTTTACCACGACCTAAGTTTCGTTGTATTACAACATCTTCAGGTGGGCTGTTAGCAAAGATTCTTTAAAGATTCTTAAAAGAATCTTTGCTAATATCCCACCTGAAGATGTTGTAATACAACGAAACCTAGGTCGTGGTAAAGAACTTAAAGAAAGTAGAAATAATACTACATCACGTAGTTTCATTTAATTGTGAATAATGAATTTCTACAAAATTAACGCCAAATATATTCAATATTAGAAATAAAATTGTTTTTTCCTAGTGTGCAATTGTACAGTTTTAATATTTTTTTAAATTTTAGTACGACGTAGGAATTTGTCAATACAATATTGTTATGGAATTTCTTTACCTGTTAAATAAACTCTCATTTAAAACTTCTTCGTCAAAATTGCATAAACACTTATCCGGAAAGCATCCAATAGTACGTCTTCATACCGCAAAAATACCAGTCAAAAGAACAGTTTAGAACAGGGTTTCCCAACCCTTTTTTTTGTTGAGGCTCCCCGGACTATAAATTATATTTTCATGCCCCCTCCTTTACTTTTTCATGCCACACCCCCCCCCCCCTTGATTTAGTAAATTAAATAAAAATGGTAACTGAAGTTTGTAAATACACACAACACAAACTTACCTTTTAACAGTGAGACACAATAATTTTACACACTCAAACTGATTACTCAGCAAAAAATTTACACCAAAACGTAAAATTTTTCGCAAGTTTGTGGTAATAATAGTGAATATGATATGTAATTTCATTAATTTTATGCATGTAAATTAAGCATTACATTGTAATGTTATTTGTTAATGTTGTTTGTATATTTTTTTGTTTTCTCTTTCTAAAATGCAAACGCCCCCCTTGACATCTCTCGATGCCCCCCTTGGGAGACGCGCCCCCCTGGTTGGGAACTCCTGGTTTAGAATATACATGATATTATATATAACAGAAACTCCGCGCGCATGAAGCCTAAGCGTAGTTATAGATAATGTGACTGTACCTCGCTTACAAATGAAGGTAAGCTCAATTTCTGGAGCGATAATAAAAGTTTAGCGCTACCTGAAAGAAGAACATTAGCCCATTTGATAGATTGGTAGATGCAAAATAGTATGTTCTACTGGAATTGACACAAATAAAACGCTGGACATTCGGACATATTAGTTCTGTGTGGACGTATGTTCTCTAAAGCTAGAAACATTCCTTCTTTAAGATGAACGCATTTAAATTCCATCTAGAAAACGATTTCGAACACACCTAGAAACATTAAACATCTTCTCTTTAATAAAATTACACTAAAAAGTATATACGGTATTTATAAAGTATTTGTATATGGATAGACAAATACAATTAAAAATGCATACGTACAATAATCTGTTTGGGTAAAGTGTATGTATGTTTTTATTTACCTATACGCGTTATAAGGTCCAATATGATACATATATCGACATTAAAATTAATCGATAACATCTCTAATCGTATATCCTTACTACACGCATTTGGCATGCCGTGGACGTAATCAGATCATTAATTATAGTCTCGCAAAAAATAATATGTACTTTTAAATAGCATATGCTTTAACGCCATATGTGCATAAGCAAAATGTGCAGAAGAGTGATGCACTCGTGATTTGAATTGTTTTGTTATCACCCGAGAGGGAGAGTTGGAGAGGGGAGGGGGTGGTATGCACTCCATGTTTAAATTTGAGATTTCCCCATTTTTCCGTCAGTTTAAAGATAGTTTTTATCTTATATCTAGTTGGCTTACACCTTTTTTAATAATAAAAATGGTGTAAGCCAAAGAGAATAGGAATTTCTTCAAAAATTATATTTTAGGTGCTAGAACTCTCTTCCTTTATTAAAAAAAGATTACCAGTTTTTCATGAAAGGTTTTACAATAAATAGTTTTCAGTATATTTAAACATATGCTTTGTTCTTAATTGGTTTACACCGCTGCGTAGGGATCAAAGCGAGAGATCATCTGTAAGTGGGATAACAATTAATATGCGCATATCGATTTACTTCTAAATTGTTATATCATTTATTATAATATTTATTCTATAATTTTTATATTATTATTTGATAACACGCCACAAACGAGATAGAGTTAAGGTCTGATTTGGTTATTTTAAATGGCATAAGATTATTTAAAACGAAATTCTATAAAAAAATTAAAAAACGTGTATGCTTTAGACCACACGATTGAAGTAAAACTTCAAATTCACAAAATATGAACTTTAAAATGAATTTACAATTTTATTCACTTTAAACGTAGAATATTTAATGTATTGAACAATATAATAATTTAGAAAATTGTTCAAGAACGAAATGAAATTACAAAATAATCAAAAAAATCACCGTTCGCGTAACGCTAGCAAACTCGCAAACGAACTACTGACTGAGATATATATATATATATATATATATATATGAGAGTAAGAGAGAAAGAAAATGTGCGCCCGCACTGCTCTCTTGCTCCTACAGTGTGATACAGACAATAGGCTTGCACTGTGTCTTAGATATACGAAACGTAACTGGCTATGAGAGAAAAAGAGAAAGAAAATGTGTGCTAGCACCTCTCTCTCTTGTCCCTACAGTAATATACGAAACGTAAATCTCTCTCTTTCTGTCTTCACTAACTTATATCTGCCTCTCAACTTCCATTCGCCTCGCCCGATCACACTTTTCGTAACGCTCTCGTCACGCATTCACCAGCTTACTCCCCAAGTCAAGCGTGTGTAAAGAAGTTTTACTTCAAAAATAAAATAAAATATTCCTATTGGGTTTCGAAAACAATTTATGAGGGGAATGCACATTCGAACGCATTCCTACGCCGATCGGGAATTAAAAAGACCCAACGAATGTGAATTGACATAGATATTGTTGTAGACTTTGTTCAGATAGACGTTCTTCGTCGTTTTAGTGGCAATTTTCCAAAATTTTTAGTTGAATTTTGTGGACAAAAGTTTCATTTGCTCTGAAGTGATCAATAATCAGTCACAAGTGTCCAAAAATCATGGAGGTAAGAATGTATGGAGGGAGTACCGATTTATTGGAACTCTACAAATATGAAATTAAATCGCAATATTGATGAATCGACGTTAAAATAAATCGATAACATCTTCAATCGTAAATATATGTATTTAAAGTACCTACTACGCATCTCGCAAGTCCTGAACGTAAACAAACGATTACTTATAGTCTCACATTAAATAATATATACTTTTAAATAACATATCGCTTTGTTGACATACGTACATACGCATAATACGCAGAAGAGTGGTATGTAGTTGTGTGTGTGTGTGTGTGTATATATATATATATATATATATATATATATATATATATAATGTGTTTTGTGGTATATAAATATGTTTCTCGCACACATCTCAATATTATAAATTTAACGAAAGAACTGCATATAAGTAGCCAGTTGTGAAATGTTACGAGCAAACAGTACTCTTTATTATAAGTAACCGGTTATTGGTATTACGTCTTAAAATATTTTATATGTTTCTGTATATACCTTGCCTCTTCGGGACAGTTAAAATAATAATAAATCATACAAATAGTAATAAATAACTTAGAAAATGTGGAAATATCAATATAATTGAAATATTATAATAAAAATAATTTATTGTCTTTGCAATAAACAAAGAAAAGTTGAAAATTCAGAATTATTAAAAATAATATCATTGATAGTTATTTTGTACTTTCTAATTAATTTTTTAATTATAACGATGGAAACAAAAATTTATGGCACATAGAAGGTAATTTTTTAACCAATTTATATCTTCCTTGGTTCTTAACTTCTTTATTATTGAAGTTGCAACGAAAAGTTCTCATTATAAGGTTACATAGAATTAGATTCCCTACAAAAAAAAACATGTTCACAAAATAACCTAATGATAACAAAATCGGGGGATAAAGTTTGGCGTTGCAGTTTCAAATCTATCCTCTACATCAAAAATTAAATTATACCACTGGATAGCTAAAGGATCAAAGAATGCATTACGATAAGCGAGAACAGTGACGCATCGCGCGCGGTGGAGGGGGGAGCGCCGCCATTTTGAGGTTATTTTGCTGCGTATCGAGATTTGCAATTAGTATAACTTTTGATTCGGAAAAGCTACGATGTTCGTTTAGGTTTTAATCGTCAGCTGTCGTCAAAATCTATCGATTGTATATAAAACATTAGTTTAAAGTAGTGACAGTGAATATAATAAGGTGTTACAATAAAAAAATATTATCAAAAATATTTTATTTAAAAAATATAACCCGTTACATAGACGTATTCACGTACAACACACGGCCGTGTCCATGACACAGCCACACCCCATTTTTGTAAGTCGCTGTCACCAACAATCACTGATATTCAAATGTCACCATTAAATCTATGCAGAGTTGACAAATATTTAGGAAGTAGTCAACTATCCTAATAAGGAAAAAATTGTTACAATACAGCCTTCATACTTTAATGTCTAAAGAAAACATTGATTCTTCGTTATTGAGATTTTAAGTAAGGGGTCTTCGAGATATAAATATGTTGTTGATAAATATTTGTCTCATTATTTTATAAAGAGACAGATATTTATTAAGTTGAGATTTATCTAAAGTAAGATTTATCTTTATTTATTTATTAAGTTGAGATTTATCTATAGTGAGATTTATCTATAGTAAGATGTATCTTTATCTATTTATTAAGTTGAGATTTATCTAAAGTGAGATTTATCTAAAGTAGGATTTTAAGTAAGGGGTCTTCGAGATATAAGTATGTTGATGATAAATATTTGTCTCATTATTTTATAAAGAGACAAATATTTATTAAGTTGAGATTTATCTAAATGCGCGGCAGCGCGCATAACAAGTACTCGTCAGCTGTGCGCGATCCGCGTCATATTTACACGAAACATTTCGAGTCACTTTTGGGACCCCTCTAACTCAAAACCCATTTGATGTATCAGGTTAAAACTTTACGTATACTATAATATGATAAACGCCGTACGCATTTTTAATTTATGAAGCTTTTATACCTTTTTAAATATAAACATCCACAGATTGCTAATGTTGGCATTGATTCACTACTCGCTCATCAACAAAACCTCTGACCGACTTCCAGTCCAGTTAGAAATTTGAAATTTGGCATGTAGCCAGAGTTTTACATATGTATGAAAGTAAGAAATTGATCGAAGATGAATTAGATGGTTTGACAGTGTTAGTAGTGCAGTTAAAAGTAAAGCATTTGATACGAAACTTAATTAAAGTCAAATTTGAAATTTTTAATTTGTGCTTGAAGATATAGATTTCACTTATTACTATTTTGCACGTTGCGTAATTGGGTATTTGACCAAATTTTTTTTTTCATTAATCATAATTTCAAGGTACAAGCTGATGAAGAGTGAAAAACATTTTTAGTAATCTTAAAAATTGACCGAGTTATAAAAGTATAAATTTAACCTTTAGAGAAGGACGGCGATACTGTGTTGTGAGGTCATTGTTAATATAGCACATTATATTCTACGAGAGGAAAAGAGACAGGGATATATCCAACTCTATCCGTATTTTCAAATTTAGAAGCCTACAACTGGCTTATTTTTCAATCAATTTTTTATTTTTTTTCAAGACTGCTTTTTAATTAACTTATTTTTCACAATATTGTACGAAAAATATCAAAATTTAGAATGAGTCAACTATTCTATTATCGTAACTAATACTTTCTGATATTATAACTAATACTTCCAGTACTGTACAAATGCTAAAAATATCACTACAGGACATGATAAAAAATACTTTAGTGTTAGTAAATTAGAGTCACCGCTAGTGTTTTGAATAGATGGTATTAATTGGTTTTTAAACAAAGTTTAAGCTACTCGTTTACACAAAGTTTAAGCTACTCGTGTATTATTTAGTGAAAATATTTCAGACAACTTTGGCTTATTGAATTACAAATATTATTAATTTTGCTTAGATTTTCGAATTGTAAAGGCGTTTTCCTGCAATAGAACTTATTGCGATTATTTTTCTATTCTCAACAGAAAGTTATAAATCACATCAAAAAAAAATTGGGCAAGTTCTGTTTAGATCATCACGTTAACTGAAAAAAGAATTGAAATTAAAATAACTCTGAATTTCCAAGTTATTTACGTGGAATTAGAATAAGGTAGAAATTTAAAAGGTGCGCATCAACATTTTTAAATACTTAACATAATTTTTATATTAAACTTTTCAATTCCTTTTTCTCCAACATGTTTTACTTGATTATAAGTTAATTATAGTGAATTAGTACTAATTATAGTGATTCGAAATTGCATTATATATAATCGAGTACAAAATGTATATATCGAGTACAAAATAACCTATCTCAGACTATCTTTAGTCATTTCTCGTCAACACGTTTCACGATAGGCTACAAGATTAAATAGAGATAGAACGTTTTTAGTTATTTTTATTTCGAAACATTAACGTTGTTTGGATTCTAACTTCTTCGTTACCACTCTGCCCCTTAAACAGATATAAAGACAGCCCTCCACAAGTTAGCTCTTCTGTTTCTTTCTGCATTTTGATTTTCTTTTTCAAGCTGTATTTTATGCTCGAGATATACATAGTGACATATGTTCCCGTCAACTATTTATTATTAGTACAGATCTACAGATTATCAGGTGCGGTTTCCATTAATGAGTTTCAATTCTAAGACCATCTTAACATAGTAGAAAGTTCAACTGGACTGATGCTTACAGACATGATCTCGTCTGCAAAACGGAGATGGTTGAGGTACTCCTCATTGATAGAAAGTCCTTCTTACCCACGACCTTATTCCTCATACAATGTCACCTATAGAGTCACGTTTTCGTTAATACTTTGCACTATGCCTATGACCTTGAGTCAATTCGGGTTTGGGTCATTGTGCCCACATTTTTAGTGACACGTTTTTGACAGTTTACGTAAGCCATGTTATTTTTGATAGTCTACATAAGCGGTATGTTGCATTAAGCATATTTCTCGATAAGCGTACGGATAGTGCGCACATGTTGGATCTTGCGATATAATCGCTTTGTAAAGCCAGTTTTTTTCCTTCGGACGGTAAACGTAAAATTTATTCGTTAATATTTTTTTGTTAATATCTTTGTTAAAAGCTTGTATATTCAATTTTAAAGGATGACATCAACTCAACATTTTAACAGTAATTTTGTCTAAACTTGGTCTTTTTGTTTTATTTATAGCTTCTCTTATCTCATTTCCTGATATTTATCGGGTATGTACACACTGTACAGATACTTAAAACGTTATATGGAAAGAAGTATTAAATATATTTGGTGTTAATTTTGTAGTAATTCATTATTCACAATTAAATAAAACTACGTGACGTAGTATTATTTCTACTTTCTTTAAGTTCTTTACCACGACATAGGTTTCGTTGTATTACAACATCTTCAGGTGGGCTATTAGCAAAGATCTTCAGGTGGGCTATTAGCAAAGAAGTTATTTTGATCTTTGCTAATAGCTCACCTGAAGATGTTGTAATGCAACGAAACCTAGGTCGCGGTAAAGAACTTAAAGAAAGTAGAAATAATACTACATCACGTAGTTTCATTTAATTGTGAAAAGAAGTACATAATTATAAAAAAAAGTAATATCGCAATATCTCAAACTAAACAAATCAAGACACAAAAATAACAAATATAAGGTATATGTGGGAAAAAGATACATCTAATATTAAAATAAAATATTTTGGATAATTATCTTTTTAAATTTAAAAACCCCAACACTTAGTTTTGTTAAAAAACCGGATAAATATAAATGTTTGTGAATAATTCAAACATTAAAATGTATTTTTAAAAAACCTTTCCGTCAACTAAATTAAACTTAAAAGAAAAACAAAATACAAAACTTACATTTTACGTATAAATTAAACTGTGATTAATATTTAACATAATTTAAATTCAATCGTCTGGAAAGTTAAATTAAATAATGCAGTGATATTTTATTTTGCCACTAAAATAAAATAATTGCACCTCAAATAGTCGTTCTTTAATTATATTTTTTATTTCTATCGATTTACAAATCCGATTAACAAAATTTTAATGAAATCTTTTAAAAAAGCGATTTCAAAAAAGTTAGGTGTTAAAAAGTAAAAAATAATTAACTTAATATAGGTATCTGCCTATTTCCAATAAATAACTAAGTTACTTATTTTTGAAGTTGGTGCCAGCACTATCCAACTTAAACAAAGTTGGTGCCAGCACTAACCAACTTAAACAAAGTTTAATTTAATTTATAATGTAAATTTAAAACTTTAACTTCTAATGTATTAACAATACTATACTATAATATATATATATATATATATATATATATATATATTTATATATATATATATATATATATATATATATATATATATATATAATAATAGTATTGATTGATTCTTTTTCTTTGGAAAATGCCTATGCACAGTAAAACCCGCTGTACAGTAATACCGGTCAATCTCCTGTATCTCGTACAAAATCATTTTCCTTAATGAAACATGTCGCTTTTGCCGGAGATTCAATATTGCCGAATCGTTTCTTAAACCAGTTGATGATACAGGATTACGTAATTAACGCTTTGACGGAAAGTGATGAACATGCAAGACATTTAGATTTGAATAAAACGATTATGTTTGTATATAAATATAATCGTATTATGTTTGTATATAAATATAATCGTATTATATTTGTATATAAATATAATCGTATTATATTTGTATATAAAAAAACAATCCTAAAAAAATACATTGGGGAAAATCAAAATGAAATATTCCCTTCTATGAGAAAATGTACCGGTAAACTAACGGCAATGAGCTTGTAGTGATGCCTCGCCATTCATGTTATTTTATAGAAGTCTATCAAAGTAAAATATACATTTTTGTGTTTTCGTGTTTTACGATTTAAAATGGAAACATGCTTTAATCAAGTGTATACGATAAACTTGCCAAAGATTAAAAAAGAAAAGATGTTGCTTTTCTTTTTGTGAATCCAAATTTTTCCAGCATGGAAAGGAAAAAATATTGCCCGATAAGTATGTTTACTACTTATTTTTCTAAATACATTGATTTATGTTTTATAACAGCAGATCTAGACTTTTCTTGCTTCATTCTTAGTTGAGGTTTAGAAATATAAGATATTGACTGTCGCCAGAGCTTTTGTGCGACGGTAAAGTATTGTTTGTGCTATATTAATCTGGATGTGACCAAGGAAGTAATTTATAAGCCCGATCCGATGAAGGTACTGGTCCGAAGTGTTTTAAATTGTGTTTTGCTTGCTTGACATTCTGTATTCGCATGACGCTTCACTACATTTGCGCCACCAAATTTTAAAGTAAAAATAATTTTACATATTTTAAAATAATGAAATTTATCAGTTAATAACTTTACCTATATTGGAAAAATATAATAACTTTGTCTTTTAACTAAACTAAACTTTTAACAAAATAATTTGTTTGGTGACGCACTAATTTTAACGCATGAATATAATTATTATTATTAACATAATATGCATATCCAGTCTATTTAGAACAGAGCAAATCGATGGATGGTTGGATAACTCAATCGACAAATTGTCAATCAAATATGGGCTAAACCAGATATTGTCAATATACGGACAGATCTCATCGAAACCAGTCTCTCCTGTCGAAAACCGAACGATCAACAAGCCTGTGATAGATGGACGGATAAAATTATAAGAAATAATAATCTTAAAAACGATCGAGAAACAATTTACATTCAGTACTTTTGGTCGCTCTTAACGTTCTACGAAATATTCAGATTGTAAAATATGACATATAAAGATCAACATATCATCGTATTATTGTTTACGAAACGATTATGTTTTCGTAGAAACTATGGTTTTTCAAATTTATGACCATAGCCATAACATTGACTTAAAATTGTATATGCTAGAGGATGTAAATTCAATATAAGAACAAAGATTACCAGAAACCGGTACTGCAATCAATTCGCGCTACTCCACGAGTGACGAAGCCAGATGGAGATAAGGAAGCGTAGAGACGAGTTTATGCTCATTAAATGATAGTTGATTAAATACGCATGACGTCAATTGCCAGCAATGTGTTTGTCCGTACGGATATAGGACGTTACGTAACCGCTTTATTATTTTTACATTTGATTGTTACAACCAACCACCAAAATGTGGCCTCCTACATTACCTCCCAAATTATTAAGAACGCCGTTTAAGCAAATTGGACGATCTTCATCATTTCCAACTGAATGAAGCCTTTCTTAGCTGAAAAGTGGAGTGATAGGGCGGGGCACGAGGAGCTGGGGGCGATAAGAAAGTAATACTACTCGGATCGGTTGAACTTATTGAACCGCGCTACATAAGATTGCTGACGTTAACTACCGGAAATTACGAATACGTATTTATAGAAATTTGTAATCGATAACGTAATTAAAACCGAAGCAATACTGTTTCAATAACGCATTGTGTACCGCAGAACCCCTCGTGCTATCGGTCTACTGTTAACCGAACAAGTTAAACTTTGAGTATTATAGTTTATATAAATATAGTTTATATAAATACCGCGTCATAATTTGCATCATTGTAGGTCATTTCAACTACCTTTGTTTTTGTATGTATTAAAGATGCACTATAGCTTACTGTATTGTTCAGTTATGGTCGAGGGACTATGGTGTTGCAAGGGTGTTGTGATATTTTATGTATTGTCACGTGAATACGTTATTTGCTACCATACGGGCGCAATCCAAAAAATCTAATGGTAACAAATTTGGGTGATACAGTTTGGCGTTTCAGTTTCGAATTTATTCTCTACATTAAAAATTGGTATAATTTAAACCACTGGATAGCTAAAGGATCAAAGAATTCATTACAATAAGCGAGAACAGTGACGCATCGCGCGCAGTAGAGGGGGAAGCGCCGCCATTTTGAGGTTATTTTGATCCGTATCGAGGTTTGCAATTAGTATAACTGTTGATTCGGAAAAGCTACGATGTTCGTTTAATCGTCAGCTCTCATCAAAATCTATCGATTGTATATAAAACATTAGTATAAAGTAGTGACAGTGAATACAAGTTAGATAATGTAGAATAAAAATATATTATCAAAAATATATAATGTCGGCCTATACAAGTCAAACAGTGCCGGGAACATAATAGAAAGAATGCGGCCGAGCGGATCAACGACGGTGCCAGTACATCTGCAGCGGGGCGGTTGAAATTATGTGTTATATAGATGTATTCAATACATGACTTTTACAATACATGACCGTGTCCGTCATTCATATATACAATACATGACCGTGTCCATGACACAGCCACACCACATTTTTTCGTAGGATTGTAACGAAGTAGTCAAAATGAAGCGTAGTCTAAAAATTCTAAAAAAGTTTAAGCAGCATTAAACATTCATTTTGGAATATATAAATCAACTTTCGCGTAGAACAAGGATAAGAAGATATATTTTTAATTTGTATAAAGCTCTTTCCTTTAAATCCTACTAAGCCACCAATTCAAAAAAATAATAATTTCCCATATATTAAGGTTAAAAGGTAAAAATAAGGATGTGCCGCGTCAGAATTATTAATTGTTACAATATTAACAAGTAGGAATGGTTTATTGTTTATAATTATAATTTATCCCTTCGTAATATCAGTAAAGTTTATTTTTTTACAGTTTAATAAACATAAGGCATTTGCAAACAAAAGAAAAAAAGTATTTTATAATTAAAATATACACATACTGAAATAATATTTTGCACTCTTGAAAAAAATAACATATAAACTTGCGAAATTATCGTAACACGCAAATTAGTCGGCCGATAGACGGTTCGTGAACCGAATAGTCAGCTAGTCAGCAAATGTCTTCATCGATACATCTCTAATAATTAGGTATACGCTAAATAGGCTATTTAATTTAGATTTTTAAATTGTTCTATTTTGCATTATAAGCACACTACATTTATATTTCCAGGATATGTACCGTATTTTTTACATAAATCACTTAAAATTTGAATTTTCGAACTCGCGCTAAAAACGCATTTTCTGTAACGGCGAGTATGTGACGTCACAAACAATGTAAACAAACAGTCCTGCCCGCTGAAGGGGATTATATTTATTTTCATATTAAAATGGTGTGTAGTGATACAATGTACAAATACATTTATAAAAAGTCTACACAAAGTCTTCGTTTCAGTGCCGACGAATCTTAAAAGGCGAAAAAATTGGCTGCAATTAGCCCGAAGACAACAGCATTGTAGCTCACTCAAATATTTTTATGTGTGAAGATCATTTCGATATAAGTGATATTTGTGTTTTAAACATTATTATCTATATCAATGCCTATAAACCAAAAGAATAAGAATATTAAATTTTGGTATGAATGCGTTTTAGTACCAATGATATTTTGACAATTGTTAGTATTTACCTAAATTTAAGTATTTGATATGATATGAAAGAATATACATTAAAAACAATATGTTTAAGAAAATTCTGCAGCAGTCGATTATTTATTATAAAAAATCTATTTAAAAAATTTCATACCTAGTGGCTTTTATTTGCGAGGGAATATGTTTTAACCTTTTTTTCCAATTAGTTCACTTTATCTTTTATCTACTTACTACACCACTACCACCTACTACACAATTAAAAATTTAATTTCTTACAAATTGTTAAGTTTTTACAATTTAAATATAGTAAATTTAATTATCCAACTCGAATATTTACTTATGTTTGGAATGTGTGTGGAATAAAATTATAGTGCTGATATATACAATAGCATATGTATTGCATGGGAATTAAATAATTTTTTTTATACATTAGTTATGATTTTTATACATGAGTTATTTTAATTAAAGATATCCTTTGTAATGTATTTATTTTTAAATAATATAATACGTAATGAATAACATACGTAATGAATTTATATTATAAAAAAAAATATACTAAATTCAAAAGGTGATAGTTATAAATTTAAAAAAAAGAAAAAAAGACCATAATTTAAAGTTTTAAAAACTTGTCTCTAATGTCATCTGACTTTTAGCCAATAACAGGACGTTTGCTACGCTGATTAAATTTCAAAAAAATATTGTGATTTCTTTACGTTTTTTTATATTATATACTTATTTTCCCGAAAATTAAAGGGATTAAGATTATTTACGTTATAATCTAATAGGATGACCCCGAATTGTGGTATATTTTCGTTGTTGTTAATTAGCCTATTTGTGGAACGGAAACGGAAGTGATTTTTACAATTTCCGTACATACAAAGAAATAAAATGGTTATCAAAAGGAGACACGAATAATAAATCTATCTAAGCTCAAACAATCTGGCCGATATGTACTATACACTTATTCTTGTACACGTTACTCTGGTAGAGTAATCACTGTTCGACCATTTTGTTCTTAATTAATTTTTTTTCATTTATTAATCACGGTTTTGTCGCATGGTAATAGTGCCACAAAGGTTAAGGAGTGACAATAAAACGTTTCACAGAAGTATATTATTTTTATAAATAAATATTCCAAGTTACAGAAGGCAGACTTCCTAATTAATAGAAGATGGGCAGTACACGGCAAATCGAGGGGATCTATTGAGTAAGCGGGGAAATGAAATAATAATTTTTTTTAGTTTCTATACAATTAGGATTTTAACCGTTTTAGTGCCATTGTTTTTTACTCATATATACTTAAAAATGCCAAAGAAATCTTTTGTTTGTGATGTCATTTACCCTTGTCTCGAAAAAAAACTGTATCTCTTCTCGTGTTTTTTTAATAAAAACGATAATAAAATAATAAATAAAAGGATAATAAAATACAAAGAAAATTATGGAAATATATATTGTGAACAAAAATTATAACAAAAATTGAAATCAAGGTCACATCGTATTTTCGCAGTCCGGTACATCCTCCGTATCAGCAAAATAATTGTTATCGTCACTATTATCACTATCGCTCAAAATTTGCATTACGCCAAATTGTGAGCGCACCACAATGTCACTCCCACTATCACTTTCTTCACAACTTGAAAAACGATCATTTTCACTCGAATTATTTTCGTATTCTGACATTATGGGTTAAAAATTTTCTTTTCCTGGATCCTTTTTCATATTGTAATTACTAATATTATAATTTGAATTTTATGTAACACGTAGAAACACAAAAAAATTAGCGATGCGTGCGAACGACCTTCCCTACCGTGCGCTAAACAGAAAGTGATTTTGCGAGCGCCATCGCGCTCTTGGCAAATTTAATTAGTACGCGCACGAGCGCAATGGCGCTCGTCGGCACTCAAATGGTTAAACTTTGGTTAGATCTCAATAACAATTTTTAACATTTTCGTGTAACGAAACATATTTATATTACTTTAAAAATAATTATTATTTGGTCTTCGATATTGAAATTTGCGATAAATGTTCGATAAAGTTATTGCTGAAAGTGCTTAGATATGACAATTTGTGACAATTGTAATAAAAAATAAATTCAAATATCGAAATTGGAACTATTTGGTGATCCATTGTGGTACTTTGCGCGAATTTGTCATTTGTTTTTACATATTTGCGCAATTTAATTGTACGTATCACTTCAAAATGAACTTAATACAAGACAGTTTTCGCTCGATGATTTCTTATTAGATAGATACATTTGTTGACAAAAAAAATTGCATTTTATGATTCGTCCGAAGCGGCAAGGGTCTTCCCTTTTCCGCTTCGGACGAACGAGTTATAATACAATGAATGTTGAGCTCTAGCAGTTGTTTGCCTGTTGTCGTGAAAAAAATTCAAGAACAACGCCCTCGTAGCAGAATCCTACTTCATCACGACAACACCTTTGCATACTCAGCTAGACGAAAGACCGAAATTTTACTATATCGGTTGTAGAAGTTAAGGGTCGCCCTTCATACAACGCCGAATGGCATTTTGTGACTTCCACTATTTCCGAAAAATAAAAGATGAACTTTGAGGAATATGACTCTCGGACGCCGGAAATAAGACAGTACAAGAAACGTCTAAGGAGAAGTGGAGCGACAGTTTCTCTCAGTGGTTCCATCAAATGAAACGATGAGTAAAGTGCCACGGGGACTATTTAAAAAAAAATAATCAATAAATTGTCTACTTGCTAGTTTGTTCAATTTCTGATATTTAAAAAAAAAACAATAAATAAATTGTCTACTTGCTAGTTTAACTTATCTTTCAGTTTAGATTAAACTTACTTGTTTTAGTTTACTTGCTAGTTTAGTTTAACTTTCAATGTTATTTCTCGTTTTAGTTTACTTGCTAGTTTAGTTTAACTTTCAATGTTATTTCTCGTTTTAGTTTACTTGCTAGTTTAGTTTAACTTTCAATATTATTTCTCGTTTTAGTTTACTTGCTAGTTTAGTTTAACTTTCAGTGTTATTTCTCGCTTTAGTTTACTTGCTAGTTTAGTTTAACTTTCAATATTATTTCTCGTTTTAGTTTACTTGCTAGTTTAGTTTAACTTTCAATATTATTTTTCGTTTTAGTTTACTTGCTAGTTTAGTTTAACTTTCAGTGTTATTTCTCGCTTTAGTTTACTTGCTAGTTTAGTTTAACTTTCAATGTTATTTCTCGTGTGGTACTAATACATATTTCATTCCTTAAGCGAGTGAAACATAATTTGTATTTATTTTATTTACTTAACATTGTGCAACAGCTGTAAGGCACACCGCCATCCCGCCATCTTGTCGGTAGGGTCGTGAAGTTTTAAATATGTACTATCCATTCCATAGACGACTGTCCCAAAAAAACCCCGGCACCCCGAAGCAGAACTCGCACTACGAGGGTCATGTACTCTTTAACGTACTTAAAAATATTAAGTGCATACTTCAAAAATTATAAGACCTACGATATCCTCTACAATTTTCCTACAACTTTTGCGAAGGCTTCTAAAACTTTTTAGTAATGTTATATGCAGTAGTCTCGGAAATAGCGGAAGTAGAACATATCTTTGTTGCATATTTTTCAGCATATCTCTGAAGATACAATACTTAAAATTATGAAAAAAAGATTTTTGAGACCCTTATTATTATCTCTTTCGAACGATATCCAAACTACATATATCGAATTTCAAAAAAAATTTAAAAATTTAAGTTAATATGCTGAATCACTATGCCATATTTCAAGTTTTTACGTCAAGCATTTACTCAGAAAAACGACTGTGATAGATAAACAGAATGACAAATGAGTGAAATGATTTATTTATTTATTTGTCTATTTTAATGTATATCATCGATACATATGGCGGACCTATTGATACTATAGCAATCTCTTACAGCCAACCATAATATAATTGGGTATTTGACAAATTTTTTTTTATTTCATTAATCATAATTTCGAGGTACAAGCTGATGAAGAGTGAAAAATTTTTTTAATAATCTGAAAAATTGATCTAGTTATAAAAGTTTAAATTTAATCTTTAGATAAGGACGGCAATACTGTGTTGTGAGGTCATTTTTAATATTGCACATTATATTCTACGAGAGGAAAAGAGACAGGGATATACCCAACTCTATGCGTATCTTCAAATTTAGAAGCCTACAACTTCTAAATTTGAAGATACGGCTTATTTTTCAATGAATTTTTGAATTTTTTTCAAGACTGGTTTGTAATTAATTTATATTTCACAATATTGTACGAAAAATATCAAAATTTAGAACGTGTCAACTACCGTATTATAGGAGTACCGTTTTACTTTTGGAGTACCTACAGAACCCTAAAAATAACATTGAGTAAGTTGATTTTTTTTTAATCCTATAAATTATTCACAGAATTTTTGAATCGGGGGATAGATATTATGGTTTTTGAACTTTTTGTTAGATTGAAACTTATATCGTTTTTAGATGTTTTTAATATAGATCATTACAAGAATAAGACTCGATTCATGTATAATTTTCGTGTACTAAAAGGAACCAGCGCCCTTAAATGGTACTAAAAAGAAGCTGCGTCTTATAATTTACGATTTAATCGGCTTCGGTAGATCCTTACTGTGATTCCATCATTCCAGTATAATTTATTCGTGAAATCGCCTATTATTCGGTATCAGTGTATAGTAAAGTGATGTTTATCACCAAAGTCTAATGTGAGACAGGATTTGCGAGCGACATCAGAAGAGATACGTACACAGCTCGATACACGTGCTGTCGGCGCGGCGCATCTCTTCAAACGTTAAATCAACGCAATAGTCGATATCTACGTCCGACCGCTATCAAAGTTCAGTTCAATAATACTCGGTTAACGACGTTGCAATTGACGCAGACACGTTATCGCCGTCGTCATACGATAAACTAATATACGTATATCTCAAATATGTGGTAGGAAACTTATTGAGACTCTGAATTTTTTTTTCAAGTACGATTCTAATACGATTTTTATTGAAGTAAAACTTCTTTACGCACGCTTGACTTGGGGAGTAAGCTGGTGAATGCGTGACGAGAGCGTTACGAAAAGATCGGGCTAGGCGAACGGAAGTTGAGAGGGAGATTCGTATATTACGTTTCGTATATTACTGTAGGGACAAGAGAGAGAGGTGACATTTTCTTTCTCTCTTTCTCTCATGGCCAGTTATGTTTCGTATATCTAAGACACAGTGCAAGCCTATTGTCTGTATCATACTGTAGGAGCAAGAGTGAGCAGTGCGCGCGCACATTTTCTTTCTCTCTTCCTGTCATAGCCAGTGCATGAAATATATATACATATATATACATATATATATATATATATATATATATATATATATATATATACATATATATATATATATATATATATATATATATATATATATGCGAGTTTGCTAGTGTTACGCGAACGGTGATTTTTTTATTATTTTGTAATTTCATTTCGTTCTTGAACAATTTTATAAATTATTATTTTGTTCAATACATTAAATATTCTACGTTTAAAGTGAATAAAATTGTAAATTCATTTTAAAGTTCATATTTTGTGGATTTGAAGTTTTACTTCAGTCGTGTGGTCTAAAGCACACTCATTTTTTACTATTTGTCAAAATTATTGCAGACCAAGAATATCTGCTGGAAATAATATACTATTTTAAAGGATCCACATGGCGTAACTTTGTTATTACTTAGTTATGTTTTAAGTTTGTTAATTTCCGGTAAGAAATACTAACCTTTTAAAGTTTGATTTTTCAGTTTATATTTGGAGGTTGTGCTATTTTTTTAGTTTATATTAAAGAGATTATTACTTGCCAACTTAAAAATGTAGTACTTTGTGCAATAATTATAAGTGAAAATACAAGCTGGATCCGAATTAGAAGTCATAACGGGAAAAAATTATGTTATAATCACGATCGTACATTCAAAAAAATCGTCTTATAGTAAGGTTTTTGAGCGTCCAACAATTCCGTTTAATATTTTAAAATTTGTTATCGAGAATAGTAAAAAATAGACTTCGCATGCGAAAATAAATGTTTGGAACAGCTGCTGCACACGTAGGCTTAATGAACTCTAACTATAACGCTCTTGAAAAGAAACAAGTCGAAATTTGAAAATTGGTCAAAAACATTTTGGCAGCTTTTTTTATTATGTAACTACCTGTATATCAGTAAATACAAGTCGAAATGTATTTAAGGTAATGTATGGATTTAAATATAATTATTGCCCAAAAAATATTTTACTAGCGTTTTTATTATGTAACTACCTGTATATCAGTGAATACTTATAAATATTACAGTAGGGAATGAGTAAGAAAAGCGCACAGAAAATTGTGATATAAATAACGGTCGCGATTTGACAGGTCTCATTCTAACCGCCGAACCAACGTTTCGTACAAGGGATGAAGGAAGACTAGAACAATTTTATTGCACGTACTGTGGGATAATGTCTAATGTACGGAGGTTTCCCGTAGCATTGAACAGCGTTTAGTCCTGTAATTTCCTTAACACTAACAGATTCGGGTGAGTTAACTTTTTTGTATGAGTCAATTATATAAAATTCTACATGAACATTTAAGTGTCAAGAAACTCGGTGGTAGGTGGATACCCTATGACTTGATTTGTAGCCACTATGGGTCAACCTCCATACAGACCCGAGCTAGCACCGAGCTACCTCTATTTATTCCCAAGAATAAAAGAGATACTGCGGGAATACGATTCCTTTACGTCGAAAAAGCCATAACTGCCTTTTTTCTTCCAGAAATAAAGGTTAAGTCAAAAATATCCAATCGAAATACGATGAAATGCAAGTATTACAAAACATATATTTAAAAGATCGCCTGAATGAGTACGATGTAAACTTGACATTGTTGTCTGTCGTAGTGCACAACGTCACAATGACAGCACAGCTATTAATCGATAGCGTACCCCGATAGGAGGTATAGGCGGGTTATGGATCGATGCACCCACAACGCCACGTGTCAAAATACGTGACCAAAGGTGCGGCGAAAAAACAACGAACACAGGAGACGTAACAATTCGGAGCGGCAAGCATCAGTTGACCTGTTGAACCGCAGCCCGGCAGATTGGTTCGGCAAGTGTCACCATTCTGTGCTATTTCTGCCCACAACATCGTTCCGCTGCACTTTAGTGGACTTACGTTTTTAATCAATGGAGTAATGAAATAGAGAATATTGAATATATTTGGCGTTAATTTTGTAGAAATTCATTATTCACAATTAAATGAAACTACGTGATGTAGTATTATTTCTACTTTCTTTAAGTTCTTTACCACGACCTAGGTTTCGTTGTATTACAACTTCTTCAAGTGGGCTATTAGCAAAGATGCTAATGATTAGAAATGATCTTTGCTAATAGCCCACCTGAAGATGTTGTAATACAACGAAACCTTGGTCGTGGTAAAGAACTTATAGAAAGTAGAAATAATACTACATCACGTAGTTGCATTTAATTGTGAATAATGAAAGAGAACAAATTTAAGATATTGAAATAGGGGTTGTAGCAATTTCAATGGAAGAACTTGAAATGTAGACTTAGTTTGTTTAATTAAAGGTATCAATTAGTATAGAAATAGAGCGAGTCGTAATTATTATAGAAATAAAGTAAAAACCAAAACCGACTTCAGTGTAATGTCGCCTTAAATAACTCATTCATATATGAGCAAAAAAGTTATGTGCCAGGAGTAGATTAAAAATAAATTTATCTGTTTGCTGAACAGTAATTGTTCATACCTCCATTAAAACAATAAAGTTCAATAAGTAAAAAGGTATAATGATAACGAAGCGACATATGCCTATTAATTTATTTTAGCTACATTATTTTGTCGTTCAATGTTAACACAATAATTATTTGGAATTATTCGATTTAAAGGAGAAAGAACAGAGATGTTATGCCCTTTTAGATGGATGAAAAAACAAACTATGCCAATGCTCCATAAATAAAAAGTGTTTACAAGGAAAATACTCCAATCAATCCTGTATCTTTATTATGCTCAATACGACTCATCCACAGGTACCAGAAATATGGAAGGAAATGTCAATATAACGTTTCGCATACACTGAAAGTATCAATTTTTAGTTTCATATTTAAAGCCGAAAAAATCATTTTTTCTTGATCATTCCTCTTAATTGTATAAATATTGAATATATTTGGCGTTAATTTTGTAGAAATTCATTATACACAACTAAATGAAACTACGTGATGTAGTATTATTTCTACTTTCTTTAATTTCTTTACCGCGACCTAGGTTTCGTTGTATTACAACATTTTCAGGTGGAATATTAGCAAAGATTGTGTACAGGTGGGATATTAGCAATCTTTGCTAATATTCCACCTGAAAATGTTGTAATACAACGAAACCTAGGTCGTGGTAAAGAAATTAAAGAAAGTAGAAATAATACTACATCACGTAGTTTCATTTAATTGTGTATAAGTATTATTTGCTACGATAATGTAAGAAGTAGATATGAAAATAAAAATATACTTTAAATATAACTTTGTGTAATTTAGTGCAAGCATTATTTTATTTAAAAGTTTCTGATGACGTTTATGAGTAGAAAAGCAGAAAATGGTGGGAGGTGAGATTGCAAGCAGATTAGATCAAATAAATTGCGGCCCGTATTTCCGCATATGAGGTTGACTGGAAAATATATTTCGACTAAATAATATTATCTGACACTCTTCTTCGTAAATCCAACTCCTTGAGATATCTAGAAGTAATTTACGACTCGGAGCTTACTTTTTACGATCACATGTCGGACCACGCGCTGTCCCACGGGTCCCACTGCCTTGGTTTTGTCAGATATGCGCATTATTTAGGCTATATAGACACTTTGGGCACTCTGTTGTATAACTACATTATACATCTTTTTACGATACCTTGTTTATTTGTCGGTACAAGTTCAATATTTGTGGATTCTTTTGATATTTTCTGAATTAAGGCCATTACTCTAATGTTCCACGCTTTCTAAAAAGGGAATTTATTGTTATCACCAACAAATTATTACCAACCTAAGATAGGTGGGTAGGTAGTGGTGGTCAGTGGTAGGTAGTGGTGGTTGATCACTTTTTCATTCAGCCTGTTCTACAAAATATCGGTACGACGAGTGTACGAAGCAATTTATAATGGACATACGCTTATATATTGCGGGGCGCGTTTAAGTAAATATCTATTAGGTTTGCATCAAAATACATTTGCCGTACCGGCCAGAAAACATTCAAGAATTTATCCACGACACACGCATGCGGTACGCAAATTTTTCAAGGACCTCCAGATGCTCCGAGAGCCGCGGAGAGCGGAGCCGGGTCGCGAGCCCGACGGACGCTCCGGATAACAAAATATTTATCATCACCCCGCTATCTGCTGAACGATTTAGGTCAGCCGCGTCGCGATGAACCGCACGCCGGCGGTACTTCAAACGGCGCCGAACCGGTACAAGTTTCACAGAGGAACTTTGTTTAGTTATTACAGCAAATTTTATGACATGGGCGATAAGGCAACATGACCGCACGAAATGACCGAAATGTTTTTTATTTAAAATTAAATTACTTACTGAACGGTTTCAAAACAAAATGGACCCAAGAACTAATTGAAAGCCGTCTTTCAAAGTAAGAGCATTTTCAAATCGATTTTTTTCATTAAAATAATCTCGATCGGCCACTTTTTTTAATTAAATCGTTATTATGTATTTGTAAAGGAAACTTTAGATAAAGAAAAAAAGTGAAATAATCCTTTTTGGCAAACTGAGTCATACATTTTCTTAATTTTCTTTTAATGGTTTTACCGGTCTCCTCTACCATTTACAAATGGAAATAAACTCACAGTTTCTGTTTAGTTCCGGGAATCGAATGAAATAGATAACCCTCCTATTATTATAGAAATAAAATTAAACCATCGATTGACCCACTTAAAAAACACTATTTATTAAACTAGTCAGTGATAACAAAAAAAATGTGTTTTGTCTACGAGTTTAATAAGTGGTTCACCATTCTAACTTGTGGAACACAAACGCGGGCGTCAAATCACCGTAATATGAAAAAGACGAATACTACGCAAAAGAAAAATTGAACTCAGTGTTAAATTAAAAGTTTTCCAGTTAATAATTTTGCAATTCAAGATCATTTGAACTAAAGCTGCGTCAAACTTATTAAAAACGGGCGGACCATATGGCTTCCGCCCGTATTCATATTTTCCCCCGTTAGCTTTATAAAAGACTTACAATATATGACATAATGTAAATTGAACATAATGTAAAAATTATTTTTAAACAATTTCAAAACATTTCTATAAAATCTTTGCGAATCGCGGTCTAAAGATTGAGGAATAAACAAAAATTAAAACAAAATAAAAACAAAAACCAATACCGAGAGCCGATTCTACAAATAAAGAACTGCCAAAACAACCGGTTTGACCCTGACCGTTCAACGGCGAGAAAGATGAGATGCGCACTACGTATGAGGCAAAACTTATATTTTTATAGTTTATATATATATATATATATATATATATATATATATATATATATATATATATATATATATATATATATTCATCTATGTAATATCTTACTTTCTCGTGTATTCGCATATATGTTTTGCTATATGCTAAATAACAAACGTTATATTTCTCACTCTTTTCAGTTTACTTGTTTTGAATATTTATTGACTAGGCCAGCATGCCAATTAATGAAAGAAACTAGTCTCATTTAACACAACGTGAGGCTCATTTAATACAACGAAATTTTCTTCAAGACATTATAGTTAGCCTCGTTTTCAATAGTACAAGTAGATTCGAATAGGCTTACTAGTAAACCATTAATAAGTTTTCTGATGATTTTCAAATGACGTAAGTCAACCCATGAATCATATATACAGTCATTTAACTAACCTTCACTAACTCGTCGACCAAACACGTTTTGCTGTAAACAACTCTGATATTTTATTAATCATATCTTCTTTCACACATGCTATATTTTACGGTTTAGCTCTTTTTTTAAATATTCAAAATAATGAAGAAAATAGAAATATAGAAAAATATAAGCAGATTTTTTTATAAATTTGAATTATCTTATTTATTCATTTTAGCTTTATGTAATATATCCTTTTTGCTATCTTATATGCTATATTAGTTATATAGTTATTTATATTAAATTTGTTCATCAGTTATAACTTACAAATTAATTATAAAATCTACTTGTTTTATATTACTGTAAATAGTTTATTCTACATATAAAGTCACAAAATTTCAAATTACAGTTCATCCAAAAGGCAGACAAAGGCCTTGTCCCTACATTTCCACGCTATTTTTTCAGTCGAAAACCTGGTGCAAAGCACGCCGTTGGAATTTTTCAAGATCGGTGCGGCAACGAAAGCGCTGCCACTACATCTAGCTATCCCTCGTTCGACGATCAATCTCTACGCTGCATCAGGTGGAAAGCCCATTTCCAGTCAAGCTTTCTAACTAGTCCGATAGCTGGATGCCGCTCGTATTTCTTTATTCGCTACGTTGTCTACCACTCACAATTTTATCACACTGCGTTAAATTTTTCTTTTGCGTAGTTTTCGTCTTTTTCATATTATCGTGATTTGACGCCCGTGTTTGTGTTCCATAAGTTAGAATGGGGACCAAATACGTGTTAACCACTTATTCAACTCATCGACAAAACACATTTTTTTTGTTATCAGCAACTAGTTTTAATAAATAGTGTTTTTTTAAGTGGGTCAATCGATGGTTTAATTTGATTTCTATAATAATAGGATGGTTATCTATTTTATTCGATTCCCGGAACTAAACAGAAACTGTGAGTTCATTTCCATTTGTAAATGGTAGAGGAGACCGGTAAAAGTGTTAAAAGATAATTAAAAAATGTATGACTCAGTTTGCCAAAAAGGATTATTTCACTTTTTTTCTTTAACTAAAGAAAGAATACATAATAACGATTTAATAAAAAAAGTTGCCGATCGAGATTATTTTAATTAAAAAATCGATTTGAAAACGCTCTTACTTTGAAAGACGGCTGTCAATTAGTTCTTGGGTTCATTTTGTTTTATCTATTTATTAGTGTGTGTATTTGTATATTTAGTGTTTAAAGTTACTAAGAATGGCAATTAAGTCGAAAAAATAACGACAAACATCACCTTGAAAAAAAAAAACATTTATATGAGCACTAATTTCTAATCAATTTTTATAACAAAACGATTGCGACTGCAAGTTATTTTTGTTAAATATATCGTTTTTTAATGTACATTAAAAACCAACCAATAAACAGTTGCATATTCATTGGTGCTACATTGCATCTTGTACTTTTTCACGTTACCTGAGGTTATTTTGCATAATTTTTCACGTTACCTGAGGTTATTTCTATCGAATTCTTGGAGCTATTAAGATTAAATAATGTGGATTGCATACCATTGTATCCGCTATATACATATGTAACGAACATAAAAGTCGTAGGTACGACAGACTCATCGAAAAGAGCTGCATAAAGCTATTTGTTTTTAAATAATTGTTGCCACATAAAACTATTTCTTTTTAAATAATTATAGTCACATAAAACTATTTGTTTTTAAATAACTATAGCAGCATAAAACTATTTGTTTTTAAATAATTATTGCCGCATAAAACTATTTCTTTTTAAATAATTATAGTCACATAAAACCATCTATTTTTTAAATAACTATAGCAGCATAAAACTATTTGTTTTTAAATAATTATTGCCGCATAAAACTATTTCTTTTTAAATAATTATAGTAGCATAAAACCATTTGTTTTTTAAATAACTATAGCAGCATAAATCTATTTGTTTTTAAAATAATCATAGCCGCATAAAACTATTTGTTTTTAAAATAATCATAGCCGCATACAAGTATTTATTTTTAAATAATTATAGCCGCATAAAACTATTTGTTTTAAATATTAATACGCGTAAACTATTTGTTCTAATATAATGGCTATTCGTTTAAAAAGCGAATTAATTCACAGGTCTGCAAATTTTAACTTTTATTTTCTCTTTTGGATTTGATAGCTGATCTTAAGTTATTTTGGTGCGCTGATTACGAATATGCACTTAGATTTTCCCCAACACCCTCAGTTTTTTTTGGAAAATTCCCGATATATCTCAAAAAAAGCCAACTTTACTAAAGTCCAAAATTTATATTACAATAAAAAAAATAATAACATGGCTTTAAAATATTATAAATACATTTCAATGACGTTAATAAATAAACTATAAATATCAAATATTTTTGTGGTATCTAATTTTATTTCACCGAAGCTTCGATTGTGAGATTTTCGCTTAAAAGTCCGACTTGGATCATTTCGCTTTAGCAACCAACAATAATCTGCCATCATCCTTTTATTCCAACTTGCCTGATAGCGACGTCCTATCTCTTTTCACATACAGCTCTCAAGTTATCACGAAATAGTCCAAGTGAGAGTTAAGGAAGTAAAGTTTAACGCTCATCGAACATCCCATTTATCCAAAATTATCAATCATTTTCTTCACAATTTCCTCATAATTTCGACTTTTATGGTTTTCTAGGAAATTGTTCTACTTTCTTAAAATATCCTAATTCAATTCCATTTAATTTTTCATCGAAAGTTTTGTCTTTCATCAATTTTCCAACGAAAATACCTACTTTCCCTTTAGTTTCAGGTAGAGAAAAATTTGGTATAGATATTTTAAACCTTCTCCAAATTGTTTCATCATTTCCAGTTTTATGTGTAAAGGGTTAAGTGTGTTTATGTGCAAAACTTTTTCCCGGATGACTAAATTTTCTCCCCCAACATTATTAGTACCAGAAACCAGTTCAAGGTTCAGATATCAAGTTATAGAAAGCTAGGGTATTTTGTGTAGCCATCTTGTTGACCGGGCAGCATACTTATAACTTTCAGATCTCCACAGACCGTCCAACCGTGTTGTACGTACTTTATTTTAACCAACACATTTTTCTTTCAAATATACAGAATGGGCGACTCGCAGTGAAGCGTATTTATTGCCATTATGCAAAAGGACTGCTTTCAAACTTTGCCTTGATAAGAATATGAACAATCTGTATTTGTTAGCGTCACCTTCGATGTTAAACATTTTCACTAAATCAGGAATGTTTCTACATTTCACTAGATCATGATCTTCAGCAAAATATGGTACAAAGTCTTTTTCTTTGTTGCGATACCAAGAAAATGAAGTGCCAGGAGCAAGCATATTCTTTTCCCATAGTCTTGATCCGAGGAGTTCAGCTGCATCTTTTGGCAGGCTTAGATCTCTCGTTAAATCGTTAAGCTCTGACTATGACAATAACTGTGGTCCATTTGCACTTGGCTCAAATTGAGCTTCAGGTTGAGGTACCTCTTCGACATCACTGCTCGTGTCTTCAGCTTGCACTGCTTCCAAATATGGAGGTGATGGCGGTGCAACGTCCGGGTCGCGATGCACCGCGCGCCTTACCGTCGATTGCACGGTTGGATATATTATTTTTTTTTTAGAATTGTAGCCTGTAGAATACTTTCAAACTTCACAAACGCATGTCGCACAAATTTGATGTGGGACCCACTGTCTTGTTTAGTGATTGCTAGGCCATAATACATGTTATAAACGTTACTTATGAATTCGGTAATGTTATGCTGGTGTTTAATCAGCATAAACTGCCCACAAATATAACAAAATTGTCCGACGAGTTTAAACACTTTCGCGATGACATCTTTTAAGTGAGCGTTACGAATTACACGGAAGTACTGATTTTGTAAAAACAATGATGTTGATATTTATACAAAAATCTATTAATCTACCCTCATTGATCCTCTTCTAATGATTTAAGTTAATTACGGTTAAATGAGGTCTTTAGCAAATGACCTAAAAATACACCTTTATTCCAATAATAAGGATTTGTCAGTTAGTTAATTACGTTATATTTAATTAACTATTTATGATAACTTATTCATTGTTGTCTACTGAAACCATTCAGTGTATTTTTGTTCAATAAGGAACAATTAAAATAAAATACCAGTTCTTAGATAGGCCTAGGCACTTTTGGCAAAAAAAACTATGCTAAATAACTAACAATTCTGAAGTGATGGAATTGTTTTTAGCACTTTTCCCGTAATCAGTGCCCTAAAATCTATCATAATTAGTTATCAATCTGAAAGGGAAAAGCATTGTAGACCTGTGTTATTTTTAAGTCCATCAATCAAAAAGATTGAAGTTTGCGTTAGTAAGTCTGTGAGTAAATGTATAAGTGTGTACGTGGCTTAAAAGTGATTTTCCGTTTGGCTTCGGATTTTCTTTGTATAACAGTGCTTGACAGCACTTACATAGCGATGTATTTCTAAATAAATACATTACGTTTTGTTATAAACGCACTTCGGATTGACATGTAAACTTAAATCATTTATCCAGCTAGAATGAAAATCACATGATTGGATA
Organism: Druceiella hillmani; assembly: GCA_039881145.1. Classification (NCBI taxonomy): domain Eukaryota; kingdom Metazoa; phylum Arthropoda; class Insecta; order Lepidoptera; family Hepialidae; genus Druceiella; species Druceiella hillmani. Next base: position 16,395,654 of record JAYKKI010000006.1, on the reverse strand, counting down.
AGACTTGTCACCAAAATTTTCGTAAACGTAATACAAAATAGGATTTGCCTAAACTCGCAAATATAAGTGAAGCTATATTACATAGGTGTAACTAAACAACCATGAACGAATTCGCCAAAAACTTTGGAAATGTTTATAATAAATACAAATTTACAGCGGATTAGATTTATAAATTAGGCGAACTTGTACATCGACCGTAATAAACTATACTTAAAATATTCGCAAATAAAACTGTAAAACAAATCAGCTAACATGCATTATGGAAAGTAATTTATGCTTTTGTTAGTAACTTTTGGTGGCATTATATCAGTAAGTGGAAATACAATTGGGTATTTGACTAAATTTATTTTATTTCATTAATCATAATTTCAATGTACAAGCTGATGAAGAGTGAAAAAAATTTATAATAATCTTAAAAATTAACGGAGTTATAAAAGTTTAAATTTAACCTTTAGAGAACGACGACAATACTGTGTTGTGAGGTCATTTTTAATATTCCACATTATATTCTACGAGAAGAAAAGAGACAGAGATATACCCAACTCTATCCGTATCTTCAAATTTAGAAGCCTATAACTGGTTTATTTTTCAATCAATTTTTGAATTTTTTTCAAGACTGGTTTATAATTAACTTACATTTCACATTATTGTACGAAAATTATCAAAATTTAGAATGAGTCAACTACCGTATTGGGTTTCCTAGAGTTCACTTTAAAGAATATATTACAGAAAATAATTTGAAAATTGGTATTAACATTATTTGGACAAATTCTAACATTTTTAGCGATGACTCAAAACTTTGTGCTAAAAACAAAATTGTAATCTAATTTTGTGCGTTAACCGTGAAGTTCATGTTGCGACAGAAGTTATCAATATGCTCGTGTAAATGGGATTGTTTACCTTTGGGAACATTTTATTTATTGGATATAATTTTGACATTCTTAGGTCGTAGTCGGACGCTGTAAACATGGACAGCTAATATTTAATTTTTTTTAAAGATTTAAATTTTTTAGAATGTGCATTTCTGTACGTTTTTTTTATTTTGTAACCTTTATATTTATTTGATATCAAAAGACCGGAGAAACTGAGAAACTAATATTTAAAAACGTTAACTTTTATGTGTAAGTCTCTAAACTCTTTCTTTTAATACTCTTTTTATACATTTATATTTTGTCTTTCTATCTCCAGTCGTTTGAGACGTACCCTTTGTATATATAATATTTTTTCGCTTGTATATAATTGTTGTGTCGATTTAAAATTCAAATTAAAATTATGTAAAAAATTAAAATTAAGTAATTCTAATAGAAATACAATAATTTATGAAAAAAACATCTAGCTGGTATAATGATGGAATAGAGTGGAGGTCCAAGGAACTTTTTAATGGTAATTTTTTAAAAGTAGACTCATCAAGTCTGAAGTCGTGCCTCAATGAGTCCTTTAGTTACATATTGTAATCGGGAGGATATATATTGATAATGATTGATTTGAGGAATAGACACAGAAAATCCGTCGAGTTTGGGTACGTTTGCCTTGTCACAATGAGTCCATTCGTTGGTTATTGTGATCAGGAGAGTATGATGATGAAGGAGAGATGTGGTCGTGGGAACTTCTCGATGGCTAACAGTGAGCCCATCGAATTAAGATTCGTTTAATTTGCGTCAATGAATTCTTTGGTTATATATTGTAACCGGGAGAATCTGTTGATAGAGGAGGGAGGTGGCCATGGGAACTTCTCAATCTTTAATAGTAAAATAATCGAGTTTGTACTAGTTTGATTTGTTGAAATAAATAAAACGTGTTTTCTAGTATTTTTAAAATGAATTTTTTTTGTTTCTTATTCATTTAAAATTTGCAATTGATTCGTGGTCATTCGTACTAGTTTCCCATTTTAGAGTATAGTTTTATTACTAAAAATTATATTACTAAGAGATAAGTAAATTATATTACGTTCACTCCATTGTAGTATTCCGTTTTATACCATCTTTTATAATTTTATTCAGGCACATTTCGATGATAAATAAATGTTTGTTACATTCTACTGTGACACTGCCAATTTGAAAAGATTTTACAATTTATCGAACCAACCGGCACTTGCAATTTATTCGTGCTCGATCGAACCAACCAATCAATTTTACAATTTATCGAACCAATCGGCATTTGCAATTTTACAATTTATCGAACCGACCGGCATTTGCAATTTATTCGTGCTCGTTCGTACTAGTTTCCCATTTTAGAGTATAGTTTGATTGCTAAAAATTATATTACTAAGAGATAAGGAAATTATATTACTTTCCCTCCATTGTTGTAATCCGCTTTATACCATTTTTTATAATTTTATTCAGGCACATTTCGATGATAAATAAATGTTTGTCACAGTACTATGACACTGCCAATTTGAAAAGATTTTACAATTTATCAAACCGACCTGCATTTGAAATACTTCTTCATTTATGTTTAACATCTTCCTCTTTCAACCGTATGGAATTACCATCTCTTTTGCATTTCTGAAATACAAGTGTTAACAAACTTTTGTCATTAACAATTGTTAACAACAATTTTTACAATTGTAATTGTCACAATTGTTAATAAACTTTTGTATATTTGTTTCTGAGCGTACATTTTTATTTGCAAGAAAATGATTCGAAAAAATACATAAATAAATGTCTGCGTGGCAATAATTTATACCTACTATAGGGCATTCAAACGAAATGAACAACTTTCTTCTACACACAAAGAAATTAGAGCCACGAGCAAAAACCACTTATGATCAAGAAGCTCTCTCTTAAACGGTATATATATGCCGTCCAAATAATTTTTAAAACTTGTACCTATAGCAATATATTCTAGAAGACTTTTTGTATGAGTAAATAAGGGAATTTAACGTCACATCTAAAACTAAAGGCCAAGTGCACTTGTCATATAGGATCACTTCCTCTGATTGAAAATGCACTACAAATTGTACTACCGCTGTTTGCAAAAATGCACTACCACTGTTTTCAAATAATTTGTACACACAAAAAACTTTGTATATGGACTAAGATCAACAATTTGAACCTTTATCTGAACACCCCGTCTTCTACTTTATACACCTATACATTGGTCGATTAGTATTATATTAGGTAGTGAGACATTTTAGGATTTCTCTTTAAAATACGAGACAAAGATAATCTATATAGTTTCTTTTATTTCAGCTTTATTACGCAGAAGTACTCAAAATTTTCCATAAAACTTTTCGTAATTTTTTTTTCAAACATAATTACATTTTCCCGTTTCATGTTAATTAGCAGAGCCTCCGTAAAATACAAAACTTGAGAACACTGAATTATAAGTACATAAATCGATATTTTGCTCTACAACTCGTACATCCAAAATATGAGATGAAAATAATTTAAACTAATTGCTTGCTTTACATGCGTACAAATCACACAATGGACTCTATTAGGCACTAGGGTGCTCCCGAAATCTTGGGTCGCTTAGTAATTCTAGCAATCACCTTTACCGCGGACCCATTATACATATACACGATTGACTCTAGGACCCATTCGTAAATGTGTGAAAATATGGATGTCCTGGCATTTTTTTTAACCTCCTGTTTAAGAAAAAAATTGTTGATATAGTTAGATGCTATATTTTTAAGCTTACAGCATACATTCCTCTTTGATTAGTTGATTTAAACAAGACGTTACTTAACGAAATAACTTAACCGAAAAGAATATTCCTTAGCGTACAAACCTAACAAAATTAGGAAAACCTAGTATTGTCACTATTTAACAAAAAAATTTGGATGTGGCTGTGTCATGGACACGGCCGTGTGTTGTACGTGAATACATCTATGTAACGGGTTATATTTTTTTAAAAAACATTTTTGATAATATTTTTTTATTCTAACACCTTATTATATTCACTGTCACTACTTTAAACTAATGTTTTATATGCAATCGATAGATTTTGACGAGAGCTGACGATTAAAACTTAAACAAACACCGTAGCTTTTCCGAATCAAAAGTTATACTAATTGCAAATCTCGATATGCAGCAAAATAACCTCAAAATGGCGGCGTTTCCCCCTCTACAGCACGCGATGCGTCACTGCTCTCGCTGTATCGTAGTAAATTCTTTGATCTTTTAGCTATCCAGTGGTATACTTTAATTTTTGATGTAGAGGATAGATTCGAAACTATAACGCCAAACTGTATCCCCCGATTTTGCTATCATTAGATTTTTTGGATTGCCCCTGTATGGTAGCAAATTTAAAGACGTATTCACGTCAAAATCATATTAGATATGTGTTGTTCAGCAAAACTATAACTAAAAACAATTATATAAATACGAAAAACGTGAAGTTTATGTGACACTTCAACCTACAAACCAATTTATGAAAAAAATATTATTACTTAGAGACCCTGTAATTATCACTTAAATCGCTTAAAGTAGACAAGTTATTTAAAGTACCGAAAATATCAACACAGCTAACCGAGAAAATATATTTTTTGGAATTCTTATGGAATTCTTAAGTGTTCCAAGACAATTTTTTTCAAAATTTTACGTAGGATAATTCTAGATACTGTTGAAAATGTCAATAAAAATTATGTATACCCGCCTCCAGATTTGAAACTATTGAAGACAAAATTATGAACGAAAATAGGGTTACAGCAAATTTACCTAAGGTTTTTCTTTTTTAAATTCACGATATTTTATACCTATGATACACATGACATTTCTATATGTATGAAATGACTTCCAGCATGCCCTTCGCAAAAATATGACGACACCAATAATACCTCAAAGATTAAAATACACGGAACCATTCAATCTCTAGAACGGTATAAAATATTACACGTAGCTATCTACCCATATACCAACATACAAACGAAAAATATTATCCTCCAGTTAGGTAAAATTTCCTTAGATCCGTTCTGGTAAAATTACGCTGATTCACAATTAAATGAAACTACGTGATGTAGTATTATTTCTACTTTCTTTAAGTTCTTTACCACAACCTAGGTTTCAGGTGGGCTATTAGCAAAGATCTTTGCTAATAACCCACCTGAAGATGTTGTAATACAACGAAACCTAGGTCGTGGTAAAGAACTTAAATAAAGTAGAAATAATACTATATCACGCAGTTTCATTTAATTGTGAATAATGAATTTCTACAAAATTAATGCCAAATATATTCAATATTACACTGATTACAAAAATACCTTGCAATATCGCTGTATTAAGTAGAGAGAAAACATACGTATGTTCAAAGTGTTACAATTGCTATTGGACGTAAGTTAATATGTTACCATCAAAACATTAAATTAATTTTAGGTCACAGTTGTATAAAACAAGCAGGTTAGCTACGTTTAAACGGGAAGAAATCCAGAGCAATAAACTGAGACTTCATTTATTTTCAAATCGTTCTCCTGGTTGTTAAATAATTAAAGTTAGATTCGACAATCTCCAAGCTTTAAGAGGTCGGTTTACGCCAGGTGAATTATCAAAGAAGGCGTGGCTACCTCAAAGTTTGAGGTTCCGCGGTGTTCGTATAATTTTTTGAAACGGTCGGATACAATTTGTTTCAAAAAGTTATATAGGGCTGTAATTCGTAATTACCAAATATATATCGCATGACGTTTATAAAAGTACGTTTTGAAAAGAAGTATTCAAACAAAATTATCACTGTGTAAACTATTTTAAGAGCTACCCATGAAGATGTAGAAACGTAAGAACATTAATATGTTGTTAATATAAACATATGTGTATAATATATACGTATAAGAAAATCGTAAATAAGTCGTGTTTGTGTATCGATTTCAATATTATTTGAAATAAGGTACAATTGCCTAACAAAGCCCACTTTTTGCAAAATATTCATAAAATCAGGGAATTACGTAACACATGAAAACTACTATCAATCAGTAGGGAAGACATTGTTTAATTATGGCTTTAATATTAGAAAAAAATATTTTGTTGAGTTTTGGTGTTAAAAAGGCACATTTAAAAAAAACTCTTTGTTAGGAACCTCGTTACCTAATGAGATCTATCACACAACTGTGTCTATTAAGTAAAATTAAACTTTATAATTGTTATCTGCCAAATAATAATTTAAAGGTTTAAGTTTAAATTTAAATTCTAATTCTTAGGACAATAATTTAGGACAATAATTCTAATAATTAGGACAATAATAGCTAAACTATGCATATGTGTAACATTCGATAATAACTTATTACGATATTACTTTGAAATCCATTCTTGTAAATACCACAGTATTCATCACATGGTAATTAATGACGTAATTGGAATAGCCACTGTAGCATTATTTTCGATAAATTTACATTGGCAACTTCAGTGTGATAGATGAGATTAAAAAAAAAGAAATATATATATATATATATATATATATATATATATATGTATATATATATATATATATATGTATATATATTTATATATATATATATATATATATATATACATACATAAGATAATTTTTACGCAATTCACACAAAAATAAACTACATTGTTACATTTTTTCACTCGTGCAATTGCTCATTAGGGTTCTGTACCGTTGCTTATTAGGATTCTATATTTTAGTATCAGCCCTGACAATAAACGGAGTTTATAAAGATTGATATCAATATTTTTATTTCGAGTTTAACTTTCGTTGGATAAATTTCCGTATTTTTGGAGTTACTGAAATGATGGTGGTTATACCTCGATCGAATCGTTGAAGTTACAAAAATACTAAAAAATTGTCAAAAAGACTGTCAGTCTCTGTCTAAAACGAAGAAACAAGGCACTTGTTTCTTCAAGGGAAAAATATTGGTTGAATTGTAAAAGCAATTTCGATAAACCATATTCAACTCTTAAATACTGGGACCTAGCAGATGTTCAAAAGAAGAGAGAATTTATGGTAACGCCACTCACAAAAAAATCAAACATAACTATATGTTGTGTATGTCAAAGGCTTTTAATTTCCGAAAGAAATAAGGAAGAAACACAATATTTAGAATACACAATTATATCGTTCTTCCACCCAAAAATTACTAAAAATTAAAATGACTTAAAATTATATTTCGCCGTGACTTCTAAATAAAAGGAAGAGAGGATGAAGGAACAGCGGGGTAGCAAAACATAAGCTACTCGACACCCCTAATCTGTCCATCTGCATCTCCAACTTACCCACTGCCAGAGCAAAGTCCATCAGGCAGTTCTTTTTCTTTGAATTTACAGTCTCCATCAACTCCATTTCATAACAGTAGTCACGACGAACGCACACTAGATAGTAATATTATGGAATTTGCCTTCAATAACGCCTAAGATAATTTGTTTGTTATACCTATATTATAAGACAAATGGGTATTTGAATACTCCTGTTTAAATAAACACTTACCTTAATAAACTCTTTTATTTCTGCGAAAACTACCCGGTATAATTGTGACATAGGTTTGGAAACACGGTAAAAGTGACTCGGGCTTCGGTAACTCATTCCAGTAGCTAAGAATGACAATGTTACTTCTAGCGTTATTTTTGCTGGTAAAGTATCTCTTATCAGAGTGTCTTAGCGTTGAATAGAGTTTCAATCAGTGAAAATAACTCGTCAAAGTCTCTGTCGTAACTCGTAACGTCAACCTGTACTCGGAAGGATCTTCTAATCTAAGTTGTAACAACAAAACCGAGCCTCCCGTTAAGATTCTATCGTTTCTCCATTTTCTTGTCCAAAGTGGTTTTTTTACAATTTCCTCCTCCAACATATTAATTAACTGCCTTTTAATAATGCAGAAATATTCTTTAGACATTTCCTGTTCAACTGTCGTATTTGTTTCGAACTCATTACGACAAACGTATGCACATCACAAGAAAATCCAGAAATGACTAACCACATCTAAACAAAAGGAACCAGGCCATCGCCGGACTTTTCTTTAGGACTGGTGCCAGCTTACTGGTACTTTGCAAACCTACCTGTAGTCCAGTCGCCGCGATCAGAAAAGGAAGTATTTTTGCAAGACGGAAAACTTCCTGCCAACTGGTCTAAAGCCATTATAATTTCATGTCCACTTATCCATTCGTATATCGCAGGATCGTAATTCTTTCACTTTACGCCTCTGAAGACAGTTTACAGGAAGACGTAATTAAATTAGGTAGATTAAAACTATTTTTGAAGTAAAACTTCTTTACGCATGCTTGACTTGGGGAGTAAGCTGGTGAATGCGTGACGAAAGCGTTACGAAAAGTGTGATCTAAGTAGTGATAAGAGATATAAGTTAGTGAAGATAGAAAAAGAGAGAGTTACGTTTCGTATATTACTGTAGGGACAAAATAGAGAGGTGCGAGCACACATTTTCTTTTTCTCTTTCTCTCATAGCCAGTTATATTTCGTATATCTAAGATACAGTGCAAGCCTATTGTCTGTATCACACTGTAAGAGCAAGAGAGAGCAGTGCGCGCGCACATTTTCTTTCTCTCTTCCTCTCATAGCCAGTGCATGAAATATATATATATATATATATATATATATATATATATATATATATATATATATATATGCGAGTTTTCTAGCGTTACGCGAACGGTGATTTTTTGATTATTTTGTAATTTCATTTCGTTCTTGAACAATTTTATAAATTATTATTTTGTTCAATACATTAAATATTCTACGTTTAAAGTGAATAAAATTGTAAATTCATTTTAAAGTTCATATTTTGTGAATTTGATTTTTTACTTCAGTCGTGTGGTCCTTTAGACCACACTCGTTTTTTTAAATATTCTTTTAAAGTTCCTCCCCGTATATTAAACTTGGTGATGAAATATTTTAACTATTAACATAATATAGTTAACATATATTTAAAGTTTGAAAAGTTTGGTTACAAAATCTCAATACGACTGTTTTAAATTTTTTAATCGTTATCTTTTCCTATACAAACTTATCCTCTGATTTCTTGTAATGATTATTGAATTATGAAATATATATGTTAATGCAACTAATTTACGAATTTTCTGCGATAGCAACATTGTGTATTACGAAAATGTTTTTACAAGCATGTGCAATCACTATTATCTTGACGGTAATAAAAAAGGTGTCTGTTAGCGCGGGCGCGACCTGCGATAAATTCAACTTCCGTTTTTCGCCGAAACTCAACTCTACAATAAAGCGATTGATTTTATCACACAGTGTAATAATTGCCATACGTTGCATATATATATATATATATATATATATATATATATATATATATATACACATATTTTTAATATATACACGTTTCTTGTAGCGAAGAAAACCAACCCAGCAAAAGATTTTATGGTGATCATAATTGCTAAGAAGAACCCATTAAAAGTATTCTCCGTATTGATTAAAGGCAATGCCGGCCCATTAGTGAGGACCGTTCGACGAAGGTTAGCAGACGCAAGAGTTGTTCAAAAAGTCTCATTACTAAAACGGAAATACAGACTAGCACGGTTAGATCTCGTAAAGGAGTCCGCGCCAAATCTAAATCCCTATAAAGTGTCCTTCGTAAGAAGTCAAGGAGAAACTCGCAACCCAACGTACTGACCTGATAGATTAACTTTGTGATACTTTTCAGAAATCTTGGAATACCATTTTTATCAACACGTATAGTAATATGGATATCATCAGTTTCAAATGGTTATATGTAACCATAGCAACTGGTTACCAAATTGTACTGAAATAAATTAAATTTAGTTTAAATTAGCAATAAAAAGAAGTTTCTCTCCATGATTATCATTAGTGCAAAGAATCAGTCATCAGCAAATATCATGTAAGGGAGCGTTGGAGTTTGATATTTTAATTTGAAATATTTTTAGGATTCCGTATTTAAGAAAAAACGAAACCTTTATAAGATCACTCACGTATTTGTCCGTATTTCTATCACATCCGTTTTCCTCAGAAAGTGCTTGACGTAAAAACTTGAATTGCCATTCTAATAAAACCTACTAACCAACACACATTGAAAAGCTACAACTTAAAATATTTATTTGGAAATTTTGGGGAGGGCGAATTAAGAATTTTTAATTCCATTACATTTTTAATTAAGACAAAGTTTAATTCCATACATAGCGTGGGTCGTCTTTTGAAAAAGCTATTTATAGGGGTTTCAAACGTATTTTTCTCTCAATTTTAGGTGTTATATCTTCAGAGATATACCGAGAAATACGCAAAAAATATGTTACTCCTCCTCCCCCGTTATTTCCGAAACTACCCAACCTAAAATTATGAAAAATATGCCTTTTTAGAAACCCACGCAAAAGGTGTAGGAAAACTATAGCGATGAGTCCGGGTATAATATTGTTTTAATTACTTCCCATGTATTTAAACCTATGAAAGATATAGTATTTTCTCAGAGACCACGCAATGTAGAAACTTGAAAGTTGACATTGTAATACATCTTATGTTAATAAGATGTGTTACATATGTTTTGCATATATTTAATCTCGACCTTTTTGACAATTAAATGAAATTACGTGATGTAGAGTATTATTTCTACTTTCTTTAAGTTGTTTACCACGACCTTGGTTTCATTGTATTACAACATCTTCAAGTGGGCTATTAGCAAAGATTCTCAGGAGCTTTACTAAATCTTTGCTAATAGTCCACCTGAAGATGTTGTAATACAACGAAACCTAGGTCGTGGTAAAGAACTTAAAGAAAGTAGAAATAATACTACATCACGTAGTTTCATTTAATTGTCAATAACGAATTTCTACAAAATTAACGCCAAAGATATTCAATACTTGACCTTTTTTTTTAAATATCTATATAACAATTCCTTTAATTGTTGAAGCTAAATAAAGGTCTTTAAAAAAATATTTTCTTATTTTGTATATTATTTGAAAAGGCTTATAATGAGGAGTACAAAAATATTTTTCACAATATTAAATTGGTTACTTAAAAATGTTTTCTATAAAATATGCACAATTGGGTATTTGACTAATTTTTTTTTATTTCATTAATCATAATTTCAAGGTGAAGAGGGAAAAGATTTTTTAATAATCTTAAAAATTTACCGAGTTAAAAAGTTTTAAATTTAACCTTTAGAGAAGGACGGCAATACTGTGTTGTGAGGTCGTTTTTAATATTGCACATTATATTCTACGAGAGGAAAAGAGACAGGGATATAGCCAACTCTATCCATATCTTCAAATTTAGAAGCCTACAACTGGCTTATTTTTCATTCAATTTTTGAATTTTTTTCAAGACTGGTTTTTAATTAACTTATATTTCACAATATTGTACGAAAAATATAAAAATTTAGAATGAGTCTACTACCGGATTATATTATTCTGCTCCCTTATTTCTGAAACAATTGAGCCGAAAATCATGGAAAAAAATGACTGGTAAAATCTGACTATAAATTACAGGAAAACTATAGCGATTTTCCTAGATCTTATAATTTTTGGAAAATGCATCATGTGTTTACGTCTGTTAAAGACATGCCTTATAATACGTTGCAATGTATTTACTTTGTGAAAAATTAATAACAAACTAAAATGTGTTATTATTTTCCTTCTTAAATTCTTAGTGTCCTATTTTTTTCATTTAACTCAAAAATTGTTGAGCATTAAGAGAATTTTAATCGAAATTTGTTAGAAGATAGTCTAGAATTAAAATTAAAAAAACTGTCAAATACGAGTAAAACTCGTACTATAAGGTTTCTTAAATATTTAAGTATATATATAACATATAAGGGTATATAAATATCGAAGCCAGACTCATTACAACGCGGCACCGGGGGAGTAGCTACGTGGCGGTTGTAAACTATGTTTGAATTTAAACTTTCGAATATAATGCTGTAGGATTTCCACTCCATGAATACGTAATTCATCGGTTCGTTACGGAGCCTTTAGGTAGGCGAATGCGACTGCGAAACTCCTGGGTGCAGTTCGCGTAATGAGATATGTCGACTGCCCTTCAAAAGAATACGATTATGAGATGGTTACAAACGAGAAAACAATCATTTTATCATCTATAAGGCCTTTTCTAAACTACGAAGAATTTACTGAAATAATTTTACATACGTAGAAATAGCAACTCTTTTTTATTTGAGAATACATTATACAAAAATTTTCAATTTATTGACCTTACTAATCACTCTTATTTGGTTACTTTTTTGGAATGATATGGTGAGATTTTGAAGTCCACTTCTATATCTGTATGTGAGTCGAAGTTATTTTTATCAACACATAAATATGCTGATTTACATGAAGCTACCTTGCCATAACCAACCGACCCAAAGGTTAAAATCTTAAAAGTTTTTTTACCTGTTTCTCGGTTTAAAAAGTGGGGGTCCAAAAAATTTTCCTTAATATGGTTAAGAGGTCGGTTATAGTTATTGGTATTTTTAGCACATCCCACAATTATTATGTTTTTATATACAGATAAACAAAAATATATCCACAAATTATTTTCGCGTTTATCTCTGAAGTTATAGATCCAAAGAATTAATATAGTTTACAATAAAACGGAGAAATTTGGTTTGATTTATTGATATATATATAGATATATATATAGATATATATATATATCTATATATATATATATATATATATATATATATATATATATATATATATATATTATATGTGTGTGTGTAAATATATAAAAATATATCGCCTAGAATATCTTTTAGAGTCACAATATTTATACATATTGAAATATAAAATTTGAATTTGATTATGGAGTTTCTATGAACTTTTTACAGACCCAACTATGTGTCATTAGTTGGTCGTCTATCACTCCTGAATTAATAGCACTTGTCTAGCTCTGATATTTTTTTTTAATTTCGTTATAAATACTACTGTTGTGAATACTTTTCAGAGAATTTAGATATTTAAAACGGCGTTTAGCTGGTTGGCCGGTGAGGACATATAACTCTAATAAAAATTACCACTTTAAACCTTAATGTTTCGTAAATGGAAGCCTGTATCGAATAAGTGTTCATGACATACCCACAATATTATTGAAAGAAGTATTCGGCGATACCTGACACAAGTAGTGTGTGAATAAAAGAAATTCACTCCCGCTTACACAGATACTTTAAAGATTTTATTTGATAACTTTGTAGATGTTATAAATATGTACAACCATGATATTTCAGCTTTATAGCACTAATGTTCTGCGAGTATAATGGCTGTGACATATAGATGGATATGGCAAACCTTGAGGTTCCTAATTTGACTACGGAACCCTAATTTAAACTTTGACATACTCATATGTTAAGTACATTATTTAAACAAATATATATCGGGGCATAGGTGGATACTTAAAACAATCCGGTAGTTGACTCATTCTAAATTTTGTTATTTTTCTCACAATATTGTGAAATATAAGTTAATGCAATTAAAAACCAGTCTTGAAAAAAATTTAAAAATTTATTGAAAAATAAGCCAGTTGTAGACTTCTAAATTTGAAGATACGGATAGAGTTGGGTATATCCCTGTCTCTTTTCCTCTCGTAGAATATAATGTGCAAAATTAAAAATGACCTCGCAACACAGTATTGCCGTCCTTGTCTAAAGATTAAATTTAAACTTTTACAACTCGGTAAATTTTTAAGATTGTTAACAATTTTTTTCACTCTTCATCAGCTTGTACCTTGAAATTATGATTAATGAAATAAAAAAAATTAGTCAAATACCCAATTATATTCTCTCACTGCGGCCAGTATCTGGAAAATTATTTCATTCTTAAAAAATATATTATTACGAATTTTCAGAAACAGCTTCTTGGCTATTTGAACGTATATCTTCAAAGCTATTTCTCGATTTTATATCTTAGGTGCTTTCGACAAATGAAAGTGCATTGCATTTAATATTTCGCAGCTAGGCATTTTATAACATTACACTTTTTAATTACGACCGCATAATTACTACTGTTTTATAACATTACACATTTAAATTACCATCGTTCTCGGCGATGCTTTATAACTGTTTCTAATTTCAGTGCGCTATTAGGTATAATGAGAAAATACCATCTACCCGCCAGTAAATTACTGACTCCGCTTACAGACGATATAAAACTTGGGATTTATCAAAATCGAGACGTTTACAAATAGAAACATAGAAATTTAACAGTAGGAAAATTTATGTTGTAGTAACAACATTCATTATAGTAGTTTTCTATATTAAAAAAAAATAAAAAATCATAATTGACCTTCGGTTAAAGAATAACAGCAACTACGTTGCTCGTTTATGGCGCCAGGCTTTTTTTTGAAGAAGTTTACGTTAATTGCTTATAAAATAAAAAAAAATCTCTGATACGTTTATTTCTTTTTCATAGTAGTACCGAATTATTATTATTCAAGTAACTCACAAGTAAAGTGTCCATGGCGGAGTTTCTTTATCTCCAAATAAATTCGAATATGAATTTTATTTTTTTATGATGCTGTTATTAAAATAATTGATAACCCACTTTTATGCTAAATATTTACGAAAATGTGAGGTAGAACGCATATTTTATCTGTGATTTTATGGAAACTAGAAAAAAATTTAAAAAAATAAAAAAGAATATATATATATATATATATATATATATATATATATATATATATATATATTATGTTAACTAAGCTGATATAATTTATATATCATCTAAATTCTAAAGCGAAGTTTTAAAAATCAGACTGTTGCTTCAATAACTCGTAACATACAGAATACAATTTATATCAGCAAATAATTATTGCATTTATAATCATTATAAAAATTAAATTATAAATAGTTGGAATGTGAATAAAAATAATAAACGGAATAAACGAATACGGGCGCGGTTCACATCTACCTACCCGTCCCGCCGCGCTCGTGCAGTGATGAACTTCTCAAGGTCACTTTAGCAATTACAAAAAAGAAGCCGTTAATTTGCAAATTAGTTACTATGAAAAAAAAATTGAGTTTATTTCATAATCTATTTAAAAACTAAATTACATTTGATCATCAATGATGAATGAATCAAATGCAATTAGTCCAAACCACGTGCTATAAAGAAAATGTTCAAGTCAGGTAGTTTGATAATATAACTATTCAAATGTATCTAAAGACCAGTTTAACATTTACATATACAATACACATTTTAAAAATTTTGCATTCATAAATTTATTACTTACTTTTTGTGGAGGCAACACTCAAAAGCGCGGCAAAAATAACAAATACACACTTCATTCTGCACATTATAAAATATCTTTTAATATTAATACAGACTATAGAACAAGTAATTTAATACCGATATTAGGCTAATAATATTAATAAAACATTTTAACATATCTTACGGAAGGCACTAGGTAAACTAGAAAACGTGTTAGTACTGCTAATTTTATTAAAGCGTGTTCATTTAAACTGCGGCCAAACGGACGCGGCGTTACGAGGCCAGGCCTGAAAGGCGACTGTTTACGTTTATAATCTGTGGCTGCCTGATTGAATTAAAAGCTTGTCGATGGTACTAAAATCTCGTGCATGGTAATTTTAACGTTATTAAATTTTGAACGTATAATTTGTGACGATTATAATGGATCTTTCGTAAAAATGCTTTATACAAGCAATTCTTTTCCTAACTTCAATGTTCCATGTTAAAAAAAGTAATAACGTGTCATAGCTCTATCAATTTTCATTTTGACAAATGGTGATTTCCGTTTAAATAAAAAAATCCAGTATAATAACTAAAGCAAATATAATATTTTAATTAAAATATTTTTTTATAATTTATAAATAATTACGTAAGAAAAATCAGTAGGAAATACCAAAGAATTCAGTTTATTTTAAATTGTTGAATTCGGTATTAGAATATTGATTATCATAACTATTGATTCTAAGCTAAATAGTATTTAATTTAGAACTAATGTTAATAAACGATACAGTGTAAACAATGTATTTAAAATGTTGGCATATTTCAATCCATTGTGGCAGATTTCAATCCATTGTGGCAGATTTCAATCCATCGTGGCTTATTTCAACCCATTGTGGCAGATTTCAATCCATTGTTGTAAAAAGTACGAAATGTTGTAGTAGTTGTTTTATATATAACAAATTATACGTTATTTTGAAAATGACTTAATAAGTTATTAACCTATATACTTCTAAAATTAACTAAAATTCGTTAAATTTTTGCTATAGTTACCATTTCTCACAGATAAATATAACTCTTAACCCGTAATAGGAAGCTGAACAGAATTGAAAAAAAAACCTTCTTTTGTGAAATTAAGAAATTCTGTATGTACAGTCTCGCGATAAACTATTTCGCAGGTGGAAATTATAACTTGACATTGAAACGTTTAATGTTTAGTATAATAAAGGACGGAACAAAAGATTCAGCTTATTAAACATGCTTTTTTCGGGGGCCTTTTATATTATAAAATCAGTTATTACAAATATTTAAATAATTTTTTTTATAAATTTTACTAGGTATATACTACTATA
The DNA here is from genome assembly GCA_039881145.1 of Druceiella hillmani. Classification (NCBI taxonomy): domain Eukaryota; kingdom Metazoa; phylum Arthropoda; class Insecta; order Lepidoptera; family Hepialidae; genus Druceiella; species Druceiella hillmani. The sequence goes on along the minus strand of JAYKKI010000006.1, from coordinate 16,379,246 downwards.
TACTTTACACAACAATATATATACATATATATAAATATATATATATATATATATATATATATATATATATGTATATATAAATACTTTGAAACACCACTTAAGACATGATGTAAATTGGTAGAAAAAATATGGATGAACCTTTCGATTTTAGAGACAATTTTTATGTAATTATTTCCATGTAAATAGTGTCGGAACTGCAGATCGACAATAAGATAAAGGAAAATGGGATTACTGTTTTGATGAAAACCTAAAAACTGAACACATAAAACGCTCTGTACACTATAATAGTAACAAAATAATTGCTCTTGATAACGTTATCTTCAACATTCTTGTGTTTTCAAAATTAGTAAAATTATAAGCCTGGAATAATTAGAATTTAAGCCTGGAATAAGCTCAGGGGTAAAAAACAACGGTAGCTTTAAAAAGATGACATTTTTTGGAAAAGAACTGTGGAATATTTTTTGTATGTTTGAAAGAAGAGTATATACTAATATTCTACGCGTTGGGTTCTTTGTGTCACCACTTCGTTGTGGAGTTACTCATAGATGGTGTTATGCACAATGTTTTTAGTTTAATATAGTATAAGTGTCTGTATTTTGTTTTTAAACATCTACAGGAATATAAATGAACACATATATTACTATGCAGAAGGAGTAACGGGAAACCAAAATTTACATAAATTCTTAAATTAAATATAGTTACGCCACTCGGTTGGCTATTATTCATAATAGAGAAATACATTTCGGGTATTATGATAATAAAATTCCTTTGTAAAATTATATCTACATTATAAAAAAACAATTAATTTTAATTATAAAACAATTGTTTGGCACAATTAAATGAAACTACGTGATGTAGTATTATTTCAACTTTCTTTAATTTCTTTACCACGACTTAGGTTTCGTTGTATTACAACATCTTCAGGTGGGATATTAGCAAAGATTAACTCTTAGGAACAACCAACAGCATTTATATGTTTCAAACACAATAGCGGAAGCCTGGTTTGTGCGGATTTTTCCATTGCTTATGTTTGTGAGTTTATTGCAGGGGCGCAGTGTAGGTTTTATTATATTACCGAGAGTTATACAATATACCAGTATTTTAGTGAGTGATGTTTTCGGACTTTCCAAAACTTTGAAAATAGACATAAAATCGTGTCGATTTAAAAATACTAAAGGTGAAATGTTCAATGCTTTTATGAATGTCTTACCTACTATATAGTTCTTCCGGCGGAATAGCGTTTGGCTCTCATTTTGTTTCTACAACTATAAACTTTTATCTAAATTTACATTTAGTTGATTTGTTAATATTAGAATAATAAATATTTCATTTAAACATTCATTAAACCTTACTCTCCCCTAAACTTCTGTTATTAAATCTATTCGAAAAATAATTATCTCCAAATATTTAATATTTTTCTTACTCTAAGATACCTAACCATTACTGCGTATTTTTAGAATATTTTTGAATTAAATGAAATGGATTTAATTCGCCAAAGACCCATGTATAGAGTTAATTATTCCCCAAATAATGAGGATTAGGGTTAAATCTCTCGATGAACATGATCTTGGAATAAAAATTCGTGATTGTAGCCAAAAAGAACATGGATAATTAGTGAACATAATCACCAAATTATAGAAAGCGAAAATAAAGAGCAAAGAATATTGAGTCTAGACGGTATACAACAGGTACGTAAGAGACAATGGAAATTAAACGAAAATAATTTCCAAGAAGAAGGTTTTTAGAAATTTAGTTTCTAGACGTTTCTAGGTTTCTAGATAATATACATGCGAAACAATACGTTTTTAATAGATTTGGTTTAAAAAGTTATGACTATACGGGACGCCATATGCTTCCACTGATCTTGAATTGAGCTGTTAAACTGGCTGGAAGCAAAGGTTAAGAAACTACGTTTAACATATTTTTTCTCAGCAACCTTTATACACCAATCGGCTGAATACATTTCCGGTAAAATTAATCTTCATTGTTTTTATTTAAAACTGACCAAACTGTGTCCTTCGGTGCTCCCTCATCGCCACCTTGTGCTTACATATAACTAAATGGGTACTTTCGTTCTTTATTTATAACTAAATGGGTACTTTCGTTCTTTATGGAAAACTGACTCCGTTTTCCTCCTTAATAAATTTAGGTACCTAGCTACTTTCTTTTAATTTACTTGAACGTCAATTCGTTCTTTCTTTATAACTAAATGGGTACTTTCGTTCTTTATGGAAAACTGACTCCGTTTTCCTCCTTAATAAATTTAGGTACCTAGCTACTTTCTTTTAATTTACTTGAACGTCAATCGTATTATCAATGATTCTTCCCCACGTACGCGGAATATCTAAGTTTTCTGCATTAGTGAACGAAACCATTTACATACTGTTTAAAAAAAACGAGTTTGCTTTAGACCACACGACTGAAGTAAACCTTCAAATTCATAAAATATGAACTTTAAAATGAATTTACAATTTAATTCACTTTAAACGTAGAATATTTAATGTATTGAACAAAATAATAATTTATAAAATTGTTGAAGAACGAAATGAAATTACAAAATCAAAAAATCACAGTTCGCGTAACGCTAGCAAACTCGCTTATATATATATATATACATATATATATATATATATATATATATACATACATATATATATATATATATATATATATATGTATACATATATATATATATATATATATATATATATATATATGCGAGTTTGCTAGCATTACGCAAACGGTGATTTTTTGATTATTTTGTAATTTCATTTCGTTCTTGAACAATTTTATAAATTATTATTTTGTTCAATACATTAAATATTCTACATATAAAGTGAATAAAGTTGTAAATTCATTTTAAAGTTCATATTTTGTGAATTTGATGTTTTACTTCCGTCGTGTTGTCTAAAGCACACACGTTTTTTTCAACTTGAATGCAATGATCGGATCATTGTTTTTTAACATAAAAATTGTCAAAAAATGTTATATTCTTATTAAAATCATACTTCTTATGAGTCCGTAAATACATTTTTTTAGAATTTCATATTTTTATGCCAAATAATCTTTAATGTTAATTAGATACATAATTATTGTAAATATGGATATCGTTAATGTAATCGTTTCTTCTATAGTATTAAGTATTTTAGTTAGAATCGTCATAACACTAAAATATCATTACTTCATTAGTTAATAATATATTTACTGATTAGAGACAAGTAGTAAAACGTTTTTTGTCAGAATTCCATGAAACGGCAAAAAAAATAAATTAATAATGAAATTAACAATAGATAACGTTGATTCATATGTTGATAACAAAATTAACATTGACGAGGAAAGTTTAGTATAAATGGGGATGATAGAGTTTTTATTAGAGTAGAGTTATAAATTAATTAAATTAATTAGAGTAGAGTTATAAAATAATAAATTTAAAATTCTAGCGATCATGTTTTGATGGAGCGATTTTTTCAAATTTAAATATTTTTTATGTTTGTAAAAGCTAGTCGTTGCTTTAAGCAAACAAACATTAGCTAGCTGTTTAAAATAAAACTCATGTCTACTAAATATTCTTACTGCCTCTACTTTCATTGGAGTCGTCTTAAAAGATTACAAAGCCTTCAAAATTTGTTATAAATAATGGAGTTAATTTGGTTTAACATTTATGTTACACGATGTTTTGGATTTTTTTTAGATATAAAAAATATTTCAGTCGTGTTGTGGAAACAACCAGGACTTTAGAAATATTATCAGGAATAAGATATATTTTTTTCATGGCCATAAATTTAGTAGATTTTGCTAAATTTTTTTTAAATAGGCTCAATTTGGTATTGGCAGTGCCTTAAAAAATTCTTAATTAAAATGTTCACGCATGCATGTGTGTGCCGGCGTACTTGGAGGCGAGTGGGCAAGTAGTTCATATATATTTACTTGACTTTAGATAAAAACAGATTTCAAAATCATTTCGAATCAAATCGATCGAGTCGTTTGAGCTTTATTGTAGAACAAATACTCTACATGGGATAAAAACAAACGTCAACAATATTACGTTTCCTACGGTTTATTCGTTTTGGTTTCGCCACAATCAGATAAAAGAATTGTACGTTTTTGGAACCCTCTCGCTTTAATTTTTTTGTGGTATAAAATGAAGAGCTTTCCTTTTACACCCACATTGCTGGAGTATGAACTAAAAACAATCGAACGGGGCACCATCAAGACACGACGCTATACTAAGTATTTTACTAGCTTTATGTGCTATCATTATTGTTTATTTCCTATTTTATACCGGGTTAATCTTCGTACACATTCCTTTTAAAAGCTCAATGGCTTTTCCTAATCTTATTTGCAATGTAGGTTTTCCTTGTTTTCCTTTTAAATTTCTATTAAACCTGCTATTTATTTAATATTGAAAGTGTAATGAATATTAGTGCTAGGCAATACATTTTCTAATTGTGAGTATTTTTGAGGTATAATGGACTGATTGAGTAGAATTATTATATTTAACAATCCACGAGACGGTCTAATTTTTGGTGGTAAACAGGTTGCTGTGGGATCATAATCTACGAGTATGTATAATATTAAATTTAACGCCAGTCCACTTATTAATATTTGTATTATTTGACGGTCTATGTTTATGGTGTGATTTAGTAGCTTTGGTTTTCACAGATTTCATTGTGACTTTTGAAACACGTTAAACCAGTTGAGTATATATGAAATTTTGTTTGGCGATAACTGGCTGGTGACCTCTTTAGGTCAGTGAGAGTTCGTTCGTTTAACTCTTCAATGCGGATTGTCTGTGCTTCTGTGCTGTCATCTCTAACATTGTCTCCAGATACAACATTGGTATCGCCTTCGGACAGTGGAATTAAACATTTCCTTTTATTTCTTACCATCATAGTTTTTGCCAGAATCTCGTTAGTCTTCTGTTAAATAAAATACACGTGTCGAGTTTTAACGTGGTTTGATTGGGGTTGCTCAGCCGCGGGATGGGGTTTTGAGAGACTCATTGTTATTATTGTATTATTATCATAGTTCATAATTAATGGTAAAGTAACTTATTGCTTTCGATTTTTATGTACCGTATTTGAAATGGAAGAAAACGGAATCTTCATAAGATGACGCACAGTTCCGTCCGTTTTTTTTCTCAGAAACCATTTGGTGTAGAAAATTAAGGTTTAATAGTTTATATCGCAATACCAAGAACATGGATATTTGTTTGAGAATTTTGAAAATTAGGTGCAAAGAAATCACCTCGGGTTGTTTTTGGTTTTCATTGAAACGATTAGTTACAAAGATTCAAAAACTATAATTCACAGCTATACATATTATTATGACTCTTTTAAATTTAGTGAATAAAATGAAGTTATTTTATTTAAATAATTTAATTGTCGATTTTTGAATCAAATTAAAAATGATTTCACAATTCTTGTTAAAAAAAGATTAGTAAAATATTTAGAAACAATTTAAAATTATTCATTTAATAAATATATTTGATAAAACTACTTAATTTCATAAGAACTATCAGGGCTGAAACGAAGAACCTCCTTCCTTCATACGAAAGTTAAAATATTCTAGGCCAATAATAAGTACCCTTGTATAATAAGTACCATTGATGAATGAGTCGGTATCAAAATATGTGGTGTTTGAAAGACCGTTTCTTTTTATTACATTGCGATAGAAGCTTGAATTTACATGACCATCGAGCTTATAGACTTTCGTATTTCATTTCAATTTGGTGCCTTAACAGACAGCAATGATCTTAACACACAGCACACGAAAAGCAAAGTATTTCTATCCGTTTTTTTCCATTTTGAGGCACAAAAACCGAAAAATGAAATCAGCCTCGTCTTTTTCTATTGCACGTATTCTACTCATGTATTTACTTTCAAAAATTTTAAATTCGACACTCATGACTAAGTCCGATTTAGGGAAACAATTTTGAGAAGTGAGGGGGAATAATAAAACTTATATAACAATATCATCGTTTTATTCGATGTTTTGAGCTGAAAAATATTTTTTTCAAGGTTTCAAGAAGAAATCAAAACTTAAGAATATACGAATTTATAAATATATTTTTATTGAAATTTATCTAACAAAATTCCCAAGAATCTATCAAAAGACTAAGCACTTATTACACAATAGAAAATACAATTTCTTACAAATTGTTAAGTATTTACTATATAAATATAGTAAATTTAGTTATCCAACTCGAATATTTACTTAATCTGGAAAAGTTCAGGAAAACTCTATTTGTCTATGATTTATGTTTGGAATAAAATTATAGTGCTGATATATACATTAGCATATGCATTGCATGGTAATTAAATAAATTTTTATATATTTTAATTAATTATATCATTTGTAATGTATTTCTTTTTATATAATATAATACGTAATGAATTTATATTATAAAAAAATTGTACTAAATGCAAAAGGTGATAGTTATAAATTTAAAAAAAAAGAAAAAAGGACCATAATTTAAAGATTTAAAAACTTGTGTGCGGCGTCATCTGACTTTTAACTAATAACAGGGCGTTTACGACGCTGATTAAATTTAAAAAAATGTTGTGATTTCTTTAAGTTTTTTTACATAATATAAACTTATTCTTCAGAAAATTAAAAGCAATACGATTATTTACGTTATAATCTAATAGGATGACCCCGAATTGTGGTATATTTACGATGTTGTCAAATAGCCTAATGTTTACAATGTAATTATAATTTTTCCTCTATAGTATACAAAGTTAATATTGACAAAGCAAACAAACTAAACGCTTGTGGAAGTGGTAAGTCTGAGTACCACAGTGGATGCCCTTTTCCTTATACGTGATGGCAGGCGGCCCTGTTCCTGGAATCAGTTAGCGGCGCGTAAACAGCGCGCTCGCACGGTACGGCGCGGTGGGAAGTTGTCGAGGATCGAGGAGAATTGTGTAGCAAAACATTAATACACTGTATTGTTTATTTGCACGCCATTACGAAATGAGTGGAATGCTTACATGGTAATGCCGTATGTCGGTATGTCGGTTATCATTCGCAGCGATTTGTCGCTTTAGCATTCGATTCCCAAAAGCCATTGACTTTTTAGGATTCGTGTGCATTTGACCGTCTGTCGCAGCCGTTTTTCACTGAAGCCGCTTGGAATAGAAATCAGCACATATCATATCACACCACAGCTGTTCACAATTAAATAAAACTACGTGATGTAGTATTATTTCTACTTTCTTTAACTTCTTTACCACGACCTAGGTTTCGTTGTATTACAACATCTTAAGGTGGGTTATTAGCAAAGATTAACTCTTAGGAACATCCAACACCATTTATATGTTTCAAACACAATAGTCTTCACAATAGTTTGAAACATAAAACAAATAATACTACATCACGTAGTTTCATTTAAGTGTGAATAATGAATGTCTACAAAATTAACGCCAAATATATTCAATACCACAGCTTTCAAAAAATTTATATGGAGATTTTAGCAGGGACAAATAGACTAGATTCTTTAAACTCCATATTTAATATGGGATATCGCTTTAAAGGGTTAGTTATAAGGGTGTCGATCATATTGTTTTCATTATTTCAGGTAGTATACCTTAAAGGTACTGAAATATATATCGAAAAATTTTCCCCCTTCCCCATTTTCCATGTACTTTATCTAAAATTATGAAAAAAACAGTATTTTTAGAAACCTATTGAAAGTTTATAATAAGGACAAAAGATAATTGAAGGCTTTGAGAAGAAAGCATTTAAAAAGTTAATGTCAATCGAGTAGCTCGAATTTTATTATAGAGCGTTAAGGAATTTTCAAAAATTAATGCAAATGATTTTACTAATTGAAGTGAAATTATCCTATGACCCAGAATATAATTAAACTTGTACCACGTCTTTTTTCTATCTTTTAATAATGAAATTTATGAGTCATTGAGCCAAAGTGTAATCTACTGTTTAAACTTAATTACTTTTAGTGGCAATATTTATCACTGATTGAATATATTTGGCGTTAATTTTATCACTGATTGAATATATTTGGCGTTAATTTTATCACTGATTGAATATATTTGGCGTTAATTTTATCACTGTAGAAATTTGGCGTTAATTCTGGCAATGTTTATCACTGATTGAATATATTTGGCGTTAATTTTGTAGAATTTCATTATTGACAATTAAATGAAACTACGTGATGTAGTATTATTTCCACTTTCTGTAAGTTCTTTACCACGACCTAGGTTTCGTTGTATTACAACATCCTCAGGTGGGTTGTTAGCAAAGATTTATAGACTAAAATTAACTTTAAAATTCTTATATTCATATAAAAAGCCTTATATTCATATGATTAATCCGATTCAATTATATACATTTATTTGTGGAAATTTATAGACTAAATCAACTATCACTGATTTGAATAATATTCTTAATGAATTCACGGGCTTTCTCGTCTAATGAAACCACTTGTTAGATCACAGGCTATTTGACAGAATTAGAGTCAAATAACGGTGTCAAGATTGAATAAGCTATAGTTACATAGAAAGTTATTCTTAAGGCACTTTAGAATTACGAAATTTGAATGAGACAAATCGATACTGAAGTCCCTCGTCTTAGAGAGATATGAATTCAATTTTAAAAAGTTATTAATCAAAGTTTTCAGTCGACTGTCAGGTGTCTCCAAGAGATGTGAACAGCACACCGCAAAATAAATTTGAATGCTTTAAAAATTAAAGCATTTTGTATATTTATACTTGCACTTGACCTTCATATGTTTAAGTGCTAAAAGTTAATAAATTAATATAAATAAAAGTAGTGTCTTCATTGCATTTAAAAATAGTAGTAATATGCAATAATTCATTATGAAATCTTCTTTATTTGTATTGTATGTGTATTCATTATGCAATTCTCTTTATTTGTATTGCATGTGTATTCATTATGCAATTCTCTTTATTTGTATTGCATGTGTATTCATTATGCAATTCTCTTTATTTGTATTGCATGTGTATTCATTATGCAATTCTCTTTATTTGTATTGCATGTGTATTCATTATGCAATCCTCTTTATTTGTATTGCATGTGTATTCATTATGCAATTCTCTTTATTTGTATTGCATGTGTATTCATTATGCAATTCTCTTTATTTGTATTGCATGTGTATTCATTATGCAATTCTCTTTATTTGTATTGCATGTGTATTCATTATGCAATCCTCTTTATTTGTATTGCATGTGTATTCATTATGCAATTCTCTTTATTTGTATTGCATGTGTATTCATTATGCAATTCTCTTTATTTGTATTGCATGTGTATTCATTATGCAATCCTCTTTATTTGTATTGCATGTGTATTCATTATGCAATTCTCTTTATTTGTATTGCATGTGTATTCATTATGCAATCCTCTTTATTTGTATTGCATGTGTATTCATTATGCAATTCTCTTTATTTGTATTGCATGTGTATTCATTATGCAATCCTCTTTATTTGTATTGCAGGTGTAGCTCTTTTGAGCAACTCCTATTTTTATACTGATGCATGATGGGTGTATATTTAGTGCTACTGATCTAAGATCTGTTGACTCCTTTTAATGGAAAACGCTTAAAACGAAAAAGCTTAATTTGTGAAGAATTTGAAAATAAACATTTAATTATTATTGGCTTCCACGTATATGTATATAAAAATAAAAAGTCAATAAAAATAGTTTAAAAATGTTAAAAAGTTTTGCCACATTCTTATGAAAATATTGCTTACTGAAACAAAATGGCGACGGTGGCACTAGGAGTCGAAATAAAAGTCTTTACCTGTCATGAGTGAAAACATAATGGTGTTGCAAATTTCCTACCCTCACTTTCCTACCCTACTCGTTATTTTTATCGTTTACACTCGTAATACCAAACTAATAAAAGCCAAATTGCCTTGTTTTGTCTCCTCCATTTGGAGGAAAAGTGTAAAATGAATATAAAGTTGAATACATTAGATAAGAAAGAAATTCACTTATTTGCGTCGGTTAAAATTTCCACGCGCAATTGCAATTTTGTTGTTTTCCATCCCCGGTACCTCGTTATGGTACTCCAAACTGCACCGCAAAATTGTGACTTCTGCAATTAAATATCCCGTAACGAACAAGCGGTTGAGGATTGTGCAATTATTTTGAAGGGCGTACCGTCCAACATAGAACGCTACCCCGCTACCACGTCCTAAAATTCTATTACTTCATATTAAAATGGAACCTCGAATATTTGAAAATGATACTGCAATCTAAATTAATATTTTTATTGCTTTATGAACATTTTTGAACACTTATAGCTTTCAATTTCAATGTTGTTTATGATAAAATGACTATCGTTTCAAAAATTGTAATGAGTTTTAAAATCAATGCCTTATATTCATATGATTAATCCGATTCAAATATGTCAATTTATTTGTCGAAATCTATAGAATAAAATTAACTGGGCTGTAAATGTAGATGAAAAGTACAATTGCGACTTCAGACAGTCGTAAGCCAGTGCCAAGTGAACCGATTTGTAAACTTTTCAATATTTAAATATCACATTTATTGTACAAACTTTCGCTAGGAATATAAATCGTGGTTCTCTAGTGCCACATGAAGAAATTAAAAAAAGATATGTTTTTAATGAAAAGAAATGAAAAATGAAAAATAATGTAAGTCATTTAAAATGATTTCAAGTCAGACCTTTGTCAATAGCTTTGAATAAACTGGCGCAACTAATAATCGTCTTACATCGGTATAGGTCTTTAAAAGTGTTATCAGTGCCAACAAAATCATCAATGGAATACCCGAGCGTATTATTTTCGCAATATAAATTCATTCTTGGGTATTTGATGTGATAAGAGTGCGCATACTTTTTGATCTGTAAAACTAATGATAAATAACTAACATTTATTTTTGTTGATTGTTTGTGCATCCCTTTAAAATGTAATAACGTTTCATTATAATAAAAGTGTTTTACTATTTAAAAACTTTAGTTATTTATGTTTGTTCCTAAATTGTCCACTGGTAGGACACCTTACTCTACTATTTAAAAGGCCTTTGGATACTTTTTGTAATTTACAAATGTTTTCATCGCAATCTCCATTTTTTAACAAATTTCCTCTAATCACGCTTTAATAACCATTTTCATGTCAGAATTTTCGAAAATTGCACTATATCTTTCATAAGAATGTAGCAAAAATATCCTGCATAAGAGAACTCGGAAAAATGGTCGTTCGAAAGTTTATAGATGCATATATATGTATATATATATATATATATATATATATATATATATATATATATATATGTATATATATATATGTGTGTGTGTGTGTGTGTGTAAATACAAATGTTATTAAAATTTCCATCCCACGTAGATAGTGTGGGTGTTGCCTTGTTAGGAGTAGGTTTCGAGAAGCGGCATTATAGCGCTCCTCGATAATTCTTTCCGGGGGAACATCGGGTATCCACTTCCTCAGTACCTTATGCTTATTAAATTTTTTTTGTCTATATTTGATGCATACTTACACACTTGTTTCTGGATATGAAGTTCACGGAAAATATCAGCCACAGGCAAGTTTCTTTCATGTAAATTGTCTTTTACAGCGGCGACACGCTTGTGGTGTTCAGGTGCCATGTGGTGAGGCCCTCCTAGAGGCTATTCTATAGCAACTCTGCGCTCGTGAAAAATTTTCACCCAAAATTGTACTATCCTCAAAGAATACGTGGAACCGCCTAACGATTTTGCAAGTCTAAAAGAACATGAAATTGAATAAAATTGCTTTGGTCAAAGTCATTAATGGAATTTATTTATTTATTTCGATTCATTTAAAAGATATGTTTACAGATCGATGCATTAAAGTTCATTAAAGAATTTAACAAACATAACCATCAGTATTTCGTGCAACCTGTCAAAGCAGGAACCAAACATTTACGCATTTGTTTGAATGGAATGACATAATATAAATATATATATATATATATATATATATATATATATATATATACTTTTTATTTATTCTGGATTCATTCCTGCTTTTAAAAGACACTGTACGTATTGTTCACTAATATTCATATTTCCTAGGAAACGGCCGTTTTAACATCGTCCATTCTGTTTTTTTTTTCTATAACAGAACTTTCCGAAGAACTTTTTCGAACATCTTTACTGCTACTAGTCGTCATGGAACAGTCGTCATGGTCTTCTCCACCAGACGGTCATTTAAAAGGGGTATATTTAGGAATTATGATCGTTCTACCGTCTTATTGTGGTTTTTTTTCTACATAATTTCGTTCTGGAAACACTTTCATTTATGTTACGTATTTTAATTTTGTTTACTACATTTATAAAGTTTTAACTATATTTTTGGAACAATTGAGACTGGCCGCTATATTGTGGTATGGCCATCCGCGTTGATAAAAAATAATTATTTACTTTTCGTATTGTCGTATGACAACTCTTATTTCGATCTATATTTATTTTATAAACTACATTGAAACATGCACATGAAACAATGTGATATTCAAGAATGGCGCCAAAAATAATGAATCCGAATAGTAAATTATATACTTTTTAGAATTAGTGCACAAACATTTGATTATCCCTAATTGGAAACGTAGCAACTATCGACACCAGTGATTTGTTTCCGTATTAATATTTGCAGGGATAATAAAATTGTTTGATAACTATAAACTGCCTGGATATTTTATAATGAAAAGCATTATATAATAATGGACTACGATATATTTTTCGGTGGATATCTATAGGGACTTGACAATAAATTTTGCTCACATTTCTACTCTTTTCAAACGATTGGCGATGTCTATACATATTTATATATGTATCTATATAATAGGTAAAATCAAACAAGTGCAAAAAGCTACGAAATAATAGTAAACTTAATAGACTTTCAAACATGAATTTGAGTGCGATCGCTGCCAGCTCACTGATGAAGATGACCAGAAAATAGGCACATAACGATGCGAAACTGCGCATAAACGCTGCACCAATTTTCAGAAACGGTGCAGCGTACCGAAAGCGTTCAGCATATCATGTTTTCTCCCAATGCATATACATCAATAGTCCTGTATAATATATATATGTATAGTATATATATATATAAACATACATATATATATATATATATATATATACATATATATATATATATATATATATGTACACATATATCGATATGTATAGAGAAAAACTTTATTTAAATGTACATAAATAGTCGTGTATTATATAAATACGTACTGAGAAGAAATATTAATAACATACACATCAATACTCGTGTATAATACACATACACGATCAAAAGGTAATTCGCTATGGCCGCTCGATTCTTTTTGAAGTAAAACTTCTTTACGCACGCTTGACTTAGGGAGTAAGCTGGTGAATGCGTAACAAGAGCGTTACGAAAAGTGTGATCGGGCGAGGCGAACGGAAGTTGAGAGGGAGATATAAGTTAGTGAAGACAGAAAGAGAGAGTTACGTTTCGTATATTACTGTAGGGACAAGAGAGAGAGGTGCGAGCACACATTTTGTTTCTCTCTTTCTCTCATAGCCAGTTATGTTTCGTATACCTAAGATACAGTGCAAGCCTATTGTCTGTATCACACTGTAGGAGCAAGAGAGAGCAGTGCGCGCGCACATTTTCTTTCTCTCTTCCTCTCATAGCCAGTGCATGAAATATATATATATATATATATATATATATATATATATATGTGTGTATATGCGAGTTTGCTAGCGTTACGCGAACGGTGATTTTTGATTATTTTGTAATTTCATTTTGTTCTTGAACAATTTTATAAATTATTATTTTGTTCAATACATTAAATATTCTACGTTTAAAGTGAATAAAATTGTAAATTCATTTTAAAGTTCATATTTTGTGAATTTTAAGTTTTACTTCAGTCGTGTTGTCTAAAGCTCACTCGTTTTTTTATAACTTTATTATTAATTATGATTTTATTGACAACAAAACTTTCAATCTCTGAAGCCTTGTAAAGCATAGAGCTCAACTTGTTATATCTCATTAAATTTCTTTGAGTTAGGGCACATTTAAAAAGTTTTGTACACATTTTCATGGTAATAGAACAGCGGTCATAAAAGTATGTTTCGACCTATTCGGTAACTCGTAATCCATTCGTAAACTTGGTTAATTAATAAAAACCATTAAATATGAATATATTAATAGTTTATTATACAATAAACCATTATATCAGGTACGTAGGTATATTATTGCCAACAAATAAAAAGTGAATGTTTACTTATTAACATGATTCGATCCTTAAAAACAACTATGTTCATAACATATAGCAAATCCGTCGTTTTATTTCGGTCTTATTTTCTTAAATTCTTCTAATTAATGGGCCTATTAAATAAAATCAATCGTTATTTATGTAATGATTTCCATTTCTAAACTTTCCTGTTGCTCATTTCTAAACTTTTTTTAGAGCCAGGTGCCGGAAAATAAACTATTTTAAAAAATACTCCAACGATAACGTACAGATGCTTAACTACATCGTAGAAATATTACGTGTCGTTTTATTTTATGTTGACCAATAATTATATCATTTAAAAAGCAAGTTGATGGATTAAAAGCATGGTACTATGTAAAGCCTAGGTATCGCTCTGTTAAAACCATCTCCAACGATAACGTACAGATACTTAACTACATCGTAGAAATATTACGTGTCGTTTTATTTTATGTTGAGCAATAATTATATCATTTAAAAATCCAAGTTGATGGATTAAAAGCATGGTACTATGTAAAGCCTAGATATCGCTCTGTTAAAACCATCTCCAACGATAACGTACATATACTTAACTACATCGTAGAAATATTACGTGTCGTTTTATTTTATGTTGAGCAATAATTATATCATTTAAAAAGCAAGTTGATGGATTAAAAGCATGGTACTATGTAAAGCCTAGGTACCGCTCTGTTAAAACCACGTAAGGCACTACACGACACAACTACCTGATATGTACGCCTGTCAGTTAATAAAAATTGAAACCTTAGATTATTTTCTGATATTTTTAGGTCTTTTAGCCGGGCCGTCGTAATAAAAATAACAGACAAAACAATACTTATGTATAATTTCAACGACATCACATTGGTTAAATACTCGAGTTCGCACGTTGGACGATATCCGTGACGCTGCGTACCGTTCCCAGCATGGAAGTGAGCAATAAGAAGCGCGTGGGTGCGTGCACCACGCGCGAAACTCGCCGCTGGCGGTTTCTCACGCACTATCGGCGCTTCCTGCGGGCGGACGCGCGGCCGGAAGCGGACACAGATAGTGATTATTGTAGTAATAATAATAATAATATGTACCGCAACCTAAAACACATCGCTTAGGTCAAACATGACTCAATACCCACTTCCGCCTACGAGAGGTCACTGAGGTATGCTTAGAAATGATTCGTCTGATTGATAAAAATATTCGGAAAGATGGCCTAGGAATACTTTCCTTATCAAGTATCCAAAGTTAAAATATGTTGAAAAGCTATTTGTTGTCAATATTAAATTTCCGAATTTCTGTGATGAAGGTTACGCAATTTTTTTTTCGAATTCCGATAATGCGACACATATATCATTTTTCTTATAAATTACTACGGACGGACTCGACTGGTGTTTTTTTTAATAGTAATAATGACAGTTATGGTAATATATGTATATATTTATTGTAATAAATTTTATAAACATTCGCCAGAGTATGAATTTGTAGTGTGTCTTAAGATTCGTGTGTCTTAGGTGTTTTACGAAATCTATTCGTTGTGTATTCAACACATAGAGCCAGTATAGACATTTTATTAGGGTTCGTTTAGTCTAGTATGGATGGTATCTCGAACACTTTGTTGATGTGGTTGTATGCCAAGCTTTGGTGGCATTAGCTCTTAATTCATTGTCTGACGAAAAATCAAAGGAAACGGAAAATATGAGCGAATGCACAAAAGACTAACTAATAAGAGCTCATTTGGAGCACCAATTCCATATAATGTAAGTGTGCAATGTGTGATTATTTATGGATAAACTAAACTAGAAAATATCTGAAGATGGAAAATAAAAATCAAAAGGGGCAAACGTGAATTAGTTTTTATTAATTAAATTATGTAGAGAAAAGCCATTTCTATAGAAGTTTTGTTGCAAAGAAAATAAATTAAAAACTAAAAAAAAAAATGACTGAATAGAAATATGTAAAACTCAAAATGCTAATTTCATTAACATTAATAAAAAAACGAGTGTGCTTTGTATGAACAAAATAATAATTTACAAAATTGTTCAAGAACGAAATGAAATTACAAAATAATAAAAAAATTATCGTTCGCTTAACACTAGCAAACTCGCACACACACACACACATATATATATATATATATATATATATATATATATATATATATTTCATGTACTGGCTATGAGAGGAAGAGAGAAAGAAAACTGCTCTCTCTTGCTCCTACAGCGTGATACAGACAATAGGCTTGCACTGTGTCTTAGATATACGAAACATAACTATCTATGAGAGAAAGAGAGAAAGAAAATGTGTGCTCGCACCTCTCTCTCTTGTCCCTACAGTAATATACGAAACGTAACTCTCTCTCTTTCTGTTTTCACTAACTTATATCTCCCTCTCAACTTCCGTTCGCCTCGCTCGATCACACTTTTCGTAACACTTTCGTCAGGCATTCACCAGCTTACTCCCCAAGTCAAGAGTGCGTAAAGAAGTTTTACTTCAAAAAATCTTACCTGTTGACCGTCGTTGGCTTGGTGGGTATCGACCCCAATATAAGGGGACTGGCGTCACATTTCACCAGACTGCAGCGATAAACTGGCGTGTGATAAGTCACTAAAGGATATAAAACCAAGTAAAGCATTTAATAAAGTAACTCCCGTTTAGCTTATATCCTATAGAAAATCGTTTAATTAAATCCACACAACAAAATCACATCACATTGCGGAATTTCTCAAAGTAAACCTTTTAGTACGAGATAAAAGTAGGTAGGTCGTACAATTTAGGCTCGTGCATAATATCCGACATAATAAGTATAATTTTTCTTGACATCATATTTTTGTACATAATAGTTGGAAATTAAAGTGAGCAATATTGTGTGCTTTTGCTGTTCAAGATAATGGAAATTCGTCAGGGTTTCACTTGATTCGAGAACTAAGATGCAGATGAATTTGATTCTTGGCAAAGATCTCTCAAGATTTTATGACGTGGATGATATGAATAAATCACTCTTTTATAAGGACCCTTTTATATTGTGCAGGGCGCAATTAGGAGAGTCTCAGTGGTAAATATAGTAAATAGAAGTCTTAAATATAACTAGTTTGCGTAAACATTAAAAAAATGGTCTCTATAAAAACATATAAAATTCTCTATAAAATTCCATTAAACAAAGAAAATATAATTTAATTACAAAAAAAAATTAAATTATCATCAAACAAATCTATTATGAATGCGTCGGCGCGTGCAGTAATTATTAGCAAATAAGTCTATTATGAATAGCGAACTAGATATCTCAGAGGAAACGTGTTTAAATGTTGAATATAAATTATATACCAATCCGCTTAAATTAATTATATTAAATACCAATACGCACAGAAGAAATGAAGAGAAAATTACAAATAATCTCGCTAAAAATAATACGCAGAGGCCTTAAAAAATAAAAATGTACAGCAATAGACTGTTTCAGTACCTCCAGTGCATTGATTGTAAAATTAGATTCCTCCCTGAAAAGAGTGAGAAACATAGCTGAAAGGAAATAAAATAGTTCGATGAAGCCATTGCTTTTTACGCTAACATCTATAGCAGCCAGTTTATGGAAAACCAAAGGAGTCACACGCGGTGGCGGTCCTATCAAAAGGTTTGTGGTATGTTAGACTTGGGCGATACGAGTATTTTGAGATACTGAGTATGACGACTACGAGTATTATAAAATATCGGTGATCGATATCGGTGACAAAATACTCTACGAGTATGGGCGGCGTAATTCCGTTGTGTGAAGACCATATTACAAATGGCTATAAACTTACGGGGGCGGGAGACGTAAAATAAATCTTAATTGTAACCTATTATGAAGGGTTCAGTGCTCATATCCTTTATTTTTTACGACCAAAAATGGCGGGAATATTAGCCGTAGCCCGACCATAAAATATCCATTGTACGAACGTCCGGTCAGCCATACCATACAAGTATTTACGATACCAAGTATTTTGTATTTCGCATACCAAGTATGTATTTTGATCTGAGATATCGAGTATTTTTACCGGTGACAATAAACAAGCCTCACCTCTAGTGGGGTAGTAGCCTCCCATCTATGGGCGTCTGTATGTGACCGTAGATGTCTATCTATCTAGTGCACGTAGTAGACTTGTCGTGGTATATATATTGCTTTATTAATGTTTTAACCAAATTAAAAAAAAAACAGTCCTTGATTTATTTACATATATGGCAACACTTAAATAACTTGCAATTTATTAAAAAAAAGTAATTTTGCATATAGGCAATAATAACAGGTTGATACAATAGCACTATACTACGTAGATAGATCACGAACGATTCAAAACTAAGCTTAATTATGTCATCTTTGTTCTGTACCAATCAGTTTGTATTTATTCTCCGTGTCGGGAGGTTGTTCCTTAACTGCTTTATTCGGCTGCCTTTTATTTTACACGTCACGTCAAAATGCCATCTTATGCAATGTGAAATCTGTAAATTCTATCTTTGCTACTAGTAGAAGTAGAAGAATAACATTGTACAGATTGACATTCAAATAGTATCATGTAATTATCTTATAAATAGTAAAAAATACATTTGAATATACAAGTGTGACATATTTTTTGGCATACAAGAATACCATGAAACGGCTAAGATTAAAAACATAAAATTTATAAAAAATATAGGTACATATCTATGGTATGTTTTTGATAATAATTTACCTTGTCCTCGTATTTTCTATTATTTTAGTTTGAAATATTTGTTTATTACTTTAGTGCAAAATGGGTAAATATATAGAAATATACCGATTCAGTCAGGATGACATTGAAACTCTCTGAGTCGGACTGGGCCGGAAAGGTGCGGGTAATAATAAAATATACATATTATTAATTTTCAATGATTTATATTATTTTATAAATATAGTTCTTAAAAAGTACTTTAAAAACGCGTCGAATGCACCGAAAATCGACTAATTCATTTAAAAGATATTGCCATAAAATGTTTGCAAAAAAGAACCTTTTCAAAATAACTTTCAAATATCTTGATGGAGCAATGTTTTTGAATATACATTATTTCTTGCACAAAAAAAGCATCGAATACCCTAATTCAATTAATTGCTCGGTGAATATTGTTTTTCAAAAATATAAAAAAGCATTATTATTTTTCGAGCTCAAGGAGTTCTAAAACGAACAAACAAATGTATCCTTGACGATTATTTATATATACGAGGTATTTAGTTTAGGTATTTGTCTAGGCCAAGTATTACTTCAAAATTCAAATTCGAAGAGCTCAATAATTACGATCAGATTGGTCCACATAATTAAACGCGAATTTTCGATAACAACTTTGTCGCAATACACTTCAAAAGTTATACCACATATTATTAAATCATCTTCAATTAGGTTATGCTTTCGTGTTTTATTACCTTTACAACAAAATCCCTTTCTAATTGCTTTATTCCACTCCTTACTTCTTAACAAAATGGAAAATGGTTTTAATAACTTGCAGAATAGAACACAAAGTATGTGTAAACATGTGTGCCTTTCATGTATAAGCTACGTCAAAAATAACTAAGTTTTTCTTTTAAATAAATAAGTACCCGTCACATAAACTTGCCTTTTGTTAAATATTTTCATAAAATATAAATATTTCAGTTGATCTAGCTACATATATTATTACATACATTATAAACGGTTATTTTAAAAAATTTCAGAACTCTGTCAAAGTAGTTTAAAAATAATTAGAGTATACTTTTTGATACTCCAAAAAAATGTTTTCACCCTTATAAGGCGTCCCTAATATATTTGTGAAGTAGATTTCTGTTTTATTGTTTCAAAAAAGTATTCTTTTCAAAGTCCTTACCGATCTAACTCTTGCTAATTTCATGCTTCTCGCTTCAATTTCTTAATAATTCATCGATTTCGATGATCGAAGGCCTAAAACAATACCGCAGAAATACATATATTAACACAAATGATGTTAAATTGCAAACCAAACAAACACATTGTAGATCCACGTGGAAATACCGGTACTGATTGGGTATTAAATAAAAACATATACATAGAATATAATGTATTTAACCAAAATCACAATAAAATATTTATTTCAAAAATATTTTTCCAGCTGCGTTTCTTGTAATAAGCTAGTTGTTAAAACTTTTTCTATTTAATTGCCATTCTTAATGTAACTAAACATTGAATAAGCAAATTCAAATACGAACTTATATAAAAAAAAATTAAACATTTAAATAAGCAAGAATGATTGTATAAAGAGGGGCTGTAAATTTGATGTTTTACCACTTATCTAAATAACAAGATACGGTCAAAAAATATTAAACCAAATAGAAAAGTTGACGCAAATTCATAGCCGCCATCTATTGTAATTAAACTACATCATCAGACACATGGTCGTCTGTATGTGACCGTAGATTTATCCTTGTCCTGGCGTATATCCTATTTAACTAGTTTTGTAACCAAATTTGAAAAAAAAAAAAATTCTCAATTTTATTGCATATATATTGATATGATAATGCTTAAATTACTTGAAATTTATGTAAAGTAATGAAAACATTAATTTTATATAATAAAACGCAATTATAATAGATAGATACAATGGCATGATTCAAAATTAAGGTAGCTTCATTATCTTAAGCTCATTCTGTACCAATAATTTTTGATTTTATTCTCTGTATCGGGACGTTGACTTTCAATTGTTTTATATATGTTATCTTGTGCTATGTAACAATCTATAAATGCTACCTCTGCTAATAGAATAAGTGAAATGATAACATGGCACAGACTCTCATTCAAATATTATAATTTTATAATTCTAGGCATGATAATAAATATATCTTGAACGTCCAAGTGTGATATATTTTTTAGAACACAAAATTAAGATGGATACCTAGATATAAATAGTATAATAGGGTATTTGACTATATTTATGTTATTACTCAAATATAATAAGTAATAACATTAAAAACGTTGAAATAAGTACATCGTACTTTGGACTTTTCATTCCAAAGTTATAACGACTTAAAAACTGACGAACTGCGATTCGCGCGAAAACGCCCTATACAAATCACAACTGGCTTATGACGTCACTGGCTATGACGTCACTGACTATTTAATGAAAAAAAGAATTGACACTTTTCCCTATTTAGAAGTTTAGATTAATTGTTTGTTAAATGCGTTATTTTCTCGTCACAAGGTTTTTTTAAACCTACTCTGCAGTTTTAAAACATTTTTACAAAAAATATTGACATCAGTCAAATATCCTATTAAAAGTGGTAAAAAATTTTATTTATTTTTTTTTTCGTTTTCTCGACTCCGTTCCCATCAAGTTTAGTTGACAGCGATGGTAAGACAATTATGTAAGAAACAATACATACTTCATCGGAGATGAAAGCTTAGGATTAAAAAAATAAAATTTATCTTAAAAACTTAAAAGAAATTATAATGCTACAACAGTGTAGATATGTATCTATATGTAGAGAATATATGTACAAATCTAGGGTATGTTTTCGATAATTATTTACCTCGTTTTATTATTTTAATTTAAAATATGTGTTTGTCACTTTAAAGAGAAATTTATAAAGTGCAAAATATATAAAAACGTACCGATTCGGTCAGGACTACATTGAAATTTTATTGGGCCATATGAGAAAACGTGAATTTTCGTTGGCAACTTAGTCGCAATCAAAGATTATACTAAATATTAATCAGTCATCTTGGGTAAAGATTATACTAAATATTAATCAAAGATTATACTAAATATTAATCAAAGATTATACTAAATATTAATCAATCGTCTTGAGTAAAGATTATACTAAATATTAATCAAAGATTATACTAAATATTAATCAAAGATTATACTAAATATTAATCAATCATCTTGAGTAAAGATTATACTAAATATTAATCAATCAGTTATGCTATTTCATTTACCTTTAGAAAAAAATCCCTTTCTAACTGCTCTTCTATTTTAAAAATTAATAAAACATTTGACACAGCAAATTAAAAATATTTTTGGTGAGCGACGAGAGAACGTCAAGTTGTTTGCAAATATTTTATAGAATTATTATTTGGAAGGTTAACTGTCTAGAAGATTTGTCGGTTCTGTTGCCTAAGACAGTGGTTTCTAAAAATAGTAACATTAACGTTCTTGCTTTACAATATTTATCATTCATTTACAGTCTTAATATTTGACTTCATACTTTTTGAGAAGTTAGCAAATAATTTTAATAACCTACAAAATGGTAGACATTGTTCGCAATAATTAAAAATATAACGTGTGTGTAAGCATGTGTCTTTCGTGTAAGGGTTATGTCAAAAATTATATGCGTTGGCTATATTTATTCACTCAAACTTACGAACATTTTATACTTACATTTCCAGTTTTAAATTTATCGGTTTAGTAGTTTCTTTAATTGAATTATTGGTAGAAATACTTTTTATTTAACTATTGTTTTAATTGATCCGGCTTATTCATGACACATACTCGTAGGTCGATCATATACTTAAGGTAAGTTGTCATCTAAAACGTGTTGTCGATGAAATTCGCTAAATTGTTTATATATTATTGAAACTATAAGCATCTAACTTATTTTAAAGTTTTCAAATTATTTAAAGTTTAGTTTTGGTAAAAATCGCTCTCAAAAATTGTATAATTACCATTGCAGAAATATAATTCCACCACACTTCATTTTTTTTTAAATGCGTTGAGGAATTTGTCCAAAAAACTAAATACTTACTGTTTATTGAAGTGACAGATAGATGGACAAATACTAAATTATTTTGATATTAAAATTTCATATTTTTCCGGCACCTTACTCATCAGTAGATATTCAAAAACCAAAGCCAAGAAAAGTGAATTTTTAAAAAAAATAATGAGTAAAAACACATCCTTACAAGGTTGTTGCAATCATTTTTTCAATAAATAACAAAAAATATGTATTAAAAACGATTATTAACCGATGATAAGTTAAATAAGCCTTTTTTTTAATTCACAAACAGTAATTTAAACATTTTTATGCTACGCAATCCGGCATTCTTTGACAGTTTTAAGAATAAACATGCTTACTAGAATCAAGATGTCAACTGAAACGAAACTGTACTAAGTTTCCCATGTAGCACCGTTTTTAGTGAGACATTTTCCGGTTACTTTGGGCCTATCTTTATTAAGTAACATAAGTCTATGTGTTTTACAGCCCTCTTTTCATAGTAAGAGCATTTCTCAAATATATTTTTTTAGATCATCACGAGTGAAGTATTTCTATTAAATACGTTTTATATTTATGAATATTATCTCATTCACAAAGAGAAATAAAAAACATAAATTATCTTCATGACTAGCACAACACATTATACAAAATACTACTACCGGCTAACCGCAAAAACTTATCGCACGTGAAAATGACGTTTGATACATTTATTAGGAACTTGTAGTTTCAGATTATTTGCCTTCGGCTCATTATTCTCACTTTCATTATTTTTTCAATAAAATGTACATTGGAAAATTTCACTTGAATGACAGTCTACACACCACTAATCTTTCCGTCATGACGAAAATGGAAACTCACAATTAATGAGTATATATTCTCACTTTCATTATTTTTTCAATAAAATGTACATTGGAAAATTTCACTTGAATGACAGTCTACAGAGCACTAATCTTTCCGTCATGACGAAAATGGAAACTCACAATTAATGAGCATATATTCTCACTTTCATTATTTTTTCAATAAAATGTACATTGGAAAATTACACTTGAATGACAGTCTACAGAGCACTAATCTTTCCGTCATGACGAAAATGGAAATTCACAATTAATGAGTATATATTCTCACTTTCATTATTTTTTCAATAAAATGTACATTGGAAAATTTCACTTGAATGACAGTCTACAGAGCACTAATCTTTCCGTCATGACGAAAATGGAAACTCACAATTAATGAGCATATATTCTCACTTTCATTATTTTTTCAATAAAATGTACATTGGAAAATTTCACTTGAATGACAGTCTACAGAGCACTAATCTTTCCGTCATGACGAAAATGGAAATTCACAATTAATGAGTATATATTCTCACTTTCATTATTTTTTCAATAAAATGTACATTGGAAAATTTCACTTGAATGACAGTCTACAGAGCACTAATCTTTCCGTCATGACGAAAATGGAAATTCACAATTAATGAGTATATATTCTCACTTTCATTATTTTTTCAATAAAATGTACATTGGAAAATTACACTTGAATGACAGTCTACAGAGCACTAATCTTTCCGTCATGACGAAAATGGAAATTCGCAATTACAAGTGAATATATTAAACGCAAATAGATGATAACAATTCAATGAATTAATTTCAGTGCCAAATGTAAAAAGTGTTTTTACAAAATGGAAAACTAGGTGTTGTTACTTTGTTGTTAGATTACTTATTCAGAATGAAAGTGAATGACAGCTCATCATTAAGTCATGTGCTTGGAATAATAAACAGGATTGTTTCATTCTTATTATAGCCGTAAACTACGCCAGCTTACCCTGGCGCTACGAATCAGCTACTTGAAATGACGTAATCGATTTTAGTTTCTCATACAAAAACGCGAAATTGCTTGTAATTTTGTACAAATAAGTTCGTTAAAGATAATGATTTTTTTATATTTCATTTAAAATTCCACGAACTGGCAGCGTTCGGATTACGCGTTTGGACTACAGATCATATTTTAAATTGCGAAATTTGTTTGAATACCATAAATTAAATTTATTTATATATTTATATATATATATATATATATATATAAATATATATATATATATATATATATATAAATATATATATATATATATATATATATATATATATATATATATATATATATATATATGTATATTCAGGGCAAGTTACGTGTAATTACTTAAAATTCACTGTGCTATTTATGATATCATTTATTTATGATGTTAGTGACTTAGTGACATAACACTCAAGGCCAATATGTATAAAACTTTCAAAAATGTTATAATTTCAAAACTGACACCAATTCGGAACTATCAATAGCCTAATAAGCTGAATTTAGCAAAGGTTTTAGTACTTGTGACTACCTATATGTCATGCAGCAGTTATTGGAGAAATTTCAAGATCACAAACAACTTCTTTATATCTCCATCATAGATTTTAGAAAAGCATTTTACTCTAACACTCTTTTCTATGGTCAGCGCTAGATAGAGACGTGGTACCGCACAAATACATACGGTTAATTAAAATTTTATAAGACAGAAACTTACCTAGATTTAAACTTGTTTAAATCTAGGTAAGTATCTGAACTAGCTAAGTTTGCGCTCTTGAAATTTCTCCAATAACTGCTGCATGACATATAGGTAGTCACAAGTACTAAAACCTTTACGAAATTCAGCTTATTAGGCTATTGATAGTTCAGAATCGGTGTCAGTTTTGAAATTGGAACATTTTTGAAAGCTTTATACATATTGACCTAAAGTGTTATTGGTTTGGTCAGGACCAAACCGATGCGGCTTTCACCTTATGGTGAAAGCCGTATCGAGAAAACTGTTAATTGCTTAAACTATGTAACACACTACTAAAGTACGTTTTAGGTAACTAAAATGAGATGACAAAGGTATTAAAATAAATAGCCAACTTTATTTAATATTCACTCTATTAATGATCTTCATTTATTTATTTTTTGGAAACCCATGCCCAACTTACAGTATTACCCAAAGCGCTGAGCATGTAAAAGAACCTATGACAAATAGTTATAAAGTAATGATGAATACGACATTACACTCACAGAGCAATTCTATACAATTTAAAAACAAAAACACGGTAATTTGAATAAATATCATTTAGCGATCAATAGTACTCGTATTACTAAGCAACTCTATTACCACATTTCTGAAGCGGCCAATGGAGCAGAAAAAATATCTAGATTGGGTGCATCTCGCAATACTGCGTTAAGCACGAAAGATAGGTGAACGCTGCTGAATATTCGTTCGCGCTCTAGGCAGGTAAAATAAACAATGACGTCGTTCTCTCAGTACCCAGGAGTATAAAGGGCCCATGAATTCAGGATCGAGGGGTTATCGATATAATAATTTAACAATTAAAAAAAATGCATGATCAAAACCAATTTCTACGGACTTGAAGGAAATTACATCCGGCAATGCCCATTATAAAATCTGAGGGAAATACGTATTGATAATACCCATACATTTTATAATACAAAAACATGTTGAACTTGTTTATTATCTTCTCCAGCTTGAGGATATAAAAACGTTACTAGCAATTGAAATACATATTTAAAAAAAAAGAAGAAATTATAGAGCACAAGAAGAACTCATAGAGCACAAGCATGGACGTTTAGTTCAGATAGTATGGAAAAAATTAAAAATACGCAAAAGGAAAATTGAACGCAGTGTGTTAAAATTGTGAGTGCTAGACAACGTAGCGAATAAAGAAATACGAGCCGCGTCCAAAGTCATAGACGCTATCGGACTAGTTAGAAAGCTCGACTGGGAAATGGGCTTTCCACCTGATGTCGCGGCGAGAGCGGGGCGTGGCGGTTTTTGAAAATATTTGTTCGGAAAATGATGTCATTATTTTCTTTTGTTCCGTTCTCCTAATCATTTTATTCACACTAGAGAATTGTGTGGTATAATAATAAATTGATTGGACAGAACCGAACAAATCCGAGAGTATGAAGAGACATGTGAGCTTGATACGTCGTCATAATGTCGATACCCTTAAAAATACTCATATTTGTTGAATTTTGTACATAATATCATGATTTTCATATAATAATGATGCAATACGTTAGAACGAATGTAATGACGCTCGGCATTGTTTTAATTTCGCGCTGAGTCTGCGTTACGCCCACTGATATTCTCCACACAACTATGATATCTATATCATTTTTTACGCCCCCGTATATAGATCAAAGTAGTCACGTATTTTTGCTCTGTGTTTTGTTCCCCTTATCCGCTCTCGTAGCTATGTACTGCATATAGTTACATTTAAAAGTTAATAATTTGTTACTAGAAAAGTTTTTTGAAGTAAAACTTCTTTACGCACGCTTGACTTGGGGAGTAAGCTGGTGAATGTGTGACGAGAGCGTTACGAAAAATGTGATCTGGCGAGGCGAACGGAAGTTGAGAGGGAGATATAAGTTAGTGAAGACAGAAAGAGTTAGAGTTTCGTATACAACAAAAGAGAGCAGTGCGCGCGCACATTTTCTTTCTCTTTTCCTCTTATAGCCAGTGCATGAAATATATATATATATATATATATATATATATATATATATATATATATATATATATATATATATAATATATATGCGAGTTTGTTGGCGTTACGCGAACGGTGATTTTTTGATTATTTTGTAATTTCATTTCGTTCCTGAACACTTTTATAAATTATTATTTTGTCCAGTACATTAAATACTCTACGTTTAAAGTGAATAAAATTGTAAATTCATTTTGAAGTTCATATTTTGTGAATTTGAAGTTTTACTTCAGTCGTGTGGTCTAAAGCACACTCGTTTTTTTTTAACAAACTCGTTAACACTTGTGCTCCATGGCACACCTGGTATCGCTGCCGAAAAATTAATTGAATTTGACTTATACAATTTGACAATATTCTATTAAAATACTTTACTTATTTATGTATTTTAAAGTATATAGTTGATACATACGAGAACTTATTGCTACGAGAGTAATCTTTTATAGCCAACCAGACACCATTCTAGACCTGCGTGACGAGCAGCTAAGAAACAGACTCCAATTCCTGCGATGTTAAGTTAGTTAAAGACGCAATACATTAGGCCATTTGCCTTGTGATCCGTCCAACACTTCATGGTGACGACATTGTTATTCGTTACAAATAAGAGTTAACCGGCTGTATAATTCTATAGGTATTTTTAGTAATTATACCTGCTGTTTGATCTTCAGGACTTATGAGTTGCTTTAGAATAAGTTGAATAAGATATTTTTTTCCAAAGAACCGTTCATCCTGATTCAAAATTTATATTGTGGTACATTCTGTCAAACACTTACGTTTGTTATTTCGTCAACCATATAATACTTTCACGGATGATGCTAGCCATCTCGAGAAGATCATAACCAGATTCCATGGTTTATATAGATTACCTACTGCCAGAAATGTGATACAGACTTTCAACAAGCAATAAAGTTTTAAAACAAATAGAATATCGAGGATAGTACAAAGCAACAATAGGGAACATAGTCGCGCAATACATTCAGATCATATTCGTTTATTTTTCTGAAATAATCGAAAGACATCTTCTAGCAAATAACTTTTCTTCCTACAATAGTGGTACATATAAAGGGTCACAGGATACAAGCACAATGGAGAACAATGGAATGGAACAATAGGCAACATAGTCGTGCAATATATTCAGATCATATTCGTTTATTTTTCTGAAATAACCGAAAGACATCTTCTAACAAATAACTTTTCTTCCTACAATAGTGGTACATATAAAGGGTCACAGGATACAAGCACAATGGAGAACAATGGAATGAATATAATGTTCTGTCAGCGGCCTGAAAAAAGAAGCCCTGTACCGACTATTTTTAGCGCGATGAGAGATGTAGATATTTTCATATTATATACAAGAACAGAGGTAAATGACACTGGTTCCTATTATTCGGATATACGGACAGTTTTAAATGCTTTTCCTTTTTTGCTGGTCAAAAACACTCCGCTACGTGTTAAATATTTTCCATCGAAAACAATTCTTGTAAAAGTAAGATCATCTCAAAATCACGTAACAGGAAAAAAATAATAAATTCAGTAGAACTAAGTCGAATTAACTGCAAATATTTATAAAACTTCCTTAATTAAAGGGCTCCCTCTCAGTATAACTCGATTTCATTATATAGTGGAACCCTGATATTGTTGTATGACATCGAGTAGTGGAGTAAATGTTCAGCAATGGAATGAGAAAAGCTGATGTCAATAATAACTAAGCCAAGCAAAGGAATAGAAGATCCCCAAGTACCAGAGGATGTCTTTTTCCAAACCTTAAAATATATTATTAATATTAATGCCAATAATTACTAATATAAAAGATTAAAAACATTTTTCCATCATTACTTTCATACATTATTAAGACTGACCTTAAAAAAATTAAGTATTTGGTATATAGATGAGAAAATACTGCAAATTGGTAAAAACTACATGAAAATTGAATTCCAGGTTGACATTTGCATCGTTACGACTTTAAGGTAAATTGAGAGAAACTTTAAGTTGTGTACATTCTTAGAAAAAGAAATAAGACACTACATAAATATATTACAAGGAAAACGTTGCGTTTAAAATACAGGTTTTATCGTTATAAAACGAACGAATTATGATTTATAGAGGAATAAAAATAAAGGATAAGACTTCAAGTAATAAGTAGGTAACTGTACTTATGAAAGTTCTCCTGTTTATAATATAGGAGAGCAAGTATAACGTAGATACGAATAGGACAGCATTACTGTAAAGCAAATCGCATTAATCCATTCTCCATAGATAATGGCATGTATAAAGCTGATCCATAATTAAAAGACAAAATGAAACAAAAAACAGAATTGGTTTTATCACGCTTCCTGTAAAAGTGTTATATTGTATCATGGTAATATATTAATCTTCCAGAAATAATTCTTATAAGGCTTAAGACCTAAAGTATTTACTCGCATTATCCAGACCAATATTTCGAGGATTCAAAATTTAAAAAAGTAATTTTCATTTCGTCATAATTGGCAATTCGACTTAGCAGGGCTACTGCGCTGTTCCCATATAATATTATATAACCTTTTCACAGAGTAGAGTTCTAACAAAACCGTCAATCATACAAAATTTAAAGAAGACTGCCGAAGTTGTTCGCCTCGGATTCTTCAAGCATCGCTTAATATTTGCAGTCAAAATGTGTGCGCTGTTTCGCTGGTAACTTGCTATTATCTGATCACGGTCTTATGTATTTACTGATAATTTTTATGGATTTAAAGTCATTATTGATGTAAATATTTATGTGGACTCAAAATTATTTAATGGCAATTGAAAAAACATAATATTTTTTGCCCACGTAGGCCGATTGTACATGCAATAAGGCAATAATATAATGGTGAGCAGCGGTGATTGAAAAGATAACCATTTTTACTCGTAATCCTAAAAACAAATGCGTTGAGGTATATTTTCCTATGAAAACCGTTTTTCACACAAATGGAAGCATGATTTAATGCCTCAGAGGTACTGTGCGATAGTTTGTTACAATATTGTATGCGAAACTCGAGATCGTAATTCTGATAGGCCAATTCTACGTTAATTATGTTATTGATTTCGTTAAACCTAATTAACTCATCAATGCCTTTGCATAGGAGAATGTGGGCTTAAAATAAATGTATCTTCTGCCATTCTTTCGTATAGAGAAAGTAACTTACCCCACCTGCGACATTTTTTTCTTGAAAAAAGATTTATTAATAATTTATAGCCCAATCATAAACTTGAAAGCGCGGAATAATTCCGATAAAGCTGAAACTTTGTATGGACATTATCATTTCAAATGAAATGTTAAATCCCCATAGATATGTTTTGTGCTAAAAATTTTATTCGAGGTCAAAGTTTTTCCCAAATGTCTCTTGAACGATTAGTTTTACCGTAAAAATGGTTAGCATCAAATTTGTAAATCATAAAATTTAATCTTCCTTCGTTTGTATAACCTTGATAAGTATCTACCTGCGACACTATTGTTTGAAGATAGATTGTCATATACTTGCTTTTTATTGAGAAGAGGTAAACGACTTACGTCACAAAAATTAACTTTTGTAGGGAATTTTTTGATCACAAAAATTACGATATTTACAATAAAAATAACTTTTCTAGCTATATTCGGACAAACCCATTTTATTTGCGTTTGATCTCGATTAGCATTTTTAGCACAAACCCGATCGTAAAGGATTTTGACGCTTCATTTCAGACTAACTGTTATCCGCGATTGCACTAATGTGGTCACAAACATAGAGAGATAATCTTTTTTTCTTTTCCTTGGTCTCTTTTTTGGTTTCAATTATTTTATCTTTTAATATTGTTATAATGTGTGGCTTTATGCCTATCCCATTTTGTTTTTATTGCATTATAACTCTGGTTAAACTGTAAGAGATTGCTCCTGTTGCAATACGTTCGCCAGATGGCTATCCATGAAAGTTTTTAAATATATTATAGAACATGCAGCTCCATCTAGAATAAAATAAATTAAACAGTAAGTATTCACGACTTTATAATACAAATAACAAAAAAACTAAATATATTTCTGTACATTAGGGATTAAAGGAAGTGATTCTCCGACTTCTTTATATTGAGTATCTGATATTTCAAAGAATCACGATGATACGTCGCTCCGATATGATATTGCTTCGTTATTCCGTTTGTGTAATTTTTCAGTTTCAAATAAGAATTTTCCCGAAGGAATGAGATTTTCCGTTGTGAATACTTATATCATCACCAGACAGGTCAAATATATCTGAAAAAAAAATGACCTCGATGTGTTGTTCCACTGTGACGTGAAAAAAGGACAAACAAATACACCGCGATTATAATATTATAATTAAGATGCTGGTCCCGGAATAAATTTCCGTGTCACTTTTTGAAGTACAACTTTTTTACGCACGCTTGACTTGGGGAGTAAGCTGGTGAATGCGTGACGAGAGCGTTACGAAAAGTGTGATCTGGCGAGGCGAACGGAAGTGGAGAGGGAGATACAAGTTAGCGAAGACAGAAAGAGAGAGAGTTACGTTTCGTATATTACTGTAGGGACAAGAGAGAGAAGTGCGAGCACACATTTTCTTTCTCTCTTTCTCTCATAGCCAGTTATGTTTCGTATATCTAAGACACAGTGCAAGCCTTATTGTCTGTATCACACTGTAGGAGCGAGAGAGAGTAGTGCGCTCGCACATGTTCTTTCTCTCTTCTTCTCATAGCCAGTGCATGATATATATATATATATATATATATATATATATATATATATATATATATATATATATATATATATATGCGAGTTTGCTAGCGTTACGTGAACTTTTGATAATTTTGTAATTTCATTTCGTTCTTGAACAATTTTATAAATTATTTTTTGTTCAATACATTAAATATTCTGCGTTTAAAGTGAATAAAATTGTAAGTAATATTGTTTTTTTTCTATTTCGTTTCGATGATTATGTTAAAAATTAATGTGATCACCCGTATTTTTTTTCATCAAACGATCTAAGCTATCATTGTCTGCTTCATGCTGTTGTTTTAGTATTTCTAAATCGATGTAGTTTCCAAAAAGTGACTTTTCCTACTTTCGCGAATAAAAATAACCTTGTCATGTCTACAATGAACTACGTAGTCATAGTATGCGAAATCGATGTGAAGGTTCCTTGATTCCACCATTGGTTGATCGATTTTATGTTATATAAGTTCTAAAAACTAGCTATAAAATTGTAACACTATGATAATCTTGTAATAAGGGGCATCTGCGGTAGAAAACAAAATTATAATTATTTTCTCCTCTATATACGAATCAGTCTCCTATCATAAAATCCATCTCAATCAAACTCCTCTGTATACGAATCTGATTATATGATTGGCACAACTGTCTTGTTTATTAATTGCAGATCCTAGATGTCTCTAAAATTTAAGACGTCAAACTGCGAATAAAAGTGATGTTTTATATTAATGTCACATCGGCAAAAAGATAAATTCAAACTTCCTAACAGACCACAAGCAAATTTCCCTTAAAACTAAATTTCTGACGCTATTTGCCTATCTCTAAAAGATATTTAGATCTGACCAGATACTCTAGAATAAGCAGTTATTTGGGCTAATGGAACAGGTCCATCTGCAAATAATGAAGGGATGCCGAGTTCAATAGAAAAACTTATTAGCTGCTATCTTATCAAATATCCGCAAGCAGTCGTTAGTTACCCGATCTACTTTATCATATTTCTAGATAGAGGCCCGTCTAGAATGAAATTGTGGGATTAAAAGAATTGCGCAGCATACTTTGGCTAACATGATATGCCAATAAGACATAGTTTTCCATCTGAAGACCAAAGTAATATATAATTGACTACCCAATGGTTTTTAGACCACCAAATTTTCTTTCAGACCAATATCTACTGTACTTTTAAAAAAAAAATTAAGCTTATATATTAAGATAGCTTTACTAATATTCTCATATCTTGTCGATATACTGTAAGTCGAAGTATGTGTTGTATTTACACTTGTACCTTATGTATGTGTGTCAGTTTTCCGTACATATGGATTTGTGAGACTGAGGCCACTATTCGTGTTACCGGTTTGTGTAAATGTAGAATTTTAAGTGTAATGTTTTGTAGAATTATCATAATGAGATTAGTATATTTATAAATATGCATTTCATGTTTCCTTAGTTTATGTATTTCATGTTCCTTAGGTGTGAATCAGCAGGGTTTCCATCTGCACTGCCGATAAACCTAGAACTCTTTCATTTGCTTAGTGTCAGAGAATCAAAACGCCAAATTCCAAAATTGCTTATGTTTAAAATTCTTGATTGATCCATTAGTTGTAAAAAACTCAGTGCGTGATAGACTTTTCCGTGTAACGTAAAGGTTCAACAAGCCGGTAGTTGACTCATTATAAATTTTGATATTTTTCGTACAATATTGTGGAAAATAAGTTAATTAAAAACCAGTCTTGAAAAAAATTCATAAATTTATTGAAAAATGAGCCAGTTGTAGGCTTCTAAATTTGAAGATACGGATAGAGTTGGGTATATCCCTGTCTCTTTTCCTCTCGTAGAATATAATGTGCAATATTAAAAATGACCTCACAACACAGTATTACCGTCCTTCTCTAAAGGTTAAATTTAAACTTTTATAACTCGGTCAATATTTAAGATTATTAAACAAAATTTTCAGTCTTCATCAGCTTGTACCTTGAAATTATGATTAACGAAATAAAAAAAAATTTAGTCAAATACCCAATTGTTTTGCATTGGAGGTCATGCTCAACCTAATGAGTTTAAAATATAAATGATTCCCAATCGGCAGAAATCTCTGAGCGAATTGTAAGATACTCAAACGCCTTTTGTCACTAAAACTGCTCGTACTGCACATTCTTTGTTTAGTTAGAAAACGCGTGAAGGCCTCATTTATCCTATCGATATCGATAAGAATATATATTCAGCATACTCAATTTAATTGCTTTAATAAAATCATACTCAGTTTACTTTATAGTGGTAATTTCAAATCCCAGAAACTGATGTAAGTCTTCATAGAGTATCTATATTCTATTAAGAGAACGATCAAATCAGCCTGCACCTAAGCGAAATTCGTGTTGCTCTTCAGTCTTTAAACACATGTTCGTTTTCTTTCCATAGATAGAATAAATTCACGCGGTTCTCTCGTTTGCCGCGAATACTTTCATTGTATTTCTGAAGCTAATCATTTTTAGAGACGATAACCCTCAAGATTACTGGGGGGTGTGTCTCTGGGCAGCATTAAATATATTAAAATATTTAAAAAAATGTTACTGATTTAGCATAGAGAATCATAATAGAAGCCAGAAAAACGTTTTTTTTATAATTGTTGCCAGTCTGTGTGTTAGTTTCAGCGGATATTACGAAAAATCTACTCGGCGGATTTTGATGAAATTTTATATAGTAATAATGTATACCTAGAACTGAAATATGCGAAAAAAAAAATTTTTTTTCTTTTTACATACACGCAAATGAAATCATAAGCACAGTTGGCATACTTTATAACTATTACTTTCGCACAAAAAGGATCTTTATAATTTTAAACTTGCGTCATCTATTCCTAGCATAGTCTCATCGTCTGTTTCGTCTAATGTTTTTGGCGTCTGCTTTGAGAATAAAGTGTGCTATTATATTTTCTACTCGTACTATTAATACTAAAAATGAAGAAAAACGGTTTATTGAGCCAAAAAAAGACCAAGTAATGTCTTTGATGCAACTTAAAAAATGCAGTATACTATATGAAAGAGTATTTCCTGAATGTGAACAGTATAAGTACGGTGATGTTTTACTAACGTAAAATTAAAAGGAAATCAGTGTATCACAAATCTCAAGAGCTTTCATGAACTAATAGTTTTAAAAGATAAGTTGGGGAAAGAAATCTAATTATTTCGGGTCCGTATTAATAAAAAAACTGTGTTGTCTGTTGGGTGCGTCGTTCGGTGCAACTTCACAATCCAGTCGTTGACTCATTCTAAATTTTGATATTTTTCGTACAATATTGTGAAATATAAGTTAATTAAAAACCAGTCTTGAAAAAAAATCAAAAATTTATTAAAAATAAGGCTTCTAAATTTGAAGATACGGATATAGTATATCCCTGTCTCTTTTTCTCTTGTAGAATACAATGTGCAATATTAAAAATGACCTCACAACACAGTATTGCCGTCCTTCTCTAAAAGTTAAATTTAAACTTTCATATCTCGGTCAAAGATTATTTAAATATTATTTTTAAGATTATTTAAAATGTTTTCACTCTTCATCAGCTTGTACCTTGAAATTATGATTAATGAAATAAAAAAAATTTAGTCAAATACTCAATTATTTACACATACATTTTTACGCGGTACATTGGCGCTCAAGTTGTATGCGGAGATTTGAAATTATTTATCGTATTGTAACCGTTGTTCGCAATTCTTGACGTTTTTACTACAGTATTTATTTTATTACGTATTAATTATTTTCGGTGTCATAAATTAAAAAAGATGGGGTGAGATAAAACCAATATAATAATACACTTAAAGCAACAGTACGAGTATGATGTACATCAAAAAGGTTTTTGAAAAAAAAAGAGTCCAAATGAAAAATTTGATTGTAAAAATATAGTAAGCGTCCACATTGAAATACGTCACAAATTTAAGACTTTAAAAGAAAAAAATGCGCCGAGAGCGACGCATACTTTTTGGAAGCGTCGCGAGCTGCGCCCGGCGCCCCTTAAGACCCCGTGAACGTGCGCGCTGCGCACCCTGAACCATAGATAAAGCCGGCAATGTGAGTATGACGCACAGATACATACTATTATGACACAATTTAACAATCGGACCTCTATCGTAGAAGTACTACGGATAAAATATATTTCAGCTTAGCTTTTAAAATATAAAATCATTTTATTCAAATGTAAAATTATTTTGCAAATATAAAATTATTTTTTTTTAAAAAATGTTGAATTGTAGTTGCCTGGTGCCCCTTTGACAAGGCCCATGAAGCTGACTTCACGAGTCTCCAGGTAATATTGTTTTCACTAGTGAATTTAAATGCTAGTACTAACACATAATCATTCTTATATTTTGAATTATCACTTCATATGTGGTACCAATCAAGTAAGATGTAAGCAACGTTGACCAATAAGCAGAACAATGTCCAGCCAGTTAGTCCACCAAAGGCAATTACCACAGAGCAAGATGAAATTTTCTTCCATAGCCAATCACGATGAAGTAAATTCAGGAGACCTCAATGTCGACAATAAAGAAGGAGAAATCTCGGGTGATATTGCCGTTCAATGTATATTTTTTGTCAAAGCTTATTGTTTCTTAAAATAAGTTTTAATAAATAAAAATTTAATTTTTACGAAACTCTAATTTTATATCAACGTTAACGTGCCAAAATGTACAATACACTAATGAAATAACACCGAGGGTGTATTGAAAAGGTTGTATTAAAGCTACCGGTAAAAATGCTATATTTATATATTTATACACTGGCAGACGTATTATATATTTAAATAAATAAAATATTTAGGCGTATTATAAGATATAAATGTGTATTTTAATTAGGTAGGCGGCATATTGTAAATATTTATAGTCTCGAGAAGGTCCTAGGTTGAAAAATATAGTGACAGTGTTCATTGCGAGTTATTCGTATTTTTCTATAAAAAATTACATTTCATACAGTAGAATTGTATTGATGGTGACCTATTAAGTGACACGTTCAAATTGATTTGAATATATATACAAGAGTGAGTATAAAATATTAGTAGAGTTGTCACTTTGATGTCATATCAGCATATTGTAATTGATGTCATATCAGTATATTGATGTCACATCAGCATATACCTACTCGTATTGTACCAGCCACTGAGTGTGTAATGTGAAACTAAGAGGAAGAACTTTCTACCTTCTGCGATTCATCTATTTCATTTTTACTTACCGTATTTGGTGTATTGTGCAATGCATAATCCTTTTCCAAAAAATTACTAAAGTTTTATGTTTATTAAAAATATAATAACATTTTGTCGTAGTAAGGTTTTTGTTTGATTCTGATTTTGAATGACGGCGGCCATTATTTTTGAAATTCTTGAATATATACCAAACTAAGCAAATTCTTTAACGTGGGTAGAAAAACTGAAAGATTTTGAAACTTGATATTTTGACCATCTGGCAGATATAAAATCAATATTGATTCTAGATAATTCTGTTACAATTAGAATATAAACGCCTGTAGTGGATTAACTTTTCTTATTGGAATAATGTAGGACAGCATAAAAGTTTTCATTATAAATATCGTACCGTGGACAGCTCGCTTGAAGTCCTAGGAACCGATAAGGAAGCTGGCTTTGATGGGCTATGAATTTATCAGTTTTACAAGTTTTTCAATAAAATTTGAAATTATATAGTTTAAATATTATACAATTTAATAAAATATTTTAAAATTAAAATTGATTTTTATTTATTATATTAAATTTTGACTAATCTGTTTTATGTAAACTTTCAATAAAATATTTTTGAATACCAATAGGTGTATAGAAATATTTATGAGTAAAACACTATTCCATTTTGCTTTCATTTGATAAGTAATGGGTTTATCATGCAACAGGGTAACGAACCCAAATATAGTTTAAAATTGTACAGAATTTTCTTAGGGGTAAAGCAAACAGCAGGATTTTTAAATACATAATATGGCCATTTAGATCTCTGAATTTATATCCAGTGATTAAGGTTGTTCATTGATTTTTTGTAGCAAAAGATAGATAAACATTTCATGATTGCTGAAACTGCAAAAACTCACAACAAGAATGATCAGAATTAAAAAAAAAGTGACTGAACGCGAAGTTAAACTTTTCAATGGAAGGAACTTGGTGTAGTGTTTATTGAAATTGTATACAGGAATATTACTCTTTTAGCTTAATTTATTTCCCAGTAAATTTCATATTTTAATTTAACGTAACAACAAAAGCTGCAAATGAATATTTTGTACTTTTAATACCGTTTTATCAAAATTAAAAAGGGAAAAAGAACTCGAACAGCAATGTACGAGTGTAGATTCAGGTTCATAATGATGTCCCCAGTAACAATTCGACTCAATAGTCCATCCTTGTCTTCAATAGAGAGGTCCAAAAAGGCCCGACAACACTCCACGCGGCGTTGATTTTGAGGCGGTGTGAGCATTCTCGGCACCCATCTTGCTATGACCTTTGTCATGAGAATTAAAAAAATTGTTGTATCCGATACTCCAACCGTCTCTGCAAGCTGTTTCTTCTTTAGTCTGGCATCTTCCAATACTAATTTTTCAACTTTTTCAATAATTTCCAGAGTAGTCATTTCGATCGGCCGACCGGGGCGTGGGTCGCCTTCAAGTGAGTCTCTACCCTGTTTAAAGAGACTATGCCACTTGTAAACCATGGTTTTATCCGGGCAAGGGTCCCCGTAAACGGATACCATCTCTTTCAATATGGTTTGAACCGACTTCCTTGCTTGGTAAGGAACTTTATAACGGCGCGGTACTCGATTTTTTCCATAGTTCAGACTTTCTTCCCGATTGAGTTGTTTGTTCGACGACAGTTCAAAGACTAGTGATCCGATTATGATAAACCTTGGTATTTATACTAATAATGAGTTACTTAACTAGCTATCATTCCGTTAATCACCTTTTTACTAATGGCCTATCTTTCCATTCCGCGAACTTAAAAACGCCCCCTCGTATGTTGCACTGTGTATTGTGTAATAAATTAATAAAAAAACAGTGTATAATTAAGATATTTAAGTTCTGGGACATTCCCATCAGACGCATAAATCCACTTTTGAAAACTCACATATACATTACAAATTACATGTTTGATAGTAGCAAGCTAAAAAAGAGGAATATATTATTGAATATAAAGTATATATGTCTTTACACATATAGTATATTATAGAAAACAGAAAACTATTATTCACATATGTGAATCTCAAAATGAGTAAATCCATTTCTGAAAACTCACGTATACATTACAAATTATATGTTTGTTAGTAGCAAGCTAAAAAAGAGGAATATATTATTGAATATAAAAGTATATATGTCTTTACGCATATAGTATATTATAGAAAACAGAAATCTATTATTCACACATGTGAATGTCAAAATGAGTAAAAGAACTATATGGAAATTCTCAACAGTTATTGAAAAATTAGTGTCAAAATTATGATTTCGACAAAAAATAAATTTTTTTATCAGAAACGCGCTTTAAATATATATCTATGAACTGGAGAAAAAAGTCTCATAATTAAAAAAAAACAGGATAATGAAAGTTCATAAACATTTTTAAATTTCAAGAATATTATTGCGAAATCAGTTGTGTGTTAATCAAAATGGCCGAAATTCGAGAGAACGAGCGGAAAGAAGAGAAAAAAAACATGTATTATATTATTATTTCTTATCTATATTATTATTTATATTTAATTAATGCTTATTAATATTATTGTATCAAGTAACAATGGAGAATTAATTAACGAAATTAATTTACCATATTTAATGCTTAAATAATAGTACACATTACTTACAGTGTTTTTTTTAATACAATTGGATATTATAATGCCAATTCTGTTTCAAGTCTAAATAACAAACAAAAAGACTCTAACCAGACGCAAAGATGCGCTAACTGTTTTTTTTTGTCATCAACAGTAATATTCACACAGACTATCGGTTGTTCACGTCAAATAACAATTATTCCATATCTAGATTGAGCGTGGCATCAGTCAAATCTTATAATTCTTGCAATTAGAAGTTAATAATTCTTAAAGAACATTAATGATTTTTGCCAAAAGTCATAATGATCTTTGCCAAAAGTCATAATAATCTTAATTATAAGAATTTAGTATTTTCACCATAAAGAACACACGAGGAAAATTAATTCTAAAACCAGTAAACTAGTACGTTATAACGGTTAAGGCGGTAGTAACTTCGGCACCATAGAAGAATGAGTACTCCAGAAGGCGAGAACATGCGCGATAGTGTGTCCAAGATACTACGCATAAAATGCACAGTTTCTGACGCGGCTGTCAGTGCAATTAAAGACACAGCTCTGAAAGGTTACGTGACGATATAACTTAAAATGCCGGCTTGTTCTATTCCCACCAGCAAAAATATCACTGGACTGCAAAAGAAACAAATGGGGATTACTTTTCATACGTAAAAACTATTACTTAATTTCATTTTCAGTTAACTATGCAATTTTAAAATATCGAAGTCTGTTAATAATAATCTATTAACAGCTATAACTTCTGTTAATAATAATCTATTAACAGAAGCGCGCCATTTTATTGGTGTTGTCACCTCTTAAAACATCTTAATTGCTCGATACTGAAAAATGTAAAATTTTATTTGTAAAAAAATCGGGATTCGGAAAATGTCGTTGGAAAATTTGATGTAACGTTTGAATTTCCGTTATCATATTCAATTTTAGAATATTTTACGTATTACGTATATAATCACATGTAGGATTACAGCAAGAAACACATGTTACATTCTTTATTTTCAGCCGTCTTCTTTAATTTCTTAAAAAATGCGAACCGATATTGTTTAAAATATAAATCACGACATTGAATGCTAATGAATATAAATAATTGTTTCGTCCTATTTTGAATTTCTTTAATATGAGATCGAATATTTTCAAACTTTTATTATGGGCTTTTTCACATCTCTTTTTACTTTAAGACACTAAGATTGTTTTCTTTTTGTATTAAAAGTGTTAAGTGACAAAGTTTTTAAATAATTTTAATCGAAATACTTTGGCCATTGGTTGTGGTCAGAATAAACATTTTAGAAATTTAACATGGCGGCCTTAATAATACTTCATATAAGCCAAGCCATGACCATATAAATTGATGCAAATGTGAATCGTATTGCGGCAAGCAAATATATTTATATGCTTCGATTTCCTGAAGTTGGTGGGTAAATTTATTCTGCTGGTAATACCGTGCGCGTTGGGGGAGGGTGCTAGTAGGCGGAGTGCGGTGCCACCTCCACCAATTTTTGGCTTCACCGCGACTGCGAAGAGATTTGTGCGTATGCGCCTTCTGGATTACTCTATAATCTAAGTTTGGCACAAATAATTTGACATTGAAAAATAGTCTATTAAATATTTCATGATTCTGAATATATAACCTCTCATAGCTACATCGTAAATAACTTAATCGCACGATGCCGGCAACGTGCACAGGACTAACGTGTATATTAACATCGTAATTTAAGATCAATTTTCTATGCACTCGTTTCTGTATTTCCTCATTTTTAATAAGTTTTATGAATGTAGAGCTATCTCAATAGCTCTACAGTATGAATTTAGAGCTATCGACCCTTGTCTAGTTTATTAGTTCGATGTTATCTATTGATATGTGATATGATAGTCTAGTTTACCTGGGACGTTTATTACTATAAAAATAATTTCTTTTTATTTTTAGAAAAAAAATATTCCTTCATTGTTCCTTCTATTGGTTTTATTATATAATACATGGTATTTGGATATGATATTACTATATTTGCACAGGTCGCTTTACAACTGTAACTTCGACGCTTTCCTAATCGACATCAACCCTCCAATTACGAGGTCATTGTAAGGGCTGCGCACTTTTTAATGAAAACTACCATTGTAAGCTTTCGTTATCTAATGTCGTTATTACACAAATGATTGTACGTATACACTATGCTAGTATTACATGGCGCTGTGCCTACGTGTACAGGAAGAGGTCTTAAGTACTTTACGTCAAACACAACTGATAGCACCGATTGAGCAAAGAGAAGTTTGCCAGTAAGGTACACGACTGTAAATCATTTGCTAAGAAAAGATGAAAGGTTTCCCAATTATTATATGAAAGTTCAGTTCCTACTGACCGAGGGCTACCCTTTACTCATTGATTATTGTTAATGATCGCTCAATCAACATCGAATGGATGGGTCATATTGCAAAAATAACATTATGGACCTATGAAAGGACATTTGCTCGAAACAGAATACATAGGCAGAGGAAAACTCATATTTGGTCCACAATAAAATTTTACGCCAAAATGCATAAATCATTTCAACATCGTTTATCCACAAGCGTTTGGATAAACGATGGCATCGTATATGACTGTATTATAGGACCCGTTCTTTTGCTATATGCTTCACTTTACATCCAGAACGAGCCCGATAACTAACTCGGTGGTATTCAGCTTAATCGAATAAGTATGACACCAGCTTGACAGATCATACACTCTCTTAGGTTACGATACATGACGTTATCTAAGAAGAATTTAATGGCCGAAGGACTGTTCGATATGGATCACATCC
Source organism: Druceiella hillmani (assembly GCA_039881145.1). Lineage (NCBI taxonomy): Eukaryota > Metazoa > Arthropoda > Insecta > Lepidoptera > Hepialidae > Druceiella > Druceiella hillmani. The sequence goes on along the minus strand of JAYKKI010000006.1, from coordinate 16,336,441 downwards.
GTGTATTAATTGGTTTCAAATAAAAAAAAATTTGAATTTTTTGACGCTAAGTGAAAGACATTGTTTATTTTCAAGACTGAGCGTGATGATGAATATGGGTTGAATATTCGACATATATATATATAAATATATATATATATATATAATATATATATATATATATATATATATATATAAATATATATATATATATATATAAATATATTTATGTATTTATATAGGGTAGAGGCTCAATATTTCCTCCTTCATTATCCTCGTGACTTTACGTAGGTAACATGCCCTTGCCACTCTAGGGTTAGCATCTCAAAATTTGAAGTCCCGGCAATTAGATGGATATTCTAAAAAAAACGAAATAGAGTGTCTGTGTCCTCCAGTAGATCTCTTTTAATAATCCAGTAAAAGACGGGTCGTATCAAAATTTTTACAAAAAAATATTAAAAGACCACGAGCTACTACATTTTAAAAATAAATTACCCTAATGGTCCCTTGTTCAATTAAAATGAATATACTTTTATATTAAGAATACAAACTTTACATAGGAGTAATAATGATATTGTTATAACGTTGGTTCACATTTTGCAGAGTTTTAAACACTACCTGGTTAGTTTGCATTTTGTTGTGATCATTGAATGTAACGCCCTTAAACTCACACAAAAAAGAAAGATTTAATGCCAAGGATAGCCAAATGGTGGATTTTGACTTTTCACTTGAGTAACGCAAGATACGTTTATGCCTCATGCTGACTACTTGAGCCGAAATCCAGTGAATGCGGTTTGAATTCAAAAGCTTTAAAGTTGAACACAAGTAACATAACCTGCGGATAAGAAGACCCAAATTATCAGTGAACAACTGAATGATAATGAACTAGACGCTAGCCAATATATGAAGATGGTGGCAGTGGGCGAATAGCCAGGTGGTTTGTGTTTCATCCCCAAAGGTCATCGACTCAGTTTGCTTCGTGGATTTCATAATGAGCATTGGAGTAGACAAGACCTTCGATCGCATACTTCGTCACATTTGGTTCCCCGGCTTGAGGCCGAATATCCAAAAACATATTTCCCGTTGCATTTTGTGTATGTCTCAAAATAAGTCACCTCGAACTCCTCTACAGCTGATTTATTCCAGGCAGAAGTCAGATTATTCCTTTGACACTGAACACAAAGACGTCTTAGGCCCTCCTCCAGAATCCAGTGACCATCCCTATGTCGTCACCTATATCGACGCTTTTTCGAAACTTTGTCTTTTACACCCCATGACTATTTAGGACACGACCGAGTTGATGCGTCATTTCCTTAACGCTATTTAATTATTTGGCTCGCCTAAACTAATAGTGGTCGATCGAAATCGGATGTTCCAAAATACCGAATTCCTGACCCGAGTGTGCCACATTCATTTCAATCATCTGTGAAAATAATTATCCAATGTAATGTGGCGTCAACCTTCCCCCTATTAGCCTTCTCACAGGTACAAATGTGGTAACACCGTTGACCTGTAACCTTATTCGTGACGTTGCTATATATGGTTTGAATCCTAATTGGAAAGGAATGTGTCACACATCAGAGTTTTTGAACCAGAACAAAGAATGACAAGACATTTTGGCCAATGAGAAGAGACGATTACCTCATATATTTTGAACTCAATTCACTAGTTTTTGAAATAAAAAACAAAACAAGAAAACTTGACTCTGGTACGCGTGGTACCTTGAGCGTAGTAAAATTTGCCTCAGGGAAAGTACGAATTGTAGGTGGTTGCTTATTCTTTTGGAAAGTTGACCCAGATCCTGGCGGAATTTATGGTACCGTGGAAAATAAAATGGACTACAAACACGCCTTCTTTGAAAGTAACATTTTATAATTTTATTGTAACCTCTTAGGTGTTTATTTTCTGAGCAGATCCCGCATGCTGCCTTCCAAGCAGAACTCGCATATCGTCTTTCGTGAGCAAACCTTATGAGTAGACATGGTGACTTACGAGCAGACCTCGCATATTGCCTTTCGCGAGCAGACCTCACATATTGTCTTGCGAGCATACCTCGCATATTGCCTTTTGCGAGCAGACCTCGCATAATACTTTTTCTTGGCAGACCTTACATGCTGACTAGCGAGCAGACCTCGCATATTGCTTTTTGTAAGCAGACCTTGCAGATTGTCTTTGGTGAGCAAACCTCACAGTAGACTTTTGCGAGCATACCTCGCAGATTGTTTTTTATGAGCAGACCCCTCAGCATGACTTTTGCGAGTAGACTTTGTAGATTACCTTTTGTGAGTAGACATCCGAATAACATAATAAAGACTCCTTTAATGAGCAGACCTCACAAATCATTACTTGCGACTAGACCTCGCTATTATTTACACGAGCAGACTTTACGCAAGTGAACAAAATTCACATTTCACAATGATATTTACGGTAATATCATGAGAATTGTTTCCTTTCAAAAATTCTAGATCAAAGAGATCTCGAGTCCGCGCTGACTGAATAACCAAGAGAGGAGGAGTCGACCATCCACGAATCACGCGAGAAGGAGGAAGTTCTCATGTCAACAAATTAATTACTAATTATTACATCAAAAATCGTCATCAGAATCCTCATCATAGGAAACATCCTTTAAATTAATAACGAAAGGCTGTGGAATGTGTGACTTCGTTTTATTGACAAGCCTTCGTCTTGCTTTTGCATAGAACAGAGTTTTCCTAATTTTCTTTTGAGACATTTGCAATGACCTGATGGAGTAATTTATCGACATCAGTTTTAAATTTGTTGTTCTTTATTACCACTTCTCCCTTTACTATACGCAGTGAGAAGGTGGCAAATGAACAATTTCATGACCATGTTTAGTTTGGATCAGCATTCGAAATTGCAATTTTATTGTCCTGAAGCCATTTTCGTATTTTTTCTACCCTGACATGATATAGGTGCTCGAGTAATTTGCTGCTAGTCGTAATTGTCATTATCCATAATAATTACAGATGGCTCTTCCAAGCTCAATAGTAATCGCTTAAACCACTCAGTAAACCCTTCAGCATTCATTTCAGAATAATAGTCGTTATTATTCGATTTTACTGTTCGAAAAACGCATTTTGCATCTGGAAAAAAATCATATTTGGCATAATCTTCATGACAGAGATAATATTTTTCCAATATTTTTATCTAGACCTCATTGCTTTCATGAAACCGGGCTCGTTTAAGTGAAAGACTCTGATTAAGCTAAGTTTCGTTAAAATAAATTCTTGGGCGCTCCGCTTTCTTCCAATTCCTTCAACTTCCTCAAAAACTTTGGTTGAGCACAAAAAACGTCAGTCTCTCCATCAACTGCTTCCATCCGGAGTTGTGTGACTTTGACTAATAACCAATTTCTTTCGAAAATTCCCTAATACCTAAGATATCCTTTGCTAAGCTTCACCCAATACCTAAGATACCCTCTGTATGGTATATAGTCTAATAATCTTCCCTTTAACATATGTTAAAGGGAAGATTATTAGAGATTCAAAAGTGTACGTGTTTTTTTAATAAATTCCTTTACAAACTAAGTATTACTCTACCATTCTACGTACGTTGATATTATTAATAGTATTAGAGCTATCAAGAAGAGTGTGGCTTTATTCGGTACTCCTGTTCGAATAATCTCGTATCAACAGTAAAGAAAGAAAACAAGTAAAGAGTTTAGGGATTTTTGTCTAATCTATGCTTACTGCTATGGAAACTTCTGACGATAGATCCTAGGAAGATACTTTAAAAGAATTCAGTCAGATATAAATTGCACTGTTAACCGTACTATTAATACTAGTCCTCCAGAATTAATAACGGTCGAAAGAATTGCGCATCCACTATCATACATACATAAACAGTTAGGGATCAGACCCTACGTAATATTGAAAAAAGTGCTAATTACGATAAACTTAGATTTGATAAGAATAAACCAAGGCGTGATAAATTCATTATAGGACTTTGTATTAATAGAAAACGAGGCAAAAAAACAAACAAAGTTAGACCCTAACCGACCCGACGGTGACCGAAATACTACACAGGTTTTAAACTTAAAAATGTGCCCATGATGAACTTACAAAAATGTCCGGTGATCAAAAAAACAATGACAATTCTAATGTAGAGGAAAGTTCGGATGGAGAGGGACAATTAAAAACTAAAGTGATCGAATAGCTTGCATTCTTGACATATGTACATCAGTGGTTTTCCGTATCCGTAGCTTAAAAAAATCGGTGTTTACACTAGTAGTCCGTGAGTCCGCGGTTATCCTGATGGCGTTTGGTTTCGAGGAAACCGAGAGTGAAGCAATCTCGTGTGGGGGGATTCACTTAAATATGAGGAAAATAAGTGGGGAAATTAAAATTTCCTGAACTTAAGGTCGTAAAGTAGGAATGCAGAATAATTGCACTATTTTTATATGAGATTATAATAGATATATGCTGATTATTTCTTTTTTGAGTTATGTTTAGGGTACAGTAATAAAGATTTAAGCGTTATAATAATGTAAACTTCATATTAACAATTGAGGAACCAACTTCTTTAACGAAAGGTCAGAGATGGACAGGTCCATTGAAATAATTTGTAAATTTATTTCATTGCTCTCTTTTCCATTTATTTACGCAAGATATGCTAGTCCTAGAGTTGCTACCTGTCAATCACCTAAACGAAAAGTTCAATTATTGACATTTTCAGCGTCGACACGTGTTTTTGTCATGTAATTACTTGATTTGGATTTTAAATAATTATATAACTCATAGCAAGTTATCACAAAACGATCAAACATTATCAATGTGCACACTTATTGCTTGACAAAAAATCGTAAAACGTGCTGCTAATATTCCATGCAAGTTTTCGACAACGCTTTAATCTGTAGTCAAAATCCTATTTTCATAGGTTATGTTCTTGAATGATTATGCTTCATAATATGCCTCCTAATGCCGAAAGTGAGTCTCCTAAAAGTTTGTTCGTAATTATGTGTGTTTGTTCCCAGTAACGGATATGGTACGAGTACCAACAGGGTAATCCACTGAGGGTTTAACTAATCTTTCATAACTTTATTATAAAATATGTGTATTGTATTGTTATAAAATGATGTGTATTGAGACGTTTGCGTTAATCCTCATAATTCGCATTTACGACGCCGAAAAGTACTACCCTAATAACTTCTTTATAGCTATAAAAAGATGTGCTACATATTTTACATAGTTATGTGTTTTCCATAGATCGCAGCAACACAGTGACTGAAGTTCCACTTAACTTTAAACGTTGCCTTTTCATTAAATTTCCTCTGCAGATATTTAAAGTATAAAATAACGTGATAATTTTGTTTTAGACATAAAACTCTGAGTCGTCGAAGTCTTAGGAAATATCGTCGTAGAATAAGCAAGTTCATAATAAAGAGGTCCGTGTTGCATCCACAAAAAACTCCACCCCCAAAGAAGCAGAAAAGGACTTAAAAAAAAGAAGTGATGTTGGATTCTGCTCAGGTGCTGATAACGCAAAAGGACGATGACAGAAAAATCATTGTAAAATTGTTAGGTCTTCAAATAAGCTCGTCAACAAATAATTATACAAATAATCATAAGTAATGCCACATTTTATAAAAATAATTATAAATTAAGAAATTACTCCCGAATCAATTTGTATCCTAGCTACAAGGGTAGATGATATGGTACGATGACCATATCCTCTACCCTGTGTCCCTCAACGCTATAATTCTTATTTCTCCAGTTCTTCGATGACCATCTTCAGAATATATAGTACAACCATCTCCACAATATATAGTACAACCATATTCATAGTATATAGTACAATCCCTTGAATACTACATAGACGCTAGCACTGACTTTCCAAACTTTACTTTTCAACCCTCGTCTAATTATATAGATCCCACCAACGACTACACAAAATCTACTTTTAATATTAGAATGTCCGGGAAGTCCGGATACGTTTTTGGTGTCACAAAAAGAGGACAAATTTTCACAAATGAAATGTATTTATTAGAGCAGATGTGTTCCATTCCGTTCACTGATCTTTGCCTATCTAGATGAAAGAGACATAATACCAGTTTTCCAAAACTCAGGTAGGACGGTAGGATGTAGGACGGACGTCTCAACCTAACTGCAACAACTTGTCCCGGGTGGCCCAAGATGTGTGTGGTCGCGCATTGTCGTGGTAGAAGACAACCGTCCATCTGTTGCGCAGTTCAGGCTGCTTCTCGGCGATGGCCGAATCTTCGAGTTGACCACAGTACTTGTTGGAGTCGATGGTCAGGTCCGGTTCGGTGGCAGGAATTCGTAGTGCAACACGCCTTTCTAGTCCCATCTCACAGACAGGAGGATCTCTTTCGGATGCTGACCTGGCTTCGCCCCTGTCTGTAGGCCGCTACCCGGCATGGACAAAGATCGTTTCTGGCTCAAATTATCGTAAATGATCCACGATTTTTCTCCAGTTACCAATCTTTTCAAAAAAGGGTCTTCCGAGTTTCGAATAAGGAGCGAATCTCAGATGGACATCCGATCTGCTTGTGTTGGTCCGTCAGCTGGTGGGGCACCCAAACCTCATAATGGCTCGCGTATCCAATCGTATTCAGATGATCAAATACGGTCGACCGGGGAATCCGCAATGTGTTTGCGATACCTTGGACCCCACTGCATGGATTGTCCTCCACGTACATTTTTTAAGCGGTCCGTATCGGTTGTGACAGGTACTCCGTAGCGCTCTCGATCTTCAAGGTCAAAATCTCCGGATTTGAACCGCCTGAATCACTTGCGAACTGTGACAATCAAAACTGCATTATCACCGTATACTTACGACGTAAGGTGTCGCAAATGCACGTTGTGGTGCTCCAAGTTTTCGAGTTGTAAATGACACGATTGTACCCGAGAGACAACAATCTTATACTGACGTAAAAGAAGAGAGATTGTTACGTACAACGATGTATGACGCAATACCGACCATATCCACGGTTGTTCGAACACGTCGCTCCAAATCGTGCTACTCGACATACATACGAACTTCCCGGACCCAATAGTAGCACTAAGTGATCAATAATAAGGTACCAGTTTAAGATGTCTTTCTAGTGCTAGACTAAAGGAGTGGATCAAAGGAAAGAGATTCTTTATGAAATTAAAATAATAACGTGGATCTCCGTACACAGTAGCGATCCGAGCTTTGCATCGAATATTTCAAAACCACAATATAACAAAGGATCAATGCAAGAACTATTTGCGATTCCGATTTTTTTCAAATCAAGCGTGAGCTACTTGATTTGGTGAACAGCTGATATAAAATTTTATTTTTTTTTAATAAAACCTTTTTGTTTTTGCTTCCTAACGTTCTCCCAATAGTTAATAAAATTTGCTTGTGCTATGGCTTACAAGGTGAAACTGGATGTTTTTTACGTTTAATGTAATTATATTAATTATGTTTAATACATACGAAAATATATAGCATTTTCGTATGTATTAATCGCTTAATCAAAATAACGAAACTGAAATTTTAAAAGGTTTTCGAGGCATCTGCAGCGTTTCTGAGTAACACGTCTCATAAACAATTTATTATTTACAAAGCAACTGTCATACGAGTATGACATTGGTGACATTAGTTTATTTGCACGAAAATTAGAAATTTTATTTTGTGAAATGGATGAAGGAAATTCTATAATATATGGCTTGGAACATCAGGTAATTATATTCTTTGGAATGAGTCTGGTTTAGCAAAAATGCGCAAAGAAGATCGCTAACAGAGAGGTTATGAAATTTATGTTTGACAACCAACTAACGGGCTTTTCTCGATAGAAAGTGTATATTTCAAATAAATTTTTTATAATGAAATAATCAAGTCCGAGCTATAATATTTTAAATACTTCGTTTTTTTATGTATAATCTTTCAAAAATAAAAAATACAGGAAATAGACATTTGCTAAACCAGATTTATACCAGATTTTTCTACGACGACATATTTAATTGTTAATACGCTACTTTTCTAAGAATTAATCCTTAATTAATTCATAGCTAAAAAAAACAAAGCGGTGAATTACTTACCTTTCATATTTAAGTTAAATATGAGGTTTTTTATTAATTATGTTTGATATGAAATTTTCTAAATATTCTAGACTCGAGCACTGGCACCTCAATTGAGCGACGACGCTATTCGATTCGTAATTGGAACGCAAGGATTAAAACAATATTCAAATCAATTACATGTTGTAGAGCTTGAAGAAGAGACTGGCGCTCTGCATACAAAGGTAACAAAATTAAACAATACTTTATTAATGTTAATTTTAACAATACTTACTTATTAATGGAATAATCTTATATTTTGGGTTTAAGTAATTACCAACATGGAGTAAAATCTAGGTAGTGTTTTCAAGGAAGGAGTCTAAAGAATCATAGTTTAAAATATTCAAGATTGGTTCAGCATTCGAGTATGAAATTTGTTAACATACAATTACTTCACTCACTTTGCAACATTTGCAAATATAGATTGCGCACAAAATGCTATATTAACCACCAATTTGTGTTCAATATTTTACAGTCTGTACTTTTGTTGATAATTAATATTTGCAAACATTTACACTGATTATAATTATTCCAGTTTTTATTTATCAGTAAGTAATAATTTCAGAAATGTATCTTACACATAACTCAACTACATGCACTTTTAAGTAATCTCAAAAAATTTGGTGATCTATTGAGCGATTTGTTAAGTTACTTAAAACTTTTATACAAAGAAACCTTTTGTCGTTGAAACATAGCGTCGTCATTTACACATTTGCTAACAAAGAAAATAAACATTTTAGATAATATTGTTAAATAAATTTATTTCATCCTTAATTGTTGGTGGCGGGCTTGGTATACAGTACAGTTAGTCACACTGCTTAAATAAACCTGTTAAGTATGAATAGAATTCAGACTAAAGGGGTTGCATACACGCTTAAATATATAGAAAAATTATTAGTAACTATTGATTTAATTTGTTACCATGTAATTACATTTTAATACATTTTACAATGCACATTGTGTAAAAGAATTATCAATAGGCGGATTACAGCTTCCTACGTAGTGCTTTTTCTGAGATAGGCTTACAGAGGATAACAAAATAGGTCTAAAAATGGTAAATTGATATTCCACCAAGTTGTTGTTTTTCAGTGGCAAAAAATTTAAGAGCTGATTTGCTGTCTATTCCAAGAAGCCTTCTGAATAATACTCCACATGTCTGCGTAGAAGAAACATTTCAAGTTCCCTTTACAAGTTTTGCGAGCCCATTTGAAATGTAAATTTTAAGTTGTTTTAAATAACATTTTTAATATAGGGCCTAGAAACTACACATTTAGAGACCGAGCGAAATTATGACATTGCTACAAAAGAGTTGAGTTTGGACCTTTCAAGTACAAAACCTAAAAATCCAGAAACCTTGCAGCTTTGCACAACATCTACATTTTTATATAATAAAAATAAAAAATAAACTACATTTTTATATAATAAAAATAAAAAATAAACTACATTTTTATATAATTTGTTATTTAAATTTAATTTAACCAGTATGTTTCTATTTCCTGTATTTTTAAGCTGATTGCCAAGTCGTAAAGTATGGTATGCAGTACATTTTAATAAATTGTATATTTTATATTTTTACAGTTAAATTGTCAAAATAAGTCGTGTACTTGGCAAGATGTGTATATATTTTTAAGAAAAACATTTACTTGACCTATTTCTTATTAAAGATTATTCATGAATTACTGAGTATTAATGGTAGTATGTTTGAATAGCAATATCTAATTATATGTTTTTTTCTAGGTTTATAAACATACAGAAGGTGAAGTATGGCACTTGCGATGTTCCCCACATGATACAGCTGTACTACTTACCACACACAACACTTACGATAGTGGGACTTCGCAATGCACTATGGCTGTCAGTATGTTCCGGCTGCCAACGACCCAAGTAATTCCAAGAGATTTACATGATCTTAGTGCCATACAGCGAAGGCAAGCGGAAGAAATGGAACTGTTACAAACATTTAATTCAACAGTAAGTTAACTTGTTTTTCTGCTAAATTACGCAAGGAATACAATGAATTAACAGTGATTCAAGTAAGTTTTCTGAAGTAACAGAGTAATACCAAATCAGACCAATACCGCTATAAAATCAATAAATCCTTGTGAACATACAACTTGGCAGATCATAATGTAGGCATTCACCAGGGTTCTTTCTGATTCCACCACTCAAAGGATAAAAAGTATGTTTTCCATATATTTAACCTCGTAAGTCCTTTCATACTATAAAAAGCACAAATTAGCCTACTCAATTCAGATTTAACATTTTAAATTGTTCGCAAGAGTGGCTACCTAACGTGCCATTTTCAGCATGAAATATTTTTCAACCAATTAAAAGTAAAATCGCTTTTGTGAGATGGCAGCACTGACGGGTTCATTCATTCGCTTTAGGCTGTAGCCGCCATGTTGAAAAATAATTGACAAATGTCGCTGTCAGTGACATTTGTAAATTTCTTGTCAACATGGAGGCTACAAAATTTACAAATGTCAATGTCACATCCGTTTTACTTGCAGACTGTTAGTGCCGTAAAGCTAATATTTGGCATAGTTTCATAGTGTCATATTTTTAATGCCTACAAAGTTATGAAATAAAATATTCTTAAAACAAGTTTTTACCTGTGTGTAGGGTACCATTGACAAGGTCTTTCAAAAATATTGGGGACATGTTATGAACACTCTTTCGATGCACGGATTATATATAATATAAATACTGATCATTTTGGTCAGAATTATGTGTCCCCACACCCTACCAACTAATCTTCTATTTTTTAATCTCTGAAAAGAAAAAATATATAATGAAATTAAAAGTAAAATTACCACGCTAAATAAGCTTTTCTAGTTTACGGGAAATAACCAACCGACTTATGACAGGTAGTTAAGTCTGTAAAAAATTCATAGAAAGTCTATACGAATGACCATTAAATTTCTATTTATCTTTTAACCTAAAGAGGATGGTGAACCATAAACTAATTGTGTAAATATGCATGAAATGAAGAAAAAAATAGGATTAATTTAGTATATAGGTACAATTGACTGCATTTTAGATCTTAGACTTTGACTCAACCTTATCTTAGTGGCATTGGGATGAGATTTGTAGTTCAAGTGCAAATTTTGATGTGCTGTCTACTGTATCTATACTAAATTACTGTTATTATTTAAAAAAAAATAATTTCATATAAGAATGAAGTTTTATCAAGTCGAGGAGTTATCTTCGTCCTATAGGGGCAAAATAGTATAAGTGCACGTTTTTATAACATCTTAACGCCTATAAATCTAAGGATATGGAACCCTAACATCATAGGCATGTCCGCCACACACTCAACCATTTTTTTCAAGAACATGTTTCTAGTATTGTTCTTTGAATCACCAGTGAAATGAAATGTATCTATTTGCACATAGTAGTGGAATTTTTGCATATAAGCATTAGCATTTATTAGTTACAATTATGCAAAATGTGAAATAGAAACAAGCGTAATCTAAAATAAGTGCAGTCTCTATTTATAGGCTCAAATGAAAATTATTCAAATTTGGTTTTAATTAAGGAAATTTCATATAACATATTTTACACTTAACGGCACTACTAATTTTGTCCAAGAATCTAACTCACCCAAGTCCAATTTCTGACTTTTTTTTTATCTTTATATAACCCCAACTATGTGCCAAATTTCAAGTTTCTGAGTTGACTACAAGTAGGCCAGAGGTTTTGATGAGATTGAGCAGTAACTTAATGCCAAAATTAGCAATTTTTGACAGTTTTTTCCTCAAAAATTTAAAATGGCATTTATAATCTTTTTGCATATGTTTTATCATCAAGAATGTATGTCTTATAAATATTTCAGGCTACTTTTGACAGATGTCAAAAGTGGCCTGAAATATTTATCTTTAATCATTAATAGCTTTCATGGATCATTACTACCACCATTTGTTTTGTGTGCCTATCAACAACTTAGCTATATGACATATTTTATATTTTAGAGATGTGTAATCTGGAGAATTTTTAGGCCACAGAACTGGCTGATCTATTTTTTCATTTGGTTCATCCATTATTTTTTAAATAAATACCAAAGTTGTATAACGTTGAATTCCTCAAATACTTTTAATCTAATATTTTTTTATATATAGTAAATGGTTATGATATTATTTTATGAATTATTCATCAAGAAATTGAGACAAATATTTATTTTCTGACCATAATTTTCTTTGTGATAATTAAACATTCTGTATTTGGCAAACATATGTTCATTCTTGACGAGCATGTAGTTATGGAACTACATGCTCGTCAAGAATGAACATATGTTTGCCAAAACATATGTTCTATGTTTTGGCTTCTATTTCGCCTTACCTTATCACATACTAGAATTTGAGTCCACTTAGATTGGAATAAATTTAGTGACTAAAAAAATAATGAAAGAATATCTTTCACTATACTAAAAACAATACTACCATACTTATAATATTACCCATATCTTCATATCTTTAATATCTGTCATAATTTTGATTGAACGATAAAAAGAAAGGAAGGGAGCTCTTAAATAAGTCAGCAACGGCGCACAGACACCAAGGGACTTACATTATCTGGCTTTGGATCAACTGTATAACAAGGATCTTTGTTTTTTGCATAATTAATTGGGCACATTTATACATGTCAATGGAATAGCTTGTGAAATATTTTTAATGCTTTATACATTTTGAATCATATTGAAAGGATCAAAACTGATCTAAAGAATATTTTATCTTATCTCTTACTTGTGTACATATTACAGAAAGCTGATCAGGAAGTGAAATGTGCAGAATTTCACTTGACAGAAGCATACCGGCTGGCCGTAGTTGCTGAGAGTGCTATTCTAATGTATGATTTGGAAACAAGTAAGATTATCAGCACGGCACAACCTGAAGGAAGGTCACATCTTAAATTTGGAGGTGGCAAATGGAATCCACATCAGAATGGATGGCAGGTTTGCTATTTTCTTATAAAGTTGAAAAAATTCTACGAGTATTTTGTTTCATCAACAAGAGTATTTATTTTGTGGCAGTTAATAAACAATACCCAAGCGATAGTGACAATAAAATAACTAATTCAATAATTTTAAAAGTGGTCTGAGGATTTGGAGAAAATTAACAGATGTTAAATATCTATGAGGAATTGTACATCAAAAAAGAAATCTTATAAATAAAAATGTTTTTAATGTCTTTAAAAATATTGTAGTGTACTATTTGTATCTTTATCTTTTTCATTTAAGAAACAGATAAATGCAGATATTTAAGTATCACAGTGAATTTAAGTAAGCTCGACAGTTTAAACACCCCATTTAATTTATAAATAATGTAGTTTGTACTCCTTACTCTATGTCGGGACAGTTTATGAGAACTTATATCTGTTCACCTCTCTTTAATAGCTCTAACATAACTGTAATATATTATTTATACATTGACTATAAAGAGAACAAAAGAATTAAACGCTTTCAAGTTTTTACTATTTTAACACCATTTTACTAATCTTTATAACTTGCTAATCATTCAAAAACATGTTAAGTTGCATTGAATTGTCTTAATTAGTCTAAAAATTATGAAGACCTATCAGGACAGTCATTTACAAAGTACAGAGATAGAAAAGCAACTGTTATATATTAGGTTGGCCAATATGTCCATGCATGTAAAATGTAGGTAACTTTAGACCTATCCTTGAGATTTTTACTCTATTTTGATTCCGATAACAATGTCAAATGATATCTAGAGCAGTTTTTTGCTGTAATAGACAAGGACTTTTATGAATGTAGAATTATAAAGTTGCCAGAAAAGTGGTAAAAAATCATAGATAAAAACGGTTACTATGTTGTTAGAATACATTTTTTTAATAACAAAATAAATTTTTTATTTATTTAAAAAAAAACTGAATGGATTTATTGATTAACCTGACATTATATATACCTTAAAACTGCAATTTGTACTGTCTACGGGTTTCACTTGCTCCTAAGCAATTAATGGAAGTTTTTTAATATTTATCCAACAAATATTTTCAGAATAGCTATAAAAAATATTAATGAATGACCTCAGCATAAATGTGCACCGTTTTAATTAGTAAACTTATAAATTAAATTTCACACATACTTAATTTAATAAATTGGTCTAAACGTAATTTAAAAAGAAGTAGGCAATTATCACCATTTGAAATTACCATAGCGACAGGCATGTACCTAATATATATGTAAAATAGGCGTGGTTGTTAAAAGAACTTTTCTTGAAAACCATATGACAAGAAAATTGATATTTGGCCTAGTTGTAGAATGCAGTAGCACATACACACTTTTTGTGCAAAAAGTAGTTTCTCTTTTGGGAGATGAGAGAAAAAAATTTGAGTGCTATTAAACTTTATAGGGTCAGTGCCCGGATTAAGGACTGGGGCCGTTCCCAATGAGTTATAATGCGAGTTCAAAAATGCATGCATAATTGGTTTATTGACGCCATTCTTTTTTAAGAGGCTTCCCAAAAATCTCTGAAAACTCATTGGCTCACTTCACTGCTTCAAAAAGTGTATCAGCAAAACAATCAGCGTTGTTGGTAATAAGATCTATTTGATAAGAAATTATCAACATTGCATTGCTTTACCTGAAATAAATTTTAGTTATAACCAATTTAATTATTTACATCGAAGTTACAACCAAAACATTAAATATAGCGAAAATATATAAATTATTGTAGCAAAATTTATAAAAAATTATCCCGGTCAGTTATTCACATTTTCATCATTTATCAATTTATTGTGTTAATATAATAAATTATATATGCTGTAGACCCAAAGGTTGTCATGCATAATACACAAGTTTCTCATATATATTTGGATATATAGACTGCTGTTTACACATTGATACTGAACATTAATTGTGCAAATGTATCTAAATATATATAAATATATGTTTGTTTATTTTACAATAAATATATTATTGAATATATTTGGCGTTAATTTTGTAGAAATTCATTATTCACAATTAAATAAAACTACATAATGTAGTATTATTTCTACTTTCTTTAAGTTCTTTACCACAACCTAGGTTTCGTTGTATTACATTTCATTATTATCAAAGATGCTAATGATTAGAAATGATCTTTGCTAATAGCATAGAAATGATCTTTGCTAATAGCCCACTTGAAGATGTTGTAATACAACAAAATCTAGGTCGTGGTAAAGAACTTAAAGAAAGTAGAAATAATATTACATCACGTAGTTTCATTTAATTGTGGAAATATATTGTTTAAAGCAATAACTTTAAATTCTTTCTTTTCCTACTGTACATAGGTATGCTTATTTAACGCCATAACAGAGGTTATGATGTTTTACAAATAGTTTGCAGCTCTCCAAGACACACATATCAAATGTTATGATACGAGATCAGACACTAATAAGCCAGCATGGAGTCTAGATTCTGCTCATAGTCAACTGGTACGTGATCTGGATTTCAACCCAAACAAGCAGTTTCATATGGCCACAGTTGGGGATGATGGTCAGCTCAAAATATGGGATGTTCGTATTGGAAAGGAACCGATTTTTGCCCGGAGTGATCATTCACATTGGTAATTTAAACATTTTTGTTTCAAAATTAACAAAATGTTAATAACATTCGAAAATCCTCTAAACATAATATATGTATGCATCTACTTGAAAAGTCTCTGAATATAATATTTAGCTATTTGAAAAAAGGTCATTACCATAATTTTAAAATTCATTAATAGTCTTAATTAGTGGAGATCAGTGGATGTCAAATGGTTATATCCTTTTTATTTAGGTTTACAGCTGTAGTCTTGTAGCAAAATGTTGATAGTAGTATATTCATAAATTTTCGTGTTTGTTGTTGAAAGATATTTTACAATTCAAAAATAGGTTTATCTAAGTATCATATACCGGACCAGACACAAAGGTACAGAGTAGATAAAACACATACCATTCTACCAGATGTATGCATAAGTTTTTTCCGGTTTTCTGGTAAAAAAAACACGTAATTTTCAAGGGAAATTAATTTTTTTTTATTCAAAATATTGGCCTTCGGCTTCTACACATTTCGCCCATCTTTCACGTAATTTATGAATACCATGCCAGAAAAACTGCTTATCTTTTGTGGCAAACCATTCGTCGAGCAATTTTCCAACTTCCTCGAAACTGTTGAAGTGCTGCTCTGCGAGCGCGTGCCCCATTGATGCGAAGAGGTGATAGTCAAGATGGCGCTAGGTCTGGGGAGTACGGCGGGTGCGGATGTTTTTGCTGTATGAGACGGCGCATTGTCATGTAACAAAATCACTTTGCCATGTCTTCTGGCCAATTCCGGTCGGCTTTCGATTAATGCGTGGTTTAAATTAATCATTTGTTGGCGATAGCGTTGTGTATTAACGGTTTCGGGCTTCAAGAGT